>JAREYC010000004.1:13897500-14497500 GCA_030015325.1 Cryptoblepharus egeriae
GCCTTGTATTTGGATGCAATAAAAAATTGGGTTTTGATAGGAGTTAAAATCATGTCATTAATTCCCCCCCCCCCCATTATAACTGGGCAAGGGCTGTTGGTGACACAAGTGGCTAAGACACTGTGCCTGTTAACCAGCAGGCCAGGGTTCGAGACCCGGGTCGGCCCCACAAGACAAGGGTGAGCTCCTGTCCTTAGCCCAGCTCTGCGACGCCAGCTGGATCCAATCGTCTTGGCTCTGCCTTTCCATTGGACTAATTCAGTGGTGTGGAGAGGGGGGATTTGCTGCTTGGGTAACAGCCTATCCTCCATAACAATCCAACCCAGGCTTTCGTGCTTCGCAGGCAGCGTATGCAGCACCGAGCACAATACCATAGTCTCTCAAGACTGACAGAGGCCTGCTTTTTTTTATAACTGTGCTGTCCACGCTTGATAATATGGCTCTCTCATACCTTGAAACCTATGAACAAGATTTGCACATTTTATTTTCTGTCACTTGCAGTTGTTATACACTAATGTTTTTATACACAGATTTAACTCAACACGAATGGCCACTGCAAATTACAGTTCAAAAAATTGCTTTTCTACTGTTGTAGAGAGGCAGTCATGCAAGCAGCCATCCTGTTCTTAGGTTGAGCTAGGTAAAGGCAGGGGATTCTTTGAACTTCTAATTACTGACTGTCTCTACAACAGTAAGAAAAGCTGTTTTTAAGCAACTGTAAAAGGATACAACTGTAAAAGGACACACTTAAAAATGCTTTTATTTAACCATTCTTTCAGATTAGCAGGGAGTCCCAGAATCAAATGCCTATGAATACTGAGGCACGACCTTATTACATTAGAAGCAGTGGAAGAGCCAGAAACATGAAAGTGGGTTTTTAAATCTTTTTTCCCTCTTTTTATCCATGTTTTTTAATTCATGGAGGTTGTGGAACCGTCATCTGTAATGACTTTGACAACAAAGTGCTTATTTCTGGCCGCTATATTTAATGACATAACGTGCTTCATGGTGTCAGTTCCTGCTTCATGATGTCACAGGCACCATGAATGCCAACTTTTGTCCTCTGTATGAAATGAGGCAACCAAATACTGTAGGTATGGAAAGCTCTATGGAAAGGATTGTTTTAACTTCTTTTGTGGCATTTTGGAGATTTGTTGAGAAGATGATATCAGGAAAGCAGAAATGAATGATAGGTGGAGTAGCAATATCTAGGAAAGTGACAAATTGACCAAAAAAATTAAGTCAATATAGATGAATTAATGAAACTGCTTTTCTAGCAGATCGATTAACACCAGTACAAATATGTCTGTTGTCGCTGCCATTGAATCTTAAGGTAGGGCTTATTTGATCCAAAGGAACGGCTTTAAATGACTCGCTGGAGATTTCTCTGCCAACGAAGTCAGCAGGTGAACAGCTCTACGCTTCTCTTGGCTGGGCACAGTGTTTATCACTGTTGGTTTAGTAGGCACCGTTGCCTCCAAGCAATTCTTCAGCAGGTGAGATTTAGCCAAACGTATCTTGCAGACAGCAGGCAAAGCAGGAACACGGCGGCACCAATGTAATTGAAGCCACAGCAGGCCGTTTCGACATAATGAAGGTAGCACTAGATAAGGCTACAGCATCTGTGGGAGTTGGATCCATAGAAGCTGTTGCAGCAGTTAACTTTCTATGTCTTTATCTTTCCTATTATTTTTGCACTTTTTCCTCTAGAGTAGCGGCTTGTGTTTAGCAGGCAGCGAAGGTGAGGTTTTAGCAAGACATATTTTCACCACAGGAAAAATGTGTGACAGATACCACAATCATAGCAATCCCGTTCCGTATTATGAGCATGCGGTGTTGGATAAGTGCTGTATTATTTGGCCCTTATGCAGTTTTATTTGTTGAGCTTCCATTTTTGATGCTCAAAATGCAGAAGTAAAATACTAGTTTGCCACTTAAACAAGTTTATATGGCCGCCATATCTGCAGTCCGCCAGCACCTGCTCAGCCTCTCCTGAGAGACCAGCTTATGCATGTCTACTCTGAAGTAAACCTATTACAGTCAATGGGACTCACTCCTATGTAAGGGGGAAATGGAAAAGAGCCTGAGAGACCTAGCTTTGAACGTCTACTTTAATGTAAGCCCTATATAAATGGGACTCACTCCCGTGGAAGGGGAGCAGATTGCAGCCTGTGAGACCTGAGAGAATGTGTGCAAGTTAATTTGTTTTATTTTTATTTATATTTTGTATTTTCTTTATTAATTTTTATTATGTTACATTCTTGTAATCCTTTTTATCAGAATAATTTTTGGGTTGTGGAATGAATCGTCTGAATTTCCATTATTTCTTCACTTTGATACATAAAGTGATATTCGCTTTGATATACAGGTGTTTTGGATTACAAGCATGCTTCCGGAACGAACTATGCTCGTAAACCAAGGTACCACTGTACTTCTGGTTTTTTTTAAATGAAAATGGAAAGTGATATTTTTATAGGGAGACATGGGGAAGCCCTCCAGATGCTGAGGAGAGCAATACTTAAACAAATATGTCTTACATGTATTCACATGACCTCCTCTCTGCCACACTTTAACCAAACTGCATGGATGACTTAAATTGTCCACAGCCAGCAAAAGAGAGTGCATATGGAATTAACTTCATGTTCTGCAGATGTGGCTCCAAATATGTTTTTGCAATGAGTTTGCAATGCTTATCCAGACCCCACTCAATTTCTCCTTTGATGTGGAAACTGTACATTTTCCACCAGAGCCACTAGCAGTTGGACATGACTGAATCAGGGCAATGTCTTGGCTCCAACCCAGTGAAAACAACATTGGGCTGCCTTCATAAATGATCAGAACAATAACAAAAAAGGAGACTGTGATCTTGAGTAAATGACCGCGGTCAAGTAGTAAAAATTTTGGACAGTGTTTCTCAAACATTTTATCATCAGGACCCACCCAAACAAAACATTTCACTTCATCAGCCACTCAAACTTCTGTTGCTAATATGATCATCCGGCAGTAGTACTTCCCACAAGTTGCAGGCTATTTAACCTTCGATGCACACAACCTAATCTGCCTTGTTAGTTTCATGACCCACCAAGAATTGAGTCATGACCCACTGGAGACTCATGGACCTGCAATTTGGGAATCGCTGCTCTCGGACTTTGAAGTGGAAACTAGCATTTTACTGGTGCTGGTGGAGCACCAAAACTGGTATATCCTGCTGTGACTATTTTTTTACTTGCTTATCGAGACATCACTTGTATATAAAGTCAAAATTTAATAGAAATGTTTGCTTGTCTTGCAAAACACTCTCAATCTATGGTTTTACTTGGTTTTTTTAGTTCCAACAGTCATTTGGAGCCTTGCACAGATATCTTGACAGTGATGTGTTCAGCCTTAGCTGGACTGAGAACACCCTGTATAGGTGATGTGAGCAGAGCTTCCCTCACCTATCGAGGAGGCACAGCGAGATCGACAGCTGTAGCTAGCTTTGTTGTCATGCAGCCAGAGGCCTCATTTGCCTTCAAGCCACCCAAGATCATGCTGGAGCTTGTGTGAGAACCAGCCCTGAAAGAAATCGAAGTATTGCTCTCCTCAGCATCTGGAGGGCTTCCCTGTGTCTCCATATGCCTTAGAAGGTATTAAAATCATCCACTGATAAAGACATTGGGTCCCAGACATAGTATAGAAAGGCAACCCATGGTATCATGCTCCTTCAGATAACTCTGCATTCACATCCATTTTGTGTGTCATACCCTACAATCCAGAGTAACTACGGGAGCACATAAGAGATGTTATGTGCACCCATAGTTACTGCATCACCTAGTGGAAACCTATGGGAAATTCATATTGCAATCCAAAGCAAATTGTTCTTACACCGGAGTAAGGACTCCCTGTAGTTACTCTGGATTGCGCCCTAAGACTGAGTGAGAGCATTCATTGGGCCAGATGGCAACAAATATGTTGGCATGTAAAGCTTCTGCTTCTTATAGCAACTTTTCCACTGGTAGCAAAACATGACTGACTAGGTGAGCAGGTGGGATGGGAAGGCCAGGAGGTCTCCACTCCTCCAGACAGGTGCCTTTATGGTATGTCCAACTATGTCACAAGGAGACCAAGGTCTGGGAGGCTCAGGTGTCTCTGCTAGAAGGTGGAGGCCACAGAGAGAACAGGAGCTGGCAGGAGAGACATCTGAGTGCTGGCTGCAGAGAGAAGGCAAGTTCACTTGTGGACTTGCTGAGTGAGGGTTGAGGGTGGCCTGAAGCAGGTGGCTACCTATGGCTGAAGCTGGTGGATGCCAACGGGCTCAGCTGGTGGAAGCTGATAGATGTTAGCAGACTGAAGCTGGACATCTGCCAGGTTGCTACATTGCCCCTTTATGGGGGCTTCCATTTATTTATTTATTTATTTATTTATTTATTTATTTATTTATTTATTTATTTAATCAATTTATATCCTGCCTTTCCTCCCCTGCAAGGGGGAGCCCAAGGCGGCTGACATTAGGGAATAAAACATGTAATTTTAGCAGGTGTAAACTGGTGGAAATGTCACCACTTCGATGGAAGCCACTGGATATCTATAGATTGAAACTGAGGAGCGTGTTTGTCTCTCTCTCTCTCTCTCTCTCTCTCTCTCTCTCTCTCTCTGTGTGTGTATGTGTGTGTGTGTGTGTGTGTGTGTGTGTGTGTGTATGTCTGTGTGTCAGTCAGTCTGTATGTCAGTCTGTCTGTCTGTGGCAGTGAATGTGGTCTAGGCGATTGGTGCTTTGCCTTGGGGGTTGACAGATGTCAGCTTCCACTGGCATTGCATATGGATGAGGATGGATGAAAGGAATAAGTGGTGGAGATCTGTGGGTGGAAGGTGGTGGAAGTTGGAAAACAACAGCCAGCCATAATGCTAGGAGGCAGAAGCTGGTGGATGTGCCTGGGTGATGCTTGTGGATGGTCCCTCCTCCACCCTCCTCACTCTACTTTTCTATTTTTCCTTCCAGGGATGTTGGAAGTTTGCTGCTCAAGACACTGGATTCCTGTGCCTTTCTTGCTCATCTCAACCATGGCTGATGAATGTCATACATCCTCTCTAGTTCTCCACTCTCCTTGCTCAGAAACTCTCACAGTCCCTCCTGCCAACTAGAACTGCTGCACTGTAGCTATATTATAAAGGTGTCACAGGCTATACTGGGAAAATTACTGATCAATCATTAATAAAGATCAGGATGACCATATGTCTGTTCTCCAGGACATGTCCTGGATTTTAGCCTTGTGTCCTGGGAAAAACTTCAATGTCATCCTTTTCCTTGTAAGCATGTAGTAGCTTACATGTAGCATGTATCCTTCTTGTAATTAATAAATTAAAAGTAAGAAATATGTAATATTTAATAATAAGCAATATGGTGTTCAAATTAAGCACATGAAAGCAATATAAATGAGTGTTTTTAGCTTTTATTTTGCCATGTCCTGCATTTTTCTTGGGTGCTCTACATTTTGGGAGGCCTTTTGGTTATATGGTCACCATGGGGCACAGGAGGGTAGCAAGGCCCATGGACTTAATCTGACCCACTGATAGCAGGCCTCCGTCAGTCTTGAAAGACTATGGTATCGTGCTCGGTGCTGCATACGCTGCATGCAAAGCACGAAAGCCGGGGTCGGATTGTTATGGAGGATAGGCTGTTACCCAAGCAGCAAATCCCCCCTCTCCACGCCACTGAATTAGTCCAATGGAAAGGCAGAGCCAAGACAATTGGATCCAGCTGGCGTCGCAGAGCTGGGCTAAGGACAGGAGCTCACCCTGTCTTGTGGGGCCGACCCGGGTCTCGAACCCTGGCCTGCTGGTTAACAGGCACAGCATCTTAACCGCTTGCGCCACCCACAACTCACATTCTTGCACATGGGCCATTCTGTACAAACAAACTCTTGTCCCTTTTAACATGCGTGAGAGCACATAGCATAATCTCTTGTCAAAATGTATTTAAAATATTATATTGATTGGTTGATTATGAAACCTTTATTGGCATTGAACTGTATTTAAAATATTATATTTAACTGGTGGCACCACTCTCCTTCACAATCACTGATCATGCATCTTAAGTCAGAAACGAGGTGTAGCAGTGCTGCTGTTTCTTCCTTGTTGCTCTCTCTCTCAGTTTCTCCTTGCTCCCAACAGGCAGATATCCCATAGGTGTAGACATCATGAAAAACCAAACAAAAGCCTATTGTATAGCATCCCTGCCTGCAGTGAGCAATGTGATTTCAATGTGGAAGCCTAATTCATGCTCAGCGTTCAAACCTCTGTAATAGGCCTGCTGTTACCTCCCACTTCTAGCCCATCACAAACAGCTAAAGTTACAGCGCAATCCAGAGTAACTGCATGGAGTCCTTGCGCCGGTGTAAGAACAATTTGCTCTGGATCACAATATGACTTTCCCATAGGTTTTCACTAGGTAGTGCAGTAACTTAGGGTACACGTAATGTCTCTTACGTGCTCCCGTAGTTACTCTAGATTGTAGGGATAGTTTCAGAATGAACATAATAAGCCCAGTTTCAATTTTTTTTATCAGTAAAATCAGTGTGACTGATGAGAACATTTGAGTGTGTAAAATGTTCAAATAAAACAGGTTCTATGTCATAATAACCTAAATTAACAACAGGTTCTATGTCCCATTAGTAACCGGTTCTCAGAACCAGGCACTCATTAGCAAAGGGTTCTATAGAAAGTCTTTTACCAGCATTTAAACCCAAAGCAGCCACTATAGGTGATGTTTTCTGGACATCAAAATCTAGTTGCCTAACATCTTATCCACAGTCCATTATGTGATGAAAACAGAGTTGGAGAGAATGAAATGAACTTCCTCCTGCCGTGATGACAAGAACATTATCTGTAAGTGGCAAAGCATAGCCCTCTGATTGAATGAGCTAGATAAGTGTAAAGTGTGCATCAATTTAATTATTTACCATCATTGGCTCACTAATTACCAGAGTTAAAGAGCTAAGAAGGCAAGAAGCATGAGCAACATCCCAAAGTAGCTGCAATTTCAGCATTGAAAGCAAATGAGGATTTTAATTTACAAGAGGGCAACTAATAACCCAGAAGTTGAGAAATAAGGGTCTGTTCCATCTCCCTGATTTGTAAATGGTCGGATTTGCCAACAAACAAAAAGTCCTGCAAGGCATATTTAAAGGCAGGCTGTGGAACAAGATGCAAAGTTCAACTTTTATTTTTGCCCCATTCTGCTTTTGAGAACACGACTTCCGGTTTTGCATTGCAAATCAGGTGTTGTAAATATCAATTCTCAAAAAAATCTCTAAAGGCTGTTCCACCTTAGCAGTAGATCAGATACAATACCAGCTCATAAATCCTGACAATTGGGAATTTTCCACGAGGTGGCCTCTTAATTTCGTTTAACAGTAGTTCTCAAACTTTTCAGCACAAGGACCTACTTTTTAGAATTATTTGTTGGGACCCACCAGAAGTGATCTGGAACTGGAACAAACATCATCAAGCAGGACATAGCCATAGGACAATAGCAAATCAAATTAAGGAAATGGAAAGTTTACTGTAATTTTACTCTAGCATGGAACACCCCCTCCCAACTCTTCCCCGCGCTCCCCAGACACAGTGATGGACAATTCTGGTTCTCCCAACTATACATATAAAATAAAAATTAAGGGGCTAAAGTGAGTGCGCAGTTTGAGTTAGAATGATGCAGTCCTTTTATATCCACTATAGTCATGACCTTCCTTGGATGATTAAATCTTCTGAATTGTATTTGGATGCTATTATCACTCAGCCACCTGTAACTATAAAAATATACAAGTACACATGACAGTAAATGGAACAGAAAACATTTTATATCTCTAAGAAATTGTCTCAATTACCAGAATGCATGAAAAGAACCAACCTGCCCCCCTCCCAAACAAAACACAATACTGTACATGAAATCAAATTAACAATATATGGGAGGCCAAGGATTTACCCGGTGTTTCATGCTGAATGTAGACAAGAGACAGACAAGGGGAGAACAACAAACATCTTTGGTCTTTTATGAACGTGTTAGTAATAATGAATCAATACTCTAATCCCAGCGGACTCTAATGCAATAAACTTTATTAAGTGTATACAGTAATAGCGGATTTTCTGATAAAAGAACAGCAGGGGTGTGGGTCTACTGGAACCAATAAAAGAACAAAGAAATTGGAAATCCAACTTCATAGATGCTAAGCTGGAATGTTGTGTTTGAGCTGGATAAACAAAGTTCACCAAAAGAAGCATCATAATTGTATATTTATAACAATAATTTGAAGCCAATAGTGTTATTATGTGGACTGTAATTCCAAACTTAATGTTGATTAGATGTAACAATTCAGTTATTTTATTTATTCTGGAGATTTTTATCCCATCTTTCAGACTTTGCAGAGACACCTAAGTTGGCACACGTCAAGGAAAGGACTTATACATATAGAACAATAAAAAGTTTTTTTAAAAAAAAATCATAGAATCAATCTTTTCTTACCTTGCTTGCTTTTTTACCTTGCTTGCTTCTTTTCATTCTTTTCACCGGACCATAGTGGGGTGGGAGGAGGTCACAGGAGAAGAGCCTACCGAGCTTTACACCAGAAGGAGAAGGTGGCATCCAATCTCTTCTTCAATAAATGCTGCAATCCTAAATACACTCTCCTGGGAATAAGACCCATTGAACACAATGTGGCTTACTTTTGACTAGACATGGTTAGGATTGTGCTCTAAATAACAATGTACAGGGACAATAGCTTCATAGCCATTGCACATTAATTGTCCAAACTAAGGAGTATTCTACACACTTAAATATGATCTACAAAAGTTTTGAACATCCCCCTTTAAAAAATTTCAAATGCAAAATATGATCAAAATTTCTTTTGGGAAGAAAAGCAGGGTATAAATCAATGAAGTAAATAAAATAAATAAATTCATTTTAATAAACGTGGACTGTATTGTGCTTTTAATAAATTGTGGACTGTATTGTATAGGTTTGTCTTGTGCTGCAGAGCAACATAGCAATGCAACCTATCAGGAACAGCATCACCCATGCCACTGAACATCAAAGGCCTTTTTCTGTGTTCCCCTCATTCTGAACCTCATCATGACCAGTTGCTTCTGCTCTCCACAACTAGCAAAATTATTTCAGGTATTCCAGGGCTTCAGTTTCAGCCTTTGTCATTAGCTAATCTTGGGGCGGGAAAACTATCCCTGGGACTTACTCAAAGCCAGTGGTTCCCAAAAATACTCAGGCCATCGCACCCCTACAGCTTCTTCTTCATGGCTTTTGTGGGAACTGCCATCTTGGATTAGACCAAAATCTTGTGCAGTCCAAGATGGTGGCAACCCCATCTCAGAAGATCTCACATGATCCAATATAGTGACATCTGGGAAAGCTGGTGAGACGGACCATTTGGGAGATCTCATTGCCCCTTTGAGTTTCCTAGTGAATGTGAGCTTCTTGTGAGTGCCCTAAGGTGCCATAGTTTGAGAACCACTGCTCTATGTTTTGGTCAGGATTCAGCCAATGGGTATGACCAGTAAGTGCTAGGTGGATTGTTCCTCGCTTATCTTTTCAAGGGCGTCAGCACTAGATAGGCTAAAGTTTCCACAAATACTTTCCAGATGGTCCATCAAAGGATGTTGCCAAGACCTCTGACTTGGATAGGGAGATATAAGGGGCAGAGAGTTCATTATGAAGGAACTGAACGATGCAATCATGAACCAGGCCAGTTCCATTCATCCCCAACAAAGAGTGAAATCTCCTTCATTTCACAGCTGTATAAAATCTATTAAATAATTTCCCCAATATCTTTACCAATCCTTAGCTCATATTTGAGGGGTACTAATATATGCTCTTTCCTATGCCTTCTCAGTTAATTTGCATAAACTTTTACATATTCTCATGGCTGATATGGAATATACTATATCAGTGAGTATATTAACAAAATAACTGATTGAGAGTCTATTCAGTGGTTCCCAAATGTTTTTGCTTGCAGTACCCCCTGGACTCCCCTACCTACACCACCGATTGCTGGCATTATCACTCAGATCGGTATGTTAAAAAAAAATTTGAAACTTTTAGCTAGCTGGCTTCACATTATTTTTCTCCACATTCAGGCCCTTTGGGCAACTTCCAGTTTTTAATATATACATCTGGAATAAGATGAACTGAAATTACACACGAAAGCTTCTTGTAATATCTCTGGCCCAATTGCCAGGGAAAATTAATGGAAACCAAGGAAGCTCATTCCTGGGAGAATTGAAGAGCATTTTTTGGATGCATACGATTTGGATGCTTCAGATAAACAATTCACCCTGAGGTCTCTGAAGCTTGCAGAGCCTTTCCATCAGTTGAGTACAGAATCAAGCCAGAGGGACTAAAGGAAGTTTTGGTATTAAACTGAAGGTATTTTTGATCAGGCCTTTCGAGAACTACTGCAGGAAACTATCCTCAAGTCAGCTGCCTTAATGAATGCATGGAGAGAAGTAAACATTTTTACATCAAGGGTTCTGAATCACTGGCAAAGCAACACAAACATTTTGATTTTTCTCTTTTCTGAGAACTCCAGTGTGCTTCTTAAAACTTGTAATATTTGACTTTGGGCAAAATCCAGAGTAACTATGGAGAGTCCTTGCTCCGGTGTAAGAACAATTTATTCTGGATTCCAATATGAATTTCCCATAGGTTTTCACTAGGAGGTGCAGTAACTATGGGTGCACATAAGGTCTCTTATGTGCTCCTGTAGTTACTCTGGATTTGGGGGCTAGTTTCCCTATTTTTACTGGATAAGAAGCCAACTCTGATAATGTGTTTGTCATCTTCCTAGTCTTTAATAGTATATTGTCATCAGTGCAAAATTTACCTTGTGGCTACAGGAGTGGCTGCTGGAGGGGAGGTAGGACAGAACCAAACAGACCCCCTAACTACAGGAGCTCTTATGTCGACATTAGAAAAATTTACTCTGGATGGCTCTATACATTTCCCCATGGGTTTCCCATAGGTGGCACTGTAACTATATTGATGTAAATGTCTTACAACATTTACCCCTAATCCTAAACATCATCTTCAAAACTGAGTCCACTAAGGTGCTATTAAAGCAGTGATTTCCAAGCAGTGTGCCATTGGCATACTATTATGCCATGGCTACTCCTTAGGTGTGCCATAGGAATTTGGAGATTGAACAGCCTGGTGTGCCTTATCAACAGTAAAAACAACTGATGGTGTGCCTTGAAAATTTCAGTGCCTTGTTAGTGTGTCGTGAGATGAAAAAGGTTTAAAATCACTGTATTAAAGGCACAGTCACCAGTGGCCAGTTTAAAAGTTGATAACCCTATGAGATATTTTACATAACATCTTCCTAACCAGAGGTTCCCAACCTTTTTTATCCTATGGATCACTTTCTGAATTATTTTTTGCCATAGACCCCTGCCTGCCTAATATTAAATTTTCCTAAAATATGTTTTTCACAGCGGACACAGTGCTGTTCACTTTGATAGGGCTTTGTAAAAAAAAGAAAACAAAATTAATTTTTTTATTCAGACCTTTATTGAAACAATTAAATTAAAAATCTTATTTTTATGTGAAATAAAAGAAAATTAAACGTTAATAGCTCAAACTAAAAAAGGCTAAATTAAAATTCTCTTTAAAATTTAGCACTCTGTATGTTTTTGGATTTTGGACAAAAATCACAACTTAGTAACAAACTAAACCATAAAATAAAGCTAAGGTTCAAGACTAAAAACACAATAATTAAAGGTGTTAATTAATTAATGGTGTTAACGGGAGGGATGAACTTGATGCTCAGATAGCAATTGCTTAATATTTGGAGTCAAATGACTGAAGTATAGTCTTAAATTGCATTCAATGTTTGCAAATTGTATTTGCAAACAATTTCTTTTTTTGTCAGCAGATTTGTTACTTCGCTAAAACCCCTTTCCATAAGGTACGAAGATGGAAATGTCCATCTTCAATCTTTTGTTTGAATATAGGTTAGTTCTGGCAAGAAAAGCTGAAATTATGGACTTTGTTTTTATTATATTTTTGATTCACTTTGATTTGCATCTGTATTTTGCACTAAATAAAACAATAAAAAACATTGTAAAAACTAATATTATCTTTATTTTTAGAAGCTATATTGTAATTTTTGTGATTTGTAAGAATTATAAAAACAAAGTCCAGAACTTATTGTACCTTCTCATATAATTAATTTTTTCAAATTTAAAATATCTAATTAAAAGTTTATGAAATGCCTGAAATAATGATTTTGGTGGGTGGAACCCCATTTACATATTGTGGACCCCCCCAATTTTTTTGTCACTGACACGGACCCCCTGAAAGTCGAAATCGACCCATGGGGGTGAAAATTGACCACTTTTGGAACTACACTAATCTGAAAAGAAAACATTTGATAGGAAGGATCCACATAGCTTGGACAAACGATATTGTTCCTGCACCCATACTGCTTGGTCTTGAGGGATGGGTGATGCTCGCAAGGGCTTTCTTTCAACCTCTCATTATGCTCCCACCCCAGTAATTAAATGGCTCCAAAGGTGGTATTGATTTTAGGAATTCTTCTTACAGCAGGACCATAAAACCTGGCTCTGTTCTTTCTGAAAATGCTCCTATGCATTGTTAGATGCTTTTGGTTTTTATTTAATTTTATGATTACAGTTTTTATTGATTTCCCTGAAGGGTAGAACATATCAATATCTTTAGTTTCAGAGGAACATACAGTAACAAGGAAACATGGAAGAGACTGAGCATGGAATGAGGTGTATTATTTTAAATTTATGAAGCCGCCGTCGTGGGTCCCTGGAGTTTGCCACCAGAAACACCATTCAATTGCACAGTTCAGTTTTTGTACAGAAAAGCTTGTCCCTCTGGTGTCTGCTGATTCACAGGCCTACATTTTTAACTATTTAAAAAGTGTATTTAGGAGTTAGCAGAAACTAACATTATTATACAGAAAGCTTTTAAGCTATCAAATGAATCCCTCTAAATGTGATCATAAATCACGTGGGCTTATCTTTCCTACACGATTGGAAGATCAATCTACGCTGCCCGAGAGGGAGAAATCTTTCTAGAAGGCTTATATATGCACAGAGGAATGTTCTGCCCATCTTTCTGCAGAGAATCATAGCTTCTTTGGGCTCAGAGTAAGTCATAAAACCCGAAACCTGGCTCTTGACGGGCATAGCTGTGACTTGTATAGCATATATAAATCTCACAGTAGTGACCTTGGTCACAGTAGTTCTGTAAAAAGCATGGCATTTATTATCCAAGCACTACAGATGTGTGTGCTTCAATTCCTGAATAAAAGCAAATGAAGGACCTAAATAAGAAAATCGCAAAAGTCCATTACACGTGTCTGTTATTCATTAAAGCAGAGGAAGGATATGATTTATTCATTTTGATGGGTATTACTCTGAATCCAGTCTCTCTAGATTGTGCCAGGTTTCTGCAACATTCATCAACCCTATTCAACACACCTTTTCTCCTTACCTTAGGTGCAGAGCTGTGATGAAAAATTCAAATGCCTCTTCCACCACCTCAAGGCCATCACATCTCCCCCAGCTCTTACCTATCTCTGGGAAGCATCTGGCCATGGCTGATCTCAGTATCAGCTGATGTTGAGCCAGTGCTGGCTCAGTGCACTGTGTTGTGAGTGAGCTTTGTTTCTGACACCAAGGGCACAATCCTGAGTAAATATGGGAAGTCCTTGCTCCGGTGTAAGAACAATTTGTTCTGGATTGCAATATGAATTTCCCATATGTTTTCACTAGGTGGTGCAGTAAGTATGGGTACACATAATGTCTCTTACGTGCGCCCGTAGTTACTCTGGATTGTAGGGCTTGACTGCAATCCTAAACACACTTTCCAAGTGTGTTTTCCCATTCAATATAATGGGACTTACTTCTGAGTAGACAGGCATAGGATTGCATCCCCAAATGTATATGGAGATCAATTCGGACACTAATCCAAGTCAGGATTGGTTGTTAATTCAAAATAATTGTCAATGTGCTGTCAACACATTATAAAAATCTATGATTGGAATTTATACCATGCAGACAAGATGATCATAACCATAATCATCAGACAAGAATCATAATCATAATCATCAGACAAGAATCATAATCATCAGACAAGATTATTATAACAACAAGATTATAATAATCCTTTGTTTTTGGACATGTAGGTGTCTGGTGCGTCTGTGATGTCTCAGTGGTGAAGCACATGGTTCTTAACATCTTGAAGATCAGCATATTCAAGACTTGAATACTGCACAACAGTGTTACTAGTCCAGCTCCAGCCAACTCAGCAGTTCGAAAGCATGTCAATGCAAGTAGATGAACAGGCGCCACTTCATAGCATTCAATGTACCTTTTGGTGTTCAGTCATACCAGCCACATGAATATAGAGATATCTTCAGATAACACTGCCTCTTTAGCCTTGTAATGGGATCAGCACCAAGCCTTAGAATTAGTAGAGCACACTAGTAGGGCAGCATGAGGGGGACACTTTTGCTTTTTATGTACAGTAAAAACTTGGACTGAGAGTAACTTGAATTGAGAGCATTTTTTTCAAAACAAGCAAACATTCCTAATGAATTTTATCTTGATGTACAAGCCGTCTTGATAAACAAGTTTAAAAATAGTCCCAGCTGGGATATTTCCGCCATATCTGCACTCTGCCAGCACTTGCTCAGTCTCTCCTGAGAGACCAGCCTATGCATGTCTACTCTGTAGTAAGCCTATTACAGTCAGTGGGGCTCACTCCTATGTAAGGGGGGCAATGGAAAGGAAGACCTAGCTTTTCATGTCTATTCGAAAGGAAGCTCTGTTATAATCAGAGGGGATCACTCCTGTGTAAGAGGGGAAAATTGAATACTGAGAGACTATATTACACTCTTACACTCTCTGGTGTAAGAAAAGCTTACTCTGGATTCCAATATGAATTTCCCACAGGTTTTCACTAGGTGGTGCAATAACTATGTGTGCATGTAAAATCTCTTACATGCTCCCATAGTTACTCTATATTTGGGGGCTAGTGTTATATAATAATCTGTGCTCAAGCAAACTCTTCATTAAATTAAATTTTTATAAGACACACTATGCTACAGTTGTTATTAAGTTGCTTTAGCTGGGCTGTCATCAGTTCAAGCATGCGTGTCATTCTATCACACAAGGTTCCGCTTTTGAATAACTAACCCATGCAATTTACTAGCAAAAGCATTTAATAATTTGTTGAAAAGTGTATACAAATATCCTTTATACACAGTGAAGGTGTGTACAGGCAGGGGGATTATATATTCATGCATGTGGCATGTGTAGGCATATGACCTTGGCTTTGCTTTTCAGGATGTCAGTTGATGCAGAAACAAGCTATACATGATCAATTTGCACATAATGTGTGCATTGACCACAGTCTCCAGCTAACCAAGTTACTGAGAATGCTTCTAAGTGTGCTCAGTTGGACACTGCCTTTGAAGAAATGCACAACACTCAGGCACAATCCTAACCAATTTTTAAGCTCTAGGCAGGGTGACCTTCCAGACATGTCCTTTTTAAAAGACCTGTGTCCTGAAAAAAGTCTAACCTTACAATCCAGAGTAACTACGGAGCACATAAGAGACATTACGTGTACCCGTAGTTACTGCACCACCTAATGAAAACCTATGGGAAATTCATACTGCGATCCAGGGCAAATTGTTCTTACGTCAGAGCAAGGACTCCCCATAGTTACTCTGGACTGCACCCTAAATTGTCCTCCCTTTCTTTGTGAACAGGCAGCTTGTAGCCTTCTTGTAATTAATAAATTATATGTAATAATTTTAAATTTAATGACTAATATAGTGTTTAAATTAACCATATGAAAGCAATACGTACGTTTTAGCTTTTATTTTATAATGACCTAGATTTTTCTTGGGTATCCTACATTTTTGAGGACTTTGTTCTCTTCGTCATATCTGATCTTCCTGGATGCATGGAAAGCCAAAGGACAACCATGGCTGAGCTGAGCAAGAAGGCACAGGAAATCTGGGTATCTTGAGCAGCAAATCTCCAACATCCCTGGAAGGAAGAACAGAAAAGCAGGGTGAGGAGGATTGTGGAGAGACCGTCCACAAGCTTCACCCAGTCACATCCACCAGCTTCTGCCTCCTAGCATTATGGCTTTCCAACGTCCACCACCTTCCACCCACAGATCTCCACTAGATATTCCTTTCATCCCTCCTCATCCACATGCAATGCCAAGAAGCCGACATCGCTCAACGCCCAAGGCAAAGCACCAGTCGCCTCAACCACACATTCACTGCTGCACACACACAGACACACAGACACACAGACACACACACACACACACAAATACAAATACACACAGAGAGAAACACACAACCCAGTTTCAATCTGCAGATATCCGGTGGCTTCTGTCCGCAGACCAAAGTGGGGCAACTTCCACCAGTTTGCACCTGCTAAAGCCACATGAAATGGGACCAATGTAGCAAAGTAGCAAGTGAACAGCTTCAGTCCCCTCACATCTGCCAGCTTCCACCAGCTAAGCCTGTAGGCATCCACCAGCTTCAGCCATGGGTAGCTGTCTGCTTCAGGTCACCCTCAACACTCACTCAGCAAGTCCACAAGTGAACTTGCTTTTTCTCCACAGCCACGTCTCAGATGTCTCTCCTACCACCTCCTGTCCTCTCTGTGGTCTCCACCTTCTGGCAGAGATACCTGTGCATCCCTGTGCTCAGACTGAGGTAAACATGGTCTCCTTGTGACATGGTTGGACATGTGATAAATGCACTTGCTAGGAGGAGTGAAGACCTCCTGTCCTTCTCATCTCACTTGCTCACCTACAGCTCAATCCAGAGCAACTAATCTGTCCACATAAGAGCCCTTAGGTTGCCCTATCTAACACTAGGTTGGAGCAACTGCAAGATGCTCCAGCCCAGTTACTCTGGAAGAGGCTTAGGGCAGAGCAAGGCAAGATAGGGTGCCCTAAGAGAGGTGGACCTGCTCTGCCCTAACTGGGGCAGCCTAAGCAGCTCAGGAGAGGCAAGTTGAGGGCATGTTTAGCATTGCCTAGGGCAGAGCAGTTACTCTGAATCCAGAGCCTGTTTCCAAGGCAGAAATGCCTCTTCCAGTTCCTCAGAGATATACCACCTCAGGAGCAGGTATAGTAGTGAGTAGACCCCTAGGGGTCCATGATAAGGCCCGAGTAAGAATGGCAGTGTTGACCAAAAATCGGAGTTCTTGGCCATCCTAGCTGCAACCTCTGCCTCTCAACCTCAGGATATGGAACAAACTACGGCTGCCCACAAACCTCAGGATACAGCAGGCCACTCCAAGAAGCCCCTTGTATTCACTGTAGAATGTACTGGCATCTCATCAGGGACTCCTTATAAGGCAGGCACCCAGTGGCATCACCAGACTGGTGCGGCTGGTGTGGGCTGCATTGGGTGATGTGCTCCATATGGGGTGATGTGCCGGAGGAGTTTGACTGTCCTTTGGCAGGCCCCGGGCGTCAGCACCCCCATTCAGGCCTGCTCCAAGGCGGAGCAGCAGCCAGAAGCTACCACTTGTCTGAGGAGCTGGCCTGAACGGCCATCTGAGGTGCACTGCGCAGAAACACACTGAGCATGCCGAACAGCTTCAGAGGAGACTTCCTTAGAGCAGAGAAAGTCCGCGCCTCTGCACAGCCATTCGGCCTCACTCAGGAGGCGGAGTGGCAGCCGAATGGCTTCAGAAAGAGTACTGCACAGGCACCAACTCTGACGCCTGCACTGTCTCCCCTGAAGCCAAAGGGCTTCAGAAAAGTACTGTGCAGGTGTCAGAGATGGTGCCTGCGCAGTACTCTTTCTGAAGCCAGTTGGCTTCAGAAACAACTGCGCAGGCGCCAACTTTGGTGACTGCGCAGTCCAGGTAGGGGGGGTGCGCATCCCAGGGATGACGCACAGACTTCCGCACCAGGTGATATGCAGAGTCATGTCACCACTGTAGGCACCACAGCTGTTCCTTGTTCAGTGTGATCTGAGGGGTGTCTCCTCAGGAGCAAGTCTTTCCCTTGTGTCAATTACTTAGCATGCTCTGGAGCAGTTAGGGCAGCCCAGGCTTCCTGACTCTGGATGCAGCATAACTTTCTGCTCTGGATACAGAATAGTTAGGAGAGTGCAGTTAGGTCAGAGCAGGCTGAATTTGCTCTGGATTGTGTCCCTAGTCAGCCATGTCTGGCTGCCAGCAGAAAAGTTGCTATCAGAAAGATCAGCTTTACATGCCAACATATGTGGTGCCATCTGGCCCAATGAATGTTCTCCTACACACAAGATGGACATGAGGGCAGAGTTATCCTCAAGAGGCATGACACCAAGTGCAGGCATGGGTCTTACTCCCAGGAAAGTGTCTTTAAGTCTGCAGCCTAAGTAGACTTCATAAGATCATGCACATTGAACGCATGTTTTGAATTCAATCCCAGTGTTCTGTCATCATTTTTACATCTAGTTAATATTTTTATATGAATATTTTTTTGGTTGTGGAACCAATTGTCTGAGTTTTCATTATTTCCTATGGAAAAAGCCGCTTCACGTAAAGAACGTTTCACGTTACAAACGTATTAAATTTGTTACGTGAGGCATCACTGTAATTTAATCCATGACTGAGAACAATTATGGAGCTTTCAAAACCTGTGTATTGTATCTTTTGAAGTGAATTTTGCAAGCATATTAAGAGTGCAACCCTAACCTAGGCCAGCACATAGATCATAGAATCATAGAGTTGGAAGGGACCCAGTGGATCATCTAGTCCAACCCCCTGCCTGTAGCAGGAGATCCTCGTCTTGTGGGGTCTCGAGCCCTGGCCTGCTGGTTAACAGGCACAGTGTCTTAATCACTTGCGCCACCATCTCATAGGTCTTCCCATTCCTGAATTGATGTAGGGAGGCAAGCACATTTCTGTGCATTGGCCTAACCCTTTACCAGAAGTGGTGCAATAGTGCCTTACAGCACTTTAGTGACTTTCCCAGGCCAGCTCAGGACTTGTGCTGGGGCTTATGCCAGCCTAAGTGCGGGTTAGGATTGCACCCTATGTTCATTTCCATGTCAGAGCTCAGCACATTTTAGTGGCATCTCCAGCTGTAAGTGATTTGAATGAGTTATATGCCAGTATATGTGCTAAGCCATTTATTTTTGCATATGAAGAAAACAAATTCTATAAAGCAGTGCTTTATATGTTGAAGGCTGCAATCCTAATCTCCAATTAGGCCAGTCTAAGTGCCGGCATAAGTCCTGTGATGATCTAGGACTGTCACAAAAATATCATACGCCACTTCTGCGCCACAAAAATGGTTTGTGAACAGTTGATGGTACTAAATAGTATCTACTACTACTATCTACTAATACTAAATTGGCTAGTAAATTAGTATACTAATACTAAATTGAGAATTTATACTGGGAAATCATCAGCGGAATAGAAACCTGGTCACGCTGTGGAGAAACCCCAAGCCGTGTGGGCCTGATGTAATTGCTACCAGGTGGACCACAGATGTGCAGTCCAATCTACTTCTATGGTGTCCACCTTGGAAGACGCTAAATCTCTACCACGCATAAAGTGTTTCTGACAGAAGTGCAGATGTTAATACTATAAATGGTTAATGCTCCTACTTCCCTACTAAATTACTCTGGAGCAGTGAAAATGAACCAACCTTATAATTTTAGTCAGTCCCAATTCTGGGTTTGCTTAAGAAATCATTCTTTAAAAAATCTCTGAGCTGGAATTCACATTTATTTATTTATTTATTCAATTTATTCAATTCATATGGACCTGTGGTCAGTATCCTGCAGCTGGTGTGCATGTGTGTGTTGCAGGGGAAGAGATGAGCATTTTAAGAAAAGCTCTCTAATGGCTGAACGGAAAGAAGTCAAGAAAAATTGTACATCGTGGTGATACTTGGCCAACTGCCAAGATAAAGAGACTTGCAGATTTCTAGGGACAAGAGGCCATGAGAAAGGAATCTTATTTCCAGCTTTCAAATGAACATCAAAATATACCAGAGGAAATTTTTCATGCACTTGCCAGGGATTTGATGGATCAGCAAAGGAGCACAAGTGTAGAAGTCAAATCAAGTAATTAACGGTACAGCCTAAAGAAAACAAGAGCAGATTTGGGGGGGGGGGAAATACTGAAGGGAACTACTGTAAATGAAGGAACTGTAGCCAAGGGATCCACACAAGAATACAAAATATGGAATATAGCTTTTAAAGGGGGCGATGTAAAAAAGATTGCTTATTGAGAAGTTGACGTTTAAATCTTGCATGATGTTGAAGATTGGGGAATAAAAGTGTTCTGTTTCTACTCCTAAGAACAGAGTCAGATATATTAATTTTTGTGAGCTAGTCTTAGTTTGGGACCCCCGAGAAGCCCTGTCAGATGAAACTCAAAAGACTGGTTCCTTAGGCACAGTAGAGAGAAGCAGCCAGAAGATGGAAAAACAGTTTTTTGATTGTGCCAGTTCAGCTCACAGGTAAAGAACCAACATGACTGAATGCTCCTCATGCAAAGCTCCCCTGAAGAAAGAAAATGAAGGGCAAAACAACATTTGTTGGAGAACCTTGAAAAGATTTTTACTTTGAAACAAAACACGGGCTCTGACTTTGATCAGAGAACAATACTGGGGAGAGTTGAGTATTTATCTGACTCTTCTCCTGTGAATCCATACCTATAATTTCCAGCCCATCACCACCCCCATGCAGTGGTAAGCCATGTGGTGCGGATAGGTGAAGATTGTGGATATATAAGGAACATTGTTTATCACTCTTTCTCCAGTGCTACTGCTCTGGTTAAATTCCTGTTTTAAAGAAAAGTCCTTTATAAAAAAATTTTTAAAAGGCAACTTTTAGGTCAAAGAGCAGATCTTGAGAACAATGTTTGGTGGGAAAACAGCACAGAGGTAAAATTTCTCATCTTGCAGCACTGTGTTCCCAAGTGGATCAGTATTACTGTACTTGGAACTACTTTTTGGTACGGAAAGTGATTTTGCTAGAATTAAGAGCACTAATAAAGTAAGAAATTTGGCCCTCCGCTAGCTTTCTGTCTGAATTGCAGGGTCTTTTTTAAGGTGCAGAAAGGGTTTTATGGGATGGAGGAACTCCAATCCTGAAATCCAATGTGGTATAATCCAGGAATAATTTTACTACGTAATGAGCTGTAGTTTGAGATAGGGTCCAATCCTATTGGCTGTGGCACTCCGCAGAGCTGTTGTAAAAATGTCCTAAGGCACTTTTGGAATGATCCACTGGGATTGATTTTAGTGCCAGTGCCTGAACATGGTCACCAAGAACTCCTTGTGGTGAGTATGGCTGTCATATGACAGCAGGGCTTTTCAGGCTTTTCAGGGTGGTGGACGGTGGAAAGGAGTAAGAACTGAATGGGATGGTTGGGGGAAAGGAAAAGTGGGCCCAGGAGGGGATGAAGATCACAGGATCTGCCACATTGTCATAATCCCCCATAAATGTAAACACATTTTTCCCCTTACTCTGAGGAGAACTGGCACTATTTTTCTAGCCACATAGGATAAGGTGGACGACATTTTAGTGCTGCTGTAGCCCTAGCCAGTACTGAAGGATAGGATTGGGCTGCCCATTGCACCATAGAAAAGTGGAAATGTAGAAATTTTATACAGTGGTACCTGTCATGCTTAACAAGTGATCCATATAACAAGCAAAAATTTCGCTAGGATTCTGCCTCACATAACAAGAGTTGCTTCGTGTAACAAGCGCACTTGTTGGCGGTAGGAGCAGACGCGCTGGCCGGCAGCCCTTTTAAAAAACGTCAGGGCTGCCTAGCGCACCTGCCCATAGAGAAAGCAACACTTCCACGCTGTTCCTCCTGTGGCTGGGCGTCCACTGGGCAGAGGGAGAGAAAAACTGTGGAGAAGAGGGAAGCAGCTCAGGGCTAGCCAGAAGGGAGTTGGGGAGAGAGAGGCTCAGGATGAAGAGAAGGAGAAAGTTTGGATACACTTGGAAAGTGTCCTGGATTACAGAAGAAAGTTTCTTTGATTGCAGCCTCCTAACCATGTCTACAGAGAAGTAAGCCCAGTTATGTTAAATGGGGCTTACTCCCAGGAAAGTGTCTTTAGGATTGCAGCCTATGAGCACAATCCTAACCATGTCTACTCAGATGTAAGCTCCATTCTGTCCAATGGGTCTTACTCCCAGGAAAGTGTCTTTAGGATTTCAGCCTATGTAGACTTCACAGGATCATGCACATTGAATGCATGTTTTGAATTCAATTCCAGTGTTTTGTCATCATTTTTACATCCAATTAATATTTTTACTTGAATATTTTTGGGGTTGTGGAACCAATCATCTGAGTTTCCATTATTTCCTGTGGGAAAATGTGCTTCACATAAAGAGTGTTTCACATAACAAGCATGCTTCTGGAACGAATTAAACTTGTTATGTGAGGCACCACTGTAGCGCTTTCTGATGGGCCATGTCCTGGTATGAAAATGGCCTCCCTAATCTCTTTTTATGGCCAATGAAATCAAGGATAATTTTCTTTTTAATAACATTTTCTGTTGGACTCCTTCACAAGCAATGGTGACGTGTGCTACAAGTCATGCTTTAGAGATTCAATTCCGAATGCTGTGATTTGTGTGTATGTACATTTTATAATAGATTTCTGCATGAAGACCTGATTATGGTAATCAATTGTCTTCTACATTTGTTCCTTCCCACCCTATAGTTCCATTTGCTCAACCGTAATTATTAGTGGGAGAATGCAATGGTGTAATCTGCAATTCATGATTGTTTGTAACGTGTGTGAAGCTCCTTGGGGAAAAAACCGCTAAGAACATACAAGCATATTAATACTGTCTTTAGGTTGCAGGAGGAAGGGGAAATGAGGAAGATTTGGCAAGGCAAGAAATGTGAGACCATGGGAAGCGCTGTAAACCGCAAACTGTTGCATGGCCATTTTTGTCATTGTAAAATATCTTCTCTCCCTCCGGCAGTCACATTCTGTGAAAGAAAACCATTTCACAGTTGCGTCCTTTTTAACAAACGGCCAAATGAAACCCTCAAGAACAGGGACCAGCTTCAAGGACTGTTTATTTACTGGAGAGGGAATGTCAAAGTTCTTCCGACAGGAAGTCAGAATCCGAGCACCAGAAAGAAACGATAGAATTTGGAGAATGGGTTTTGTTTTCATTTTTCTGTTTGTTCAATGCTCACTTTGAAGGTCAGCAGTACAATAATTTGGAAGGGGGGAGGTAGTTAAGCACTATAGCAAAATGGATAAAGCCTTATGAAATTCCAAGCAAATTAACCAATTCCATATGCTTTTTGTGTTTAGAAAAGTTGTCCCATTTTTTTCAAGAAAAAAAATTTACAGAGCCTCTGTTCACTTGACAAGTTACGGATGTGGAGCCAAACCATGCAATTCTAACTTAGAGAACTTTTCCATGAAGACTAGTGGGAATTTTTTTCCCCAGTTAAGTGTGTGCATTTGTTGTTGCTTTGCATAATTGTTGATATGATACATGAATTGGTTAGGGATATAGGAACTTCTCACATGACAAGGGACTGGTGTGCCAAGCGTGATCATAAGACCATTAGCAAATACTTGACTGGTTTCTTGTCAGCACTTTGGAGCAAGGAAAGAAACAAAATCTTTTTTTAAAAAAATATTTTTTAGTCTGAGTCTGGGAGGAAACCTGGCAAAAGGATGGAGAAGGTGCTGTCATCATGTGTTCAAATCCAAATATCCATTCTGGCAAATGAGTAAACTGGCCCTGACAGCGACAGGCGTTGCAACAAGAGAATTTTTCCAGCAATTGTTCTCAAGGAATTGTATTTTTGGAGATGAAAGTCTGAGTTCACAATTGCATAAAGCAGGGGTTCTCAAATTGGTGGTTATCACCCACCAGCTGGAGGTGAACTGTCATTCTCCCTCTAAGGGGCAGAAGTAGGGGAATATCAGTGATGCAGTCCCCACAGTAATACTGTCTCCAGGGACGCAGGGTTTTTTAAAACCTTATCTGTGTCTTTGCTAGCCCCCTTGGGGCGCAGAAGCTGGAGACATCCACTAAAGTTGAAAGTCAAGAAATTTAGAAAGTAGCATGGAATTCTCAACTTAGGGTACAATCCAGAGTAACTACAGGGAGTCCTTGTTCCCGTGTAAGAACAATTTACTCTGGATTGCAATATTAATTTCCCATAGGTTTTCACTAGGTGGTGCAGTAACTACGGATGCACGTAATGTCTCTTACGTGCTCCTGTAGTTACTCTGGATTGTAGGGTTGCTGTATTAAATCTAACATGCATCTTTTTCAGTCGAGTTTAGTCTCCAAAATCAGGGTGCACATTATATTGAATGCTTAATTAGATTCAAGTAAATGTGATATTTTTATTATATAGGGTGTGCATTAGATTCAATGGTGCATTCGATTCTAGTAAATACCGTTTTAATTAGTTAATGGTACTCCTTGGCACCTTATCTGGTATGGCATAAAAAGAGATTGGATAATTTTCTGGGGGAAAATTCCATCACGGGTTACAAACTGTGATGGGTATGTGCAATCTCCTGGTTTTAGATGTAGGCTCCCTCAGAATGCCAGGTACAAAGAAGTGGCAACAGGTTGCTGGTCTCTTGTTGTCTTGCAGTTGAGATGTCTGCATCTGATGGGACACTGTGAGATATCGAAAGCTGGATTAGATGGGTATCGGCCTGATTCTGCATCCCTCCTTCTGATGTTCTTCAAATCAAATTAAGAATTCCAACCAGAGGAAAACCAAACCTTGCTAGCTTCCCTCCCAACCATTACACCTGAATTTTCCCTACTTATCACCAGTCTGGTTCTCAGGATCTTCAAACAGTTTGAAGCGAGTGTTTTTGTCCAGTTCAGACTTTCAGACCAACATCCGCTGTCCATTTTCCCTGTCTGTAAACAGAATGTGAGTCTGGATGGCAATTTTTATTTCAATACCTTTGAGACTGCTGCTGCCTGAACTCATTCTCTTCTGTTTTATAATGTGTTGGACAATGTTTCGACACTCAAAAACAATTTCCAAAACTAATTAGGGCACCTCATAGTTCCCAGAAAAACAGTGTAGTAGTCATAGTTGTTCCATTCTTTAGGGACAGTGGAAGATTTCTAAAGCTTTCATTACTGCAGACAGAAAATGTATGCTAAAAGATTCTCAGAAGGCAGCATTTAAGTATTCTAAAGGGAAATGCTTGGTTGTCTCAATCTACTCTCTCTAAATGAAACGCGATCTCCTCGCTCGGTTCCTGTGAGTAAAATCAGTGCTAATCACCACCTTTCACAGCAATCACAACAGAAGATGTTAAGGATAAAATGGGCACAGAAACCTTTTTTTCTCCTACGATGAGTGTCATCTGTCGGATGATGAGATAGTCCTGTGTTGCTACTGGACTTAGCAGTGGGTTGAAAAATTAGATCTTGTAAGGTGCAATCCAGAGTAACTACAGGGAGTCCTTGCACCAACATAAGAATCATTTACTCTGGATTGCAATATGAATTTCCCATAGGTTTTCACTAGGTGGTGCCATAACTTCATTGACGTAAATGTCTCTTATGTGCTCCCGTAGTTACTCTGGATTGTAGGGTAGGGCTGTCAGACTAGCACATTGCATCAGCAACAACATGGAGTCAAGAGAAAACTGAATACTTGGTTCCCAAGGAGGTTTCCACTTTGCAGGAAGATAAAGTTGTCCTGATTTTGCCAGGTACTCTTTCAAACACAATTTTATTGAATTTGGTAAGTTACCCTTCTTCTTGTTCATTCTTGAACAATAGGATTTTCTTAGTAGCCCTAACAAGAGAACTACTTAGTCCTGCCATGAGACTGATGCTTGAAATTGCCTCCATGCAATGACTCTACCACATATATGTCCCATCTGCTGTGCAGATTGGCCCACTAGTTCATTTAGAAAGCCCTTATCTTTTATGATGCCCCTCCTTAGCTGCGTTTTAGAAGACTATGGTGTGGCATGGTTTGGGTAAAAATGGCCTGAGTCAGGATGGACACTGTAAATTGCAATAAGGGATCTAAATTTTCCCCTTCTGTTTTGAGCATTAGATTTTCCCCATCCAGAGAATGTGGCAAAGGATAACTTTAATACAGTCAGTTCTCATTATCTGCTAGGAAAAGGATCTTAGAAAACCTAGTGCATTCCAAATTAGCAGAATCCAAAACATTCTGCTGAGATTCTCACATTTTCATAAAGGTCAAGACTGCAAGTAAGTGCTTATGGGGGCAGCAGGAAAGCAGCAACATGACCCCCAGAATTGCAAGGGCTCCCCAGACCCTCCAGACATCTAATGCTTGTTTGTGATCACCTGTCACATTGACGGTTGCTAGTCCAGCAACAAGACCTCAGAGTACAGCAGTGGGGAGAGCATTGCTTCATGCTATCTCCTCCTCCAGCTATCTAGAGCAGCCCATAGGTAGCCTTCCAGAAATCTCATCATCAGTCTCTCATCATTGCCAGATTGTGAAGGTTATGGAGTCTGCAAGATGGTATCTGAGAAGTGTTAAAGATTTTGGGGCAAGTCTTGAAGCAGGCACAAATGTCTCCAGTCCTCCACAGGCCTGTTTGATGTAGAAAACTGGACCCAATCCAGACAAAAAACAAGTATCACTGAATGGATGCAATGACTGCAACCCTCTCCCCATCAGCTATGTATATTATATAGACATATCTTCCTCACACTCTTACAAGGAACCAGCACTATCTTCTGCTTGTGAGGAGGCTATTGTTTCTCCTCCTTCTGTAACCTCTCTTACCTCCACCTGCCTGCTTTTAGCTGTATCAAGCCCAAACCCATCCAAACTATTACTATATAACAAGAACTAAGTATTAGATGAAGAGCACAATCCTAACCATGTCTACTCAAAAACCCATTTTGTTCGATGGGTCTGAGTCCCAGGGAAGTATCTTTAGGATTGCAGCAAAAGAGAGGTAGGTGGAAATTCTACCCCTTGTGGATAAACTAATTCAAGTAAAAAATTCACATATAATCAGAACTTATACAGTTGTCATTTTTCATTTTTAATACAGTAATATATTAAAACTAAGCTAACTTGAAACATTGAGAAGTGTATCCTTAAGGGCCAGAGAGTTCTGTATGCGCCTTGGAGTTCCCATGCTCACAACAAATTGCTGGATCATGACACTAGCCTATCTCCAAGACAGATGTTTGGAATATTTAAAGTAATTTGATTTGGCTCGATGTCATTTGTTCCTCTGCTTCTTGTTCCCATTTGTAAATGAATCTAAAAAGTGTTTTTGAATGAGATTTGATTGGCAGAATATGTGTGAAATTGAAAAGCAACCCAGATTTAAAAAGTTGTCTTCCGCTATTAATAATTCTTGAAAATGTTTAATGTGCACTGCTCTCCTTCAAAAACTTGAAAATAACTTCATTACCCCCGTTAAATGCAAAAACCCACTGGATCAACTGACTCTTAAAAAAAATAAAGAATAAACAGTACATTTGTAACGCAACATCAAACAGTCGTTCCATTGGCACACCTTCATAATGGATTCTTTATGCAAACTTTATAGCCTTTGTTCTGTTTTCTAGTTCTGTTGTTTCCAGTACATTTATTTCAATGAGCGTTGCTGCAAACCTTGTAAACAGTGGTAAAGATTGCCCTTCTCCTTCAGCTTTGGGAATGTACATTCACACCAGTGGCATAAAGGAAATGAGGCATTTTTTCTGTTTTAAGCTACAATGCTAAATGAATACTGTCTCAGTGAGTTCCAGTGTTTCTCTTATTTCCTAATGTGAGCATTGGTTAGGTTTATACAGACAAAAGGGAAAACAGAAGGGGTAAATTTGGGCTACCCCGTAGTTTGGGTGGGTGTTGATCAGTTAGTCTTCAAAGTGTAGGGATGAAAATGCATTGCATCCCTTTTCATCCCCTTCTGGTTTGAATTTCTAAAAATTGGTTCTTAGTGGCTGCTGACATCACAGGAGGAATATGCTCCCCCAATTTCATGGTTCTAGGTCTGGCTGTTTTGGCTGAGCATTGAGTCAGTCAATCGTGTCAGTGACTTTTTAATTTAATATACCAGTATGTATAGATTAGAGTCTATGAAGTGGGCTTTGCTCAGCATTGTCCATATTGGTTACTTCAAATTGGTGGCCCATGTGAGGCGCTACAGGAATGGACAAACACTGAGAAAGGTGCTCCAAAGTTTTCATGCTCAGCGGTGTCCATTTCCTCTTGGCTTGGGACTTGGGTGGCTTTACTCGGACACACCTTGGATTGCTATAGTCCCATTCTTGAGGAACGAAGAGCAGCTATGTGCAGATATGGATGTCTCCCGGTGTCACACATGGTTGGAAGTGATGGGTCTGCACATGTGTCTTTGTCCTCAATGTGCAATGCAAAGAGGGTTAATATATACAGTTGATTTGCAGGATCTGTGGGGAAGACCTGGAGATGATGGGGAGGCATGCAGCTTGCTCTGGGGACAGCGGCAACAAAGGCCAATGTTGTCATTCATGTGCCTGCCGGGCTCTGCACAGGCTAATTCAGGCAGCAGCGAGTCACAGTGGAAGGATATTCTTGGCACCAGAAACCCATGGAACAGAGTTGTGCTGGGCACCCACTTCTGGGAGGAAAGTCCAGTTGGGACAGAGGTGGGCAAAGGCACAAACAAAACCTGCTGCTCTCCCAGAGCTCAGGTTTGATCAGGGAGCCCTGCCCTGGTCCCCACCGTTGCCAGTCCAAGAAACATTAAAAAAGGTTTCTTGGGGTAAAGTCTGGGCCAAATGAAAGGGTCAGGACTGACCCATGTCTTTCTGCAATGGGAGCTCTGCAACTTGTCCTGGGAAATCCACTGGAAATAGAGGCATCCCCGGAATGGTGGCCTTGCGTGGCTTCAAACTTTGCCAGGACTCTGATCATGAAAGGGCGAGTCCTTCCCCCCTTGAAGAGCTGGAAGGCCTGATCAGAGAGAGAGAGAGAGAGAGGGAGGCCTGGGAGCTACCTTGAGAGGGTGGATGAGAGAGGAGGGCTGAGCCAGGGAGAGGGACGCCAAGTCTTCTTGTCTAGAATACTGCATTTAGAGATGGGTTTCTAAAGCGTACCTCTATTTCTTATGTAAGTTTTGGAGATTTAAATTTGTAAATAAAACAGTAATTTTAACGTAATTGTAAAGTAATTTGCTAGTAATAGTAAAGTAATTTACCAATAATAGCAATCGTAAAGTAATTTTTAAATAGTAAAGTACTATTACTAAGTAACTGAAAAGTAAAAGTAATGTGTAATTGAAATTTTAATGAATTTTAATGGAATCTCTGTTCATTTTGGTGAGGGCTCTTATGTCTAACTCCAAAATCTCTAGTGCTGGCAGTCATCTAACCCACCTAATAAAAAGAGTGAAGAATGCAAAATAAAGTGTCAATGTATCTTTTTGTTCCCAGTGCTTGTTGGATTGCTTTTCTTCATTCTGCATTGATGGCACAACCATGGTTGGTTTCCCTCAATCTACCTGTCTCCCTGAGTTCCCCCTTTCTTGAACTAGACTATGTTTCCTTTTTAGGACAACACAATACAGAGTGAATTATCCGGAGTAGACAAGAATGATTTATTTAGTTAAGTCTTATGTTGAGAGCTGAAATTGCCTTTTCTCCTCCTGGCACGTGGCTTTCTAGAGTAACCCTACTGATGCATAGCCCAAAGAGAACAAATAAAAGGTATATCAGCAGATGTGGCAGTGTTTTAAGACATACAATACTTTCAGAACTGCTTTAGGGGTAGTGCTTTAGGAAGAATGAAAGCAAATATTTTCTTGGCCCTGGGAGACAGCCATGTCTTTCAAAGAAACAAAGGCTGCAATCCTAAAGATACTTTCCTGGGAGTAAGCCCCATTGAACATTATGGGGCTTACTTTTGAGTAAACATGATTAGGATTGTGCTCTCGGGCTGTGCGTGATTTTGAAGGAATTTGAGTTAATAACAGTTGGAAATATTTTTTAGCTCTCACAGTGTTTCTAAATACACATTTGCCGGAGTAATTACACCAACAGAGTACAAAAACATGAAGACAAACTTATGATATCAGGTGAGTAGCCAGTGTAGTCTAGCATGTACCATGTCTCCAGCAGTAGCCAGTCCAAAATTTTAGAAACATATAAAGGGTGCAGTCCTAACAGATTTAAGCTGGCCTAACTCACCTGGCATATCCTTCCTTGATGGTGTGGGAAGGTTGGTGTATATCTATGCATTGGCCTAACACACCCTCCCAGGAGGGGGGCAGAAGTGCCTTACAGCACTTTTATTACACTCCAGGTCACCACAGGTATGCTGCAGTTTATGCTGGTTTAACTGGAGATTAGGATTTCAGCCAAAGTCAGAATCCAACATCAGGAAATGCATTTATCAGAGCCAACCAAAAAGTTACAAGGGGATCACACAGCAAGGCTTTGAGTTCCTATCATTTCTTCATCAAGCTGGATGGTGAGCAAAAAAAAGAGGGAACAGTAGGGACATGTTGGGGAACAGTATGGAATCTGTAAATCAAAAGATGAGTTAGGTTTTCATGCAGGGCTGAGTAAGTTTCCAAAGAGTGTGAGATTCTTTTTGTTAGTGCTCTAGACAGACCAAAGTGAAAATGCATCCCTATGCATGTTTACTAGGGATTAAACTTCACTTACAAAGCACTGGACTTTAGGTAGCTCTGCAAGTTACTATACCATTCAATTCCATGAATGTTTAGAAGTAACAGTGGTGCAGAGCAGGTTGCTGCTGTATCCTGTGGTCACCAAAGTCTCCCCAAAGAAAGGAAACAAATATGTCCTTATCCCGTGCTGACTCCCACAATTGGTAATGGATCTTTTGGCAATAGGTTCTGCACTTGCTATTTCAGCCCATGTCAGGCTTCCAAGCACAAGGGGCTATAGGATTATGGAACCATTGTTCTAAATATTGATTGTGGCCAGTTAAGTAAACATAGGTTTGGCAGCTTTACAAACTTTGTATTTCCAGAACATGAGAGTTTCAACTGTTCTGACGTGATTTCCTTTATTTTTTCAACCTGCTTTTTTTTTCTCTGAGTAGCCCAATATATATTTTTTATATATATAGGCTGATTTGAGTCCACGTGGACACTTCTTTCTGAAATATTAGAATGTTTCAAAGAGATTTTATATATATAAACATATAGATATATAAATGTATATATATATATATATATATTTTATTAAATTGAATAAATTTAATAAATTTTATTAAATTATAGATTTAATAAATTTAATAAATTTAATATAATTTAACCAATTTTATTAAATTATAGAATTTTTACTAACGAGGATTTAGTAAAAAAAATTATGGATAACTGGAAATCAATTATCAACTTTCTATGTGTGATAAAGTAAATCAGTCAAAATAATTATGAATTTGACGGGTTGAAAAACGGCATATAACTGTTTTAAAAAACATCTCCCTATCCTATATCAATTTTGCTTTGTTAAAATTGTATAGTTTATTAGTTTGTTTATGATAAGTTACCTAATATGCTATTTGTAGGGGACTAAAAGAAATGTAATCTGATAACTCCATGTTTGCCGCACAACTTCTAATATTTTTTTGTTTCTATCTACTGTCTATTATTTACAAGAAATTTTAAAAAAACAAAAAAGAAAAAAGAATGCACATATTTCTCTACAATGAAAAAGGGCAGCCCCTTACCCATTCCAAGTTAAGTCTTTATTGCTCCTTTTAATTCCACGGGAATGATGATACAGCTCCGATTGTGGTTCAGGGATAGTACTTTGGATAGTATCTGGAAAGTCCTTTCCAGAGACACAAAAATACAGTAGAAAAGCTGGAAATCTATGCAGCATAGAAATCTTTCAGCCAAGGCAAGGACATGGATTGGGGTGGGGGAGGCTGGGGAACAGTGACAAAGAATACCTAAAATAATTGGGGATGTGGAACATTTTCCTTATAAAAAAGGTTTAAATGGTTGGGGCTTTTTCATTTTGAGGAGGAGAAAAAGATGACCAAGGGAAGCCGTGGCTAAGGCAGAACCTTATTAAATCATGGCTGGTGCTGAGAGACAGAATGAAGAAATTATTCATTCTCTTTCAAAATGCAAGAACTCAAGGTCACCCAATAAAACTGGTAGCAGGAGGCATGCAATAAATTCAAAATTGCAGCAGGAACATGTTGGTAAGATGGTAATAGCACTGAAGGGGGAGGAATAAGCATTCAACAGACAAGCAGACCAAGGTAGTAGGTACCCCAGGCAGGTGGGGATGAGATCAGGTGAGTAAGTAGCTCAACCTGTGTGTTTGAGGAATTTTAAGGGCTGCATGTTGATTGCTCCTGTGAATGGACCAAAGACTGCTAGTAGGGAATGAAAATAACTATTTTCTCAAATCACCCTTTTCAGCTGAATTTAGTCTCCAAAATTAGGGTGCGCATTAGATTCAATGGTGCATTAGATTCAAGTAAATACGGTATTGTTGTGTCCAGATTGTTGCAGTCAGAGACCAATGAAGGTGAACAAGGCAGATAAGATCACAGTACCCAGAGAGCAAAGTAGTGGGCAGAGATTGAATGAAAACTTAAATTTCCCTATAGGCCAGGGGTCTCCAATCTCCTGGCCGCAGACCGGTCCCAGTCCATGCCCTGGAAGGAACTGGGTTTTACAGCCTTCACACCACTGCAGCACTGCACCTCCTCCCCACCAGCTCAGGCAATCTACCCACTGATTATCTACCCAGGTCCTGTACCCAGGTCCTGTAGCCACTGAACTAGGTCCAGGAGCAAGCAGAGAGGGTCCTGTACCCTGTACCAGCAATCTACCCAGGTCCTGTAGCCACTGAACCAGGTCCAGGAGCAAGCAGAGAGGGGCACAGAAGAAGGTGCATGGTGCAGCTTCAGGTAGTGCTGACTAGTGGGCTGATGTGCTGCAACAACCAAGCAGCCTTCCTGTAGAACATGTTCAATCCTGCAGCACCAAGCAGAGGGCAGAGAAGAAACCCCCCCCCCCCATCTCGCTCACTGCACTCCAAAGCTATGCAGCATATAGAGCAGTGATTTCAATCTTTTACATCTCACGGCACACTTAACAAGGCACTGAAATTGTCAAGATACACCATCAATTGTTTTTCAATTGACAAGGCACAGCAGACTGTTCAAACCCCCAATTTTCCTATTAATGAATGTCAATCCCCAAATTCCCATGGTCCACCTGAGGACTATCCGTGGCACACCAGTATGCCACAGCACACTGGTTGATAATCACCAGTTTCACTCAGCCAGACATTGAAGGATAGGGAGTAGTCCAGAGATTTGGACTGCAGAGTAGTCCAGAGATTTGGACCTTTACTTTCCTGGGAGTAATCCCCTTTGATTTTATAGGGCTTTTTTCTGAGGAGACATGCAGAAGATTGGGATGAGTGTTTATTTAAAATCTCTGCACATCTTACTTAGAATTTGGGCCTCTGCAAATGTTCATGCATTTGCATTATTTTTAAGGTTCAACAATAAATTCACATACTTAGAATGCAAATGTCAATTCATTCAGGATTGCTCAAACCGGAAAAGAAATCGCAAGGGAAGAAGATCCACATGACTTTGCAGTTTACATATGCAATAAAACCTCTGGTTTGGTAAGTTTGGCAAGTTTAGTAATATTGGGTTATATTAAGAACACTCAGTATGACTTGATCTTCTAGAACAGAGACGTGAAAAAAGTGTTGGTTTTGTAGAATGTTCAGGCAGCGGATTAATAGTTAATATACCACGTGTACTTAGGAATGTATACTGTGAATTGCTGGAACTCTCTCCAGAGCTAAACATTTCCAAATAAAAACATAAATATAATTCAGATTCTCTATTTAGCCATTGGACCTTATATCACCTGCATCCATTCAAAATCAATTCAAAATAGGATTCAAAATCCTATCCAAATTTTCCTGGGAATATGTCCCATTGAATACTCTGCGGAGATAACTTTGCACTGTTGATGACCTGTTTAACTTCCCAAAAACTATATGCATTTTTCCCCTTGAGGTGCCTACCGATAGTACGTAGCACTTACTCTAATTCTTTGCACACTTCAGGTATGCTATATTATGCTATATTCACAGGTTGCTTTTCATGCTCTTTCCAATATTAAGCTCTTACTGTAGGACATGCCAAACCATTTCTTTCTCTTTCTTTTGCCAAACCACATTGTCTTCATTGATTGTTCCCAAGATTCTTAGTCTGTGGTCCAACATTGTTTCAGGGAAGCCTTGAATGTTATCACTGTGTATACTGCATTACGCTCTCTGGGTTATGTTCGGAGGCCCATCGGATTTGTCTAGCTGCACACTGGAATTATAATGCTACAATGGTTCAATAACATATCATTGTGGTTGGACAATCTCCCAAGGCTATACTAAAATGTTTAGGAGTATGATTAATTCGTTCATGATTTTCAATGAAAAAAGCTAAGAGCTTCTAGAAAGGATGCTCAAAACTGGATAACCCAAAGCCCACAAGGTCTTTCCAAAGGGAAATTAAGGGCCTGAAAAAGAATCACTCAGTTTTTTATGAACATTTTTAGCAGTTCCAAAAATGCAAGTTATCTTCCATTATTTTTCAGTTCTTCTTCTGAAAAGCACAGTAACCTTGTCTCACCTGGGATCCCTGTTTCACATGAGATCAGAATTTTTTAAATTCCACTGTATTTTGTTGTACAGCCATTGTGTGGCTTGTCAAAAATTAGCTCATCATACCCATTGGGTATTGGGGGCTTTGGGTAGGGTTTTAAAAATGGAATTGCAGAAGGTAACCTCTCTGTTTTCTCCATCCTGTGACAAGTTGTCTTGGTCAATCCCCTTAGACCAGGGGTCCAAACATTTTGGCAGAAGGACCACATCATCTCTCTGATGCTATGTCGGGCCAATTTAATTACAAGTGTGAATAAATTTACATAAATTTAAATATATAAAAATGAATTGGGATCAGAGCTGGGATCTGAATTGGGATTGTAATCTGGAAGATTACAAGGCTTGCTCGAGGACCAGTTGGAGGGGTCTTGCTGCAGACCGTATTGAGGATTGCAATGGGCTACATTTACCTCCTTCCCTGGACTAGGGATTGGACATCCCTGCTGTAGGCTGCAGTCCTAAAGACACTTCCCTGGGAGTAGGACTCACTGAACACAAAGGGGCTTACTTTTGAGTAGACATGGTGAGGATTGTGCTGTTATACTAGAGACCTCAAGTTTTCAAAAATTTCCAGTGCAGGCAGCTGCATTGCCACACAGGGATTGACTTTGGAATGGGCCATTTATGTGTGTTTGTTTTTTTTATTTCACCCAAACTACTGGTCCCATCCTAAAAAAATGAAAGGTAGAGAATATTCAGCACAAGTCTGCCCCACAAGTCTATTGGAATTTTTAGAATATTAGGAATGGTGCATATCAAGTAGATTTTCAGAAATCTTTTATTTCACACCAACTCATGGACTGCATTGTCATAACATAGATCAGATGCGCAACAGATGCCACACAGCATCCAACTCACATGTAGTCCTGTATTCCATAGTTTGGCTAATTATATAATTCAGTAAAGATCCAAACAAATTTGCTGATAATGTGCATAAGTGTGGCTATATTCCAACTAGCTGCTTCCTCATTGTCAGGATCTCCTAAAACATCCCAGAATTTCTCCCATCTGTCCCATTTGCATGTTCTTCTATTCATCTACCACATGAATCCAATTCTTATTCCCAAGTATACAGGAAACCTTGTTCCTCCTTGTCCTGTTTTATAATTAGTTCAGGATATTTCACTTCAGCATGGGGAATACTGTGTCCGCAGCTGCTAATGCTGGAAATTTTGTCTTCTGAATCCAATTGGATTTATTTCCTAGATCCAATTATCAACAAATTGTACAATTTCAGTTGCAAAATCTGTCAAGCGGTGGTGTAACACAAAGGTTAGTGCCACCTGGTCAGCGGGTTAGCATATCACCCCTATGGAGTAGGCAGGGCAACACACCAAGCAATGGATGTTGTATACCATTGCCACTAGTATTTCGGCTATAACATTGGACAGAACAGAGCTATTTCAACAAAGTTTCTTTCATTGTGTTCTGCATGAAATTGCACATCAATTGATATATAACATGATGTTATTATTCAAAAATACCAAGATTTTAAAAGTTTTGGTCAGTACTAGTATCATACATTGTGGCCCACACTCTCCTACCTGTGGCAAGGCCATTGCTATCAAGACACTTGCGGTCACTGACTTTCATTTTGTTTCACTGTTGCAAATCACTGCTTCTTTCCACAGATAACACTGTACTTTGGTGTGGAGAATCCATAGGAGGCAGGATACTGGTAGATACTGCTCTGATATTCTTATCATGCTTCCCAGCCCCAAACCATATGTATGCAAGATGCAGATTCCAACTGCAGCCTTCACACTGCATGATATTACTTATATTGTGTGATGTTGTGTTAAACCAAACAGCAGGTAGCTTATCTAAAATGGTAGCAAACATGCATTAATTACTTTTTTAATTTTTTGAGATAAAGCTTCTTTTTTGGAGGAAGGAGGGAATTCATTGTAAGGTCACCCTCCTCTTTTTCCCCACCACCACTGCACTTGATAAATTATTTCTGTTCACTTTAATCCATTTTTTATTATTCTTCAAAAATCTCTCCTTTTATCTCCCTTGTGTTGCTGAAAACAAATCCTTTCGAAAGCTTGGCTTTATTATCATAAGACTGGTTGCCTGTAGTACACAAAGACTTTTTTTTCTTCAGAGTTAATGAATTAGTAAATGAGCAAGTAGTGATTTGAAATTACCTAATTGTCTTAACTTTAAAAATCTATGTATTAATGAATTCAATTAATGGAGCTGCCATTAATTGTCTTTGACTTATCCCCAGCCTATTTTATTTCTTTCACTGCTTCTGTATTTTAATGCTTAGTTCCTGACATGAATGGAGTAAGCAGGAGCTTCTCAATGCTACAGATTTCTTCATAGAAATACATTGGATGTCATATGCACATAGGTGGAGTATCTATAATATATCTACCGGTATATCTTTTATTGTTAAATATAACAATGCTCTACAAGGGGACAAAATAATCATTCTAAAAACAGTCAATGTTTACCATTGCTACTTAATGCACAACTTCACTTCTAGTCCCAACGTGCATTAGGACAAATGTGCACACACAACATTTGTTTTTCAAGTAGGCATCTTAATACACTTGTCCATTTGTCTTTCAGGTTGGCTTCTTAATGCACACCTGCCCTGATCCAGCTCTGACCACCATGTGCATCATTGCCTTCTATGAACTAGTATATGCAACTGAAAACACACCCTGCAGAGCAATGTCAGCAGTGGTAGAATTTTAGTGTTCTCCTCCCCAAGGATGTTCCGATCACATGAAGCACATGGATGTCTGCAAGACTGCCTGCCATTCACTTTTACTGTATATCATATATGACAGCATTGTATGGTTGTAATAATTGCAATATTAAATAGCATCTGCTTGTTGATATAGATTGGATTGAGACTGAACTGATGAATCTACTGTCAAAAGCAAACAGTCTGGTACACCCAGGGATCAAGGGGTGTGTGTGTGTGTGTGTGTGTGTGCTTGCACGCACACTTGTGCACATGCGTGTGATTTCAACTTCTATCCATTTGTATCCCTCAGGGAACTCCACAGAGGAGGGAGCTATTTATTTTCACAGTATTAATGCTCTCCTGCCAGAAAGCAGCAATGCAAGTTTGATAGTGCATTATTTCTGTGTCTCAAGGGAGGAGGATAGGAGAGGATGGAAAAATGTTTATGAATGTAATGTACTTTGGATTAAGTTATGAGGCTCTTTTATCAAGGATGGGCTTGTTACAGATGCTGCAAGCACCTGTTGAGGATGGAAAGAACTATGGTTGGACCTTCTATCTTCTATTCCCATTCAAAATCCCTGTTCAGAATATTATTAGTCAGTGGCAAAAGCAGGCTCCTGGATGGAATTTTTTTACATAGATATCTTGCTGTGAAGAGCTGAGCCTTTGTAAAATATTTTTTTATATTTTTATTAATTAGTTTTAATCACTAATTTATTCCTATTTTTATAGGAGGTTTGCACATTGGGTCTCTTTCCATTTTCTTTCAGCTGACTTTAAAATAGCTTTAATTAAAACAATTATCACTCTTGCATTCAGTGTAACATGGATGAATATTTATACATTAGAGTGACAAGTCTGACTCATTCAAATTGACCCCTACACAGTCCACTGAGCTGAACCTAGTTGAGAACAAGAAGTTCAGTAGCTGGGAACGGGACAGAGAGATCCTCACATCCTGTTCAAATCTATGTGAACATGGATGTAGTATGCCACTAGAACATTAGGTCACAAGCCACAAAAAGTAGGAAGCAGAGGAAGTAGCATAAGAAAGGGAGAGTATTTGGAAGGCCATGGTCATTGGGAGCTATAGTGGAGTTAAGTTCTGAAGTTCACCTTTCTCCTTAACATCTCTGGGCCCAGCCCACATGCAGGATACTGTGGTGAGAATAATGTGGTATGGTGCTAAAGTGGCATCATTCAAACTATAGAAGATGTTTTCTAGCTCCAAATTCTTCTCAATCTATATATATAAAAATGAAAACTCACTCACTCACTCACTTACTGACTCATCAACGCCCAGCCAAAACCGCTGGACCTAGAAGCGTGAAATTTGGGGAGGGTGATCCTTCCATGATGGAGGCACCCACTAAGAACTGGTTTTTGGAAATTCCATCTGGAAGGGGGTGAAAAGGGGTGCATCCTCCCTATACTTTACATTGAAGAATTGGTGACTAATGGATACTCTGCCCCAACCCCCAGACAGAAAAGCATGAAATTTGGGGAGGGTGTTCCTTCTGTGACATCAACACCCACCAAGAACCGATGTTGAGAAATTTAACCCTTAAGGGACTGAAAAGGGGTGCAATGTGTTTTTGTTCTAAACTCAACACTGAAGATTAACATCCAGCAATTTGGTGCCTGATGCACTGGGAAGGAAGGTGCACTAGGGGAATGGTGCACATGAAAGGATATTGTGCATGGGGGTTCATGAGCATGGCGGGATGTTACACATGAGAGAGTATTGCACATGGGGATTGATGCAGGTGGGGGATAATGAGCATGAGGGATGTTGCACATGGTGGTTGTTGCACATGGGGGGATTGATATGCATGGGGGGATTGATGTGCATGTGTGATTGATGTGCATGGGGATGTTGTACATGGGGGGTTTGATGTGCATGGGGGTGTTGAACATGGGTGGTTGATGCACATGGAAGAGTGTTGCACATGAGAGAGTGTTGCACCTGGGTGTTGATGCACATGGGATGGTGTTGCGCATGGAGGGTTTTCTGCTGTCAGGGTATAGTGTACAGAGGGTATTGTACTCCCGCAACATGTGTACATTTTGCTAGTATAAAATAAAACTGGTCTACAATTAGAAAACTGGCTGAAAAAATAAATGCTGCTTTTCTGAATTTCTGGGTTCCACTTTACCATCTCATTCTGCCACATTTTTTGACCGTATCCCTTACAGTGCTGATCCAGATAAGTTCAGGCCTATTGAGTAGTTTCATCTTCACTCACTAATCCATGTTTACTGTTTGTCAGCCCAGTCCTAACTAAATCCAACCTCTGATGCAGCATCCGTACCTGCAGAGGGGAAGAGGAGTGAAACACTGGTGTAGTTGCTGTTTCTGGGGAGAATCTCCTTCCTCCCTCATTCTGCCTTCTGTCCTTCCCCTGCCCCATTTTGCCCACCATACCTATTGTCCTTCTCCCACAATGTTTTATCTGCCTTAACACAGAGATTGCCGCCGTATCAATTTCTGGCAACATCCCCAAAATGGCAACTGGTGTAATGCTGTTTATGATATCATAGAAGCATGTATGCTGTTACACACTATTGCAGAGCCTAATTAGAAATGGACTCTAAATTAAGTCATGAATGTTTGCAGCCTTGGTTTTGGCGAAAATGGACAAACTGCACACCTTATAAACTGCCTTTTCCTGGGCCTTCTAATCTGGGGTATCCTTTCTCAGGTTTCTAATCTGGGGTATCCTTCCCACCGAAGAAAGGTTGGATATAAATAAATAAATAAATAAATAAATAAATAAATAAATAAATAAATAATCTGCCACAGTTTATTTACTCCTACATATGTACTCTATGTTATACTGAAGATGAACATCTACTGAACAGTAAGTTACATGATTTACTTCTGTGAGAAAGTGTGAAGGATTCAGTTGCACATTGTGTGTAATAAGCAAGTATAGAGCTCAAGATGTATTACTGCAGAAACTGGAATAGATTTTTCTCAACCAAATTGTGTTTTTAAAGCTATTTTCAATTTGTAGCCAGGTTTTTCCTCTGAGATCTAGGGCTGTGATCTATATCTAGGGGAAATAATTCTGGTGAGCCTGAACTTGCAATTACTTTAACTGATATAAATCAGGAGTAATTGTATTGAATTAAAATTATTTATTTTGGGTAGTGTAAACAGGCAGTAATGATATGCAGCTATTTCACAAGTGGTTTTAAACTGTAGGGCTAAGTTTTCTGAAGCAAGTTTCAGACCTTCCTGGGTGAGCTATGCCTCTTTGAAGCCCATGCAGTGGTCTGTGGAAATAAGATCTCCAATGTGATTATGAAGATAGTTAAGAGTCAATCTTCTGACTACATGATCCTCAATGGATAGAATCTATCTCGCCCAATGGGATCTGTGGCTCAACCAGGATTATGTTTGGAACATGACCATTGAGTATATGCTAGTCAAAGTATATAATCTAAAGCCCACACGCAAGTCAATGAGAGTAAATACGAACATTGAGAGCATTATGATTGATAAACTTTTGACCTGCATTGTAGCATAGCTGAAGGTAGTCATAGAAAAATAGGCACAATTAGACATGCTGTAGCTTAGTCAGACATGCAGTTACTGTGGGCTCTCCATATCTGCGGAATCTCAATATCCATTTCAGGACTCCCCACGAACATTTAATTCCATGGATAATTGAATGGGGCCTGCGCCAGCAAACCATAAGTGTTTTTAGATGCACTGGGAGGCCTTCTGAAATGTGGGGAGACAGCACTTTATGCTTTCCAGAAAAGCACTTCTGATCATATCTGGGAAGTCTACTGAGGCCATCAATCTGTGGACTTGGCTTTCATGTATATTCAAATCCATGGATGCCAATACTGCCAATAATGGGGACCATTTGTACTTTAAAACCTTATCAGATTCAAAATCTGTGGATACCAAAGTGGACTTATACCCACACTGACCCCAAACCTTTGAACTGCTTTGGCTGCAATCCTATCCACTTTTTTGAGAGTAAGCCCCATTGATTATAAAGGAACTTACTTCTGCATAGATATGCACAGGACTGGGCTCTTTGTCACTTTTGCTAATATTACATTGTAAGTTGTGTCTTTCCAGTCAGTGACTATACTATGTATGTATGTATGTATGTATGTATGTATGTATGTATGTATGTATGTATGTATGTTTGTTTGTTTGTTTGTATGTGCTATGCAAAAATAATTTTAAAGAATTAAAACAGTTAACTAACTAGTTTCACTTCTTACCCTGAATTTCTACTTTTGCTTAGGGAACTTCCAATCTTCTGCCTTCCTCAAAAGCAGTGCTAGAGATTTGTTTCCCATTATATCCAGACTGCCAGACAAGACTACATAGTGAAACATCAGAAAAGAACCAGCATTCATAAGAACATCATTTCTTTATCACACCATTTTGCTAATAGCTTGTATGTATGACACCCATGGGAATTTCACTTTGCCAGAGTGCTGGGAAGAAAATGATTAAGCCAGCTTTAAAAAAAATCAATATCAAAGAACAATCTGGAAATAAACCAATTTCTTACAGACCTGAATGTTTTTTTGAGGGGTGGAACCAACTGGAACCAGTCTTGTTTCTAAATACGAATTAGGATAATTTCATATATTGAAATCTAATGTTAACCAGGGACTCACCAGCTGGCCTTGGACAAGCATGACTCCTAGCCAAGGGTTGAAATCTTAAGCAAATTTACTATGGACAAACACCATTTGTTCAGTAGGCTTGCTTTTATGTAAACAGGATTACATTTTGCCACCTATTTTGTTCAATGAAAATAGCATTAACTAACATCACAGCACAATCCCAACCCCTGGTTAAGCTGCACAGGTCTGCGGCTGGCCTGGGGGTGTCATAGAAGACTGTAAAACACTTCTGCACCACTCCTGGAGAGTTACACCAGTGCGGAAACATGTGCCAAACTCCTCATACCACCATGAGAATGGGAAGAAGGGAGAGTTGTGTTGGTCAAAATTGGCTAGTAGCGTACGCTTAATGAACTAAGGACTGTAAAAGTGCTGTCTTAGTATGTTTGGGGATCTGTTCTTGGACCCTGGCCTGTTCCTGATCCTTACAGATAATCTGCAAATGAGAGGCAGTTGTTTTGTGCGTCATAGCAATAGCATAACCAAAGGGGTGCAGTGCCGTACATACGGTAGATGCCACAACATGCTGTATAAATGGCCCTTCCTGAGCCATTCTGCGTAGCAATGGCAAGTGAAAGGAGCAGCTTACATAGCACTACCCCCTCCAGTTATGCTACTGACTTTAATAAAAGTCTTGTGTCCAGAATGGGCCATGTTGAACATCTCCAGGTCAGAGACAAAATGTGTTCTCCTTCCACACCCTTTCCACACTTCTCATATTGCAGAAGCTCTTGAACTACTCCAACTAAATTGTTTGTGGCTGGTTTTTAAACATTTTTTTCCAGTATCTTTTGTAAAAACACCAAAATGGGCTTGATCTGAGTTTAGAATGAAATCAGTGCCAGGAAATACACCTGAAGCTCATTTGAGTGACTTGGAAAAAGTTTGAGTGATGTTGCCCTGGTTCTCCTTAATTTCCTCCATCATCATTACTGATGTTTGGATATGGAGCCCTCAGTGAGGAGGTGGGGAGGGGGCAGCCTGCTGTCTCCAACCGTAAGTCATCCCTCTTTATCTTCATTATCTCTCAGCTTTCTCTGAAGAGCTTGCTTCACTGACATCCTGTTAACAAATTGGAAACATTCTAATTGCTTGTCCCCGATCCCATTTTCCTTGTATACAAATGTCCGGGCGCTCAGACTCTTTTGGAAAAGGTGACCTCTGCAAAGAGCCGGCTGTCTTAGGAATCCGAGAGGTTGTGACTCGAACCACAATTTATTATGACAAATTTGCTGTTGCAATGAAAGTTTCTGGTTTGGTGAGAGCCAACTCTGGTTTCCACATTGTGACCGCTGCATTCAATATAGCATTTTAGGGTGACTATAACAAGGAAGGATTGATTTCGCATCTGGCACAGGATTCTGGTGATTGGAAATAATATATTGATTTTTTTTAATTAAAGCCATCTTCACATTCATAATGGAAGGTCTTGCCCTTCTTTAAATTTATTGCCAATGCCCCTGGGTGATGATTGCAATTACTGATGTTGTACACTGAGCATATGGAATGGGAAATGGGCTACTTAGGGAGACACAATTCTTTTCTTTTGTTTCAAAGTTCACTTTGGCCTTCTCTGCCTTTTGCAACAAAAGAAAACCTTCAGCAGATGTACACAGAAAACAGGCACAAATCAGCAATTGTGAAATCAATGTGAGCAACCTGACACCTGTTTTCTTATCGCTTTACCTGGATACAACTTAAAATGTCACATGCATCTCATGCATCTTGTAGAAAGTCGCACATTGCAGCCTTAAATCTACAAGTCTCTCTCTCTCTCTCTCTCCTTACAGTTTCTTTTCTTCTTTTCATTCTCCTAAACGTGCACACTCTATACAGGTCAATGATATTTGTTGAGGAAGAGGAGGTTAGAAAAAGGTGGAAAGCATGAGAAAAACAAGGCTCATGTATTCATTCACTCATTTAGAATACACATAAGCTGCCCTTCAGCTCAAGGCTCTCAAGGCAGCTTGCATGCTAAAATAATAAAACAACATAATGATAAATAGCCTGGAGCAACAGCTGGCCCATCAGTAAAATCAAGAGCAGTAGAATAACATTAAAACTAGCTGCACAATGTACTGAACTGCTTGGGTGAATAAAAAAGGCCTCTCTCGGCACTGAAAAGCTCTCAAACTTTGAACCAGGCAATCTTTTCTTGGGGGAGTATTCCTGATGTGGGGGCATATATGGTACCAAGAGCCCACAATCTTTCTCCCACAGTCTTCGACCACATAACTGTTGATGGAGCATGCACTACATGCAACCAATTTAGGGCAGTGCAACTCACTGACCTCCCCATGGAAGTGTAGTGAGGCTGGTTCATGTTTACTACTCCCTCCATCCCAGGAGTGCCACCCCAGGACTTTGTAACACCCCCTAGAGCAGTGATTTTCAACATTTTTCATCTCTCGGCACACTTAACAAGGCACTGAAATTGTCAAGGCACACCATCAGTTATTTTTACCGTTGACAAGGCACACCAGACTCTTCAAATCTCCCAATTTTCCTGAATGTCAATCTCTAAATTCCTGCAGCACACTTGAGGACTAACCATGGCACACCAGTGTGTCATGGCACACTGGTTGAAAATCACTGCCCGAGACCAATACAAGACTTGTGTCAGGACTTTGCAGCCTAACCAGGGGTAAGGATTGTGCTGACACATACGCAGTGAACCCTTAGAAACATACATGAACTTAGAAACATAACATGAACTTTTTAAAGTATTGTATAGCTCAGAAAGTTAAGATAGATACTCCTCCGTCCCATTCATCAGATGTCAAAAGCTAGAAACTGACTAGATCTTATGGGGATCATGTTTTTGTCACCAAAATGAGCATCCTGCAAGTCCTCTTCCTCTCTGCCTTATGATTCCTTACACATGATGTGATTTCAATGAGATTTTGAGATCTAAGCTACGATTATTCTTAAAAACAACATATATTTAATTGTTTTGTGCTTAAAAGCAGTAATATGTGCGCGTGTATGATCTGGATTGGGACCATGGCATGGAGAAGGACTTCAACACTTTGTCCACCTGCAGTCAAAATCCTGTTGAATCATCTTATTTGCTTTGGGCATGGATGTCAAACTTGTTTTATACATACATAGAAGCAAAGTTTTCCCCAAATGTAAATTACTAAAGGGAGATTTGGCAGTTTTCTCCCTGGATACACTTCAGGTGCCCTGCCCAACACATGTGCAAATACTTGGACAAAGAAATGGGAGAAAGCGCATGCTAAATTCAGTTTCCCCTGTGGGTTTTCATGTTTGGGAAGAAGGGACTCAAGAGCACTTTGCCTGTATCTCGACTTATTCGGAATTGGCAAAAGTTGCATAGCAGAATGTGAAATTGGTCTTTGGGTTTAAGACACCAAAGAAGAAGTCCTAAACCTAAGCATATTGACCTATGGAAAAATTAGGGAAAGATGCAATAGAGTAAAAGGGTAGCATGTCTGTAGGTTGTTTACCGGTCAACTTCCTTTACCACAAAATTATTTTTTTAATTTAATGAGTTGAAACTCAACCAATATAATTAACAGCAGGCTCAATATAGAACTCTCTAAACTTAATTTAATTTAATTTACGACCTGAACAATTACATTGCTTTACATGGTAAAGCAAATCTCTCTCTCTCTCTCTCTCTCTCTCTCTCTCTCTCTCTCTGTGTGTGTGTGTGTGTGTGTGTGTGTGTGTTTGTGTGTGTGTGTGTGTGTCTTAAAAACTCCATCTTTTCTTATTTGCTGTGCCTTTGCTGGGGTCTAAGTTCACTCATTAATCTTTGTGTTACTAAGGAAGTCAGGCCATATGAAAAGCTGAGAATGGATTTCTGAAATGTGATCCCTGGGAATATCATGTAAAGGGCTTCAGATCCTCTGAACTAAAAAATGTTAAGAAGTTAAGACTACAAAGTTTGTGTCATCCATGTTGGAAATATTTCTTTGTGGAAATAGGGACAGCCGCTTCACAGAAAGTACTTAGCACAGCACAATACTTGCCCTGTTAATTAATTTGAGCTGCGCATTTTAAGTGGTGACTTTTTCCTTTCAATATTATACACTATGGCATTTTTAACCTTTATTACTGCTGATGGACATCCTGCCTGAATGTGCATTTATTTCATTAATACTCGCAGTATTGCCCTCCAGTGTCACACACTGGCCCAGCGCTGAAACCATTTATAGTGCCAGGTTTCACCCTTAAATCACATAAAATAATGCCATGTACCTCTGTGAGTTTGTGCTCCTGAACCACTTTCCTGGCATTGATGGGAAAAATACTATCTGAAAGTAGAGAGAACAAGAACAAAAGAGATGGATTGTACTCCATACTTTTCATGTTACTTTTTCAGTCCCGGTGTCAGAAAACATGAATATTTTGTTGTAATATTTGCAACATTAAGTGTAGACATATCAAGAAGCTGAACCAAAGAAAATAAAGGTGGCCATATTTGTTTGTTTATTTATTTATTCCCTGCATTTCTTTGGCAAGGAAGACTTCAGACAGCTAACAACATATCAATATAATAAGTTAAAACACATCACAGTAATTTAACAGTTAAAACAGCTAGAAACAGCACTGCACCCTAAAAGTAGATAGGTGCTGCAATCCCAAGAGTGCTTTCCTTGGAGTAAGCCCCACTGAACTCAATGTAACTTACTTCTGAGTAGACATGGTTAGGATTGTGCTCAAAAACAGTTAAAAAAATATAAATGCTATCCCCCCTCAAGAAAAATAAAAGAGATCAGGCATGGTTGGCTTCGGACAGGAAAATCCATACATGTACCAACAGCTACAATTAACAAGGGTCCTGCAGGTTCCAGTCGTCATCCCCCCCATAAGTACCAAATGGCCCATATTGTATTTGGGTGGTGATTTCACCACTAGGGAACACTGCTGAGAGTGTTAGCATTGGTTCACTTTGGTTGCCACTTTCTCATTCCACCCTTCCCCAGCAGCATATGCAGCTAGCTCCAGCTGTGCTCACTAGGGAGCAAGCTGTGTGAAAGAATTGTCTCTGACACCCCACAGTTATGCCACCAGCCCCACCATCTTGCAGGTAAACTTGTACCTGGGCTTTAAGGATGAAATGAGCTAGGGGGGACAACATCCACTGGGCAAGTGTAGAGGAAACCAGAATGCCTGGTACTGACCCTTACTGAGATCAGCCTCCATGTCAACTAATGCAATGCAGGCAATTATTCTGGAAATCAATTTCTATTTTTGTGTAGAACCCTTTACCAGAAAACTATATGACTCCTTCCCCTCCTTTTATTCTCACAATAACCCTATGAGGTAGGTTAGGGAGAGATTGATGAGCCCCAGATCACCTAATAAGCTTCATGGCTAAATTCAGCAATTTGGTGGAAAGAGATTGATAATTTGGAAGAGATAATACCCAAGAAAAGCAATCTCTGGCTGATGCTCTGGTGCTGAAGAATGAACATCCACTGATTCCATTCAGCCAACAGTATTCAGGCAGGAATACCCACTACTTCCTTCTCCTGGCCTCTACAAAGGGTTTCCCCGAGCCCCCTGCATCATCATCATCATCGTAAGGGCTCCCAGAGAAGCCCAATTGTATAGAAAGTTTCCAATGACTGCTTCACTGCCTGCTATTGCTTCCATTTATGCACTGTATATGAAGCTAAATTTACAAAAGCAGCAAAACAAAAAGTAGTTACAAAAAGTAGCAAAGCAGTTTCGTAGCAGTTACAAAAAAATTTAAGTTCAGTGTTCTCTCCATGAAAGTAAACCAAATCCAGGGTTGTATTGTCTCTGAAACATTTTAATAACCACATAAGGAACTGTTGAGCATCCAGTAGTCTGGGTCATTGTCTCTGCTTCTGAACTATATTTTTGGATTAAATGTTGTCAAGTCTTTTTATTGCAGTTAAATAACAAATTGCGGACTATTATCCTGCCTCTCGATGAACAGAATAGTCCAATCAGAGTCCAAAAATGTCAAATTGTATTGTAAAAAGATAAACCTCATATTTAGTATTTTTCCTTTTTTGCTACCTATCTTTCCATCTGCAAACGCAAATGGAGTAAGTGGTTCTAATCCCAGCCTTGTGGCAACCCCCATTTTCCTTTCAATTACACATCCCACTATGTAAGCAGATTTTTTTGTTGCAATTTGGCCTTAAGAGACACAAAGCTAGCCTTTTTCCCCCTTTTGATGAATTAGTCTGCCAAGAGAGATGCCCCTCCCTAAAAACTGCAAACTTTCAAAAGACCCACCGCTTTGAGGTGTCCTGAATTTGATCGGAGAAAATTTGGCAAGAAATAAATTCTGAGTGTTTCCTTTTCAAAATAAAGTCTCTGCATATTTTAAATGCATTACAATCAACCTCTCCTAGACAAAACACTGAATGCCATTTCCTAGCAGAATGTCTCGAGAGCGAATTCGGCTACAAAAGAAGCTTATTAAAGAATAATGAAGACTGTCAAAAAATTGGAGACTTAAAAGCTAGTAAATAACAAAGTGAGGCTTTTAGTCGTTCTGGCTGGACAATGTGAGGTCAGAGAGAAACAACACATTCAGCAGTGTTGCTGTGGGCCTTTTTGATGCCCTGCATCTTTAGCGATGGTTATTTTGGTCTCCTCTATGCACTCTGAAGCAGCTTAAGTTTATATGAATAGCACTGGTATTACCTATAGTTGTTCTATATGTGGTGGGGCAGCCACATCAGAAATGCTTATTGTTTTGGTAACTTTTATATTCTGGGAGCTTTCATCATGTTCCCTGGACTTTTGATATTCTAAAAGAGAAAAGCCAACTGGTGGGCCACTCCTTCCTTACCATAGTGTTGTGTTTTCAAATTTTTGTTATCTAGGTAATTTAAAAAAAAATTAAAATAGCATACATTCTTCATTCATATAACAGGTAAGAGGTGGTGATGATGATTTATTAAGATACAGACATACTTGTTCTTACTTAGCCACAGTGCGGTAGTGTAGTTAAGAAGAACATGCTTCACAAGAAGGTGTTGTTAAGCCAAGGCAGACAAAAAGGAGAACAGGGGCAGGTTGTAAGCAACACCACGCTAAGAAGGGGAATGTAATCTGCCCAGATAGATGAATCTTCCTATCCTTTTCCATTTTGTTTTAGAATATCACTGTCTGCATCTCCATCATTTCCCCATTCTGACTACAGGAAGCAGTACACAACATGACATGCAGGAAAGACAGGGTGTGAGATTACCGAGCAGCAGTATTGCTCCCCTTTAGCACAAACTCGAGAATAGAAGTCACACCAATCCTTTTTCTGTCATTCCTCGATTCTCCAGCTAATTTGCACGTCTGCAGTTCCACTACCAATTTTCCCTTTGGGGGCAAGCAAGAGGGCAGAAAGCAGGTCTAATAGTAATTGTAGCCCCCAATGGATGCTTTTCCAGGAACAGAATTATTGTATCTGCTATAAGCTGCTTATTCTTTTGAGAAGCATTTTCTATTTGATTAGTTAATAGGTTGGATCCGGTGTCATGGTTAACATTCCCCCCCCCCCCCCCACGTTATTCTTGTTTTAATAGCCACATTGTAATTGTACACAGTGCCTTGAGCAAAGCTTAATTCACTTGAACTGATTTACATCTGCAGGCACTGATGGGGATGGCTCTTTTGAAATGTAATGCACCAGTGGGGGTAGCCGTTTTAAAAATATAATGGGCGCCCCAAGCTTGTACAGCTGAAAAGAACTGATCGGGTTAAGATCAAACTTGTGCTGTGCAAGAAATTAGACTTGTTTTAATGGAGTCAGCTGATTTTATTTCTTTATCCTGTAACATCCTGTCGAACTACCCACTGAACAAGCAGAGGAGAAGTAGTTAGCAGATGCTGTTTCATCCTGAATATTCGACAGCACTAGGGTTGACAGCAGAATGTTCTCCAAAATTATTATGACGTGGGCAGAGCCTTCGATTCCTATGCTCAGTCATGAAAGCATGGCTTTCAAAAGTAATGCAGGAAAGAATAATGTCTAAAGAATTCTTTCAACTGCACTAGTCACACTTTCCACTCAATATAATAAAATGCATTTATGCCCATGGGAGATGCAGTTAATATGAGTGCTCAGGCCAAATCACATGAAATAAGTTTACACAAAATTCTTGCAACTTTATGTAGAAGAAAAACAAGGAGTATTTTGGGGCAACTTTTTACACATCCTCCTGTATGGGTATGAAAAATTTTCCTGTTGATTTCTTCACTTCTGGGTCACCAGTGGGTGACTGCAGATATCATTCCAAAAAGTGGGTTCTGGTTTATTTTAAGAACCACTAGTGTACTGGAAAGGGAATACCTTGCACATTGCTTTGTCTGTTAGCATACCATCATGTCCCATATCACTATCTTCCTTGCATTGTACCTGTTAGTTGATCTGGCCTGAAATGGTTTTCTAATTGGGTTAAGAGTGTTTTTGGCTTGTAGCGGAGGAGCAACAAACAAGCAGATTTGGGTGGCTGTCAATAGCAATTGTGTATGTGTTCGTGTTATCAGGCCAAACACATGCAACCAATATGAATAAATCACATGCAAATATCCCCCAAATAGCATTATCAGATTATCCCCAAGCTAGCTTTTGACCAAATTTAATGGTACTCAATCCTTTAACAGTGATTGCCGCAGGAAAAATCCTTTGTAAAAATATAAAGAGAAAATTAGTTGGGTTTTCTGTTTTTTAAATTTGAGTTTACAATTGGCTTGTTTCATTAGTACATATGGTTTTAGAATGACAACAATAGCATGCTAAATTTCCTTGTTATTTAGCAATAGGACTGTTCCACCATTATGCCCTTAAACCAGCCAGGTGATTGACAGTGCAGTCCTATACATGTCTACCCAGAAAGCTCCACTGAGTTTAATTGGACTTTCAGGTAAGCATATGGGATTTCAGGCTAAGTTGTTAATTCAACAATATCCATAGACAAGTGGTTGGTATTCAAGATTTTGGTTCTGATACCATACTAAAGACAAAAGCTGCTGCAAGATACTATGATACCAGAAATACTGGATGCCAGTGATGATGATGATGATGATGATGATGATGATGATGGTGGTGGTGGTGGTGGTGGTGGTGGTGGTGGTGATGATGAAGATGATGGATCATTCTGCATGGGGAGATTAATTATACCTGATTTGATAATGTGCTGATTTCACAAACAAGCTTCACTTTTCTTTCCATGTACTGTAATCATATGAAAAAGTATGGATGTGGAGAATCACCAGCAGTCCCTTGCACTGGCTCTTAAGTGTTGCAAATGTACCATAAATCATGTTCATGAGTACTTAGGCTACGTCAGTACATAGACAAGCATTGGCCTAGCAGAGCCAGACCCGTGATGGGACATGGTGAGTCTACACCATCCTGAGCATGCTGGCGCAGGGGTGAGAGAGGATGGTGGTAGGGTGGAATGCAGCAAGTGCTGGTGGGCAGGCAGTGTTCCTCTGCCTTCCACTGCTGCTGGCTTCTCCCCTGGGCTGTGCACTTCTCCATGTGCCTGGAGAGCAGGTAGTAGTGCCATTTAGCTGCCTGGGGCATTTTGTGGAGTAAAGGGAATAATATCCCCTTACTCCAAGTTGCACTGTACCCTGCATCAAAACTAAACCGTATATAGAGCAATGCAGATTAGGATTGTGCCATAAGAATAAAGCAATCTCTTTCAAGTTGGCTTTTATCTGTCTACAGTATGAATACAGAAAATGGTACAATTTTCTCTCTGTTGTTCATTCTTTCATTCAGTTTTTCTTTACACGACTGCAAATCCTTATGCAGAATCACACAGAGAATATACTTGGGTTTGCAATTCTGTACCAGCCTTATATGTACATGGAGGGAGAAGATGTGCAGTTGTTAGTTCCTTGAATGCTCACCTCTTGCTACCTATGGATAGCATGATGGATAACAAGCAAGAAGCACCTCATTTATGGAACACCTTTCCCAGGCAGATTTGTAAGAAAGCAACACTGATGTAATGGCATGCATCAAATTCCCCAAAGCTTCTAATAGAGTGATTTGTGACTTAATTGTTTTGCTCCATCTTCACTTGCTTTCTTATGTTATTTTGCTTCAGTTGTTGTCATATTATTTTAGTTTTCTGTTGTAAGAAACTTTTGGATTCTTTTTTTTTGGTAGAAAAATTAGCAATAGATCTGAAAATTAAGATAAAATAAAATATGCCGTCTAACCTTTATTTGCAAAGGGCACACACTTTTATATCTCACCTGTGAAATAAGATAATTTTTTCACAGCCAATTGCATACTTCCCCCCCCCCCCCCCCAACCAGGTCCTGTCAGTACTGGGCCTCAGTCATAGCCAAAATCCAAGACCTGCCAGTGTTGTAAGCCAGTGCCAAGAATCATTGTTTCATGATTCAAAGCATTGTGCAGAAAAAAGTAAACATCATTAGATTCTGATTCTGTATTTGATTGGGATCACAATCAAAAGTTATTTGGATTAATTTGATCAGTCAACCATTTCTGTGGTTGACTGATCAAATTATGAGCTGTGTGATCCCTAATTGGAATGCACTTTGATTGCTTCTCATTTCCTGTTAAAATTTCTTAACGTGTTCAAAACTTGACATTTGGATCTAATTGTGTAGTTGTCTCCTAAAGAGACCATTATTACAAGATTTCATTTATATTTTATACTTTCTCCTGGTGTACTCATGAGTGAACAGCACCATAATCTAACAAGCTTGCCCTCCATAATGGCTTTTGATTGAGCCTGGTGCCAAAACCACTTTCCAATTCAGTAAAGCAAATCTAGTTTTTTCTTTTTGAAAGATCGTCAGCAATTCAAATTCAGATCTGAAGTCAGAACAGGAATTAAGAACAGCTTGTTCTGTGCTGGACTGTGTCCTGGACAACAAATATATTATTTTATAAATTTCATATGCTCTAATCATAATCACTATGAAAAATAGATCAGCAACAATTGTCCTGAAATAGGGAGTATTTCCTTTTTCTGAAATTTCCATTATTCCCTTCCAAAGAAGAGAAACAATCTACTTAGCTCTAGATAGTTCATATAACTTTAAGGCTACAGTCCTATAAAAAATTTTCCTTGAAGTAACTTCCCTAAAACACAGTGGAAGTCAGATACATGTTAAAAAGTAAAAAAAATACATGTTTTGAGTAAACAAAAAGGTTAAGATTGCGTTCTTTGAGTGCAATCCAGACTTAGGCCAGAGAGAATGATCCAGCTAAGTTGGCCTACACAGGCCATATCCCGAACTGACAGAACTAACAGATTTACCGGACAGAAACTTTGCCATTTCACTGCAAATAATCCCAAGACCCACAAGTAGATTTTGACCTTCCTTTTCCCTTCCTCTGCTCGCAAATAATCATATGGTTGCCATGGAGGTGCACGAAACACAGGGTGTTTGTGTCCTGGAGATGTGCAGGTTCCTTATAGATGTTTAAGTGGCCACTTTTGGTAATAAATGTCATCCAATTGTGCGAAAAAACATCAGAGCTAATAAATGTCACCTAATGGCAAGAACAGATGCTGACTGGATGCATAACTGGCAATGAATTTAGATGCTATTAATATTTATAATGAACACATTCAGAAATGAGCAACATGGCTTTGGAAGGCACTTTGCTGAAGACATTTGCTGGCTCTCCACCATCAGCTTCCTGCCCCAGAGAATTTGTCCCTCTTTCCCAGATCTATAACCCATGGCTAAACTGATACAGCCCATTGCCACCTTGGTTCCAGATTCAAATAAAATACAATTGAAAATGAAGCTAACTTGTATGCTTTGATTTCCATTATATGTTCCAGAATTCGTCTTTTCTTCTTGATGGCATTGGTAATTCTGCAAAATCTCAAATATCACAAGCAGAAAAGTGATGCAAATTAAACCAGTCAGATAATTTATTCTGTGGAGACTCTCCCATTCCTGTTGCAAGAATTCAGGGTGTGTTTAAGTGTACAGCATGTGTTTAAGTGAACAGTTCTCAATCACAACACTCTGCTGTATCCCAAATTTACAGCATTAATTTGCATTATCCCAATAAACAAAATGAGTAGTGACTCAAGGAAAGTATAAAACGTCAATACAATATTTGAAGACTTAGGCACTCTATTCTCAGGGCAAATAGTGCTTAATATTTACTTATAAATCTTTCTCTTTCCAAGAGTATTAGATGTTTAATGCCATTTTGAGAAAGTGTTATGGGATTGTAAGATCCATGGAGTTTCTGCTGTGATTTGCTTTTGACAACAATCTTACAAGAAGCTTCTAAGTTACATTTTGCGTCCAGGTAGGACCTTAAGGCTTTGGGAAATTTACAGAAAGAGTATGAAGTCATACCAAAGTCACTGGCTGGTGAAAGACAAGAGCTTTATGAGCGTTGAAGGTGGTATGAGAGAATCATTCTTTGCCGTGATGTGAACATGCTTTGACTGTCAAGACTTTGTGAAAAATACCTTTGCATATTAACTGTGCAGATTTATGAAATGCTACAAAAGTCTATTCAGGAGAGGTGACAGTGGGATGAGCATGAAGGCAATGATGTCTCCATAATACCACTTCCATGCTGAAAATACCTTCTCTATATCTACAGACTGCGTTATCTTTGGCCTTTACCAGATAAAACATGTGTGTCATTTGCTTCAATGAATTCTCTCAAGCTATGAAGGAAGAGCGAGTCATGAGCACAGTCCACTGTGACATTATCTGGCACAAGCAAAACAAAATATATACCCCATGTCATGTTCTTGCACAGTTTCCATTCATTTCAGGGCAGTTCATGCAGGAGAACTTCACAATGGGTTGTGCCTTGGTAACCAGAAAAAAAAAAAGAGAGAGAGAGAGAGAGAGAGAGAGAGAGAGAGAGAGAGAGAGCCAAGTAAGAAGATCTTACATCAAAGTAGGAAGAGCAGTTCTAAAATTCAGACCAGTAAGTTTCTGTAAAGCAAATGTGCACATCCATCTGGAATGAAAATGTTTAATAGAGGGATGGGAAGAAGCCCATGGATAGTCTTTGCAGTAGCAGAATATTCATAATGTCTTCAAGCTACTGTAGTTTGCAAAATGTAAAGTACTCACATATTATCTCCCTAAGGAAATCAGGGTAATGTAACATTATTCTGCCCTCTGATGTGCTGCTTGTGTGGCTGAACCACTTTACCACTCAGGAAGTGGTTTTCCTCAATGTTCAGCATTTTTGCAGCTCAGAATTCAGGAAGTTCTGCACTGCAAAAATGTTGAACATTGAGGGAAAAAGTGTCACTCTTTCCGAGACTCCACCTTTCTTATTTTGTTTTATTCATGTTGAGGTACTGGATTCTGGAATTTATGAAGTTATTTTTATTGGTTGTGTAAGCAAGAATTCTTCTGTGCTTACTATGTCATTTGCAAGCCCATTTAATGGAAACTTCCATATTTTTTTTCCTTGTATTTTTGTATTTTTTTAGCTACTTTTCAGAGTAGCTAAAAAGCAGTGATGTTGCCAGACTGGCCAAAACCGAGGACAGGATTCCATCACATCCTTCCCCTACACACATATTATTGCATCACACACCCCTCTGGAATAGCTCTAGTTTGTGGACAAATATAGACATGGGCTGATGAGAGAGCACTTCAGCACTTCACACGCTGCTCCAAATACTTGGGTGGTGAACACTGCGCACTCTCCCATTATTGAATCTGGCAAACATCAAAATTGCCACAGGATGTTTCCAAATTGGCACCCAGGGGATCCTTGGAATCAAGTAGCCTTAGTATTGGGCTAAAAGACTCTGAACCTGACCATCAGTGTGTAAATACAAGTACTTAGTAACTGGGGCAGTGTTACTCATTAAGCATTTTTCTATACAGACCTTTCAGCATGAAAGCTTTCTTTATTCCAGAGTAACCCATTAAATGTATATAGACTGGTATTAAATAGATTATGCATGCAGCTGGCATTTCTGGGAATAATGCTGCAAAAACAGAATTGCTGAGTGACTTGACCTGATGTTTCACCGACGTTCCAGGAAGTTGTATCAGAGCAATTTACAGTCACACAGTGGCTTTCTTTCTAAGGGAGTTAAAAAACAGCCCTATAAACATTTTGCAGTATGTACTTAAAGAATTTATTTAAAATCTATGCTTCAATAAAAAATTAGTCTCCAAACATTTTGCCTGCATTCCTCGGTTCCTATGTGTATATTCCAGGGATACATCCAATGTATCCAATGTGAATATGTGTTTGCATCACTGCTGTATAGGAACCCTGGTATAATTTAAGAATATCATTAAGGGTTAATAATTGCAGTAAAAATTATACATGTTCTATACATGTCAACATACTGTTTTAAAAATTATAGTACAGAGATAATGGAACAAGTGTTGTCCATTCATTGAGAGCATGAGCAGGACGTTTCTGGTTCCATCCTCAGCTCAACTGGCTTATTATTGGTTTTTGGAAAGCTATAGCTATAGCCAAGCCTTAACATGCCCTTCATGCCACATGTTTTACAATTCCATTCACAAGCTGTGTTATTGTGACAATGTGGGGATGCACATATTGGGTGAGGTACCGACTTGCAGCAGTATTCACCCTTCATCCTGTTGGTGGCTATTTTCCTTCAGATACAAGACTGAAGGAAGAAAGTTTTATTTGCTGCTTCTTCCTTCATTCTGTGTTTACCTCTGAATTAAGCCACAAGAGTGATGGCAGGGGCAGAAAGCAAGCAATGATGTATTCTGGATAGGAAGGAATGTGGAGCAAATATTGCACTTAAGAGGGAGAAAAAGAGTGTGAGGGTGCAATCCTAACCATGTCTGCTCAGAAGTAACTCCCATTGGCTGCAATCCTAACCACTCTTTCCTGGGAGTAAGTACTATTAAACACAATTGGATTTCTGAATAGACATGCTTTGGATTGCACTGAAAGTGTTCTATGAGACTATGGGCAAAATCCAGAGAAACTACAGGGAGTCCTTGCTCTGGTGTAACACAACTTACTCTGGATTCCAATATGAATTTCCCATAGGTTTTCACTAGGTGGTGCAGTAACTACTGGTGCATGTAAAGTCTCTTACGTGCTCCCATAGTTAACTTTGGATTTGGGAGTATGGCTGCAATCCTAAGAGCACTTTTCTGGGAGTAAGCCCCACTGAACACAATGGGGCTTACCTTTGAGGAGAGTGACAAGAATGATCAGTGGGATGGAAGGGAAGCCCTACGAGGAAAGGTTGGGGGAACTTGGGATGTTCAGCCTGGAGAAGAGGAGGCTGAGAGGAGACATGATTGCCCTCTTCAGATACCTGAAGGGCTGTCATAGGGAGGACGGGGCTCATTTGTTCATAGCTGCTTCTGAAAGCAGAACTAGAACCAATGGGTACAAACTGCAAGAGAGGAGATTCCGGTTGGATATCCGGAAAAAATTCCTGACGGTTTGGGCAGTTCAGCAGTGGAACAGATTGCCAAGGGAGGTGGTGACTCTCCCTCACTGGGGATCTTCAAGCAGAGGCTCAACAAGCACCTTTCGGGGATGTTTTAGGGGGATTTCCTGCTGCAGGCAGGGGGTTGGACTAGATGACCTGCTAGGTCCCTTCCAACTCTATGATTCTATGATTCTAAGAGTTGATATGGTTAGGATTCTGCTCTTTCTTACACGAGTGTGTGTATAGGATTGCAGCCTGAGTGCATCAACACTGCCACAATCATGTGAAAACGTCATGGCAGGGCTTATTTGTAGGGTTGCCATAATTCTCTTTCACATTTCAATTAGAACAGGACCCCTTGTCAAACTTGCCAGTATGTGAACGCAATTCCCCAAAACCATGACAGTCCTGGTTTTCCAGGACATATGGCACTGATACTCATTTGAGAGTGGCTTTATGGGAAACCTTATTTTTAATAGATAATTTTATTAATTTTATTTTTTTTAAAAAAAAGGTTTTAAAAGAAGGAAGAAGAAAGAAAAAACATAGATAATATGTCTTGTAAGTTTTACAGCAAGTGCAGAATTCAAAATATACTCTTTAAGGGAAATTTTTGTCACTGCCCAGCTCCAATTGCAAGCTGAATTATTTTCAAAACTTTTGGGCTGTACTGAAGCATGATTCATACAGAGTTTAGTATGACATACAACCCAATCCCAAAGGTGGCACTGCGGCTGGGTGCAGAAGCACCAAAGAAGCTACAACAACAACATGTGGCAATTCAGCAGCTGCCAGATATCTCCTTGGGGGAAAAGTCCTAAACCCCACAATGCTGCATATTAGTGTGGAGCAGTTCTGCCAGTCCCATACCCTCCCATTCTGGTTTCTATCCATGCCCTCTCTCCTAACCCAGAACATTTCCCCTTGATCCACAATCTGGTGCTCTTCCCTTGTTCTGGGTGGTGTCCAGCCAGCACTGAGCCCACTGCCCTCTGGCACTTGTCCAATGCTGACTGAATGCAGGACATTTTGGGCATGCCTTAGGGCATGTTTGCATACCTGGCACTGACAGTCAACATCGGTACTGGCCCAGATCAGGATCAAGCCCTTATTCCCAAGTACCTGTGCACAGAACTGGCATGTTATTTTCTTGAAAAATGCAGATGCTGTGAAGTAGCAAACAACAATTCTTTCCCTCTTTGTAGTGGATACACCTGTTTGCTTCTTTTCCCAAGTCAGGATATATAGGTCACTATGGCATATACCCTCTTAAAAATGTGGATGGAGATAGATAGAAATTGGGACAGTGCTAAAAAAAAACCTGGAGGACATCTGGCCATCCTGTCCAAGGTAGAACACAGCAGCTGTTTGAATGTCATAGTCACACTACACAGGAATATAAGATTTGTCACTTTGGATCAAATTAATGGTGCTAGTCCCAGATGCTTCAAATGATGCTGTATAACTCTCACAGTACACTTTTGGGTAAAAAATGAACCATTGTGTAAAGATGTTCCATGTGCAATGTTATTTGTGTCCATTTATTAATGGAAGTTCTTTGGTAACCTAATGGATTCTGTGTCCCAATGCATCAATATGTCTTTAGGCTTGCCATATGTCTCAAAAAACAGGGACAATCCCAGTTTTTGGTTTATCACATACTGGTAATACAGGGTTTCTCAACCTCTGGGTCGGGGACCACTGGAGATCCTTGGACTGCCTCACCGGTCCACGAGAGAAGCCTCTGCCCTTTCTCCCTGCAGGGGACCAAAGGCTGTCCTCAGCATCTGCCTGTGCAATCTTGCAAGCGGACTTGGTTGGCTTCAGGCAGTCCACCCCCACTAAGCGCCTTTTCCCACCTCTCAGCAGGAGGGCTCTGGTGGAGGAAACTTCCACGCATGTGTAGAGTTACCCCACCAGACCCCAAATGCAGGAGGATTGCGTGGTCAGCCAGCCAGCAAAGAGCCATCCTGCAAGAGAGGTGGGGAATGTGATGCATCCTCTCATCCCAACCAGAAAGATGTGAAGAGGAGAGGGGGAAGGAGAAAGAGGGCTGACTGGCCTGCCCTGCTACCAGACAAGCTGGATTGGGTTGCAAGGCCATTTGGAGGAAATGCAAGGGGGAATGACTCCTGCAAAAGTGGAATAAAAATTGATGCAAAGTACATAGCAACCCAAACAGCAATGGCCAGCATTTGAAACATGCATGGTGCATTCTTTGCAATACCACAAATGACTTTGTATATAATTTCCAACTGGCATCCTGGGTCATTAGAGCAACACTCACTTGAAAGGAAGAATGTCTGTTTGTCTGTCAGTCTCCCTCAGCATTGCATTAGATATTATCCTTTGACATCTTGCCATCTGTGCTGCCAGGCCTTGTGGAGGCTGGTAAGACTGCACTGATAAGGCACAATGACACTTTCATTGTGGTTGTTTTTCCAAACAGAGCCACTCATTGCCTCTTGATCAAAGAGCTATATTTAGCCAAAGTGGCTTTTCTCATTCTCCCCTCTCTCACCAGCTCTGACAGTATGAGCTTGTATTATAAACTATTTATATTAAAACTCCTGTGCCAAGATTCATGCATGCACAGGAGATGCAGCATGGCATCACAAATACATATGCCTCAACTGGGTATTCTTGTCTGTTGTCACATGCCTGCTGTCTCCTGTGAATGTGAGAAGTGTTCATTGTGCTGTCACCTTGGAATGTGGCTGAACTGAATAGGACAGTAATTTTTAAAAGAAATAAATGGGGAAGGGACTTGATGTTGATTGCAAATACTTGAAATTTAGACTACTGTCCTATACTTGAACTCAGTAGGGCTTCCTTCTGAGAAGACATGTGCTGCAAGTCCGTTAAACACATTAAAAAAATATTTCTAACTAGCAAAAACGTATCTCTGTTGCAGGAGTAAAATTCCCCCATACGCCATCTCCCCAATGTGCATCAACCACCCATGAGCATCAACCCCATGGGCATCAATTCCCATGCACATCATCCCACATGCACATCAACATTCCATGCGCATCGATACTTCTCCACTGTGTATCATCCCCCATGCGCATCAATCCCCCATGCGCAATACTCTCCCCTGCGTACCAATCCCTCCATATGCACCAACCCCCCCATGCACACCATCCCCATGTGCACCATCCCCCCATGTGCACCACCCCCCAGGGACACCAATACCTCATGCACACCAGCACCTCCCAATGTAACATCCCCCATGCACATCAACCCCCATGCTCAATACCCTCTCATGCGCACCATCCCCCAATGCAGTGGTTTTCAACCTTTTTCATCTCACGGCACACTTAACAAAGCACTGAAATAGTCAAGGCAAACCATCAGTTATTTTTATCATTGACAAGGCACACCAGACTGTTCAAATGCCCCCATTTTCCTATTAATGAATGTCGATACCCAAATTCCCATGGCACACCTGAGGACTATCTGCGGCACACCAGTGTGTCATGGCATACTGGTTGAAAATCACTGCCCCAATGTGTACCATCCTCCATGTGCAACACCCTTCCATGCCTCCTGTGTTGAGGTCACCATATAGTGCTGCTATTGTCAGTAACATGGGCGCTGCGATGTATCCCTGAGTGACATGTGTCAAAATCAAGCTGACTGCATTCTGATCTGTTGAAATGTCATAAGCTCTGTGCATGACTTTGATATATATCAATGATGCATTCAAATGACTAATAGTTTTTTTTAAGTGTATAATGGTGTAATGGTGACTTTGGCACATCAATCACAATCTAAGAATGCCTCTTAGAATGTCCTCAGAAACCTTGCTAGCTAGATTCTTGAGGGAAAACACAGAACCCCTTATTGCAGAGCTTATCTGGAAAAATGTTTCAGCCAAATCCACAGGATTAGGTGGTTTCTGGACAGCCCAACTGTTAATGAAAAGGCAGCAGCACAAGTGCAGCATGCTCACTGGGCTGGTGTAGTTGTGCCATATCCTGAGGTGGGCTGGTGTAGTTGTGCCGTATCCTGAGGTTGAGAGGACTCAGAATTTTTTGCCATCACTTCCAGTTTTACTCTGGCTTTTCATGGACCCATATGGGTCTAACTCAGATAACCTGTTTTGGGATAACCTATGTTGACCTATGCCGGTCCAAACCTTTATGGTGTAACTGGGCTGGCCCATCTTGGAATTTGGCCAGCCCAGAGATAAATAGGCTAGCCCAAGTGCACTTCTGGATTACAGCCTTTTGGGGCAGTTAAAGGTGCCACATGAGAGAGCTTTAAGCAGTGATCACACATTTATCGACCATCCTTTGACCTAAGAAGAAAACCCAACTCTCTGCTGGGAGGAAATACCTCCTGAGTGAAATCTGAAGATTTCAAATACACATTATCTACCAATAGCCCAGGTTCACAAAGGTAAGAACATGCTTGTTTGGCCAGTCAAGGTCCTCTTTTGAAGTGTCAGCAGTCCTTAAGCACAGTCTCAACTGGTACTTACAACATTTTTTGCAAATGAGGGCAACAATTTGTAACATAAAAAGGTCACACAAAAAGTGGTGCCAAATAGTGATGAAAAAGCAGAAGAGGGTCTACAAGGAAAATTATCCTCTGGATAAAGTCAGACACTTCAACCTGTTTCCTGCTAACTTTTGCAGCATAGGTCTGTGATTACATCGATTGGAGAGATTCTTGTATCTGGATACAGCTTAAGGGGAGCCATGAGCCACGATCATTCAGTCCGGCTGTCTGTGTACTCAATTTCAGACAGCAAGTTACACATACTGTGAACCAAATTGTCTCTAGAATTTTCTTTGCAAACAATCCAATGGTTTGGTGACCTCCATCAACCTTCATGGGTTGTTATAGACAGAAAATGAGATACCATTTTGGTTTGAAATGAAAGATAAGAGAAACTGGTCCAGCTGCCATTGCCTGATATAGCTAAAATGATATAGCAATTGGCAGAAGTTGCTTTTCTTTTTCCTTTTTTTAAGTATTCAAAGAGAGTGAGAGAGATGTTTTCTCTCCGATAATAAAGGGCAACTAATTTTTGCAACCAAAAGTAAATATTTGTCTCGAAAACCGACTTTTATTTTTCTCAAATATTTGACAAGAGAATGCTGTACATTTCTGAAGGAGTTTAGTCATCTGTGCAGATTGACTTGTGAAGTGTAAAATAAACCCTTTACTTAACAGACATCAAGGCTGTAACTTTGTGCTATAATGACAGTTTTTGCAATCGGTTGGTTGCAGCAGTTTCTCTGTGGAAAGGATAAAGTTTTGGTGTGAAGACTTCATAAAATGACAACATGATTATTAACAATTGAATGAAGTCTGGAAAGTGAAGGAGGAAAAAAAAAAGAAATACTCAGCATTTTTGTATATTTAGGGCGATAAAATGCTTGAAGAAAGTTATTTTTTGAAGAGGTTACTCTATATTAGAGGCTGTTCAAAAAGCCTATTCAGATTTTTGGTATATCTGAAATAAAGCGCAGAGGTTTTCCCCTCACAACTTTGAAATGTTCAAGTGATCTGTGGTTTCCACATATTTAAAAAATACTTTATCTGAGTACTGAAAATGCTTATTTTGAAGTGGAGATTTTCAAAATGCTTTAATAATGTGCCCTTGTTTTGGAGCCCATGAGGAAGTGACATGTCATAACAAAGAATTATGTCATAATATAAAAGAAATGTATATTTTAAAATAATCTGACAACAGGGCCTGAGAGACTACGATACTTTCTTCAACTATCTTCTGTTTCAACGAATCGAAGCCTGGCTTTCTTTTTTCTGTGCTTAGAAAGTGCTTTCTTTCCTGAGTCTTCAAACAGCTCTAGACAGCTAAATTCCCATGTTCCAACCTCAGAAGGCTGCCAGCCAAGATTTGTTGCCTCCATACTCTGTAGAGAAACTGGAGAAGAAAAGTTCCATTTGCCTTCTGTTGACATTATCATTTGTTTCAAAGGGGGAAAAAAGTGTATGTTACAAAATGTTGTTCAGTAAAGAGGCACCTTAAGGTTTTAAAGCTCTCGCTTGCTCATTATATGACTTCTAAGACCTAGGAAGTTATTCAGGGGCACACTTTTTTTTTACTTCCTTGCAGATTTTTTGGGGGGTCAACCATAATTTTAAAAACATGTGGTGAAATGGACACTTGTGTTACTTGTTGTGTATTCAGTTCCCTCTTTGCCATACAAACTAACTTTCTAAGGGATTTGTGGTGGTTTGAGAATTCAAGAGTTCTGGGTCATTTGATATGTAACTTCACCATTTAAACTGAGGTGATGAAAAAACAAGTCAGCACAGACTCTATAGGAGTTCAAAAACAGGTCATTGGAGTCACCCTCATGCAACCATTTTTTCCCACTGTTTGTGGTGCCAGGTGGAACCACTTGGTTCCTGCCCAGTCTTATGAATGGTTTGACCTACGTTCCTCTCCGAGGCTTACACAAATCATGTCAAGCCTTGAAAAAGCCTTGCTCATTCTAATGCACAACTGGAAGGAGTTATGAACTATCATTCACAAACCAATTTCAAGGCATCAAAAAAGGAAGTAACTTAACCCACCTTTAATTTATCCAGCATTATCTGCTGGACGTAGTAAGATTTGCTCAGTGAATTTTTTGTTTTGTACAGTTTATTCAAATGCTTATTATTTGTGCACACAAATGTTGGCTTTTCAAACAGAAAATGATATTGAATAGGGCTGACCACAATACATTGTCGAGCATGAAGATTAATCATATTTAAATACAAAAAACAAAAACCCAATGTCTTTACTCCTTTCTTAGATATAACATAAGAAGGCTGATACAAATTGTTGCTCCTTAGTATGTAAAAATACAGCAAAAAGATTTGTGGTCATACATGTTATGTACATGCTTCCCCCTTTATGAAGTAATATGAAAACATCCCCAAGAGATTCCAGGGTTCCTACAAGCATTTCTGATTTTACACAGCCAAGAAACCAGTTGTTCGTTCCACCTCCCCAACTACCCAGAGACCCGCCAGCTTTTGCAGTGCCAATCTGGCACACCATTGTAGCTGTTAACAGCCATGGAGCATGTCAGTCCAAGTTCACATGGCCATGCAGCTGCTGTTCGACTCCACAACCTGTCCAGATTCCTCAGCTTCCATCTGCCTACACCTCAATTCCTAATACAACCTTCCAATTTCTCCCTTTTGAGAAGCGGTTGCCACCTACATGTCTGGCTTTATGCCCCAACTTCCCCTTCCATCAATAGTCATCAGATTAATTGTTTCATAACTTACAATATTAACTCATTTCATCCATGTTCCTTGTTTTCAAAATTGGCTTTTCTTCCTAGAGGGACAGCCATGTTACTTATATCAAATATAATAGTCTTAGAGCACAATCCTAACCATGTCTACCCAAAAGTTAGCCCCATTGTATTAAATGGGTCTTATTCTCAGGAAAGCGTCTTTAGGATTGCGGTCTTATTGTACCTTAAAGATGTTACAGGAACTATGGGCAAAATCCAGAGTAACTACGGGGAGTCCTTGCTCCGGTGTAAGAACAACATACTCTGGATTCCAATATGAATTTCCCATAGGTTTTCACTAGGTGGTGCAGTAACTACAGTGCACGTAAAGTCTCTTATGTGCTCCTGTAGTTACTCTGGATTTGGGGGTAAATCTAAGTTCCTCAGATGTTTTGTGTACTTCATGCTTATGCTAATTATATTGGTTAGCATTGAAAGTACGACAAACTCTTTTTTAAATTTTTCCTCAGGCACTAACTCAAAATGATCTTAAAATAATTTTTAAATTAATATATAGCATCAGATATATGCAAGTGAATATACCGTAAAGCAATGAGACACAGTAAACATGGCACTGCTCCTGCCTCTGAAGCTGCCACTCCAGTCTAGATTTTTCTTGTACAATTGGCATCATATTTGTATGTGTTTCATACATGTCACCTTCTCTGGACCTGGCAAATATTTTCTCAGAGGTAGTTTTGGCTATTTTGTAGAACATGGTTTTATATCTCAGGTTGCAGTGGCAGATATAGGGTAGAGGCAGGAGGACAAAATCCCTGGGTACTGTGCTTATCGCACCCCACAATGGTACTTCTGTCCACTTTACTTCCCCAGCCACCCATTTACACCGTTTAGAGCCCTCCCGTATCTTCTGTGGTGTACAATGAAAAGCACTGCATCCAGATGGCTTCTCCTGAACCCAGTGGGTTACAGTTTGAAGACCACTGGTTTAAGCCAATCTAGTGAAGGGACTGTATTTTCAAACACACTGGCTGAGATGAAACTCTGAAGAACTACTGTGGTGTGGTGGATAAAGCATTGAATTTGGGATGGAGAGTCCTTTCTCTGGACCCTGTGTTATCCAAAGTGACCTTTGGGTCAGCCTCTCTCAACCTACCTCAAAAGATTGTTTTGAGGAAAAATAGCAGACCCCTAAGAGCTACTCTGGCAACCTTGGAGGAAAATTGAAATATTAATGTTCTAATCTAACATATTAAAAGTGGAAGAGTGATGGGAGGATGGAGGAGGAAAGCAATGAGACATTTGTGTGCACATGTTGTAAGCTTTCTAGATGTTACTTCAGAAGCAAAATTTAGAAAATGTGAGCATTTGTATCAGGACTGCATAGCTTTCCAATGTGTTCTCCTTCTGTTCCCTTGACTCTCAGAATTATCTTGTTTATCTTCCCCCATGCTAATAAGGGCAAACAGACTTTCCTCAATGCCGCAAACTTAAGGCAGGAGACATGAAGCGGTTCTCCTGAAGTCTTTCTTGATCAGCGACGCAGGGACCCTGTTAATATACATCTGGAGGGCTCCGGTCACATGTGAATCGTTCGCACAATGGCTTATATATAGCAACCCATCTGTCAAGCCTCTTTCATGACCACAGGTGGAGATGGAACATTCTTTTGAGTTGAGCCTTGTAGACTGTGGGAGGAGAACATGTTTGTTACTGAATAGTTTGGCCTCCCACAGAGTCGTGAGCCTTCAGCCTTCTGCTGCTCCCAGGCATAGCTGGCCTTTAGTCAAACATGGCTCTAGGCAAGCCAGCATTTCATGCCTCTCTTAAATTCTAATTAATTGGGAACAAACATTAACCTAGCACTTCTGTCGTGCCCTCTCATTTTAGGCCATCCAAGCTGCCACCCCCTAGGCTAGTCCGGCTTCACGGTCATTTATACAAAGCCTTACATACCATTAAGCTTTGTTGCATAACGTGTTAAGGTTTTTTCCCCCTCTTTATTATTGAATGATGAAAACAATAAAATAGCAATAAAACAAGTGCATTAAAAAAGGAAAAGGTGGTAAAAATACACAATTTATTCAATAAACATACAAAAAAGTACAGCCAACTATAAAATAGATACTGACAGTCTATGCATAGGCATCTAAAAAGAGCTAATAATGTTTCACAGCATAATCTCCAGTTCTTTTTAGTACTGAACAGCCAATAACCTCAAATGAACATACTTTGGCTACAATACAATGCACACTGAGGCTGCAATCCTAAAGACACTTTCCTGGGAGTAAGCCCCATTGAACACAACCATCTAGACATGATTAGGATTGTGCTCTTAGGATTGCACAGTGGAACTTATTTCTGAAGGAACTGGATTGCAGTGTATGTCAAAAACAGGAGGGACTGTGATAGGCCATACACAGAAGGGTGCCATTCAGGGGGAAAAGGAGGAATATAAATCTAATAAAAATGCACAAACCTCCAGTAGTTACAGTCCTGGTCCTTGGTAAAAAAAAGTTCTGACACTTAATATTCCTATGAGTAATTCCCAGACTCCCACACATAGGGTTCCCAGAAATATTTTCCACAAAATCAGGACAGGACCCTCTGTCCCATTTGCCAGTAAGTGAACACAATCCCCCAAAATCTGGATTGTCCCTGCTTTACGGGACACATGGGAACCCTACCCACACAGAGTAGCCATAATGATACTTAAATCCATTTTACATTTCTATAGCAGTGGTATAGCTAGAGGGGATGCAAAGCATTAAGTTTGGTACACCTCCATTTTCCTCTCCCGGCCTGGCATAGCTCCAAAGTGGATTAAAAAGGGCCATGCTTACTGTGGTGAGACTCCCTAAAAAACTGCACCGCAGTTCTATAGTATTACAAGTCCTGATTTTTTCCTTGATCAATGTCTGTAATTTCCACATATGTTTTTTAGAATGACTTCTACAGATGGAGTTTAATTCTGATCACCTTTATGTGAACCCTGTTGTGTACTAATCAGTTAACAGACAACTTTGGTATACATTTTGTATATCTTGTTTTTACAGCGTGACTGCCGGAGGTATAAATTATTCTCCCTAGCTGTGGAAAGTTCCCAAAGCATTTCCTTATCTCCCCATTCATCTCAGTGTTTTATTCTGCAGCAAGGCATAGCATCCATTTTAATGCCTGACAAACCCTTCCTTTCTTAATTGAAGTTTGGTTTTCATTGGTGGTTACACCACAAAGGACAAATACATGCAGATGAATTACATTTTTGCAGCACGGAGAGGTATGGGTCTGGGACGTAGTAAATTTTATGAAAGAATGGCAACTCAAATAATTACTTTGTTTAAATTGTGAGAGACCTATTAGCCTGGTGAACCCACTGCAAGGTGAAATCTGGGGATAGATTGAAAGGAACAAGGCCTAGGAATATCTAGCACTGTTGGTGGTACAATAAATAGCTTGCAGCTGTTTTCTAGAGCAGTCTTTCTTTTACTGAAGGATACAGCTCCTACTAAACAAGGACACATCCTTGTTATTTCCTTTAGCAGACAGGTGTAGTAGACAGAAGGTGATGGCCATCACCCCATTGGCCACTCAGTTTCTTCCATTATCACAGTACAGATGTCTGAAGCAGACATCCACTTTAGATACACTTTTTATCCGAGTTGGATAGAGTCCTGCTGCTACTGCAGAAACTTAAAACTGTGAAAAGTGGCAAACCCTAATTAAATCTCTCCATTGCACTCATGACTCTGTTCTGCAAACACTTTGCAAAAGGGAGATTTTTCTTTTACTTTGGAAAAGAAAGCATGAAATGACAGTGAGAACCTAGACTCATAGCTCCTGCATGACTTCTGTTAGCATCCTAACTATTGCCTCCAGTTATTTCTCTAGTAGCTAGGCAGTAGTACTCAAAGTGGGGGTCAGCACCTCCTTGGGGGTTGCTAGGGACCTGCCATCTTGAAGTCTGGCCCTGGGCTTTCCTGGGAGTAAGTCTCATTGAACACAATGTGACATTTCTAAGTAGATATAAAGGAGGCTCTGGCATCACAAAAATGTCATATCCTGGTAAGTTTGACAGAGGGTCCCGGATAGGTTTTTAAGTTTTAAAGGGGGTCCTTTCAAATGCTGAAATACCCGAGTTCCACTGAGCTACAGTCCAGGTTCTCATGGTTAGCTTCCTGCATCTTGTTCCAAAGAAAAAGAAGAAAAATCTGGAAAAGCAGAGATGAATCATGAGTGTAATAGAGGGATTTGAGAACCAGGTACACATGAAACTACAGATATTGGACTCACAGATATGGGGCAATGCTGGCAATACTTACAGTAACCCAGTTTAATCAAGGCTTTTTACTTTGCACCATCACCAGTTGCACCACCACCAATTACTTGCACCATCATGGGCAGGTTAAGGCATGAACCAGGGACCTGATGTCATTCCCATTGCGCAGCATTCTCCATGTTGGAGAACATTGGTAGAGAGTCACAGATCCTTTCTTTAAAATGGATTTTTCCACCCACAAGTAAATCTAAGGCTTCAGTGCAGAGATGGCCAAGTTGTGTATTCCCCAAGTCTACTCTTGTTGTCCAAGGACTGGGCAATCCAACTGCTTCAAAGGACATCTTATAAAGTTGCTGACAATGAAATTGCCAGCAGTGAAGTCTTTCCATGTCTTTCCAGAGCTACTTGGATGCATGAAATTATAATTTGATTGACTGAGGAAAGAATGTTCTTCCTGCAAGATTCTCAAGAGACACATGAGCCATGGTCCTTTACCTTCCTAGAACATTCATGAAATGTATATGAATCACATGTACAATCAAATGTATATGAATCAAATGTATATGAAATACATTTACAATCGACAATCAAGTGTATATGAAATTCATGTAGAGAATCATTCCTTATCTTTGCAACTGAAAATGAGAGCAAAATTATTTTGAGGTACATATTCAGACCTATATTGGAGGTGTCCAGGCTCAAATGTAGAACTCTGTACATCATCTGGAGACAGTTCTTCAAACCTCTTCCCTAGATTTACAAATAACTTTCAGAGTTAGTGATGAATAACTCGAATTCACCAACACTATCAACAAATTCTTTGGACTGTTAAAATGTGACTTCTTTGAAACCGATTTCCTCCCAGAAGGGCAATTATCGCAGGAAAGCATTTTCAGGCAGAAGTACTTCACAATGGAGTTCTTCTTCCTAAGCTTTGGTGCTAGAGGACCATAAATCTTTGTTCATGACATCATAATCTGTTGCTGTGGGAATGCTTGTGGTATCACAAAGAGAGGATTACAACCTCAACATTGGAGTAAACAGAAAAAAAGATTGGCTCTGCAAGATAAAATGCCATCTTTGCCGAAGACGAATAGATCATCCTCCAAAACCTTTCAAGATGAGGTTTACTCACTTCTGATAAAACCAGGATTGGATTCCTGTTTGCTGTGTCAGAGTAACCTCATTCACAGCAACGAAAGTAAATTTTGCCTTTACACAAACACGACGCGCACAAAGGACAGAGCTGAATTTTTGCAGCCTTATTAAATTGCATTGTTTTTGGCTCTGCTTTGTGGAGAAAGAACACTGCATAGAGTAAATGTGCTTGACTTTTAGCAACATTTAGGCTTAGAAGTGCCCGTATGTTAGAAAATTATGGCTGCAATCCTAAAGACACTTTCCTGGGAGTAAGACCCATTGAACTCAATGGGGCTTACTTTTGAGTAGACATGGTTAGGATTGTGCTCTGTGCCTGCAATCCTGATCTCCAATTAGGCCGGCATAAGCCCTGGCACAAGTCCTGTGCTGAGCTAGGGATGTCATAAAAATCCCATAAGGCACTTTCAGGAGGTGTTTGGCAAGTGCACAGGCATACACCAGTCTCCCCAGAACACAGAAAGATATGCCATGAGTTAGGCTGTCCTAAATTGGTTAGAATTGTGCCCTTTGTTGCAGGAGTTTCAGCATAAGGAGTTTAGCCCCCTGTGATGTTGGTAATTTAATAAATAGCCAAACCTGTGGTTGATTATTGTGAAAGAAAAGCTATTCTGCACATGCTCAGAACCACTCTCTCAATTGATGTATTCCAGAACTTGGTTTAGCGCTTAAATGGTATTCTAGAGGCCCTAATGCAACATAGGTCAAACTGAGTTGAAGTTACATAGGATGGAGCTGAATCAGGTTGCAATGGACAGAATATAAACACAGCATTCTCAAATATATAGATGCATTCAAACACATAAGGAACATAGAAGGTTGTTAATGCCATTGATCAGAGGGACGTGGGGCACTGGGGTCCTTTCCACTATCTAGCCCTTAATTCATCCTGGCTTACTCCCGCCCCCAATGCTTAGAAGACAGGTGGACTGAGAGGCAACCAGCCATGTATGCTGTGACAGCCAGGCCATGATGTGAACAATTCCTTCCTTCCTTCCTTCTGTATCTATCTATAGTATTTATATACACTTTTCAACTAAAAACTGCGCAAAGCAGTTTACAAAGAAAATGAAAAAGGTTATAGCTAACTTGACATTCTGCAAGCTGCAGTTCAGAGCATCCTATCTTCATTGCTCAGCACCTCCCCCCATGATGAAAGCCTATGGGAGGGGGAATGGAAGAAAGTTCTTCATCCTCACCAAGCCCACCCAAGTCAATGAGTTGCAAAGTTCCTGGGCTGCATATAGATTTAAGAAAATTTAGGATCACTACACAAATCTAAATTTTTTTAAGTGAACTTGGAGGTTGTTAACAACAAACATAGCAGTCAATGACAGTGTAGGATGGCCATGGTCCTGTGGGATTTGTAGACCACCAGCCTGTTCCCAGATCAGCCAGTCCTCCTGGGCTGACACTGCCTGGGTCAAATCTGCATCTACTCAGATACCGATACAAGAGTTCTAGAATGCCTCAACATAGAGGGAAGGAAGTATGATCTATCTATCTATCTACAGTATTTATATACTGCTTTTCAACTAAAAAGTTCACAAAGCGGTTTACAAAGAAAATGGAAAAATAATAATAGCTAATTAAAAGCTAATGGCTCCCTATCCCAAAAGGGCTCACAATCTAAAATGCAAAAATGCAAAAAAGAACAGCAGCAGAAGCCACTTGAACAGATCTGGAAGTTGAGTGGTCACCTGGCCTGAAAAACCTAACCAGGAGTAGTTGCTTGGATGGGAGATTGAGAGGCCACTGATGTGTGTTTGTGGAGGAGCAGAGTTGGAGGTTTTAGATGGCAAAAAACTGCCTTGAGAAGCTGGACTGAAGCTCAGTAACAGTAGCGTGTGAAAGCTTGGAAAATACAAGAGCTGACAGCTAGGATGATCTCTGCACTATGAAGGGAAGAAATTGAGATTCTGGAGAAATGGAGATTCTATTAGATCTGTGGGCTTCAAATTGGGCATTATCCAGCTTCCAAATACATCATCTGGCCCTCAACATGTCCATTTGTCAGAGCAGTTGCTTGTCTTTGGCATTTTTACTTGTACATCATTCTCAGTTTAAGCATGGCATTATTTCACTGTAATTTTCATGTTTCTCTTTTGTTCTGAAACATACCATGCAGATTACAAAAAGACTCAAGCAAAACTTATTCATTTATATTTCATTCATTCATTTACGACACTGCTTTTTGCAGCCTGCAAACATGTTCAAAATAAAGTACGGAAACTCCTGTATTAGATCGTCTTGTGAAACATTACTTGCAAAAATCTCATTGCAAAATGAAATTGATGCTCAGCCTGTCCCCGTAAACCACTTTTGAGTCTATTGAGAAATATCACAATAAATACTTAAGTCACTTAATGTGCAAATCTCCTTTTCTATAAATCAGCCTCATGTTCCGATGTTCATCACGTGAGTGTCTTCCGAGTACCCTGCTCTAGACAAAAACTCATAACCATTATCAGCTCTCGGAGAGTAACTGACTAAAGGGGAAAATGATTTAACTTTTGGTTCTCTGCTGAATGCGCCAGTGTGTTCTCAGGGAGTCTATTCGGCCCTGATAGAGTAATAAAAATATATTTGCAGAGAGCAAACAATCCCGTCGTAGCTAAACTAACAGTGTTCTCTTCTCATTGTCCCCCTGCCACTCGTTTGCAGGGCTCTGGTTGCCTTAGACATCGTTACCGGGAAGGCCTGCCTGAGACATCAGTTTCTCATCCGTGCCTTGCAAGTCTTGCTGGGCAGTTGAAACTACAGGTAATACCTGCATTATATTACATCTGGAGAGAGTGCTGGGCTGAAGGGTACTCTGGGAGTCGGAAATAGTTGTTGAAAGCTATTTGCTGTCTGGTTTCTAGGAGACAGCATGACTCACAGCATCTCGTCTTGCCGTCGACACTCCTCAAGCATTTATCAACTAATGTTCTTGATGATATAAATCACTGGGGGGAAAAATTTAGAAAGGCTATGAAATTATTGTTGAAAATAAAATAAAAATATCCCAAGTATACATTCTTACCAAGAGGGGCATCACCAGTGAGTTCTGCTAGCGTGTTGAAATAGAAGCACAAAAATGATTTATATTTCCTATTTTTCTTTACTATTCTTCTTTTACCTTTTTGTTATAAAATTTTTAAAAAAATCTTTCGAAGCTTAACCTAACACTTGCTAGCTTTTACAAAACAAAATGAAATAGAGGTAGGTAAGTTACTTTTCCCGGTTAATTGTGAAAGGAGGCCCTTCTCAAGTGGTGCTCCTTTTATATTTAACACGGGAATTATCCCTCTTCACCCCAACACATATCTCTATCAGCTGTTGCTGGTGTTATTCTATATCTTTTTATGTTGTGAGTCCTTTTGGGACAAGTAGTTATAGTGTTATTTTCTCTGTAAACCTCTTTATGAACCTTTTTTGTTGAAAAGTGGTACAGAAACTGTGCAATCCTAGCCCGCGCTGGCACAATTCATCAGTCTCCCCATTCCCATAGTGATGTAGGGAAGCAAGTGCATGTCTGTGCATTGGCTAACCCTTCCCCAGGAGGGTATTGTACAGCACTTTTGTGACACCCCCCAAGCCAGCACAGGACTTATGCTGGTGCTTAGACTGGCCTAAATGGAGATTAAGATTGCAGCCTTAATTATTTGGCAGGCAGCTTGTCCAGTGTATACTTAAAATGTAGAACATTCCAGGTTCAACCCCTGGTATTTCAACACCCTGCTTACTGGTCAAGAGACACTCTTTCAAGTGGGTGTTCCTCTTTTCTTTAGCAGGGGCAGAGTAACTGGCCCTACACACCCCAGCAATGTCTGTTCTAGTGGCTTCTGCTGGTGTTCTTTTCGCACTTTAGATTGTGAGCCCTTTTGGGACGGACCCATTAGCTATTAATTAGCTATTAATTTTTTTCATTTTCTTGTAAACCGCTTTGTGAACTTTTCAGTTGAAAAGCGGTATATAAATACTGTAGATGTAGATGTAGATTTCCAAGTAGACCTAGGAAAGACTTCCATCTGAAACCTTGGTGAACAGCTACCTGGCAGTTTAGGCCATACATACTAATTGGTTACTAGTAATAATATGTTACATCATTTACATTAACATATGATATATAATCATATACTTATATCTTATGTACTTCTGCAATCCTTTACCTTTTCAGAATATTGAGCAACAATAATGCATGCTGATCATCAGTGAACTATATTGTAAAGAGCTTGCAACATGTTGTTGATGGCCTGTGAGTTGTTGCCGATTAGCACGCAAAAAAAAGGTAAGCAGAGGGAGGGGTACATTTCTACAAAGGCCATAAATAGCGTGTCAACAGCGACTTTAAAGTGTACAGATTGCATCTAATGAAATGAGAGTGATATTTGAGTGCATTTCCATAACAACAAGTAACTGTTGTCAAATATGAGACCTATGCAATGAGACCTTCACCTCGTTGTGCACAGAAGATGTGTTGTTAATGTTGTTTTGATTGGGAAGGGGAGGAGAAAAAGATCAACAGCTCTGATGACAATAATAGGTAAAAAATAAAGCTCTTTGTTATTTTGATGTCATCCTACCAATTGGCTTGGATCATGTAGTCAAGAAGAAGAAGAAACTTTTAATAAAATGGTGCAGCAGATGATGGGCATACCTGGAAACAGTGGCATACAAGCAAAATAGTCTAAGGAGGATTTCTAGGCCCTCTTAAAATCCCTTGAAAGTGTTTGTTTTTTGAAAATTTGATGCACCCAGTGGCATAGCTAGAAGGGGTGTGCAATAAATTTTGCAGGGAACCTCACTGTGGCATGCAAGCGACCCTACCCCTTTCACTTTGGGTGTCTTCATCCTCCCCCCACTCCGAAGGTCTCCAAAGGAGAGGAAGAAGGCCTGCTTGCAAGCCACAGTGAGGCTTCCTAAAAATGTAGTGCCTTGCACCCCCTATAAGTACACCATGGATACAGCAGGAATATTGAGTGTCCATCTCCTGATATACAAACCTATGACAAACAGCACATGAATTTTTTAGAAAAATTCACAATGGAAGAAAGTGTGGTGCTTTCTTCCTCCTCTATCCATTTTGGATTTCGGCTTCCTGCTATGAAGCAGTTTTGGCTCCAGACGACTGACTTGCACTACTGGTAAAGGCTGTCAATGTCACTGGTTAATCAGCCGGAGAAGACAGTTTCTAGCAATGTTCAGTGTCCCTGACAACCTAGGGGGAAAGTGCATTGCAACAGAACACCACATGCACACAAACATGCAGAGACAATGATGCACCTTTGATACCCTACAATTATACATCCTTCACAGCAGAAAGCAATGACAAAATAATGAGCAAGAATGGCCTTTCTGAGGGCAGCACTCGAGGAGGACAATTAGCAGATCTGATGCGTGAAATACATGCATCGACTTCTGATTTTGACAGCTTGATCGTTAACTTTCTTAGGTATGATTTTTGCTCATTGCCATAGTACGACGAGCCATTTGGACTTGTAACTTCCAAAGAAGCATGCTTGTGGTTGCACACTTAAACAGCTAATAAGAGGACAGTCCTGAAAATCTGCATTCTAAGTGAGAGTACAGATTAGAAATTTTATCCTTGGCCTCCTTTGAAATTGCCTTGGCATTTATACATTTTCTGAAGTTCTTGGAAAGAGCTAAAAGGCTGAACAGCTCAGTGTGAATTCACTTTCAGCTCATAATGTTGGCAAATGTGATCTGATGATGCCATGCATATGTGCCTGATCTAGGAGTGGGTCTTGTGTTTATATTAGGACAGGGCATTAACACTGCCTTAACTGGAGAGCACAGACTGATCAGGTGCGGTGGCATTCCTGGAGAGGAGGCAATACACTGAATTTCTGCAGCCATAACTGGCTCTGAAGCCAAGTGGGAGTGGGGCTTTACACAGGCATTGCAGCTACTGAAAAAACTTACTATTTTGCTCCCTCTCGAGGAACACCACTGACTAGGCAGGTAGACGGGGAACTTAGAGCTCTGTGTCTGAGGTTTGCTGGGCGGGTAGATCTGGATTTTCATCCAGACTTGTAGCCCAGATCTACCTGCTTGGTATACCTGATCTCCCAATCTCTACCTTCTGGAGCCTTCTTTCAGGCATGCCTCTTCAAGGCATTTGCCTCTGTCTGCTTCTCCTGTATGGAATAGCTCTAAAATGAAGGGGCCACTTGCATGTTGCGGTGAGGTTCCCTGCAAAATGTAGTGCTTTGCACCTCCTCTTGTAAACCACTGACTTAAACCCTTTAAGACAGCATTTCTCAAAGTGGGAGTCAGGACCCCTTTGGGGGTCGCCTAGAGGTTTCCTGGGGGTTGCCTAAAGACCCCTGGTTCAGGGGGCCAGGTCAGGCTTGCCAGACCTCCGGCTGTAGCTGCGCGTGCACTGGGGCTGACTGACAGCCTCAGGGCCCAATCCTATGCATGCCTACTCTGAAATAAATCCCATTATAGTCAGGGGAGTATAGTCATTTACTCCCATGTAAATGTGGATAGGATTGCAGCCTCAGGGCCCAATCCTATGCATGCCTACTCTGAAATAAATACCATTGTGTTCAATGTGTGCATAGAACACACATTTCATTTGTAACAATGAAAATATATCATGAATATCGGATATTTACATTACGATTCATAACAGTAGCAAAATTACAGTTATAAAGTAGCAACAAAAATAATTTTATGGTTGGGGTCCCCACAACATGAGGAACTTATAAAGGGGTCACGGCGTTAGGAAGATTGAGAACCAGTGCTTTAAGAATTAAAGAATAGAATAGTTGTAAGAGGATTATGAGCCATTTCTCCATAAGTTTAATAATAAATCTCACCTTAACTGCACCCATAGATGAATGTGGCTTACAATCATATTCTAGTGATGTTAACTCAGAAACCTCTTGAATTATTTTAAAAGTGCTTAGAATTGAAGCCCTGTTGGCACTAGGGATGAGCACACTGAAGGAATGTGTAGAATAGTTCATGAGTAAGTCTCTTAGGGCACAATCCTAATTAATTTAGGCCAGCCTAATTTACCTGGCATATCTTCCCATGGTGGTGTGGGGAGGTCAGAATATACCTGTGCACTGGCCTAACTCCCCCAGGAGTGGAGCAGGAGTGCCATAGGGCATTTTTGTAACACCCCTATGTCATCACAAGACTTATGCCAGGACTTATGCCAGCCTAAGTGGAGCTTAAGTTTGCTTCTGTGTCAATCTGTAAAATATTTTAGTGTCATTAGGTGTCATTTGCATTCACAATTTGCATAAGACCACAGAGAATTAAGAAAAAATTCATCATTCACTCACACACTGATGAATTTTTATTCCAGTACAGGCATCTTGGAGGCAAAACGAACTTGCTGAACTGCAAGTCAAAGATAAAGCTTTTATTGTCCAGACCTCATTAAGAGATATAAATAATAATAATAGGGGGGGGGGAATGTGCCATTAGAAATGGCCTCCAGACAGAGTCTTGGTTATAGATGAAGCTTTATGTACTGTACCTAATACAGAACAGAAGGTACTTATTCTCCTTTTAGAATATTGTACCTGGAGACAGAAAGAGTCTACAGGTCGATATCATTAAGGTGAGCAGGCGTCTGCTCTCAGTCCCTCCAGCTATTTTTTCACCATAGTTCTGTCAAAGACATTGTAGGAAAGATCCTCAGAATGAGTTGGAAAATAATGTAATGACATGCCAAATTGGTCAGATTAATCATCGTTCAATGCAGACAGGGTGGGGAGGCCACTTACCCTAATGTACGGAAAGCCAGTCTCCCACTTAGTACTGCTTGACACAGCTTCAGTGTTCCCGTTTAGCCTGGCAGAAACCCAGAGAGATGTGCTGATAATCACAAGCTCCAATTGCTGGGATACTTTGGATCCCCTGGTACATCTGATTAAAGCCGATGATCAATACTCAACTTTGAGACTAACCGGTGTGGGTGTATTACAGATGACGGCCCATGAATAAATAAACTTCGATAATGGCATTTGTCTTACAATAGAGCTCATGTATAATTGAGCAAGAATAATGCCCATTAAAAGAACACCTAACATGCTCACTGCCAAAAGAAAGAGTTAATTGATTTCTCTCTTCTGGGAACTCTCATAACAAGGCAAGCAATAGGGAAAAAAATGGTTATCTACTGTATATAATGAATGCAAAGTACCTTCTTGGTGCATTACTACAGTTGCACCAGTTCTTTCTTTCAATTGTCGTTTAATAGCCTCTTCTGGATCCAAGTTCTTTAACTTGCTTAAGACTTCAGATTGGTCCCTCTTTGGCTAGAACGGTTCTAGGACCTGATCCAACTTGTGTAAAAACAAACAAGAGCTGGATTTGGTCACAGGTCAGTTTCAAGCACCAGTGCACATGTGTTGGCTTGCAAATGTATTTAATTGAATCAAATGAATTCTGGTACTTGGGAAGGGGGAGAGGACAAACACTGTTATCTGACTGCAGATTTGGACTTGAACAAAAGTGGTGGCCTCCTCCTAAAAATACAGCTATAAAATAATTTTTTTTGCCTTTTGTTCTGTTACCATCTCCCATTTTGCAGATGGTTGTCTTTTAATCTGATTGTGTTTCCTTTCCCCATCAGGATACAAAGGCAATCCTGGTTCCAAACAGCACTCAATGAAAATTAAAACAATTTGTATTTTGCCACCAGGCTGGTGCATACACGTTCACACATCTGTTCGTTATACTCTCTTAAAAACTTGGAATGGATATTGTTGTTGACTTTAGGGATTAATGCCAGCTACTCGGGGATATCAAATGCTTATGTTTTAGCAATCCTTCCAAGACTGAGAACAAAACAGGACATAATTTCCTCTGACATCATCTCAAAACATGGCATACTCTCTAACTTTGCTATACATAGGTGATCTGCCATCTGGTTTCAGTTAGCACGGAACATTTAATTGCAGAATCACAGTGCTGAAATCAGAGTATATTTCATACCCCGTGTAGGAAAATTATACAGAGTCCCATTTCATATCTACATTTACATTACACAATAAGCTATATCTGTGTTGATTGATATGGACAAAATTACTGATAATGCAATCCAAACTTGTGCTGGAACAGGCTGGCTGGCTACCCTGCACTGTATTCTGCACAAGTATTGGGACTGCTGCCACACTACCAAGGGGAAGGAAAGGCTCATCCCCTTCCCTGTGGTACAAACTCAGAGCATGGGGTGCCATGTGACCAGATTGCCAAGTGGTATATGGCCACCACTTTTTTTTGAAACCTTGTTATTTTTACTGATACCTACATTTATAAACATTCAATGCATAATATCATGCAGAAGGCAATGAAACAAATCATGTTTCAAACCGTAAAATATCAGTATTATATCAAAAGTTTTAGCCAAAAAACAAAAAAGGAAAAAAAATTGCTTTAAGTAAGAAAAGGTGGATTATACTGGGAATTCTGCAACAAAAAGTGTACACCAAAACATAAAGTGGCTTATACTGGAATTACCAGTGAATTCTTCATAAATGTACATATGTTTTGTCTTGTATATTAAATCTGCTTTTGTATGCAGGACAAACCACAAGCCCACTACATATTATCTTGATAAGCATTTCTTCCATGTTTTGGGTTATGATCTCTAATGTTCATTACATATTTAAAATCTTTTATACATCTGTTCAGTACAAGGAAATGTTCACTGCCTGGGCTTCTTATCTGGCCATTATTATTATTCATTTCATGCTTATTACTGAAAATTTTGTCATGGGGAAGGTGCCAAAAATTTATGGGCCCTAGGTGCCAAATGACCTTTATATGCCCATGGAGTGCTACATTGAGAGAAAGCAGTAAAATGGTGGAAGGATACAGGCGAGGGTAAAAATATATTTTCAATCAGCAGATGATTTAAGGTGTTGTTCTATCCACACTTTCCTGGGAGAAAGCCCTATTGACTATAATAGGACTTATTTCTTAACAAGACATGCATAGGATCAGGCTTTAAGTCCATGGATGCAGAGCTTGCAGAGACATTGTATTAATGTCCTACAGTGTTAGTGTTAATGTCCTAATGTCCACCATCTACTGTGGACAGTAGATGTTAATTTCCACCTGAGAATCATGTGGAATCTGAATGGTTCTTCTGTTTGGTCATGGGAAGCTGGATAGAGCAAAAATGCAAGTCTCTTGACTGACTTGTAGCACTGTGGCTACCAGTACAGAATGATTAAGGGGTTGACCTTGTCGGATAGGATCTAAAATGGGAATACCAAAACAACTCCCTTCACCATGCACTTGCATTAATACATAAAACTTTTATCTTCTGCTCTCTGCTTCCAACTGGTGGTGGAATCCTTATGGCCATTTGTATTTATTATCACTGTTTAAAGAACTAGATATTTCCATTCTGAAACAGAGTACCTGAAAGTTCTACAAAAGTTGAAAGAAAAATGTTTTTTTTTTTTTTTTGTAAGGCCAACAGAAAAAATCTCCCATTCTTTCTGAATGCATCATTCTGAATATATTTTGATTTCATGGAAGAATGAGCTTCCAACCCCCATGTAACAGATCAAGTGAACCTGTCCACTGAACCTGTCACAGTCCCATCTTTGAATAAGACCACAGGTGTCACCACTGTCAGCTGCGTAGTGTCAGACTACACAAGGGGGGAAAAACAAAGATGGAGAAAAAGCACATACATTAGTGTGCTACACTGGGGAAACTGGATGGCTCAAGGGACTGGAAATAGAATCAAAACCTTTCCGCAAGGTCACCGATTCACATCCAGCTCATCTAATGGCTTTGATCACTGCCCGCGATGGTGTGAGTTCAGTTCCAAGAGGACGTGTGTCAACATTACAGGAACAAGTGTCACTAATTGGCACTCTGGTTACTAATAAAAGATGCGAGGCCAGAGATTCAGAGGGCATGGAAGCTGAACTTATCCCTCGTTCTTTGGTCTGTATTCTCTCCCTAGGAGTCGAGAACATTGACAAGGTAGTGTGTGAAAATTCACACTGCACTGACACTCCTTCATGCTGCAGTATAGAGGAGGCAAGTCCCCAAAGGTGCCTGCCTGACATCTTTAATGAGGCCCAAAATCAGAAGAATAAAAGCAAGAAAGGGAGACAACACTTTGTACAAGCAAAAGGAAATCTACCCAATTAGGGTCTATTATTCCCTGCAGAGACAAATCTCACAGACTCTACAAACAGCGGTAGAGAGGAGATCTTTGTAGTGCTCCTCATCCCCAGTAGACAGACCAAGACTGGTTTTGTAGCAAGGTCACCTGATTCATTTCCCCAGGGCATCCAGTGACTATGTAGTTGTTAAAAATGTCTGCATGAGGTAAGGACCAAAGTTTGCTTTATTTCTAGATTTTAAAAAGAAGCACATTTATTTCTTGTGCTTTGAGAATAAGGACTAAAACATATAGTACATATAGTACATTTCTGGTAGATACAAATTATCCATGGCCACTGATATGTCTGTGATCACAGGGAGAGTAAGGCTGCAATCCAGAGCAAATTCAGCCTGCTCTGACCTAACTGCACTCTCCTAACTATTCTGTATCCAGAACAGAAAGTTATGCTGAATCCAGAGAGTCAGGAAGCCTGGGCTGACCTAACTGCTCCAGAGCATGCTAAGTAATTGATACAAGGGGAAGACTTGCTCCTGAGGAGACACCCCTCAGATCACACTGAACAAGGAACAGCTGTGGTGCCTTCAGTGGTGACATGACTCTGCACATCACCTGGTGCGGAAGTCTGTGCGTCATCCCTGGGATGCACCCCCCCCCACCTGGACTGCACAGTCACCAAAGTTGGCGCCTGTGCAGTTGTTTCTGAAGCCAACTGGCTTCAGAAAGAGTACTGCGCAGGCACCATCTCTGACACCTGCGCAGTACTTTTCTGAAGCCTTTTGGCTTCGGGGGAGATTGTGCAGGCGTCAGGGTTGGTGCCTGTGCAGTACTCTTTCTGAAGCCATTCCACTGCCGCTCCGCCTCCTGAGTGAGGCCGAATGGCTGTGCAGAGGCGCGGACGTTCTCTGCTCTAAGGAAGTCTCCTCTGAAGCTGTTCGGCATGCTCAGTGTGTTTCTGCGCAGTGCATCTCAGATGGCCGTTCAGGCCAGCTCCTCAGACAAGTGTCAGCTTCTGGCTGCTGCTCCGCCTTGGAGCAGGCCTGAATGGGTGTGCTGACACCCGGGGCCTGCCAAAGGACAGTCAAACTCCTCCGGCACATCACCCCATACGGAGCGCATCACCCAATGCAGCCCACACCAGCCGCACCAGTCTGGTGACGCCACTGGGTGCCTGCCTTATAAGGAGTCCCTGATGAGATGCCAGTACATTCTACAGTTAATACAAGGGGCTTCTTGGAGTGGCCTGCTGTATCCTGAGGTTTGTGGGCAGCCGTAGTTTGTTCCATATCCTGAGGTTGAGAGGAAGGGGTTGCAGCTAGGCTGGCCAAGAACTCAGATTTTTGGTCAGCACTGCCATTCTTACTCGGGCCTTATCATGGACCCCTATGGGTCTACTCATTACTATACCTGCTCCTGAGGTGGTATAACTCTGAGGGCTGGAAGAGGGCATTTCTGCCTTGGAAACAGGCTTTGGATACAGAGTAACTGCTCTGCCCTAGGCAATGCTAAACATGCCCTCAACTTGCCTCTCCTGAGCTGCTTAGGCTGCCCCAGTTAGGGCAGAGCAGATCCACCTCTCTTAGGCCACCCTATCTTGCCTTGCTCTGCCCTAAGCCTCCTTCAGAGTAACTGGGCTGGAGCATCTTGCAGTTGCTCCAACCTAGTGTTAGATAGGGCAACCTAAGGGCTCTTATGTGGACAGATTAGTTGCTCTGGATTGGGCTGTAAATCAAAGATAGAACCAGTAGTGATCAGTGGAGTAGATGGAATGACTGGTCTCCATTACAGGAAAATGGAGGAGGGCCACTGATGGACGGAAGACACAGTTTTAGCTGGTACTATGCCAGCAGAGCATATGCTGCCCCATCACTAGCTGTGGCAAAAGTGCCATAAGGCACTTTGCATTGGCATCGGGGATTGGCATGCTGACATTTAGGTCACAGCCTTCCCATGCATTATGGCAGAAGGATTGGTTTGCACTGAACATTTGCACTGAGCGGGATGGAACATGATGGGCAAGGGCAGGGAAGGGAAGGAACAGGGCTGGTGGAAGGTGGCAATGGATGCAGGCAGATTGAACCAGGGTGGAACAATGTGACTCCAGCATGTACCATATCCTATCCCCCTTCCCAGACCTGATCCATTGACACAGACTTGGGTCAGCAAGTTCATTCATGGCTGTTCCACAGACAAATCCTGATCTGCCTGGTGCGTGGGGCTGGACACAGATTGCTCTTCATTGCCAAAATGGTTGGCACCATTTATTTATTATTTTATTTATTTATTTTAAAAATTTATATCCTGCCTTTTCTCTGTTAACAACAGATGCCCAAGGTGGCTGTATTTCCATACTATATTTCCACTTTTGATTATAAATTCTGCACAGAGCCTTCTTTCACAAAAATCCATATTAACTAATTAGAAAATAAACAGTCTCTCCTCTGCGTCCTCCCTAATTTGTTCCCTCGCTCAACTAAAACCAGCTATTTGGAGATGCGTGTGATGCAGTCTTTGATTTGAAAGTATTAATTCAAAATATGCAAGGGAGATTGTTTGTTTTTAAGCACCGCAAGATCTAAAGATAGATTTAAAGATCGTTTTTAATCTATTTGTTTTTTAGCTTGCATGTTTTAATTGTTTTTATCAAATTGTTCTATTTATGTTTTTAATTGTTTTATGTCAGCCGCCTTGAGTCGGGGTAATTTTCCTGAGAAAGGTGGGATATAATTTTTTTAAAATAAATAAATAAACAAATAATAACTGTTACTGTCCGTAATGAGTTGACTCTTCGAGGAAAAGCAAAAACTTCCAAGCAAATATAAACTCTGAACATATGCATTCTGGTGCATATGGAGGACCATACTACATCTAGTTAGGTCATTTAGATCTACACTTAGACAGAGTGACCCTATATAATGGAGGACAAAATACCGTTACATACCTTTAACCATTGCATAAAGGAGGAACTTTAGGCAGGTTCATCTTATTGTGGAAGGGCTTAAAAGTCTGCCAAAATTCCCTCTTATATGCAGTGCTTAAAGATAGAAACTGTCCTCCATAGTATATGATCTCCCTTACTTAGGTCATTTAAATGTGAACTCTTTGTGTAATTGCTACACAGCCCTGCAAATGAGCACATGAAGATATAAGCTGATGGTTGATGGGAGAATAAACACATTACAGATTTAACCTATTTATATGTGAATTATTTATATGCAATTTTTTCTCAAAACTTTTTAAATAATGTCTCTTCAGAAGTTAACGGCTTAGAAACAGCCTGTTTGCCTTAATAAAGTGGCAAGAAATAAATCTTCCACTCTGTGTCTGCAGTGAGGATCAGATTTCAGTCTAGGACCCTAGGCTGAAAGGACCCTTCTTTCTCAGGTATTCAGCCAGAGTCAAGCCCCCAAATCCAGAGTAACTACAGGTGCACGTAAGAGACTTTACATGCACCCGTAGTTACTGCACCACCTGGTGAAAATCTATGGGAAATTCATATTGCAATCCAGAGTAAGTTGTTCTTACACCAGAGCAAGGACTTCCCATAGTTATTCTGGATTTTGCCCATAATCACCTCTTACTTGCAAGTGAAAAAGAACAGCCTGAAAAGGACTTGTTTTAAACCAGGGAAAAGGAAACTGATTCTTTGTCTCCCTGACTATTGAATCCTAACTTATTGATTCATTAGTTTCTATAGTAAATAATTGCTTTGGTATAGCATGAATATAGGTATTCACGGATTCCTGGAACCAAACCTTGCAAATGTGGAATCTCAACCTGTATTTTCAAGTTGCTTTTGAACATGATTATCTGAACTCATCACTTCCAGCTCATAGCCCCATGACCAGTCCAGCAACTTCTCTATGTACTGTTCATCAGAAATAGGTTTCCAATCTTTCCCAAGAGGGTTTTCACCAGAGTCATAAGAAAGCAAAAACTTCTCTTTTATTACAGATTCTGAGTTACATAGTTAGATTCATTTTCATAATGTATAACTCAATTTCTGTTTCTCAGTGCTTGATGTCTCTATCAACCGCCCACTGCTTCTCTTTTATACCACAAGAATGCTGTGGTTGTCCCTTTAGGCTCCTGTCCCTGGTTCTCCTCCATGCCTTTAGGAAATTTTCTACATGCTGAAAACATTGACGCATACAGTTCTCTTGGTGTTGAAACCAGCTTTAAAAAGACATCTTGGAGAGCAGTGTCAACTAGCTACATTTTAAAATGCTTGTTGAATACTTGTTGATTTGTGGTTTCTAAAATAGACCTTATTCCATCATCCTGCCTGTCTCTCAGTACACTATATAATGTGATTTGAGACACTTTGCATCAGAATTTGCCATATTTTGCCTTAAGACTTCTTCCGATAAAAAATTTGCTTTTATTAGGTTATTCAATAAATTATATATTGTCCCAAAAACATGTAAAGAACATCAAAATACTAAACTTTTTAAAAAGCAGACAGTACAAAGGACTTGATAATCTCATTAAATCAATCAGACTTGTTTTCCTACTGAATAAGACTGATGACATGATACGGAACCAACTTGCTGCTGATCCACAAGGAAAGTTTACACACAGGAAAAAAAATTTAGTGTAACATTTTATAGAATATTGGCTGTAGTGTTTCTTTTGCCCTTTCCCCATCTGCCACAGTTGGCCATGTCACTTGATTAAGGTTTGTATAATCAGGGACCAGACTCTTGCCAATTAGAATATACACAGTAATCTCAGCATCCCTCTAAGTGTGTGGCTTCCCAAACCAAAACATATACTACTATTGTCAGTAGTTCTTTCCTATTTCAGTTTCCCACTTTAATAGCCCAAGCCTATGCATGTCTATGCAGAACTAGGTCCCATTATAGTCAGTGGTGCTTATTCCTATGTAAGTGTGGACAGGATTGCAGTCTGAAGCCCTAACTTGTACAGCAATTTAATTCTGGAAATCTCACCTCTCACACCCCAGTCCAATTCCTGCTTCCTAGTTCTGCTTCCAAACTTCTGGCTGATGACAAAAGTATATACACAACTCTCTCTCTCTCTCTCTCTCTCTCTCTCTCTCTGTGTGTGTGTGTGTGTGTGTGCACACATATTCTGTACAATCACTTTTTGATTCCCCAATAGAAGCCTGGGCATATTCAGATCTGTGAAACTGCAGCATTTGCTGAGCTCTAATATGACCCATGCATATATCAAACTTCAGGAAATCCTGAAGCTTGACCTTTGGTAACCTTGAACTGGTTACCAGTAAGATTTTTTGTGAGCTTAGAAACAGTGATTTACCCTACAATCAGAGTAACTATGGAAGCATGCGAGAGACATTATGGGTACCCGTAGTTACTGCAACCCCTAGTGAAAACCTATGGGAAATTCATGTTGTAATCCAGAGCAAATTGTTCTTACACCGGAGCAAGGACTCCCCGTAGTTACTCTGGATTGTGCCCTAATTTAATAATGAAAACCTGAATACTCAGATCTAAAATGTGTCTCTTGCTAATATTTTTTATCTTCAAATGTTTACTGTTTTTTTTTTAAATTTTGACAAGGTAGGTTTACAACTGATCTTTCAAAAGAAACAAGAGCAAAAATCAATATCTGTTCCTTAGCCTTCTCTCACCCATTCTCTCTCAATAAACCTACAGATCATTGAACAAAACTGGATGACATAACAATATATGGGGAAAGTGGAATTGACACACAGGAAGCTAGGGCAGCCCACGCAGGCACTCTGAGTTGATGAATGGTTAGCATGGAGGCTGTGTTTGCATCAGTGGCATAGCTAATGATCATGTAGCCTGGTGCAAAGCTCAAAATGTTTCCCCAGAAGGAATGTCATCCGGGGTTTTTTAAAAAAAAATTAGGGGGAAATCTGTTTCCTCCTCCCCAGCAGTTCACCACTCATTGCTCTGCTGCCTCTCGTCCCCATGTAGCATCATAGCAAAGGCATCTGTCTGCTATCCCTAACACTCCCCCTTCCCCCGACAACAAAATCAAGTATTAAGAAATTAATTAAGAAAATTAAGTATTTCCTTATTGGTTAGAGAAACTGTACTAGGGCCAAGAGAGAAAGTTACTTTCTCCCGGCTTAATATAAGAACACCATTTCTAAGTGCCTCTTAACACGGCAGCTGTATTTATGATACAGTGGAGCCTCACGTAACAAATTTAATTCATTCCGGAGGCATGCTCTTTACGTGAAACATTCTTTATGTGAAGCAGATTTTCCCATAGGAAATAATGGAAACTCAGATGATTGGTAACACAATCCCAAAAATATTCATATAAAAATATTAACTGGATGTAAAAATGATGACAGAACACTGGGATTGAATTCAAAACATGCATTCAATGTGCATGATTTTATGAAGTCTACTTAGGCTGCAGTCCTAAAGACGCTTTCCTGGGAGTAAGACCCATTTATCACAATGGGTCTTACTTCTGGGTAGACATGGTTAGGAGGCTGCAATCCAAGACACCTTCAAAGTGTCTCCCCACTTTCTCCTTCTCTCCATCCTGAGCCTCTCTCTCCCTTGCTCCCTTCTGGCTGGCCCTGAGCTGCTTCCCTCTTCTCCACTGCTCTTCTCTCCCTCTGCCCAGCAGACACCCGGCCACAGGAGGAAAAACATGGAAGTGTTGCTTTTGCTATGGGCAGGTGCGCTAGGCAGCCCTGATGCTTTTTAAACAGGCTGCCGGCCAGCACGTCTGCCCCAACTGCCAACAAATGTTTTCTTTACGTGAAGCATGTTCTTTACGTGAAGCAGAATCCTAAAGAAATTCTTGTTTGTTATGTGAAACATACTTTACATGAGGCATTCTTTACGTGAGGCGCCACTGTATATGGAAATAAGACCTGACTTATATTAACACCTTATTAATTCCATACAACTATCATAATTTCATCTCATTGGCTTTCAGAGCAGTCGCATAAAATTTTTGATTTTTTGTTACATAGGCAATTGTGTTTATATTTTCTGGTTAAATAGCCACATCTGATAGAATACAATTATTCCAATGCAGTTTGTTTCATTGCATTCTACATTAAAATACCTTTCCAATGATGCTTATATACCATCTTGGTATATATGGGGGATCCAAGCATGCCACTGCAATGCAGCTGGCATCATTTCCACCAGCAGCTTAATTGTGTACAGCATTTTGTGATGTTGTAGGTTGGCCTGCCCTGCCAGAATGACCATAGAACTGGGCTTGAAAATAGTTTCATGGCCAACCTGTAACTTTTTCCTTATATTTGCTTGTTTACTGTAGTTTAAAAGCAGCACTGGAAATCAGGATGGATATTTAACTTTTGGATAACGTATAGTTTGGACTGTTCTGGAGATCTCAACTGGCCAGATGGAAAGGCACAAATGCACCTGCTATCCCTACAGACTTTTATGAAAATGAGGTGTTACATCTCATGAGGATATTCTGGCAATTGTATTTTGAAAACTTAAACTACACTCAACACAAAATCTTTCTTTTTACAAGACCAAAAAAATCCTTAGGAGACCAGGGAAAGTCTAATTTAAAGTTAAAGCAATGGGGGAAAGAAGCTCTCGCTCTCTTGAACTCTCTCCCTCTGTCTAAAGATATGCTATTTTTTCTCTCCTTTTACAGACTTCTTTTTTTTTGTCTCCTCATTTCAGATCAGGATTAGCTCAAAAAGCTGATCCTCAAAGAGAAATATTGGAAAATTTTAGGCCTGCTCTGAATATAATAGGAAAATAGCAAACTTTTATGGGTAATCATGGAGGGGTTCCCTTATTTATTTGGATGTTTCAATATCTCATTCAAATGATAGCATTGCTATATTTTCTGATGCAATGCAGTGTTCCTCCTTTTCTGTAGACCCAACATTTCTGTCCGCAAAACAGAAAGTAGCATAAGTTTCCTATCACAAAATAATTTTCTTCCTTATAGAATAGCACCTGCCTTGGTGGCTGTTATTGCTCAGCAGCTGGCATGGTGGTAAACCTAAATATTATTAAATTAAAAAAGAAGAAAGAGAGAGAGAGAGAGAGAAAGAGAGAGCGTTCTCTTTTGGTACTAGAAAGAGGTTAGTGAATTTCGGCCTAGTAGCACATTCCTAGGTATTTCTATTCAAAATTTAAGTCCCATTATATTCAATAGAGTTTACTCCCATAGTGTGCATAGGATTACAGTCAAAAAGCATATCTATACCTGCTCAAAAAATTACTAAATCATATTTGCTATTAAAATCTAAACTTGTAAAGTATATGTAGTAATTCTCTGGCTAACCTATTTTGCAATTCAAAATTTCCTCTTATGATCAGAGAAAACAAAGGTATGAGATAAATGGAATGGTTCCAGAACATTCTGTAATCAGATAATAATAGCAGGTTACAGGAGATTTCCAATTATAATTGCTTTGAATATTGTACTCTGTTAAGTGAGCAGTAGATACTATGCTAGTGAATCCTGTACAGTTTTTAGTTTGTTTTATTTCTGCTACGAAACCAATTTATATCCTTCAGTTTAAAGCTCTGTGACATAAAATTTGCATGATAAAAGTACAATATCTTAACATGTATACAGACATTTAGCATTGCCAATTTTTGAAGACTCCAAGCAAGCAGTCAACATTTAAATTGTTCTTCTTTTTACCTTTAAAAAACAAAAAGCCAATAAAATGATAACATAACATGATATTACAAGATTATATTGTATTTAAAATAAACATACTGCTCAGATGAATACGGTAATTTATTATTCTCAGATTCTAATTTTTGTTAGAACAGAAAGGATGCCAAGAATCCAAGAGGTTCTAGTTCCAGTTTCAAAAACATGTCAGAGATTTTAGGATTATAAGCACATTATAAGATAGTCACAGTAATAATAACAGCAGAAAAATGAAAACTTAATCTACATGCATAGGATGGTTGCGATAAGCATATGCAATAATCAGTGGGAATGCTAAGCATTTTGTGTATCAAACTATAAGCTGGGTAAGAGAACTATGAGTAGTAAAAGGAGAACTGAGCCAATTATGCCCTTCTAGGTGACTTCATGCATGAAATAGATGCATCATTATTAAGACCACCACATGATTAAAGCCCATATCTTAAATTTGAGGTATGCCAATGTATCTCAGCTTACACCAGAGCAACAGCAGTGCCAGTGCTGAAACTTCCCCACCTGTGGACACTATACCTAAACAGAACTGGTGTACGGTAGGTATTAGTAACTCATAAGAAAAAATAGAAAAGGGGAAAAGAGCAGGAAATTGCATGTCCTTGTCCTGCCCGCCTTCCTACAATGGAGCTTAGGATATTAACCCTACAATCCAGAGTAACTACGGGAGCACATAAGAAACATTATGTGCACCCATAGGTACTGCACCACCTAGTGAAAACCTATGGGAAATTCATATTGCAATCCAGAGCAAATTGTTCTTACCCATAGAGCAAGGACTACCCATAGTTACTCTAGATTGCGCCCTAAGACTACAGTCCTAAAGACACTTTCTTGGGAGTAAGACCCATTGAATACAATGGGACTTAATTTTGAGTAGACATGGTTAGGATTGACCAGCAGTGATTGAAGTCCCTGAGATTCCAAGACAGGGAGCAGATACTCCCAGCATTTAGCTGTTGCCAAAAAAGGACCAGATAATCTTTTGATGATCAGCAAGATGTCCTCACTTAACTTTAGCACTACAATTACTGTATTTAGGGTGCAATCCAGAGTAACTACGGGGAGTCCTTGCTCCTGTGTAAGAACAATTTGCTCTGGATTGCAATATGAATTTCCCAGAGGTTTTCACTAGGTGGTGCAGTAACTATGGGTAAACGTAATGTCTGTTACATGCTCCCATAGTTACTCTGGATTGTACGGCTTGTCAAATATATCATTGGCATCCTTCAGTCTCGAAAGACTATAATGCTCACCTTTTTCAGCTGAATTCAGTCTCCAAAATCAGGGTGCGTATTAGATTTGATGTTAATTAGCATTGAATAAATACAGTATTTGGTTATGAGTATAGGGTGTGCCTTATATTCAATGGCACATTAAATTCAAGTAAATATGGTATTTTGAAGGCAGAGAAATGCATGTTGGAAGAGGTATTCCCTCATTTTTCTCACACAGGAGGGAATGCCTTTTTAAACATTGTGCCTGCTGTGTTATGAACATGGATGAACTAATAACAAAGTATTCTGTCTCTCTTTAGCACCATTGTTGCATTCACATTCAAATTTATGCAGGTTTAATTTATTAACAAATGGGTAATCAATCTTCAGCTGGGTGACAGCCCTACAAAAACCCTAACAATGCCATTTAGCATGCAGTTCTTTGTCTCACAGTGGTTTATGAACTGCACAGTGATTTATGTTCCTATGAAAGTTTTCCATAGATAGTAACTACTAAGTCATGGTACACCAGGTGAATCAGAAGGTTGATTAACACATCATCAGATTCCCTTGCAAGGAGTCCTTTTATCTGCTGAGCAATGTGGAAGTCCAAATTCACACAATCAATTTCTGAGTGTTTTTTTAACATGTCTTGCCACATCAAAAACAATCTTATGATTGTTCCAACATGTCACCAAATTGCATAGCATCACATTTTCATTTAAATTCCCTTTAGAAGGTTGGTAAAGACTCTTAACAGCATGTTGAACAGCTGTACCAAAAGTTACTAAGCTCTTCAGCCAGACCCATATTTTTTTCATAAACAATCTCATTAGGATTGAGCATCACTGAATGTATTGGAATACTTGTGTGAGTGAGAGCGAGCGAGCGAGAGAGGTTAATGTAAGCAGTTTATAAACCTGTATGAAAATTTTGAGGGGAGCTAAAGCAACCATTTACATGAACATCAATGTATTGAAAGGACAGGAAAATGTAAAGAAAGGAGTTTCGTGAACTGCAAGCCCAAAAAAGTCTTTTTATTATTTCAAGAGCAAATTGACAAAATAAGAAAGAATTTTAATATCAATCATTAGATAAAATGTTTTTGTTAGCTACTACCAGTGGTGGGATTCAAATAAATTAACATCAGGTTTTATGTCCTAAAAACCTAAATTAACAACAGGTTCTATGTCCCATTAGCAACGGTTCTCAGAACCAGGCGCTCATTAGCAAAGGACTCTATAGAACCTGTGAGAATCCCCCGAAGCCCACCACTGGCTACTACCTAGTCCTTACTTATAGCAATCAAATATTTTATCAGGTGAAATGGTTTTTCATTTATTGCTTAAAAGTTACCCAAGTTTAAATTGTTCTAATCTTTTAAGGAAGGAATGCCTCGTGTGAAGGGCAATAAAAACTCTAATCCAACAGACACCTTCTTATCTTCTAGGGAAGAGGAAATGTAAAGTCAGCAGTATACAGAAGTAAAGCGTATTCCTTCAGCATTTCAAAAACTTATAAAGAATGTGCCTCAATTATGAAGAAAGGCAACAACATCAAACAAGTTTTAACTCAACACAGATTGATGGATTTGGTGAAATAATGAGTAAGATTCTCGTAAACCACTCAATATTTTGGGTACAAGTTTCTGAACTAACTGAACCCTATGGATAATAGAGATATGAGAGTCTCAAGATGTTACCACACGCTTCAGAAGAAACAAACTCAGAGATCAGAGTTTCCTGTCATCTGCCTTTGATTGATAAGATAACATGGCACACCAACATTCTGCAGATAAGGCAGGCTTGGTAAGTGTTGAGGGTATTTTCGACATTACAAGATAGTAAAGAAATAATCAGGAAGAAAAGAGATATTGGACATAAATTATTTAGAGCAAATCCCATGTTACATGAATGATTAACATATGTATATGTTGCATGATTTAGGAACTAATGCACAGACTTGCAGTTTAATTTTTCTTGCTATTGATAAGTGTTCTTCAGTCCAAGAAAGAGTTGGATTCTGGAAAAGGTTTATTTGATGGCAATTGCTTATACTCTAAGGGAGGGCCTTAGTGGGTGACACTTGCATGGGTGTGAGGCTTATCAGGTGTACTCTCGGCCTGCTAACATTGTGTAGACTTCAAGGGACCCTAGCATGTGGTTCAGTGGTGGGCCCGGCCTGGCCCAAGAACCAGTTCTCCAGAAGTGGGTGGGGCCTGAGTCAGAGGGCAGGACCGGGGTCAGGGGGCGGGGGCATGGAGGTTTTTAATTAAAATTTAAAAAAAATAAAATTACTTACTTCTGAGTAGTCAGGTTGGTCTTCAGGCTGCAGTGCCAGCCACACTTTCCTGGGAGTAAGTCCCATTGACTGTCATGGGACTTACTTCTGAGTAGTCAGGATTGGGCTCTGAGGCTGCAGTGCCAGGCACTGTGGGGGTGGGAGGGTGACTGGGGCACCTGCGGGCAGTGAGGGCTCTTCAGAGGCAGTTCTGGGGTGGGGGAGTGACTGGGGGCTTGCTAGACTCAGTAGAGGTAGCCGCAGCTAAGCACTACTGAAATATTAAAAAAATCACTGCGCATGTGTGTGCAGCTAATTAGTTCCTAGGAGAGTTCCTGGAGAGTCCCTGCATAGTTTCACTTGCCGGAAAAGTTCACTTGAGGTCCCCGCCTACACAGGGACTCTCTAGGACTCTCCCGGCCACTAATTAGCTGCGCACACATGCGCAGTGATTTTTTTTTTAATATCTCAGTAGTGGTTAGCCGTAGCTAGACACTACTGAGTTTAGCAAGCCCCCAGTCACCCTCCTGCCCCCCAGAAGCGGCTCTGAAGAGCCCCCACTGCCCACAAGTGCCCGCAGTCATCCTCCCACCCTCCAGAACTGGCTCTAAAGAGCCCCCGCTGCCCCCCAAGAAACCCCTCCGAACCGGTCACTGGTTCTCACTCCCCCCCTCCACAACTGGCTCGCCAGCACCCCCAAATTTTAAAATCTGGTTCTGGTGAGCCAGTGCGAACCCCCAAGTGCCCACCTGTGATGTGGTTCCTTCACTACTATTCATTCACAATCTGTTGTGGAAATGTGTTAGTAACAAACAACGTATTGGCAACCCAGCTTCAGCGGGCCATTGACTCTCAATAGGGAGTGAACCAAGGAGTCACCAAGGAGTGATAAATAGATCAATGGTTCCCAAACTTTTTAGCACAAGGACACTATTTAGATTTCAATAAACTTTTTAAAAAGATCTAGAAAAAATAATTTATTTATAATAATAACCAGAAAAAAATCCTCAAATATTTATCTCCCTGCTTAAAAATTGCAGGAGCTGAGCACTTTTCGGGGTAATTAGCATATGTAATATCTGATTTTTGAATACCCTCAGGGCTGAAGATATATTTGATCTTTTCATCACCCTTTGATGACCCACCAAAAAATAGATTGTGACCCACGAGTGGGTACCAACCAACAGTTTGGAAACCACAGACTTTTATAAACCTGAGGTTGTGGTTTTAGGTACAAGCAACCATCTCATATAAACATATTGAAGTAGCATTATCAGATGTTGGCCTTCATCCAGAGAACACATTAGGCAGACCCAGAGTGTCCATATGCCCAATGGGATTTTTAATTTTTTCCCCCTTTGAACAGCACGATGAAGTGCAAACTGCTATTTGAAATTATCCCAAAAGTCATTTACTGTGTATTGTATGGGATTGCTATTTGAGGGGGAAAAAATGCCAAAAACTCTGCTTGAGTACACAAAATTGATTCTGCAGATCTTGGAAATATGGCCATTGCATCTAAGGTTTAAATATTTTGAGATTTTATCTGATCACATGTGTAGAAAGCTGGTCCTGTGCATGTGCTGTCCTCCTGTCCATGTGAACAGATCCCTTAAGTGATCAGTCATTTGTACTGGCAAATGTGCTCTAAAATGCATTAGTTTTTTCATTTCTGAATGTCTCCTGAAGAATAATGTAATAGTTCCACCTAGACTGCAATACTGAACACAGTTACTAATCCACACTGGCCCAATCAGGCTTACTTCCATGTAAAAATGAATAGTATTATTATGCAGTTAAAAATAAAACCCTCCCAGCCCCAAAACGCTTTTGAGATCATCCAGGCAAAATGTATAATTCAGTAGTAAATTTGTTAAGACTTAAATATTGAACAGTTGATGCCAAAGAATTTTTAACCAGTTTTCTGGCTTGAGTATTCTGTTAATTGGTTAGTCCAGTGGTTCTCAAAGTTTTAGCACCGAGACCCACTTTTTAAAATGACTGTCAGGGCCCACCAGAAATTATATCATCAAGCAGGAAAATTTTAACAAGCTTAAACTGCAATCCCAAGGCAGTGACTGTCAGGTTTTTCCAACTCATGACACACTGACAAGGTGCTAAAATGGCCAGTGCTTACCATTAGTCTATGGACCATTGACAAGGCACACCATGCTGCTGATGGGGGACCCTCATTGGGCCTATTATAACTGATCCTTCCCCAAACACACCTGCAGACCATTAATGGCACACTGGTTGAAAATCACTGCCCTAAGAGACTGCAATCCTCCATAGACTAACTAATAGATTGTGGGAGGGGGTCATTCCAGGGTGGGTCAAGGGCAGGCAGATGGCTGGACCATGGGCCAGAGGGTAGGAAATAGAAAGTGGGGCTAAGATCTGCCACTTGATCCAGCAGTAGCCACACTTCCTGGGCAGCCAACAGCAGCTTCTTGGTGTTCCCTGCTGCTCAGACTTAAGCTACCACTAGGAGCTGCTAGCCTTACCACAGGGAAGCGGATGAGTCTTCTCTTTCCAGCAGCAGCCCCATAACATGCGCTGAATACACTACAGGTATTCCAGCCTGCCTGTAATAATATAGCAGCCAATCACAAAGCAGCCAAATGATAGTCTATGCAGTCTAACAGGGTATGGGGCAGTCTGCCACACATTCTGCTCTGGGGGATGACACCACTAAAATTGCGGACATTAAAAAATTGTGATGCTTGGGAATAATAACATAATGCTATGTGGTGTTGACCAGCAGGCCAAAGTTTGAGACTTGGATCCTAAAAGTCAGGGTGAACTCCTGTCCTTAGCCCAGCTCCTACCAACCTAGCAGTTCAGAAGCATGTAAATGCAAGTAAATAAATAGGTACCACCTAAAACAGCATACCGTGCGCCTTGGGCAGTCGTGGCGGTCCCATGACCATGGAAGTGACTTTGGACAATGGTGGCTCTAAAGGCTTAGAAACAGGGATGAGCACCACACCCTACAGTCAAGCTGAGGGGGACACCTTTACCTTATATGTTGAATATTTTCATAATTTGGGGCAAAAATGTCTCATCAGTCAGAAAGATTCATCCGCCCAAACTCAAGAACATTCTTCAAAGTTCTGCATCAAACAAAGCCTGTAATCTTTTCAGGCAACCATTATGAAAAGCATGTGGCTTAACCCAATGCACTTAGAACGGTCATATATTTCTCTCCTCATTATTGTTTTTACTTTGGGCCTGAGATTTTGATAGTAATGGCCATGGTTTACATTGTGATTGTGCTGACATTGGGCTGTTTGAGCACAGTCTCCTGTCAATTTCGCTGCTATCACACAGAGCAGTTACATTCCCTTTCCCTAATGAAAATATATGGGCCTACAGTTTCTGCACTACACATTAGCCAAGCAGCCCCAGACAGTAAGACTGCCGTTGCCGGAGGCTAAGGGACAAAGCTGTCTCCTTTCACTGAAGCCTCTGCTTGACTTTCACTCTCAGTAGTAAAGTCAGATGTGAAAAGCATGGTGCCATTAATAGGTTGTTCTCCAGATTGTCTGCCTGCTCGCCTCCAGTATATATGCCTGGAGAATTATTTTATAATAGACAGTCCTGGACACGTAAGCAGCTAGTTCTCATTCAAATGAATCAGTGAGGATAAGAGCCTTGGCCTCTTTGTTAAGGCTGAAATCACTCAACCATGGTGTTCAGCCTGGGTCCAAAATGAGCAATCTTGAATGGAAGCAGCAGGCTCTAGCATGGTAAACAATGGCCACCTGCTATTTCCTCTACCGCAACCCAAGAATAAAGGATATTTTATTATTTTAACTAGCTTTCAGCCCCTCACACACATATCCCAGTGGATATCACTCAACGCATTTTGGGCCATAATGATATCAAGTACAGAGCATTTTTAAAAGGCACCTGTCATAAAATATAAGGGCAAATGGATCCTTAATCTTTAAGCAGGAGGAAATATGTCATTGTTCTGTGGGAATTAGAAATGGGTGTAAATTGTAACTGACGTAAGACACACAATAGAACCTGATGCTTTATCCTTGAACACAATAATTGCCATTTCAAGAGACTGCTCCAGGATTTTTTTAAAAAGGGATAAAACCACCTGATTTCTGTATAAGGGCTCTGCATGGTTCATTGCTCCTAAATATGTAGCAGTCTTTAAAGTAGTATTTAGCAAATGTGGTTTAGTAAAAAGCCACAATAAATTGGAAATTTTCTCCATGGTCAGGTTCATCTTTTAAAACTGAACCCAAAATTTAGTCTGAAAAGAACTGGGGTAGTAGAGAGGAAACAATCTACCCCTTCTTGCAATTATATTTTACAGACAGATACGACAAAGCATTGTACTAACACAACACCTACCACAAGTGGATGCTATGGTGTAGTGATGAGTGACATTTTCTCGATTGGGTTTGGAATCAATGCACTAATTATGACTTTTCCCAGTAAGAGTTCAGAAAACAAGCCTGTCTACTTTCAAGAATTCTGTCCCTGCTCTTAATGTTGGTGCTGCGCACAGTTCTTAATGATGGCACTGAGCCAGATTATTGTATTACCCTCTAGGATTCAAATTCCCAGCACCAGCCATGTTAGAGAATCACAGGGCTAAAAGGACTATTGGTTTGATGCTATAAATTAATTTCCCCTGACTGTCTATCTGTCTGTCTTTTCTGTCTGTCTGCCTGCCTTTCTGTGACACAAATTTCATTTTTCCGTAAACACCATAGACTCAAGTGCTCCTGAAATCTCTGGAATACAGTTCAGTCCAAAGTACAAAATTGAAATTGGACCATTTTGTGATTTTGCTATTATTCTAATTTCAATAGGCAATTTCAATCTGATTTTATGTGTGTAAGAGAGATTATACTTTTCTTGGGCTTCTTAAAATTTTGGAATGGAATCCATGGCAGTTGCAATTGGAAACAGGTCCCTAAATTTAAATAAATCTATTCATTTAAAAGAACAGGAATATACCAGTTCTTCCTTAGGGCTGCAATCTTGAGGTGCACTTAGGCCAGCCTATCGGTACTTGGACTAGCCTATTGTCAGATAGACCAGCCTAGCTGCACCAGAAAGGGCCTGGGCTGGTGTAAGTCCACTCAGGCTGTCCCAAGACAGATGGACCTGCACCAGTCTAGCAGTGCTACCCTAGGTAGCTCAGCAGCAACAGCATGTTAAGCATGGCCTAGAACAGTGCAGTTAGGTCATATTCAGAGCCTGTTTCCAACAGACATACCTTCTCAGAGAAAGAGAGAAAGAAAAAAGAAAAAGAAAGAAAGAGGATTCTCCTCTAAGAAAGGAATGGTGTGAGGATGCAGAAGAACAAGAGAATTTTGGGGCAGGGCGTAGGCAAAACAAGAAAAGGAGGGGTGGGATGAGCACTGGATCCTGGATCCTTTTGGCTGGATCCTATCACTCTCTACCCAGTGATAATGCACCAACAAAACATGATATTTCCCCAGGTCAAGGGATTAAAAGTTCCCTTAAAATGAGGATACCTCTAGAAATGGTCCCTCATACTCCACTTTCATACTTGAATCAGCAGTGAGGGGCTTTGGTAGGACTGGACTACCAGTACCTTCAGTTAGGCCAGTAGGTCTTTTATTCAGTAATTTCTCATTATTTGCAATCCTAATCCCCAGTTAGATTGCAATTCTAATCCTTTAGGTTGCAATTCTAATCTAATTCTAATCCCGAGTTTGGCTGGCATAAACCCCTTTGCCTGGGGTGTCACAAAACTGCCATAATGCACTCCTGTTCCACTCCTGAGGCGGGCGTTACACCTGTGCACAGACATGTGCTTGCCTCTGCAATCCACCACAGGAACGGGGAGCAGGTGAGGTATGTCGGCCTAAAAGTGTTTAGGATTGCACCCTCAGTCATACTGGAGCAACCATCAAGGCTAAAATCTTGCTTTTTAACTAACTAAATGCTGAGATTCTGAAGAGAATTAAATTAGTATCCAATGCCACATGTTGTTCTTTTGCACAGAACTCCAGCATACACAATGCCCTGTCTGTAGACCATCTGCATCCAAGTGCTAGTGTTGAAAACTGAAGGATCGGAACACTTACCACAATTTTCTTGAAAGAAATTCTATATAATTGTTGCATTCAAGATCATTGTTGCATTCAAGATTCAAGTTGTTGCATTCAAGATCATACAGAGATCACATTCTAGACATCAAAGGAACTCTTTGGTTCAGCTCCATTCTAGACATCAAAAAATAATTAACATTCATTGTTTGACCTTCACACATACCCCAAATCTCAGTGCCTGTCTTTTTAGGTATCTAGTTTTAAATACACTGGTTATCTTGGCTATTCTTAGCAAGTTTTTGTATTATTTACAGCCTAATAACTCACAGGTGATAAAACTGGGATGAACATAACTAACAGTTTTAATGGGTTCCTTGATTAATAATTCTTATATCTCTGACAATATTTAGCAGACAGTATATAATATATCGTTTTAAAATTAGGAGTGAGGGAAAGAGATTTCTTTTTCTTGCCAAGTAACTAAAATAATTACTTGTTTCATTTCTAGCTATGGGAAATTTCTAAATGGCATAAAGATGCACAGAATCTCCATGGCTGTGTAAATGCTGCTTTTATATAGTGTCTAGGTTATATTTACTATATTTATTTTATTAAAATCAGATAGATTGCCTGCTTCAACAAATGCTCGGGGCAGCAACAATATTAAAAAGTGGGAAATAATCATATAAAAATCTACAACATTCGAAAATTCATTCAAAATTTTTTAATCCTCCCTCTGCGGTCCTGAACATGCCCTCCTGTGGTTCCACGCCAAGAGTAGCTTTACTCTAAAATGTCCTTCCCTTTTCAGTTGTCCAACCTGGAACCCATAAGTTGTCCTTGAGAAGAAGTGGTGAACACTGTTGACATAGAATATAGCATTTATTTTTGAATTTTTTAAAATATGACTATATTTACAAAACATGAAATTCAAGTAACTGCAGTTTGGAAAATGTGCATGTAGAGTAGATGTGTTTTGCTGTATAGCTTGGGCTTGGGTTCAAAGTTCTTGTTTTTTTTCCTTTAACCCCCCTCTCATTCCTAATTATAACTGGGGGAAAAATAATATCAGTTGGTAACTAAGGACAACACAGTAGTTAGAATAACATCAGTTCCTTAAAAATGTGCTAATAAAAATTATTCCTAGCCAGGGAGCCAAGGCCCCATGACACAAAATCCTTCATATGGTACCATGCTGTGAACCAGAGGTCTATTCTTAATTTGCATGTGCATTTATATATAAATTTACATATAGTTGGCCTGTGAGTTAACAGTAAGCTGTGCTGCTTGCTCTTAAGGTTCAGCAGTTGGTGATATTAGGTGAAGGTTGCGTCTGAGTGAAAAATAAGAATGAGGAAGAGGAAAGTTTGCATCGTCTATAAACCTTGGGCTATGTTTCTCTGTTGAATATTTTATTTCCATTTCAGTCAGTCAGAGGATGAAACTATAAAATTTTGCATCACTCAGTTCTGGATTAAAGCATTTATGTTTCAAGTCGACTTAAATATATCCCAGACTAGTTGAAGTCTGATGATGGTTTTTCAGTGCTTTGCATGAGTTCAGTGTGAAATTTAAATGTTCTCATTTCACCATGAAAATATGATAAAAAGCAGGGATATTAATATAAGGCATAAATTACACAATCTTGGATGGTATTGCTCCTTTCTGATTTTTTTATATCCATTTTCTCCAAGTTGTAAGTATAGAGGATAATTGACCTATATTATTTAGAGGATATAGAGGATAATATAATATATAGGATAATATAGAGGATAATTGACCTATATTATTTATTTGTTTGTTTGTTTGTTTATTAGATTTGTACTCCACCTTTCTCCCCGAAGGGCACAGAAAGCATTATGAAGTAGGCGTCCCACGTGGATATACAAAGCATTAAAATAGGCCCAATAGAGCAATGGCATGGGTAAGGGATTGGGGTACAGTGCCAGATATCATACTTGAGTGGTATCAAGGTACCTTCTCCTGCATCCATACTCCACTTCCTGTGGGCATTTAGAGCAGTTGCGAGCTGAGTTGAGTGGCCAACCATTTTTTCCTACAAACCATTTGTAGGATCATTTTTTGCCAAAATGGCCAGCCGCTCAGGGAGGCTACAAATCCCTGCGACCTGGAAGTAATACAGGAAAATTGCACAGTGCACAGGAGAAACAATTAGTAACACCATAGAAAATATAGTCTGCTTTCTGCTCAGCCACAGTACAAGGTGGAAATGAAATCAGTTTTCTCACTTTCCACTTGGTCAACCCAAGCAACTGCAGTGTGTTGAATTCAGGGTGTTGAACTACTTTGTGCATTAAAATATAAATAAGAGAGAGAGGAAAAGGCAGCAACATAATGTAAAAACATTCATAATTGAAACTTTACGCATGATACCTCTTGTTGAAAGAAAATATGGACACATGCATGCGAAGAAAAGTGAGGGTAGGAAAGTTTAGTCAAAGGTTCGAGCCTTGTGTGGATATGAACAATGTGCATACATATGAAGGACAGGGAAAATGTTGGCAAAATGCAAACAAATTGACATTTGTTGGGTATGGGGGGCTGCTTTCCAGAACATTGTTTCCATCCTGACAACCATATATTTGCTGTCCATGTAAGTAACAATTTATGACATCTTGGCTTGACAGGCTTATAACTGACAACAAGAGCAACCAAACATTCAGAGCCACTGGATGGTCTGTGACAGAAATGACAGACTGGGGAAGACAGTGGGAAACAACATCAGTGAGATGTTCCATTTATGAAAGTGGCAATAAATAATAGTGCAACATTAAATTATAAAAAACTTAAGTAGAGTACGAAGAAAAATATGGCTGCAATCCTAAAGACACTTAACTGGGAGTAAGACCCAGGAACATTAAGGGCACAATCCTTGGTCTGGTGTAAGAATTTACTCTGGATTGCAATATGATTTTCCCATAGGTTTTCACTAGGTGGTGCAGTAACTATGGGTACACGTAATGTCTCTTAGGTGCTCCCGAAGTTACTCTGGATTGTAGGGTATGTGGCTTATTTTAGAGTAGACATGGTTAGGATTGCACCATATAATTTAAATGTGGCTCCAAAAACGAGTGGAAAAATCAACCATATCAGGGAGAAAAGTGAATACTTAAAAAATCATGAATTTATTCAATAATATATGGTAAATAAAAATAGTGGGACAAACTCCATGCATAACTATCAGAGGAGAGAAAATGGGGTGATATAATTGGAAGGTCAAAAATTACTTTTGAAAGAAAGACAGACCACAAAAATAAAATAACTGAACATATAACTGGCAGACAGAAAAAAGGATAGAATATGCTTCAAGTAGACCTGCTTCAAGTCAAAGGAGCAGATATTGACAGTGTTCACAAAAACATAAAGAGAATATTGAGGTAAAGATAACTCAAAGTTGAGGTAAAATATACTGTATTAACATGATGTCTAAAACATGGAAAGCTTATAATACTACGAAAAGCGTACCCGCGATGCGGGAGTAACATTTCCCCATATTTCATCCCCTCACGGTGCATCCTCCCCCCATGCGCAACCTCCCCCTGTGCGCAACCTCCCCTCATGCGCAACTTTCCCCATGCACAACTTTCTCCATGCACAGAATCCCCGCCAGTGCAAGCTCATCCTCTGAACAACACTCCCCCCCCCCCCCCCGCAGTGCACCGGGCGCCGAGGACCAAATTGGCTGGATGTTGGTCAGTCTTCCATGTTAAGTATAGGACAAAAACACATTGACCCCTTTTCAGCCCCTGAAGGGTTAAATTTCTCCACATGGGTTCTTGGTGGGTGTTCAGGTGACAGAAGGATCCCTCCCAGAATTCCATGCTTCCAGGCCCAGCAGTTGGGATGGAATGTTGATGAGTCATCAATTCTCCAATGCAAAGAATAGGGAGGAAAACGCGTTGCGCCCCTTTTCACCCCCTTCCGGTTGGAATTTCCAAAAACCGGTTCTTACTGCACCCCTTCGTCATGGAATGAACACCCACCCCAAATTTCACGCTTCTAGGCCCAGCAGTTTTGGCAGGGCGGTGATGAGTCACTGAGTCAGTCAGTCAGTAAGTGACTTTTCTCTTTTATATATATAGATAATTCAATGAAAGGTAAAAGAGGGAAAGTATATAATCAACATTTAAAGGGATGAGGGAAATTCAAAAGCAGTCACTTGAGCCAGGTACAGGGTGATCATATGACTGGATTTTTCTGGATTTGTCCTCTTTTTTAGTCTTCTGTCTGGGTGTCCTCCAAAAGGGCTTAATTGTCCTCCATTTTGGCTTCATTTTGGAACTTTGCAGTGGTGCAGTACCCCATCATGACATTTGTCATCGGGTTCGTATTGAAGAACAGAATCAAATGCAAAAATCAGTTTTGATATATCTCCTTCCTATCAAACGCTATGGCCAAAAAAACTAATAAAATCAAAAATATGCATTGAGCTCTCTAGGAAAGTGAAAGTGCCCAATATTGCGGCTTACTCATGAGTAGGCAAATGTGCCATTGTCCACCAGAAAGGCCAGGCTGAGAGGAATCCAAGAGCTTGTCCTCCTTTTTAGGTTCAGGCCACCCTGAGTATAACAAAACAAAACTTGTTCTCAGGAAGGTGGGAACATCCACCAAAGGCAGTCATGACAAATTGAACACCACTATTTTTCTCAAGTGACTTGCAATTAATAAGAATCCAACAAAGACTGACAGAAAGGAGGGGACAGAAAAGAAAGAGGGAAAAATTCAAGAGCATTTCTGTGAAAAACTGAGGAATGTTTGAAACTCTGTTGTCAAAAAGACAATATTAAGACAGATAACACTATAGAAACTTCAGAAAATAGACAGCAACTGAGGGGAACAAGATAGGCTGATATGTTCAGAATTTTGATCATTTAGAAGTTTATGTGTGCCAAAGTCTTGCTGAATATCTTAAAGCCCAATTCTATGCAGGTCTACTCAGAAACCATTTCCATTAAAGCCAATGGGGCTTACTCCTAGGTTAATGTGGATAGGACTGCAGAAATAGATAGAAGAAAAACATTATAAGCAGTACAGTGATGCCTCACATAACAAGTTTAATTCGTTCCGGAAGCATGCTTGTTATGTGAAATGCTCTTTACGTGAAGTGGATTTTCATATAGGAAATAATGGAAACTCAGGCGATTGGTTCCAGAACCCATGAAAATATTAACTGTATGTAAAAATGATGACAAAACACTGCAATTGAATTCAAAACATGCACTCAATGTGCCTTTCTCTCCACTTCCCCCCTCTGGCTAGTCCGGAGCTGCTTCCCTCTTCTCCACTGCTCTTCTCTCTCTCTCTCTCTCTCTCTGCCCAGTGGATGCCCGGCCACAGGAGGAACAGCACAGAAGTTTTGCTTTAGCTATGGGCAGGCGTGCTAGGCAGCCTTGGCGCTTTTTAAAAGGGCTGCCGACTAGTGCGTCTGCCCCAACTGCCAACAAATATGCTTGTTAAGTGAAGCAACTCTTGTTATGTGAGGCAGAATCCTACAGAAATTTTTGCTTGTTATGTGGATCACTTGTTAAGCAAGGCACTTGTTAAGCAAGGTACTACTGTAGTTAGAATTGTATTAAAACATGGAGACTCACATCTCCAATGGCAACTGCCATTATTTAAGCAATAAAGGGAAAAAGACAATACTTAATACTCCTTTGCTACAAAATCAACAAAGAATAAATTGCAATTTTATAAGTTTATAAGCACTGCTATCTTTTTAAAGTTCATTTTTTTTCTTTCAGGAGTTATTCTGTAACTCAAACATTAATGTCTATATCACTTTGGCTGCAATCCTAAAGAAACTTTCCTGGGAGTAAGACTCATTGAAACCAATGAGTCTTTCCTTTGAGTAGACATGGTTAGGATTGTGCTTTGTCTTTTGAAGATACTGCCACTAGCTGACTTGTATATGACATTCCCAAAGAAAATGAATTATTATTAACCACTTCTTTCCAATATACAAAATATTGACTGGAGTTCACATTACGCCAGAAATGAACTGTATTTTCAATTACTGCTTGTCAGTCCAATCCTGAAGATATCTTTTAGCTAGAACTGTAAACGTTAAAAAAAATTCAGCAGATGGTAATGTATCACCTATTGCTGTCCTTCCTTAATTTCATATATAGGATTGCCCCAAGACTTCTCCAACAGTGTCTTTGTACTGTATTTTGTACTTTGTACTTCAACAGTGTTGGTGTACTTTATCAGGCCACGGTGAAGAAGAATACTATTGTCCAGTGATTTTCAACCTTTTTCATCTCAATGCACACATCAGCTGTTTTTACCATTGACAAGGCACACCACCCCAAATTTTCCTATTAGTAAATGTGCCTCCCCAAATTCCTGTGGCACACCTGCAGACTATCTGCAGCACACCAGTGTGCTATTGCACACTGGTTGAAAATCATTGGACTGTGGCCCTGATCAACAAAGCAAAGTGGCAAAACTGTGATGATCTCTCACACCCTTTCCTTTTCCCCCCTCTCATCAACTTCAGCGAGAATGCAGTGATGACTGAGCAACACTTTATCGGTCCACAAATGGATGTCTGAATGATGAATTCCTCCCTTTATCCGTGATATCATTCGGTGTCTTTACAAACGGAAGGTTTCTGGCTTGCCTCTTGCTTCCCAGTCTGGTCTGCTTTATTGTTCCAGATCTGCTGGGCTCTGTTCCTATTGCCTAAATTCCTCTCTTGCAATGGACTAATCCAATTTGGTTCCTTGTGACACTGATTAATTGATTTCTTTGACCCAGACTTCTTCTGACCTTCTGGCTTTTGACCTCTTCTGAACTCAGGAGCTTTTGACTTATCTTAATTCCTTTGCTACTGTTTTCTATCTTACCCACTACTTTCTTTTGCACCAAACCAGGTCCTTGGAAGCAGAAACTCATTCAAGCCCCTGCTTATTATGGCATACCCTGACACTCAAATTCAACAAACCAAGGCAGATAACCACTGTGTGTGTGTGTGTGTGTGTGTGTGTGTGTGTGTGTGTGTGTGTGTGTGACAACTGAGGTGTGCACAGTGGTCATAGTGGAGGATCTCCCTCCCTGGTAGTAGAAGAGGTCACAGCAGTGGTCATATTGGCTGTAGTCTTGTTATCTGCAGCTTCCCTGGCCAGAAAAAATAAAAATAAAAAATATTTTATTTCTGGATTCCTGCTTCTCAATGGCTCTGCTTTTGTACTGAAAAACAGAATTGCATTATGTTTCGCATAAACAGACTTTCCCAATCCTATACATATTTTTTGAAAGCTCACTGCATTTGATGTTTACTCCAAAACAAAATAAGAAAGCATCATGGGGGAGTTAAAGAAATAGAAGGAAATTTTTCAGTGGTTCTCCAACTCTACTACATGATTTGCTGCAGATTTTCCTTTCTTGAGACTCTTTAACCTATATTTTATTGCTGTTGTTTTTAGATGCAGATGCATGTTCAGTTCCTTGCCGAGTAAATCTATCTACAACTATATCAGCGCAGTATATCTGCACTGCCCTGCCAAGATGCTCATAATAATTGTTGTACCATTTTATCAGTCTGAGCCTATGAATTTAGACCTGGTCTTTATTGTCCTTATTTGATAAATTGCCTCTTCCATAAATATTGCTCTCATAACATCAGGGCTCCAGGAACCTTACCCATAACGTTGACTTCTTCATCCGTTAGCGAGCTATTTCAAATTCAGCCAGCAATGAAGGCAGTGATTTTGTTGGTGGGGTTAATTAAATTTTTGTTATATTTATGTTGCTGCTGGGGTACTGTGATCTGTGGGTAATTGCTGGAGTCTCTCTGTTTTATGAAGTGTGTTTTAAGAGACTGTCAAGGACATTCAAAGTTAGGGACAGGCACTGGTTTCTTTAGGCTTCCAAATGAATCAAGACCAGGATTTAGCTGAGAAGGGAAGACATCACACTTAGACACAACATTCTTCGGTAAAGGCCACTTCAAGTTTCAAGAGCTCTTTAAATTTTACTAATTGACATCACCTCCCAGATGGGAACTGTATGGTGATTAGAGGAAAATTATACTCCATGATCTTTCCTGGTGTTGACATTGACATCAAACGGACCAGTCTATAATTTCCCAGTTCTTTTTTAAAAGATTGGAACAAACTTTGCTCAATTCTCAAAGATTAGAGACACACCTATGGGCTCCTTCATAACTCAAAGGTATATAGAGACTTCTATATACCTATAAAATGTTCTAGAGTCTTTTGTTTATTTAGTAAGGCATTCCCTTACTGTCCCTTACTTTCCTTCGCATATCTATTCCCCTTGTCTTCATTATTACAATTGTGATCAAGTTGGGCCATTGTGGGGCAAGATAGATGCAAAATAAAACTGAGCAGCAACTTCACTGCAACTGTGGGTTGCAGTGGCATACATAGGTCATTTGACACCCGGGGCCTACAATTTTTTGACACCCTCATAATTTCATTATTTAATTAATTACTATCAGTATTACTTAATACAATTAATTAGATATTAATATTTTTCATATTTTAAAAAATCACCTTACCAATAGGGACTCTGTTTTATTATTTTTTGGGGAAGGGGGTGAGGCTTTCTCCTGTAGTACTGGTTGAGCTCCACTTTCCCTAGATTAGGACCATTCTGGTGGCCTTCCAGTCCTCTCTGCCTGACCTGAACATGGTCCTTGGTATGCTTATTTTTTAGTAAACATGGCTGTGTTTCTCAGTCCCACTTTCCATAGAACTTAATGCAATTATCAGTGACTTCCTTCTGGGTTGATTTGTGGGGGATACGTTCATTGGATCAGAACCATTCTGGGGGTGTTGGATTCCTCTCAGTCTGCCTTTTCCAATTTCTAGCTATTGACTGCATTTTATTCTGTGATTTTAGATGTTGCTAGCTGCCTTAGGTATACTTCCTATGAAGAAAGGCAGGATATAAATATAATATAGAAATAATAAATAAAATAGTCAACGACATTGCCAGGCAAATCTAGGAACTGTGCTGCGTGATGCTGCCTTAGCGGACCAAATGATATTGGAATAGTCTCTTCAGTCATAGCCTCTTATGAAATAAGTCTCTTGAAAACTTATCAAGGTTATGTCTGGCAATATAATTTGTTCCTATGTGGAATAACATGAGGGACAACAGTCACTGGATTTGATGGGTCTCAGCATCCCTCCATTCACACTCCAGATATATGCACTAGGAAGACCACACATCTCCCAAGATGACAGACCTGCCCAGTGTATTGCTGCATCTATTCTTCTCAGGAGGAAGGTGGTATAGAAGATGTGTAATGAGTAGAGGGTGGTGAATGGGATCTCATAGAAGTGTGAGAATTAAAACTGAAAACTAGATGCTTGTTTGTGTCACTAGGTCCATGTTATCCACCTTGACATCTTCAAGATGGACCTCCTCTGATGTGGTGGATGGGGCACTTCACAGGACAGTGTGCATGATGAAGCACTATCACCCTGTTTTTTGGTTATAATTTTTGATAGAGATATTTCAACATGGTTTGTTTCAATTACATTTGCTTGATATTACATATAAATGATATATAGCCTGACATTAATTGAATATACCAATATTTTAAAAAATTTGGATAGTAAAAAAAAAGCAGGCCTCCATCAGTCTTGGAAGACTATGATATTGTGCTCAGCGCTGCATAAGCTGCATTCAAAGCACGAAAGCCTGGGTTTGATTGTTATGGAGGATAGGCTGTTACCCAAGCAGCAAATCCCCCTCTCCATGCCACTGAATTAGTCCAATGGAAAGGCAGAGCCAATACGATTGGATCCAGCTGGTGTCACAGAGCTGGGCTAAGGACAGGAGCTCTTGTGGGGCCGACCCGGGTCTTGAACCCTGGCCTGCTGGTTAACAGGCACAGTGTCTTAACCACTTGCGCCACCCACAGCCCTTAGTAATGGAGTCTCCTTACTGTGTGCATCTTTCACTGTGGCCTGAACCCACACACCCATAGTGACAGCACTGCTGGAGGCATTTGGGGTGGCTGAATAAAGCTCATGGTCAGAGTTGGTCTACCCACATATCACCCTGAAAGAGTTGCATCAAGTGACAGATTAGGAGAGTGCCTAGTTATGTGGAGTATCCCACACCCTGCATCTCCCTCACTGCACCTGTCCTGTTTCAAATGAAACAAAGCAAAGCATGCTGTGTGTGAAGATGGGAGTTTGCACCAACTTTTTCAGGAAGGAAAAAGGCGGGGGGCTCTCTATCAATGTGGGGAGTGTGCATACTAATGCATGTGAAAGGGCTTTGGGGAGGGAGGAATAGAGCCAGAGGGGCAATTCTCAGCTGCCTCAGGCTTGGCCTGAAATACCATTATTATGGATATCGTGGGAAGATTTCATAACACTTTTGATTGCAGGATTTGTGCATGTTTCCAGAGATGTAAAGTATGTTTACACAATTTGTTCAGTAAATACATATTTACATCATAAAGCTGTGTGCTGTTCTGGAGCTATGCTGTTATGTTCTATTAGGGGTGTCTCTCGCATTTTAAGGAGTTGCACAGCAAATAATGTACACACTTTCACAATAGATTCCATCAATTCAAAAGAAGCTGTTTTGTTCTAGTAAGTATTGTCAGTGGTTATAACACCCTCTAAATATGTATTTGTCTGACAGACTATAATGACTCCTTCTATTATTCTGTGCCAACTCATAGACTTCTGCAGAATAATTTTTCCTCTCGTTTTTCTTTTGTTTAAGCTTTAAAAACAACCACAGTTAGAAGAAGCGGTTGTAAGACAGGCTTTGTCCAGTAATAGAGCACCTAAAAGCAATACGCATAAGGTGAAAGAGACCTCTTATTCCAACCCAGACCCACTTGAAATTGGCTTTGACCCACCTAGAGGGTACAGACAGAGTTGGGATTCAAATAAATTAACAACAGGTTCTATGTCCCATTAGTAACTGGTTCTCAGAGCCAGGCGCTCATTAGCAAAGTGTTCTATAGAACCTGTGAGAACCCCCAGAAGCCCATCACTGGGTACAGACCTACAGCTTGAAAAGCGCTGCTCTCTGGAATATGTGGGTGACTATCAAAGGACCAGTAAATACAAAATGGCAAGATCCACATTCAGCCAAGGAGTTCACCCAACTGTGCATCTTGCAATAAGGGAGATGGAGAATGAGGACAGAGCAATCTTCATTAACATTCAAAAATATTTTCTTTGATGCTTTGCTCATTATTTTTATAATTAGTTCAAAAAACAGTGCCTACATTATCCATAATTTAACAGATCATCACGGTTATTTCCATGTTAAGTTGTGTTGTGAATGTTGTTTTTCCTGCGCACTGTTGATAAGGAGGAACCCATCATATTGTGCTCAAAGGTTTTTTTTTTCTTCTTCAAACAAAGAACATAAAAATTAGTCACGGTAAATAGAAGCTCAAATTTCTCAAAACTTCTCAGTTACTAGATGACAGAGATGCAAAATCAAAATTCATAATAAATATCAAAAGCTTTCATCAAAGAGATGAAACCAGAAGAGTATGAAGCAGAAATATTTTAACCAAAGCAAGCAGGGGAAGAAACAGCATTTCCACAATCTCGACATTTTTGGAAGGTTTTATCCCAATAATTATCAATAAATATTCTTTTTTTACGTATGTCAAAATTATCCATGACAGTTTGGGAACTGAGCATGTGATTTTGTTCGGAGAACAAACTTCCAAAAGGAACAAAGTATTTTATTATACCTGCTACATGTTTACCCAGAAGTAAACTCCACTGGATTTCCTGGGACTTTCTTCCACGTAAGTACACCAAGGATTGCAGCCTTTCTGTTTTAAATACTTTTGACCACAGGCCAGTGAAGCAGATGATAAGTTTTTGGGAGAACATACCAGTTTTTTCCATGTGTAAGAGTTAATGTGTTTAAAGCCGTAAAGAATGCAGAGTCCGGTGATAAGAAAGAGACTATTTGTGTACTTTTAGACTGCTATGGGAAGTGAACTTCTATTACCCTCTTTTTCATTTGTATTATGGGAGTCTATTTTTATCCCCTTGACTGGTGTGATGCTGTTGACCTTTATGTGAGATGCTGGGCTAATGACCGTGTGTTGTAGATCTCCAGAGACTGCCCTCTAAGGCAAGTGTGATGAATTCAATATCTCAGCTCCTTCTGTCCTAAACCTTCCACAAGCAGTATGGCCAACCGCCCTGGAGGACATGGTTTTAATGCGAACTTTTTTTGTTTATTGGCATCCGAGCAAGAGGGCACCTAACCTCATTTCTTTGAAAACTACTGGCAATGCCAAAGGCAATCTTTATTTTTTTTCCTTTTAAAGGTGGAAAAATATGCTCGCTGATAACATATGTGAGCAGAAAAGTTTTCTCTTTTTTGTGGCAACAAGAAGATATATTTGAAGCACCAGTAATACCAGGAAAAAACACTTTTTTATACTGTCCCAGTTGTTAAAATGATTAAATACTTAAAAATTGAAATGGTGTACCAATTCATGTCCTAGTCATAAACAGCAAAGAGAAGTTTATAATTCTAGTGGCTTTTTCTCTTTGAATATCTGATTTTCTGCCCACAGCTCCAGGCAAACAATCTTTTTCTCACACAGTTCCTTACTATTTGGGAACACAAGCCTAACCATGTCTACTCAGAAGTAAGACCCATTCAGTGGGTCTTACTCCCAGGAATGTGTTTTTAGGGTTATAACCTATGTGATTCTGGTCTTTCTCTTCAGTAAAGCTCTTCCATAGTTCTGTAGAATTACTTTCTATCTGTAGGAAAGGACATATGCACAATAGGAATCTCTAGGTATTTTTATGCTTTGATAGCTGAAAAAGCTTGCTAGCTTGGTAGGAAATTGATTAACAGGAAGTTCATGGAGCTCTAAGGGTCCAATCCAAAGAAATCTAGCCCAGCCTAACTTACGTGCCCTATTTTTCCATGATGGTGTGGAGAGGTTGGTGTATACCTGTGCATTGACCTAAACCCCCCTCTCCCAAGGAGTGGAGCAGAAGTGTCTTACTGCACTTTTGTGACATGGCCAGGTCAGCACAGGACTTATGCCAGGACTTTGGCTGGCCTAAGTGGAGATTAGGATTGCAGCTTATGTTCTTCCAAGCAGGGAATATGAGAGGGGGATCCAGCAGGTACATTGTTCTGTGGCCCAAGAGCTACGGAGGGGCCCATGACTGAAGGACCATTTGAGTGTTTGTTACTAACAAATTAATACAATATATGTGCACACACATATACATACACACGTATACGTACATATATACACATGCATGTACACATACATACACACACATGCAAACATACATACAATTTCAAAATAATTTTGCAAGTCTTAAGGGCCCTAAATGGGTTTTGTACCACCTTAAAAAATTTCTCTTGCAGGCCCTGCTTCCAAGATGTATGACATAGTTACACCACTGAAGGTTTATAGGGCTGGTCCCAGAAAGTGCATGAAGGGAGCCCACCTGGGACCTATATGCTAGCCATTCTCTAAGCAAGTTTAAAAAAAGTTGCTTATATGAGAAATAAATAAAAAGGCCAAGTGAATAGGACAAGGCTGTGTTTTTAGCATGTAGGATGCCAGGTGATGAACCCAGCCTTGGGTGTGCATGTAACCTTGGGATGATTGTACGGTTTACAGCAAATATCTTATATTTACCTTGCTCTTTCCTGAGCAAATCTTTTAGAAGAGCACTTGCCAAATCATGGTCCAAGGAGCAGATCCAGCACAACACTGCATTCCTCCCCCATAAGAAGAGCGCTGTCTTTTCTTGCTCATGGCTCAAAAGAAGCCTCTCCATATCTACGTATTTCATGACCATCTGGGGAGTTGTATCTGCCCAAAAATCAAGGGTTAATGCCTGCTGGGACAGTGGGCTACAGATGCAACTTCCCAAAGCATCACACAACAAAGATGGAGGGAGGATGGACTACCATAGCTTTTGTCACTTCAGCAACTTGATTGTTGACCAATTAGTCCCTTGCATCATGTGTTGAGGTGAGGAGTCCATAAAACTACCACAGATCGAAAGGATTAGCTGAACTCATTCTAACTCACAAATTGCATCCATCAGTGTATCTTTTTAAAGTGATCAAGGTTTCCCAAGGCATTTTGTGAAACCACACAGCTACACTACAGGACAAATTCTCTCTCTCTCTCTCTCTCTCTGTGTGTGTGTGTGTGTGTGTGTGTGTGTGTGTGTGTGTTTGTATGACAAAATGATACACAGAATGACTCACTGCATGGATTTGCTGCTGTCTGAGTAAAAACAGTTACCAGCCGCTTCCATATGGCTGCCAGATCATGTGGCATGTGATACCAAATGTATACCTATTTTTGCATTATATACTCTTGAGCATCTGGCCATGTTCTCTACATGTATGCAAAATGTCAAGAAGGAAAACTTTAATAACAGCAATTCCCTTACCCTGTGCCAGGTCCCAGCATCCCCTAATGGATCTACTCAGAACTGTATTAACTCAATTGCTGGTGCAGAACCACGGAGATCCATATAGGGCAGTGATTTTCAACCTTTTTCATCCCAGGGCACACATAACAAGGCACTGAAATTGTCAAGGCACACCATCAGTTGTTTTTACCATTGACAAGGCACCCCAGATTGTTCAAAACCCCCAATTTTCCTATTAATGAATGTCATTCCCCAAATTCCCACAGCACACCTGAGGACTATTCGCAGCAAACCAGTTTGCCATGGCACACTGGTTGAAAATCACTGGTATAGGGCTTTGACTGGGGATAAGATATGGCAGTGGCCTCTGATGTCATCCCCACTATATCTCAAGGGCCTGAATCATCCACCCACCCCTTCTGCCCCTATTCTGCCCTTTCCCTGCTGTCTAGTGGTTCACTTATCAAAGTTGGAAGGCACTGCTCCAGCACCAGCAGAGGCTTCTCCCTTGGCCTCTACATGGTTGCAAAGTGCTTTCTGGCATATTTGCAACTGTGGGCTTGCCTGTTCTGCCAGCAGAAGCTGGTTTAAGATTAAGCCATAAGAGTACTTCCTCACTAATCAACTCTCTCATTAAAACACGGCTTCTCTGTCTTCAATGTAAGAAATGTGATGGGATTCCAGGCATGATTCTTTGCAATATTTTGACAGCCTCGCTATATTTAGGAGTCAAAGCCATGTCAATCTCAGCTCTGCCTAAATCACAATTGTATATTCCCAGATTTCCTGTTAGCACCAGGCTTTTCATTCCTATGTAACTTCACTGAAAAAAGTCAGTTTCTCTGCCATCTTAGTGTCTTGTTCAAGTAAAAAATTCCCCAATGCACTCGCATGTAAATGGTGAATGAGTTTCTAATGCTGATGATGTATTTACATAAGCTATTATAAATTCAAGTCATTCCATATCTGCTGTGATTATTAATCATCCAGTTTGGATATATTTTATGAGTGACTAAACAAGAAACAGGGTAGTGACCTCTTTGCTATTGCTTACTCAGGCGAGTTTACTCAAATAAACATTGTGGTTTCCTTACTCCATATAATATATTGGTTTTAAAGAGCATTTTCCTGCTCATCAATAGCAAATGAAAAGGAACCATTTACATATGCTCTTTCATGGCTTGTCAAAACTGCTCATATAATTATTAGAATAATTAGAATACTAATTTCTCATATAAATATTAGAGTATTAAGCACAACATATTCATCATTAAATAATATAAATCAGTTGTGATTTATTACTCCTGGTAGGGGGCTGACTTTTATTCTGCTGAAACTATAATTCCATTGAATATTTTTAATTGAAAAGAATTCTGGCACCAACATGTGTAAAGTAGGACTGTTTGTTGCTCTTCTCTCAAACTTTATTTTTGTGCTGCAATCCTCCTACAGCTTTGAACAGGCACGATCATGTTACTTCACACACACACAGTTCTCTGAGTGGTTGTGGAACACAAACATAGGAGAGGTAAGGTTGCACTTACTGGCCACACACCACTAAAACATGTTTGGCATTATCTATGGGAAAGCCCTACACTTGACAAATACTTGCCACCTTCCCTGGAGGAAAGGCTCAGAACAGTAAGATTTTCAGGGGCAGCGGTACCTGTGTAAAATGCCCCAAATGCTTTCATAGCTGCGACTGGCTCTGAAGTCAAAGGCAAGGGGAGATTCAAACAGAAGTCCCTGTGCCTTAAAAAAATAGCTTCATCCACCTCCAGGAATGGCAATGTGGGTCCCCAAAACCCACTGTGCTAGATTGTGGTTTTAAAGGAGAAGCTACTCAAATGTCTATCTACTCAATGGAAGAGCATCTTCTTTGCATGAAAAAGTTTAACCCTTACATGTATGGCAGAGAAAATTCTTGCCTGAAACATCCAAGAGCACTGCCGCATTTGTTGACAATATTTACCTAGATGAGTTGTGGTGAAACTTTTTGGCACCAACTGATGGCACCGGGTTCCTAGCGCGCATGCCTGGAACTCTGGGCATGTGCAGTAGGCCTGGAAAGAGCTCTGGGAATGCATGATAGGCACTCACCTCCTGAGTGCAGCTGCGCTCCAAAGAGGACCAGCTGTTCCTCTTTGGAGCTGAACCAAACTGAGGGGGCAGATGCCCACCACACATGCCCACAACTTCAGGCATGCACAATTTGGGCTGGGGAAGTGTAGCAAGGAACATGTGGCAGCGCATCTGAGTGCTGGCTGGCATGCCATAAGTTCATCACCACTGACCTAGATGGACAAATGCACTATTCCATATAAAGTTGGTTCCTATATAAACTCTTGGCAAAATATGGCAGCTCAAAATCCTTAGTCAAGCTTGATGGGAGGAAATTTCCTTTGTCCCTTATAGGTTTTCAACTTTTTGGGTTTCAACTACATCAACTTTTTGGGAAATTTTTTTGAATGTGGAAGTTGTTTTACAGTCAATTTTCTTCTTTGCATCAATTTCTCTGTTGTTAGTGGAATCCTTTTGAAGAATGCATGTGCAGGATACAGGAGGGCTTTCCTTGGACCTTGTGACACAATACAGCATTTATTTGGTTACCTAAAGCTTAATAGCCATTACATTAATAGCCATTTATTTGGGATCGTTTTTGCAGTCATGCTGAAGCATGCTTTTGGAAATGCAACAGAGGGAATCTATCTCCGGACCAGATCAGACAGAAAACTCAACAATCTTTCCAGACTAAGAGCAAAGTCCACAGTCCAGCTGAAATGCTTGCGGGATTTCCTCTTCGCTGATGACGCTGCTGTTACTGCTCACTCTGCCAAAGACCTTCAAAAACTTATGGACCGTTTTAGCAAAGCCTGCCAAGACTTTGGACTAACAATCAGCTTGAAGAAAACACAAGTCATGGGTCAGGGTGTGGATCCACCTCCCTGCATCACAATCTCTGAACATGAACTGGAGGTTGTCTGTGACTTTGTGTACCTCGGCTCAACTATCTCCGACACTCTCTCCTTAGATACTGACCTGAATAAACGTATTGGTAAAGCGGCTATCACGTTCTCCAAGCTTACAACGAGAGTATGGCTTAATAAGAAGCTGACGGAACATACAAAGATCCAGGTCTATAGAGCTTGCGTCCTGAGCACACTCTTGTACTGCAGCGAGTCTTGGACCCTTTATGCATGGCAGGAGAGAAAGCTGAACACCTTCCATATGCACTGTCTCTGACGTATTCTTGGCATCACCTGGCGTGACAAAGTTTCAAATGACGCAGTCTTGGAACGTGCTGGAATCTCTAGCATGTTCACACTTCTGAAACAGCGGCGTCTACGCTGGCTTGGGCACGTCGTGAGAATGGCTGATGGTCGGATTCCAAAAGATCTCCTATATGGAGAATTAGTGCAGGGGAAGCGCCCTAGAGGGAGACCACAGCTGCGATACAAAGACATCTGCAGGAGGGATCTAAAGATACCCTGAGCCCTCTTCAGATACCTGAAGGGCTGTCATAGGGAGGAAGGGGCTCATTTGTTCATAGCTACTTCTGAAAGCAGAACTAGAACCAGTGGGTACAAACTGCAAGAGAGGAGATTCCGGTTGGATATCCGGAAAAAATTCCTGACAGTTCAGGCAGTTCGGCAGTGGAACAGATTGCCAAGGGAGGTGGTGACTCTCCCTCACTAGGGATCTTTAAGCAGAGGCTCGACGAGCACCTGTCGGGGATGCTCTAGGGGGATTTCCTGCTGCAGGCAGGGGGTTGGACTAGATGACCTACTAGGTCCCTTCCAACTCTATGATTCTATGATTCTATGAAAGGCCTTGGGAATGGAGATCAACAGCTTGGAAACCTTGACCTCTGATCGTTCAGCGTGGAGGCAAAAGACCCAGCATGGCCTTCTCCAACTGGAAGAGACGCTTGTTCGGCAGGCTGAAGCAAAGAGACAAACCCGAAAGCAGCAAAACCTGGGCCTGGGGAGGAGACGGAATTTACTTGTCCTCAGTGTGGAAGGGATGGACACTCTCGAATTGGCCTTTTCAGCCACACTAGATGTTCTTTCAGGACCTCCAATCAGAGCACAATACCATAGTCTTTCAAGACTGAAGGATGCCAGTGATGAATAGCCATTACTGCATACAAACTAATTCCTGTGTAACTTGTTAATATTTTGTATTCAAATGCTTTCCTTCAGCCCCCAGTTAAGGGGAGGCATCTGTCAACTTCTCTTCAGTTATTTCTATAGGGATGACCCCAGGCCAAAACCACACATCTGAGCAATCTCAAACTAAGAGAGAGTTTGGCTCTGAAGCAAAATATTTCAGCTTGAGGCTGCCTCTAATTGACAGGCATGGGCTACACTCCGAGGACATTTCTCTGTTACGGGGCTGTTGTTTGTGATTTGTCCATAATTGGTGGCAATGCTTGAACATCGTTTTGCGAATGTGTACATGTGAGGGTTTGACAATCTGTAGCCTGCCCCCCCCCCTTTTTGCTACCCAGTCCTCTTCCCTCCAGGTGTCTTGCTCAGAAGGAGCAAAAGAGAACCAGAAAACAAGAAGTGTGCAAAATATTCTGTCTCTCCATCACTCTTTGACTTTTCCAAGTTGCTCAGACTCAGAAATGCGAGATGTCATGACAACCGGTGGATGCTTCTCCACCTACTCCCTCTATCTTGGGAGTAGTGGAATAGATGCAGTGATCTCTCCCTAACATGCTGTTCTTTATGTTATCTGTACTCTCCCCACACCAGCAAACATATGGGAAGATCAATACCCTTTTCTTGAGACTCTGGCACACTCCTTATCCCCTTACCCTCTCCCTTACTCTAGGCATTTGTTAATTTGACACATACTTTGTTCTCTCTAAGGCACCTGTTTCTAGATTGTGAGCCCTTCAGGCTCTCTTTTTAGCTATCATGTTTCATGGCGCAAGTGGTTAAGACACTGTGTCTGTTAACCAGTAGGCCAGGGTTTGAGACCCAGGTCCCCACAAGACAGGGTGAGCTCGTGTCCTTAGCCCAGTTCTGCAATGCAGCTGGAACCAATCGTATCAGCTCTGCCTTTCCATTGGACTATTTCAGTGGCATGGAGAGGGGGGATTTGCTGCTTGGGTAACAGTCTGTCCTCCATATTAATCTACCCAGGCCTCCGTGCTTTGTATGCAGTGTCGCACATGATACCATAGTCTTTCAAGACAGATGGATGCCAAGATGATGCAACTAGTGAAATGTACCCGCATTGCCAGAGTAAAATACCAACCGTATGCCATCCCCCCATTGCGCAACATCCCCCATGCAAAGCTAAAGGTGCAATCCTAACCAAGGATGACACTACAACTACACAACAGGGTTTCCCATTCCTGTGGTGATATCAGGAAACAAGCACATTCTGTGCACAGCACTAACCCCTCCCTGAGGAGTGGCGCAGAAGTGCAATACAGCACTTTTATGACACCCCTCAGATGAGGATTGCAGCCTTATTAATTTATAGACAGAGTTTTGTCATACCCCAAGTGTGGAGCTAAGAGATTCTCTCCATCTTTTTCTCTATCACGATGTTGAGTGCTGATGATTCGAAGCGAAATTGCCTGAGGGGTTGTTCATAATTTTTAACAGGAAAGGCCCCAAATGTTCTGTTTATTTACTGCTGAATGACAGCGAAGTAAATCTGTCTTAAATAAATACCTGCTTCTTTCTCTTTACCAGTTGTTTCTCTTTACTCAACTAGGCAACAATTGCATGGATTGGCTGACTCTGTACATAGTGAATGGTGGAGCAATTTACTCTAAATGCCTATATGGAAACTTCGTTGAAACAAGAATCATTTTGGAGTTAACAGTGTCAGATTCGTTAGTGCCAGAGTCATTAACATGCTTGATTCGAGTGTACATCATCATCATCCTAACTATCTCTATCATGCATTGCAATGTATCAATCTGAATGACAGAACTAGTTCTCTTTATTATTTTATCAAGACAGATCTAAGTCTGATGACTTTCCTTGTAGGCAACCAAAACCAGACATACCCCCAAATCCAGAGTAACTATGGGAGCATGTAAGAGACTTTACTTGTACCCGAAGCTACTGCACCTCCTAGTGAAAGCCTATGGGAAATTAATATTGGAATCCAGAGTAAGTTGTTCTTACACTGGACCAAGAACTCCCCGTAGTTACTCTGGATTTTGCCCATAGTATTCTAAATGTGGCTGCATATTTAGTGCATCTTTATGCCTGTTCTCAACTTTGAAGTGCATATGACATTCAGAACAGATAACCAAAAGGCCAGAGTTTTGGATAGCTAATAAATGCTGTATTTAAGAGTTGTTAAGGTGACCTCAGCCAAAATCCCACTGTACTAAGAGACATACCACAAAAGTTCCAATAAAATACTCACATCTTTTTGTCTGTCGCCATAAAAAATGCTAAGGGCAGCATAGTATGAAATATAGCCTAACCTCTCACCTCATTTGCTATGAGTCATGCACAAATAATACATTAATGGCATCTTTGTCTGTGCTGTTCCTGTTTTCGACATAAACATTCTTTAGATGATATCAGTCTCATTATTTCTTCAACCTAAGTGCTGACGAGAATTGTCTGAAGTATTTGGGCAATAAAGTTTGGCCTTTCTTATGTCTGAAGTGTGAATTACAACTTCATGAACACACAGGCTTCTGTGCAAACTGAATATGCAACCTTAACAGTTGGTTATATGAACCAGACTTCATGATATATAACCCTGGCGTCACTAGGGTTTGCAGAGCTGGTGCAAGAGGCCAGCACATCACCCATGATGAACTTCCTCTCATGCAATAAGTGGAGAAATGCCCAGTCTGTCGGTATGGTGATGTACCACTGCCCTGCCACTACAGGTTTTGTGAGCACAATTTTGGATAGAATAGAGATATTGCAACACAGTTAGTTTCATTGGATCCTGCATGAAATCATGCATTAGTTGATGTATAACATGATGGAATTAATTTTTAAAAAATTATTTTGAAAATTTTTTGGAGTTGTGGGGTCATCCCCATGCATATCACCCAGTGTGAACTGCACCCACTAGCAATGCCACTGAGTATGACAAATGTCCCTATTCTATCCACATCACTCCATAACATGCAAGAACTTTTTTTTACACTCTTGGTGGGCTGTTTATTCAGCAATGGGTTTTCTTGGACACACACTAGCAATATAGTTGGGATAAAAATGAGGAAAGCAAGGAGGCATTTTGGGCAGCAAAAGAAGGAATCGTATCCCATGCAAATTACTTGCACTGGGATCTATCACTTTTCCAGTGTGCAACATTAGCATGACATCTACACCATTGTGGGGTGCCCAGACATCTGATCTACCTCAAAAAAATATTCACAAAAGAAAAGGTTATAAGGAAACCTCAAATTAACAAATGGAGGAAAGGTAACTGTTAAAGTCAAAAGTTCATTAAATCTAAATGCACTGAAGTCCATAGAGACATACATGTGCAAAATGTTCATGACTAATTTTTAATGAAGCAGAAAATGTCACTTGTTTCCAGAGTCTGTTAAGTCAAGGTCGATTAAAGTGAGGGTTCACTGTGTTTGTTTTGGTTGTAGCATTTCCTTTGCAATTTAATTTTTCATAAATCCAAAGGTGGGCCTTTGAATTTGTCTTTGCCACAAGAGACATTTCTCCACAATTGATCAAAAGTGGTGTCCCTGTTTATGAATTACAAGATTAAGGAACAGCAATGGAAGTAGCTGCTCCATACTGCATGACAGAAGCAAGTTGGCTGGGGGAGTGATGGAAGCTTCTTCTTTCTCGCTCTCTTAGTGAAGATATAGTCTCCAGACATCTGATCAGCAGCAAGACGGAGCAATTAGCAAGTCTGCCCCAGACATGACTGAAATAATGATGTCTGTCAGTTCTTGTTACCTGGAAGAATAGAGGTGCCCGTTATTGATCAGGTTTGGCCTCCTGTTGTCATTCACACTCAGATCCCCCAAGGGCTTCCGGACCCATCACTACATCCAGAATTCCAGATTATGGCAGTGGCCAGGAACCATTTATAGCCTCTCCATCTCCGTGAGCAAGCCCTGATACTTTATTTCCGATTCTAATTTAGGAACTGTCATTCATTTCTAAATACCCTCAAGTCTAAGCTATGCCATGATGTCCTCAAGGTCTTTATTCCTGTTTTAGTTGGAGCAGAATAAGGGTGCCTGACTCTTCAGAGGGCAAGTATCTCTCTGCAGTTCTGCCCTGCTGCTGTCACTGAAAGTCTCCTGGGGCTCATTTGTTTAGTACTAGTTCCAGTGTTTCAGCATCTTTTTTTTTCAAAAGGGAGCAGAAAGAAGCTAATGGACGATTGGTCAAGTTGGGTGTTTGATTCTTTAGCTTCATTTGTCCTGCTCTGTTAGCCCCTTTTTTGAATGTGTACAGAAACGGTCCCATAGCTCACAGAGAACAACATACAAGCTGTGTGCCTGTCTTGACTTTTACTGGTCATTAATGGCACAGTCCTATGTTATAATTCTGCTGGAAGAATATGTCCTCTACCAGTGCAAACCAGCACTTTGTACCATAATGTAATTTGCAACCGCACACCTATTTGTGCGCTTGTTTGCATGTTGGTGCACATAGTCCCAATTCCCCTGCAGGAAATAGCAAAAGCCACATTCGCATCAGTGCATTGTTGGAATGGGTTTAACTTGGTGCCATCCTGAGTTTTGCCCAACAAGAGGCAAATAGATAACTTTTCCAATTTTCACTGCATATTGGCAGTCTCTGGATAAGCCAATCATTTGTAGCATTTTTATTTCACACTTTAGAAATCTGGGGATGTAACCGACTATAGCCTACCTGGCATGAAGAGTCAAGAAGCAACTATACAAGAAAGCAGGCCCCCGTCAGTGAATTAGTCCAATGGAAAGGCAGAGCCAATACAGTTGGATCCAGCTGCGTCACAGAGCTGGGCTAAGGACAGGAGCTCACCCTGTCTTGTGGGGCCAACCCGGGTCTCGAACCCTGGCCTGCTGGTTAATGGGCACAGTGTCTAAACTACTTGCGCCACCCACTGCCCATAAATATACAAGAAATAGGGTTCTATATTGGCGGTTTGTATTCACCAAATGAGTCGTACAATCCTAACCATGTCTACTCAAAAGTAAGTCCCATTGTGTTCAATGGGTCTTACTCCCAAGAAAGTGTCTTTAGGCTTACAACTCTATACTCTCTGGTGAGTACATCTCTGTTTACTCTGGTATGTATTTTCTACTCACTCCCTGTAGTGCTTTAGGCCAAATTTAAGCCACTTGTTTTAATGCAGAGAAGCTGAGGAATTTCAAAAATTTAATAGGCCCTCAAAGTTATAAGCACACAAATGTATTTGCTTCCCTATGGTTTTCAGTTGTGCTTTTTCTTCACATTGAAGAACCTTTGAAACAGCTATTTTGAAAAGAAGGCACTATTCAGATAATTCTTTATTGGCCTATAACTTTAATGAAAAATCCACAGGCAAAAAAAAGTTCTTATCAGCCTAACTGCCTAACTTTAGATATCTCATTTTTCTCTCTCTATAATCCTGGTGTTCAAAGTAGGTTTTTATTTATCATCTTTGCACAGAGCTAAGTTTTACTTCTTTCTCCTCCCTTTAGGCCTTATCACATCATTTACAAACACTTTATCTCTGTAACAGAAAATAAATGAAATTCTAGGCTTTTTGATGAAATGCCTTGATGAAATGGATGGCCCCAAAAATCTATATTTAGATGACTGACTCCTGTTTTTGCAGAAGACATGATAAATGTTTCATGCATATAAACTGAAGGATGATAGATTTAATGATCGTACCCTAACTGGTAGAATGCTATTTTGGAATAATTAAATGTTCCATGATTTGCAAGTCTAAATAGTCCATTGTTAACTTGTATTTCTGTCTGTCAACAGGCTTTTCCACTTTGTGAGGGAAATTTATCATTAAAACAATTGAACATATCATCAGAGTATGTGTGCATGTATGCCTAATAACCCATTTCACAGGACCCTTGTTTGGCTCCCATCATGTAGGAAAACTTAATTTATGTATGGATCTCACTCACAAAAGAAACCCATGACAGGCATTATTCTGCAACCCTTGGTAGATATCTCATTTCAGGAGCAGTTTTGAACTTTAACTAAACACAAATTATAATGCATAAGAAATTGTAAATTGTAATGCATATATATAAAGATGATGATGATGATGAGAATGACAACAATGATGACAAATAGCAATTACTTTAAAGTTCTTCTATAAATCCACTAAAAGGAATAGGAGTTGGGCAAAAGCTGGAGCTCACTTCAGAAGGTTTGTGAAGTTTGCGAAGACTCAATTAATTAATTCTTTAATTAAGACACTAGCCTCAGTTTAATACCCTGGCCTTAAAAAAAAGCAGGCCTCCGTCAGTCTTGGAAGACTATGGTATCGTGCTCGGCGCTGCATACACTGCATGTAAAGCACGAAAGCCTGGGTTAGACTGTTATGGAGGATAGGCTGTTACCCAAGCAATTCCCCCCTCTCCACGCCACTGAATTAATCCAATGGAAAGGCAGAGCCAATACAATTGGATCCAGCTGGCATCGCAGAGCTGGGCTAAGGACAGGAGCTCACCCTGTCTTGTGGGGCCGACCCGGGTCTCGAACCCTGGCCTGGTGGTTAACAGGCACAGTGTCTTAGCCACTTGCGCCACCCGCCTTATTCATTCAATATTCTGTCCTTATTAGACTTATCATAGAAAGTAATGATGGAACACCACTAATATCAGTGAGACATTAGCCATTCTATTAAGTGGCCAAAGAGGGGTATGGAAAAGAGAAATGTATGTCAGTGGAATTCTGTATGAGGTCTTTTGAAAGGGAGTTGAGATTTTGGATCCTTGGCTTTCAATTTTCTGTTCCTTGTTTACAATATAGTAAAATCTTGGATTGAGAGTAACTTGGATTGGGAGTGTTTTGCAAGACAAGGAAACATTTCTAATAAATTTTGATTTTATTTAGAATTGATGTTTTGACAAACGTGAAAAAAATAATCCCGACTGGGATACAGCAGGTTTCAGCACTCTGCCATCACTGGCTCAACCTCTCCTGAGAGACCAGCCTATGCATAATCTACTCTGAAGTAAGCCTATTTCAGTCAATTGACCTCATTCTTTTGAAAAAGTGGGGTAATGGAAAGGAGCCTGAGAGACCTAGGCTGCAATCCTAAACACACTTTCCTTGAAGTAAGACCCATTTATCACAATGGAGCTTACATTTGAGAAGACATGATTAGGATTGTGCTTCTTGCCTTGCATGTTAACTCTAAAGTAAGCCCTATTCTAATCAGTGGGGCTTCCTCCTATGTAAAGGAGCAGATTGCAGCCTGAGAGACTGCAATTCTAAAGACACTTTCTTGGGAGTAAGACCCATTGAACACAATGGGGCTTAATTTTGAGAAGAGATGTGACAAATGTGCTCAATGTTCAGGTTAATCTGTTTTTATTTCTGTTTGTATTTTCTTTATTATTTTGTATTATAGTCAGTGGTGGGCTCCAGCAGGTTCGCACCTACTCTATAGAACCGGTTGTTAACGAGAGATAGAACATATAAAGTTTAAAAATAGCCATTTAAAAGTGGCTGCCAAATGGGCATAGAACCAGTTGTTAATTTCTTTGAATCCCATCACTGATTATAGTATTGTCATTATTTTTACATGAATATTTTTGGGTTGTGGAACAAGTTTGAGTTTCCATTATTTCTTATGGGAAAATTCACTTTGATTTACAAGTATTTTGGATTACAAGCATGCTTCCGGAAAGAATTATGCTCGTAAACCCAAGCACTACAGTAACTCTAAAACTTAATTGATGTGGTGTACTAATAAATTAAAAAGTGGCAATTAGTTTGTGAATTTTCTTCTCTCCTTATACCTATCTAGATGATATGGTGATTGGCATGCACACCCTCCCTGACAGTGCTGAGCATATCTAAGACTAAGTGGGAGGAATCATCAGCAAACTGGCTTACTTCTGCTGTGTTCATATAGCTCCTTATATCTGAGTAAATGTGTGTAAGACTTTTAAAGAAGCTGATCCCATCTCAAATTATTTTGGAGGAAGGGTCAAACTAGACATGCCTCCATATGTTTCCAAAGTAGCTTCATATGTGTGTATCAGATCCAGGCTATGGCACTGTTTGGGGGAGAGTTGAAATCTCCACCCTGGTCTATTTTATAAGCTGATCCCCAGCATCCAAAAGGTTATTTTCTTCAGAAAAAGATAGGAAGATATCCTATAGGTGGCTGTAGGAAAAATAACAGCTGGGGAGACAATTCAGTTTGGGAAAAGGTAAGACCTAGAATACAATCCTAACCATGTCTACTCAAAAGTAAGCCCCATTGTGTTTGATGGGTTTTATTCCTAGGAAAGAGTCTTTAGGATTTGAGCCATAGCCTCCTATTCCCAGTTCTACATCCCTGATCTGATTATCCTCACTCCCATGGAGTTGGTGATAGCACTGGGGGAAAAAAACTGCAAAATACCTAATCATGTCATAACTACTTGATCATTATGTATCTGCATTATATATCTGCCAGGGATTTATTCCCAGCTCCAGTGGAAAAGGACTACAGTGCCCAACACCAACACCTCGGTTGCCACCATCTTTGCCTTCCTTTTACCCCAAGATGTGTTTGGTGGACAGCTTGGAAATGGGAAGAGGACGGTGATGGCGGTATCTCACAGGCTTAGAAAGAGAACAGATCTGCCCACTTTGATTGCAACTGGCTGCATTTGTGCTGGGTTTAACCTCAGTACCATAAGAAGTAATGTAGAAAGAACATTTGCACCCCTACTTGGATACTTGCAGTACTCATTGGTAAAACCAGTCATGGGTCCCTCAAAAACAAAGCCATGACCCATTTTAAAACTCACTCCTTTACTCCACACTTACAGTGCAATCCTTTATATGTTTACTCAGAAGCAAGTCCCACGATGCCTGATGGAGCTTACTCTTAAGTTGGTGTCATCAGACTATTGCTGAATGTCTTAATTCTATTCAGGTCTTACAGTGGTGGATTACCCTGGCTGGATTATCTGGTGGATTACATGGGTTGGATTACCTGGGCTGGATTACTTGATGGTTTACCTTGGCTAATGACCATTCTGCAGACCAGGCATATCAGTGCAAACAGCAGAGGTTCTGTATAAAAAGTCTTATACATCAGTCTCACCTGTAAACTGTTTATTCATCAGTTTACAATCTTATATCAGTTTCACCTTAATTGAAAAGTAATATTATACACATAAATTTTTGTTCTGGGGCGTGGGTGTGGGTGGTGCAATTGGGCTGTGGATATGGCTGCGGGTGTGGCACAGCTGTGGGTGGCACAAGTGGTTAAGACACTGTGCCTGTTAACCAGCAGGCCAGGGTTCAAGACCCGGGTCGGCCCCACAAGACAGGGTGAGCTCCTATCCTTAGCCCAGTTCTGCAACGCCAGATGGATCCAATCGTACTGGCTCTGCCTTTCCATAGGACTAATTCAGTGGCATGGAGAGGGGGGATTTGCTGCTTGGGTAACAGCCACTTCTCATAACAATCTAACCCAGGCTTTCGTGCTTCGCATGCAGCGTATGCAGCGCCAAGCACGATACCATAGTCTTCCAAGACTGATGGAGGCCTGCTACTACTTTTGTTCTGGAGTTCTGCAAAAGTTTGAGTGCTGAGATCCAACCTGCTCAAAGTATGCAGCACTCATTCCATCAGCACAGCTGCATGCTCTGGATTGGCAGGGTGTATTCAAATATCCAAATTATTTTCCTAGTTGGACATTTTAGCTGATAAATGTTTTGTATAGGAAGTATCTTTTGAAGTGACTCTTGAGAGAGGATTTAATGAAAGGCATTAATAAAAGGCCCAAGGAGCAAGTGTTCCGACAAATCCATCAAAATTATTTTCAGGATATAAACATGAATAATTGAGCACATCAGTACAACTGTCCAATTTAATAAGTTCATAAGGTGTTGAAGTTAACAATATATTACAAGCCCATTATTAATTCGGTATGATCAATCTGAACAAAAATTATTTGCACAAACTTTATGTTTGTAATATTCCTTTTCAATTAAGGTGAAAAAATAACATTTTTATAATTGATTCCAAGGGGAAATGCAGTTAGTGGAATATGCTGACTGGCTTTATAGAGCTCTAGGCTCCCATCATACAGCATCTATTATTTTTTTCTTTTGACAAGTTGCTGTGCATTGCTAAAATTCAGAATAAAATTTTCCTAATAGTCCTCATAATTGTTTTAAGTCCCTTCCTAATGTCTTATGAAGAACAGATGTTGACTAAGGCCTGGAGTTTTAGAAAGCCTTGGGGGAATCAGGTGCCTCATGTCCATGCAGTTTCTTAAATGGAGTGATGTTTTTAATATATACACATTATTCAGTGGTTCCCAAACTGTGGGTTAGGACTCACCAGGGGACACAACCTGGTTTTTTGTGTGGGTTACAAAACTGACAAGGAAAATGTCCATTAATTCTTGTAATGTAGTGCTAGGTAAGCAAGCTTCACTAAAAGGATGACCGTATAGAGCAGAAGACAAAGTGCCTCTACCTCTAAACATTACATAGAGAAGGGAATTTAGGCAGGTGCTGCTTTTTAAACCCTTCTGTGTTGGGCTAAACCTGCCTATATTCACTCTCTATGCAAAACTTAAAGGTAGAGACACTCTGTCATCCATCCATTCACCCTGTTCACAAACCATGTACCTCCATCCACAGTGCTTATATCCTACTATGCTTGAAATAACTCTCTACCTGGAGCTAACAAAGACCTTCCTTGCTTACTTTTTGTCTGCTCCAAACAGGGACTTGTTCACCCCATGAACAACCATACCTGAGTCGCTTGGATCTGGCCACAGTGACCCATGCCCTAGTGACATCGAGACTAGATTATTGCAACGCGCTCTACATGGGGCTGCCTCTGAAGACGGTTCGGAAACTTCAACTAGTCCAGAATGCGGTGGCCCGTGTGGTTGCTGGGGCTCGTCTGTTCGACTGTCGGGCCACTGCTTCAGCGACTACACTGGCTGCCCATTCGTTTCCGGGCTGAATTCAAAGTGCTGGTCCTGACCTTTAAAGCCCTAAATGGTTTGGGTTCAGGGTATCTGAGGGACCGCCTTCTTCCGTACAATCCGACCCGTCACCTAAGGTCATCTGAGGGGGCCCTTCTGATTGTGCCGCCACTAAGAGACGTGAGAGGTGTGGCGGCCAGAGATAGGGCCTTCTCGGTGGTGGCACCCCGGCTTTGGAACTCCCTACCCTTAGAACTGAGGAAAGCTCCCTCACTACAGAGCTTCAGGCGGAGCCTTAAAACCTTTTATTTTAAAATAGCTTTTTAAATGGGGGCAGAGGTTGGGGGGCTTTTATCTTTTTTATCTTTTTTGTTTTATCGTTTTTAGTCTACGTTTTTAGCTTTAATCTAATTGTATTTTAATTACATTTTAATGTGTTTTTATCTCTATTTATTACCATATGTAATTTTAGTGGTGTTTTATTGTTTTTTAATTGTTTGGCCGCCTTGAGTTCCCCCCTGTGGGGGAAGAAAGGCGGGATAAAAATTACTTAAATAAATAAATAAATGAAGTTGCTTGAACTTACAAAGCTTATGACCTTACCAAGACCTTTGAGATGAATTTTATCAGGGGGTACAAAGTTTATTTTGATCCCCTTTTCAAAGGGGAACGGGGAGAGTGTGGGTGAAACAGAGTAGGGGGTGGCAATAGTCAGAAAAAAAGTTTTTGGAATCTAGGTCTACCTCAGAACCAAATTCTACCTGCCCATGCAACCTGGGCAGCAAGATATAGAAAACCAAACACATGCTGTGGAGCCCAATCATATGCTTTCCCAGTGCCCAGGGATGCAGTGGTGGGCATTGAATGGTAGTGGGAAGCAGCGCCAGGTCTTCTTGGAGGTAAGAGAACAAATATTCCATTACCATGTGTAGCAGCCAGGCAGCCCCAATGGGTCTCCATGGATCTGTGACCACTATTGAGCAGGCACAGAATCAAGGAGACGCATGGGAGGGGGGCATGGGAGGAGGGCTAGGTCAGGCTGACCTTCTGACTGGAATTACCCGGAGGTCTCCAGTAAAAGGCAGGGCTTACTGCACAACTGGAAAAACCCTGCCTTTATTGGAGAAATGAGCATTCTGGCAGCCAGCCATTTTGAATTTTTTGAATTGCATGTGCATCTAGCTGCGCGTGCTGCTCTGGGTCTTCCCAGAATGGGAAAAGAGTGAGGCAGGCCAGGAGGAAGCTCCTCCCACCTTGTGGCCACAGTGTGCAGAGTAACCAAAGTAGCAGCAGCCTGACCAGTGCTCCATCACTGCTGCCAGCCCGCTGTATTGCCATCTGCCCAGAGTCCAGCCAGTCCAGCAGCACAGCCTTGCTCCAGGAGGCACTGCGCTGCCTGCTGCCTGCTTTGCCACCCACACGCAGCCCAACCACCTCAGCAACCTTGCTACAGACCTCCGGGAGCCGCCGCCTCTCTTCCACCCACCACCTGGCCAGCTCGGCAGCCTCCCTCCTCTCTGGAAGCTGCTGCACTGCCACTCGCCTCCTGGCTAGCCTTCTTCACAGCCTTGCTCCTCTCTGGGAGCGAAAATCGCTGCCCGCTTCTGCAGCTCCAGGTAGAAGGAGCTCCTAACTCCCTCTCTGCACCCACTCCCCCTGCCCCCAGAAACCCCTCACCATCCACCGCTGCATGCACCCCCTCCCCCAGAGAAATCTCCCTTGTCCCCATCCTCTCCCCTCTCCCTCCCTCCAGAAAACCCCCTGTTTACCTACTTTCCCCTGCCCTGCAAAGAAATCCCCTACCAGCCACCCCTGCACACACCCACTCCCCCTCTCCCTACCCCTCCCGCTCCCCCCAAGAGAATATATAAAAAAGAAATATAATTAAAAGAAATATCTGCTGTTTTATATTTTCAATTTTAAAAGAAGTAATATAGTGTTGAAATTAAGTACAGGAAAGCAATACAAGTGTTTTTAGCTTATTTTAACATGTCCTACATTTGTCCTACATTTTTTGAGGGTGTTAATTTTTTTAACCAGGTAGGAATTTTGACTTGGAGGGTAGGAATTTTGGGGGAGCTTGGGAAGGAATTTTGGCTTCAGCATCTGGTCACCCTGGGCTAGGTGAAGGTGGCCAAACTTGTCACCATCTCTGTGGCCCTCCTGGGTCCACTTCTCCCCCTCTCCCAGCCCTCCCTCCTCAGCAAGTCACTTGCGCAAATGTCAGGCGCAGTTAGGATTGTGAGAGACTAAATTATATAGATAATTACCATATGATTACAACTGAGCACGTAGTGAACAATAAACCACCTCTTAACATGCTTTTGTTTGACTGTAGTTGTCATAGGTAGATCTCTTTTCCCCTCTAAGCAGCTGTTGCAAAAAGGACCTTTAATTAGAAAAAAAGAGTGTATTCATTTACCTTTCAAAATGTCCCAAACACTGTAGTACAATACATTAGCTAAAGGACAAATCTATGTATCCACTTATTTATCATAAATATAAGGGTGACTTTTTTTGTTGTTCTACAAACAAAAAATTGGTGTCTTGTACAATGGCCAGACTGGCTTCCTTGGAAAGAATATATTTCAATAATTAAGATCATATGATGTTATGAAATGTACGGCAAAGTGAGTTTGACAGTTGCGGCTCAGTTACATGGACCTTGTTCATTCTTGTAATCTTGGAACAAAACCAGCTGGCTGCATTATGACTCAGTCCTGCAATCAGGCATTAGTCATCAAATGGAACTATTTTCCCACTGAGGAAAGTTGCGTGGGAAAAAGGCTACTCAAATGAAAGATCACGAAACCAAAACTTCATAAGTTGTTGTGGGCTACAATTGGCATAGTCAATGTTGTTGAGTTGGGAGACCCACTGTTTTTCATACCGTGATATAGGAGACAAGGCTACAATGTTCAGGACAAGAAAGAAAATATTTCTTTACCCAGTGTGTAATTAATCTGTGGAACTCCTTGCCACAGGATGAGACGATGGCATCTAGCCTCAATGCCTTTAAGAAGGAATTGAACAAACTTCTAGAAGAAAGGACCATAATGGGTTAGAAGCAGTAGTGGGCTGCAGGGGGTTCTCACAGGTTCTATAGAACCCTTTGCTAACGAGCACCTGGTTCTGAGAACTGGTTACTAATTTTTCCCTGTCATTAATCTTAAATTTAAACTATGAGCACATTTTTTTGTCTTTTGGCATCTTTTCCTCGCTGTGGCCAAGTAGTTGTGACTCTGGGGCAACCGGGAGGGCCTACTCATTGTAGCTGTTGACTAAACACAAGAGAGGTTGTGAGAGTTCAGAGGGATTTTGCCTCTTTGAGACAATCTGTGCAAAATTATTAAGTAATCTAAAGCAAAAAAAGAGTGTCATAATGTCATAATGCAAAAAATAATATTAAAACAAGTAAATCAGTTTTTATAACTTAGACAAAGGTCTGCAAAAAATTGAACGGGGGATGACAACAACGTAATTCATAGACTCAAGAAATCTGTTATGCTCCTTGGGAATGTCCACACTCTTCCCACTGAAAAGTTAGCCAAACAGAAACTCAGGTCTGTCTTCAGGTGTCTCTTCCCCTTCTTTTGTGTCTTCAGTTAGAGGAGCTACTTTCGCAATATCACCTCCTATATCAGTTCCCTCATAGAAGGTGTTTTCACAGATGGACTCTGAGGATAATATGTCTGTTTCTTATAAAATGTTCGTTTTCTGTGACCAAATCCACACAGGATTACATTACCTTAAACAACTTGTGGCTCATTTTCCCCTCTAAATTCAGAGGAGCATAAACCAAGGGCAAAATCCAGAGTAACTATGGGGAGTCCTTGCTCCAGTGTAAGAACAACTTACCCTACAATCCAGAGCAACTATGGTAGCACGTAAGAGACATTATGTATATCTGTAGTTACTGAACCACCTAATGAAAACCTATGGGAAATTTATATTGCAATCCAGAGCAAATTGTTCTTACACCGGAGCAAGGACTCCGTAGTTACACCGGAGCAAGGATCCCGTAGTTGCTCTGGATTCTGCCCTTATTCTGGATTCCAATATGAATTTCCCATAGGTTTTCACTAGATGGTGCAGTAACTATGGGTGCACGTAAAGTCTCTTATGTGCTCCTGTAGTTACTCTGGATTTGGGGGTAAATCTTTATTTCTCAGGCACACACTCGTAGCTTATTCCCATCAGTTCCTTTTTATTAAATGGCATGTTTTTTTCTTATGGCAACTGTTCTGACCAGGTTGAATCCAGCACACTTTGCATTTAAAAAAGGCAAGCTTCATGTTTTCTTTGAGCTTCCTCTTAATTGTATTCTCCTCTCCGTCAAGCGAATTACTGACAGATTAATGCCCATCTGTTACAATTCCACACAGTGGATCTTCATATAATAATATTTTTATCTTTGGCCTTCTGAGAGTCAAGAGACTTTGAGGAAGCAGAACAAAGCGCACATTTTTCTTTATGTTTTTCTTTCAAAGTTTCAAGCTTTAGAAGGTCAAAGAGTTGAAGGTTCAAAGTGTAATTCTTAACCTCAAAGTGTTGGTCATCTGGGACCTAAGGACAGATATGAAGAGATCAGAAGAAAAAATGTGTATACAAAACACATTGTTATAAGGCAGGTTAAATTGTTGGGCTTCTTCAACCTTGACTTGCCCCCGACAAATAATTTGAAACCTGCAAATCCAAACACTATATTATTTGAAGATTATGGTTGACTCTCAAGGTTATTTTGAAAAAGACCCAAAAACAAAATGAAAAGGAGAAGTGTTGAAAGAGCACTTCTAAAGATCAAAATTCCCTCTTGGAGATGGATGGAAGTACATGACAAACTGAATATATGGAAAAGCTTGAACTATGACCAAACAAACACCCATTGATGGTTTACTTTTTTGCTTGGTGGCATTGATCCTTTTTTGGTTTTCTTTCTTTCAGATAATTGTACTGAAACACATCACTTGTTATTGGAAAGCTGTACCATGGGATAATAACTTTGTATGCAAAATGAAGATTGCGTCCTTGAACTTCTCACATGACTATGTCAGCCATTCTCATTTACTAATGGATATTTTATGGTAGCACCCCATCCCCCACTAACTCCCCTTTTGTCTATTTTCCAGTATTTATGGTGAATATTTTATAAATGGTCTCCAAAATGAAGCATTCTGCAAGTTCCTTTCCAGTATCTTAGGAGTTGCAGAGGCAGTATTAAAGCTTGAAAGATGCCAGGACGTAGCTTTCAGCACGTCCGACTCCTAACCTAACCTAATAACAGCACAGTGTCGCAAAAGCACCATACAGTGCAGCATAACAGCTGGTGAGTAAGCATTGCTGGAAGGTCTGAGCCATTCCTCTTGCTCAAGAAGGCACACCTGATGTAGCAGGTAATCTCATGCTGGGCAGGTAATCTGCTGGACAGTCCCCTGCAGGGACAGGACAGAGTGGATCAGGCCCAGGAGGGGCTGCACTGATACACTCTGAATCCTGTTGGAACTAAAAGCCCAACACAGGGCTTCTTAAACTTGCGCTGACCATTTGGCAGGTGCAAATTCAAGTAAATACAAATTCAGTTTCATTTTTTTGTTTTAGACTTGGGAAAGCATGGATGAAATGGAAGAGTTAATGCTAAATACAGGTCCAACAGGTAATGCTAAATACAGGTCACAGTTGAAAAACTGCTTTTCTACTATTGTAGAGAGGTAGTCATACAAGCAATCATTCAATTTTTCAGTTTCAGAATTGAACCCCTGCAGATATTGAGGAACTACCTTATTCTGTCACAATCCTAAGCCCCAGTTAGGCCAGCCTATGCCCCAGCACAGGTTGTGTGCTGGGCAGGGAGTATCACAAAAGTGTTGTAAGACACTTCTACGCCACTCCTGGGGGAGGGTTCTGCTAATGAGTTGGGTTGGCCTAAGTTAGGCTTGCACCTAGGTTTTCCAGGGAGACTCACCAAACTTCCTTAAGAGCCAGCGGTAATCCTACATCTTGCACCTACTATATGGAATGGCTCTGCAGGGGAGGGGTGTCTTGCATACCATGGTAAGGCTCCCTGCAAAACGTAGGGCTTTGCAACCCTGGCTAGTTATGCCATTATACTGTTATAACTCAGTATACACAGTTTTACTGACACTGGAGAAAACCACTTCCTGAACTTTATGCAAAATAATCTGCAGAATCTTTTTTTGGATGCAAAAGAATATTCTTTACACATTTTTCAGCTAGTCTTTTGTGACTTGCATAGGACTGAACTTTTATCCTTAAACTGTCAAGATGATAAAGTCATCAGCATACATTTTAAATCCCTCTTTTAGGAAGATAGCAAATGATGTATGCAAAAGCCAGAGAGACAACATATGGGAATTTCCTTCAGTTAGCTTTTGTACCTCTGAAATAGCCAACTAAAAGGCTGAGGAAAAAAAGTAGTTTTTGTTTCTTTTTAAACATATATTAATTTATAATGTGGAAAGTTAAGGGATAAATGAATCCAAGTTTTTTCCCCTTTTAAGAAAAGGAATCACTTTAAATTGAGAGTTATGAAGAAGCTTTTTTGCCTGTTCACTTATATTGATGGACTGTGAAGGTCAAAGAGAGATTGATCTACAGAGCTCAGTAAAAGTTAGAAGTAATTTAATTAGAGTTGTCCAAATCTGAAAATCCTCTAATCCACTTACATACCTGATGCTAGAGGGAAAGTATATATGTACGTGAATATAGCTGCCATATTGGCCAAAGTGTAATTGAGAAATAAATGATTTCTTTCATCAAATCTTCCTCAAAAAGCATTCTGATATTAAATATAGGTATTCTCCTCCCTCCACCACACTCCAAAAAAGAATTTGAAGTAATATTGTGCATGCAAGGCAGTATTCATTTTTTTCTATACCAGATGAAGCATCTTGTGTAAGGAATTAGAAGAATCATTGAAGATATTGAAACCCTATAACATTTGTTCACTTAGGCTGCAATCCTAAAGACGCTTTCCTAGAAGTAAGACCCATTGAACATGATGGGACTTTCTTTTGAGTAGACATGTTTAGGATTGCACTGCAAGGCAGTGGTCCTCAACCTTTTTGGCCCCAGGGACCTGTTCTGTAGAAAATAGCCCAGGGTTGGGGGGAGCGTTCTGTCTGGAAACCTGGAGGAAGGTCTTCCCCACCTAGAGCACAGCACAGCTGCCCCCAACTATAAATCCCATTATAATAAGTAGAGCTATTGCTAGGTTACTGTGGGTAGGATTGCAGGTGAGAGCCCAATGTCTCAATGCATGTTACTCAGAACAGGGATTTTCAACTTTTTTTAGTGCAGGATGCATTGAAAATGCACAAAGCCATCCCAGTCACACTTATTGGAGAGTAAGCCTCATTGACTATACTAGGACTTTTTCTGAGTAACAGGCTTGGATTGGACTCTGAGGCTGCAATCTTATCCATGCTTTACTGGGAGTAAGCTCCACTGCCTACAATGGGACTTACTACTGAGTAGACAGGCATAGGATTGGTCTCTGAGGCTGCAATCCTCCAACAGAGCCCTTATGCTGTGAGGAGGGGAAGACGCACTTAGAGGAGTCCTTTCACGGACCGGTCAGGCATCTGCCAAGGACCTCCAGTGGTCCCCGGACCGGGGGTTGAGAAACCCTGCATTAAGGTTTTTTTTAGGCATCATGTTTCTGTAGTGTACATCTATGCACACGACTGTGACTAATAGGCATTAGGCAGAGGTGGGCCCAGCCTGGCCCAACAACTGGTCCCCGGAAGTGGGCGGGCTGGGCTGGGGTCAGGGGGGCCAGGGAGGGCCAGGGCGGGACCGGGGAGGGTCGGGGCAGGACCAGGAGGCTGCACTGTGGCTGCAGGTGGGCGGGGCAGGGATAGGGGCGGGGCAAGGGGTGGGCCCCAACCCTGGTGTACTGCAGATGCGCCAAGATTGACGCAAGTGCAGTCACGTCCTCTTCAGGATCCGATTGTGTTTGTGTCAAGATTGACGCAGGCGCAGTGATGGGCTCGCCCAGGCGAACCGGTCCGCCTGGGTTTTTGGCCCCCCACTAGCTAGCGGATTGCTAGCAGCAGGCCAAAAGTAGGAAGAGGTTCGGGCGATCCGGCCCGAACTGGCCTGGGCCCATCACTGGACTATTAGGTATGTATATTACCAGTATAATTATCAGAAAGACAGGATTCATTGCAGCTCCTTGGGATTGGGTATACAGTTATCTCCCGCTTTCTGATGATTCATTTTCTGACAATCCACTCTTTCAACACCTTTCAATTATACTCAGAACAAACTAATGAATTAATGAACAATCTATCTACACTATTTACAGTATATACCACTTTTCCACTAGAAAGTTCACAAAGCGGTGTACAATGAAAATGAAAAAATTAATGGCTAATGGATTGAACTCATTCATTCAGTGCATGTTCTCCTCTGTGAACATCTCTCTGCTGTTCTAATGGACAGAACTGTCTTCCCCCATGTTTTAGCTCCAGATCTAATTCCATTCCAGAAGGTGTTAAGGAGAATCCATTTGCAGAAATCTTTGTGTAGCAGCAGGAATTTGCAAGATAAAAGGAGTATTTTCAATTAAAACATTGGAAGAAACATTTATAAACTAAAAAAAGATTTTTTTTTTCACTTTTAGTGTTCTGGTCCATAACCTATTCAATAAGTGGGGGATACCTGTATACGTATATTTAAACCCAGGTTTGTTGCTGGAATGATGAAGTAAAGGTTTTACATGTGTAGAAGCAGGTTGCCATATATCAGTACATCCCACGTTTTTCATCACCAGATCCATTCATTTGGCATTCCATATTTAGTCATGGACAGAGGTTTATAGTCAAAGGCCGAGTATAAACAGGTATGCCTCCTAGTATATCTGTTCAGAAAACAGTTTACTGCCCTCCAGACTCTCCAGAACATTAGAGACTACCCTATGGAAATCTGGCAATTTTTTAAGTATAGATAAAGTAAGCCTTCACATAATAAAGCATTTCTAAATGCTCCAAAGGCTTTGCATGTATAGCTTTAATTCTCCCCTGCAATTATCCCTCCTCTCCCCAGCATTCACAACCTCTCTTCTCCAGTTACTCCCTGCTGCTTTCAAACATCCCTCTATTTTGTATCCTCCAGAAACAATCCCTTGACTCATTCTTGCTCTGCCCTCATCTTTCAGCTTCCCTTCTTGGAATATTCTGTTTATTCCTATTGCTTCTTTTTTCACCCCTCCAACTCTGAAACTGATTCCTTACGGTTGATGTTTGCTCTCAAGACTCAGTCAGCCTATAGGATACTTTTTCTGCTGCCCGTGGGCTGGGTTGGGATCAGGCCAGGAGGGAAAGTTAAGAAACTTTTACCTACCTACGAATCTATGTGCCTATTCAGAGTTATGCCAGCTGTTTTCCTGGCATAAATTCATTAGGTCCAAGGGGACATGTCAAGCCCAGGACAGAGGCTTCATAGAATTTAAACCTGCTTACACTTCTGTAAGGATCACAAGCTGCAATGGATCTCCTTGGACCTGTGCTAGCAATTTTGCTAGTGCAAATCCCAGGAGAAAAAGGGGACTGCAGCAAAGGGGGATAGGATCCACCACACACCATTGCCACTGGATCTACTTCTACCCACAGTTTCCCTGCTCCTGTTATGGTCCCTCCCTGCCCAGTTCTGCCAGGTCTTCCTTCCCCAACCACCTTCTGCTTCTCTCACTGACTTACCTGGTCAACCAGGTAGTAACAGGCAAAAGTGCAGGTGGGAAGGCACTGGCCTTACCACCAACATCCCCGGCATTGTGCTGATTAGCATGGTGTCTGAGTGCCTCTTATGACTGACACTGGTTGCTTTATGGCAGTCAGTACCAGCAAAAGAGGCATAATGACAGCATTGGATGAGCATAGGATTGGGCCATTAGAGGGACATTTCTTAGCTGCTACTAATAAGGTTTATTCTTCCATTTGGAGAAATTTAGAATGAACACTGGAAGTGAATCATGGCTGGGCCACAAGAACCACGTCATGTAAAAAGTCATGAATGAGGGTTTCCTTTTGATATTGGTCTAAAAAGAGTTTACATCGCTGTGAATGATGAAAATGTAGGAGCCATGGCAACCTTCTCATCAGAACTCTGAGAATGCATCAGAAATGAGGCTATTACAATTATTAATTCACATTAGCGGCTATTAAAATTACTACCTGCGGATTCACAGCCTTTCAAATCCTTTTTCGCCTTGGGAATGATGCTTTGCTTGCAACAGGAGTCATACCACTAAAGAGGAACAGGGCATTTTGAGCAAGGCATAGGAATTCCAATGGAAAATGAAGCCCGTGCTGAGCTTAATGTAACTGCTTTGTAACGCGAGAGAAGCAGATGTAATATTTTACTGTTTTAATGATGGCAGAGAATCAGCTCAGCTTCATTGGCACTAACAAGAGCTGAACCCTGGCTGGTTTTCTGGAAGCTAACACTAGAAATTCAACTGCGGGCTATTCCGTTACATACCAAGCAGCATACAGAATATTCTGCCGCTCTGGGTAATAAACAAAGCCAATAGAATAAGAATCAGTTGGAAAATTTCAGCCAGACCTGTAGGAAAGACTAAGGAAATCATGTCAAGTCTTGGCTGGCTCTCTCCTTTAACTGAAAAATGCAACAGCCTTCTGTTTCAAGACAAAGAAGAAGCCACATTATCCAAAGGCCACAGTAGGACATAATCAGGGGAAGCAGCAGCAAAGCAAAGAGAGAGTGTTTTACTTATGGAAATGGGCAGGAAAAAAGTGACAGATAAACAGCACCAAAAGCCAAGGAGGTAGAAGGAAATATAACGAACCAAATGAGAAATTTTAGCTGGGCCATGGCTGTCAAAGGCTGCAAAGCTTTCCCAGATGTTTTAGGTATTGAGGCACAACAAAAGCCCTTATAAGCATCATAATCCAACATTTCCCAAAATCGCAATTCTCAGCCAGGAGATAAAAACCTACACGTGAGTCCCACCCTGTCCAAAAGTGGATTGCATCAGTTGTTTCAGCATCACTTTATAAACACTTAGATTTGTTTTAAAAAAAATAAGAATATAAAATATGAGGAGGAAAAAAGAGACCAGATGAGTAGGCCTTCCATCCAGTCACATCCAAGAAACTGAGGCCGTTTCTATTCAAAGCATGCGTGCTGCCACTGAGACAGAGCCTTTCTTCTGTGCAGAAGAGGAAAGCAGTCTTTAGTGCAACAGTTACAAAGAGGGAAGTTCATCAAATGCAACTTCTCACCTCTGTCTGGTAAGCTAAACATAACTTGGAACTTGGAACTTCCTTTTGTACAATAATATAGTAACTCTGTCCTCATTTCTATGCAGTTGACCTGGCACTGCAGGAGAAAGGTGAAAATACCATATTTCTCAAATCTTATATGCCATTGAATCTAATGTACACCACATACCTATAATCAGAATACCACATTTACCCCCAAATCCAGTGTAATTATGGGAGCACATAAGAGACTTTAAGTGCACCTGTAGTTACTGCAGAAGGCCTCCGTCAGTCTTGAAAGACTATGGTATTGTGCTTGGCGCTGCATACGCTGCATGCAAAGCACGAAAGCCTGGGTTAGGTTGTTATGGAGGATAGGCTGTTACCCAAGCAGCAAATCCTCCCTCTCCACGCCACTGAATTAGTCCAATGGAAAGGCAGAGCCAATACAATTGGATCCAGCTGGTGTCGCAGAGCTGAGCTAAAGACAGGAGCTCACCCTGTCCTGTGGGGCTGACCCGGGTCTCGAACCCTGGCCTGCTGGTTAACAGGTGCATCATCTTAATTGCTTGTGCCACCCACAGCCCTAGTTACTGCACCACCTAGTGAAAACCTATGGGAAATTCATATTGGAATCCAGAGTAAGTTGTTCTTACACCAGATCAAGGACTTCCTGTAGTTACTCTGGATTTTGCCCTTAGTTAAATCTAATTAACCATTGAATCTCATGTGCATGATGATTTTGGAGACTGAGAACACAATCCTCACCATGTCTAATCAAAAGTAAGCCCCACTGTATCCAATGGGTCTTACTCCCAGGAAAGTATCTATAGGATTGCAGCCTAAATTCAGTTGAAAAAGGTGATCGTTCAATTCGAATAAAAACTGTATATGGTACAAAATTAAAAGTAGCATCCATGATGTGTGTGGGAGGAGGTGAAAGCTATGCTCTAGATCTGAAAAACTGAATGTAAAGCATCATTTACATAATAATTTAGGGTTCAATCCTATCCGACTTTCAAGTGTCAATGTGGCCACAATGCAGCTCCAAGAGAACAAATTGAGCAGATTTCCATGATTCTCCCTCCTTATGTTGAGGAGATCTCTATGACTTTCCAACAGCGCATGACCTGCATCAGCACTGTAAATCTGGACTGTATTGGGCTCTTCCTAGAAAGAACTGGTTCTAGAAAGAAATAGAAAAAATAGTTTTATTGTGAAAGAAATAGTTTATTGTGAACATATCTCGGTTCCATAGTACAGTACTTGAATATGAAATACAAAAGAGTCATGGCAATGCCAGTATGACTGCATGCTGGTTAAATGCTCTGAGCATCTTGGGGTTGTACAGATTAAAAGAGAAATTATTACACGTATTTTTATTCTGTTGCCTTCTCCAGTTAATTTTTTCCCCTAAGTCCTATTAGCCAGAGCAGACGAACCATCGATACCCTTCTGCTGTTGACTAAAATTGGTATGGCTTGTTCAACTTAGGGCACAATCCAGAGTAACTACAGGGAGTCCTTGCTCTGGTGTAAGAGCAATTTGCTGTGGATTGCAGTATGAATTTCCCGTAGGTTTTCATTAGATGGTGCAGTAACTACGGGTACACGTAATGTCTCTTATGTGCTCCCGTAGTTACTCTGGATTGTAGGGCCAATTATTATACTATAATAATCTACATGAGAGATTATTTGAATTTCCTCTCACAGACGACAATGGGAAAATCGTGCGAGACGCTACCATTGGAGCGCTACAGTTTTATTTGGAAGGCGACAAGGACACTCTTCATTTCCTCATAGATTTTTCAAAGGCCTGAACTAATTAGTACTTATTAGAAAACAAATTAGAATGCATTTTATTTCTCCATATGGTGAAAGTGCGATCTACAGCACAAGGCTAGTGTGGCAGAGCGGCAGAGCTGGGCTAATGATTTCCAATGGATAATTTATTTGACACACTGTATGTTTTTTCTTCTGTTTTGGAGTTGTTTATGAACAGATTATTTTAATAAATGCATTCAATATCCAAAATGATTTACATTGCTGTTATTTATTAATTTATGTGAATATGTGCAAGGTAGCTCATATAGGAGCAATTCTTGCTTGTATTTGTGAACCAATCTTCATGTTTCATTGGTTGCGTATTATGTTACGCGATGCAGACAGACAGGCGGACGGATGAATGGATGGATGGACAGATGGATGGATGGATAGTCTCAACAGGGCAAAAGGAGATCAACAGGTCTCCTCCAGTCAATGAAACCTACCTGACCCTGCATCGAGAATGCAATAAACATGCTTTATGGTGCATTTCTGACACCCAGCATTGGTGGGTACTCATATTCCCAGCACTGAAAAGTTCAGGACTGGGCTCTTATACAGGAGAAATAAGAGTGAATTGACCAAGTATGGCTACTCTTCTTGAATTTATATTTTAACATTAGCAGGAGGAAGTTATCGAAGCTGTCCTTTCAGGAGTTCGGATTGCCTAAGGCAAAGTCTTGACAATCTCCCTCTGGGAAAGCATATGTATAGCTTTAAGTTACAGTTTAGTTCCGTGCAATATAGGTCAAAATATTGAATCTGCTTAACACAGAGCAACTGTAGCATGATGGGAACTGAAGACAGTAGGGAAAACTCTCAATACCAAACCAATGAATTTGTAAACTGTTTTGTTATTTTGATAGATTTCTGTCATTGCTGATTTAGCAAAACTATTTCAAGAGTCATATTTTTGACTTTTCAGTAAATTCTACAAAAATATATACTCAAAAAAGAGAACATAAATTTAGAATCACTTTCCTGTTATTCCAAATTAATTCAAATTAGCACCCCAAAAACAACATGGAACTGAAAAGGCAGAAATGAATGACAATATGTTTTGCTGACACTGTTCCTGGAGTCAAGTGCGTGGACTCATTTCAGTCTCTTGAATGACGTTGCATGACACTTGATGTCCATAATCCACATTTGGCAGGAGCTGCTGGGGATACAGAGAGAAATCTATGGCTCTGCACATAGTTTCCTGTCTCATGCCCTGTATGGGTAGCATGTTGATGAGTCTACATAATAAATACATTTTACTGATGCCTCCTGCCCATGGTTCGACTATGACCTGATCCTAGAAGATGTATGCACATGTTTACATGTTTGGGCTCTCTCTCTCTCTCTCTCTCTCTCTCTCTCTCTCTGCATTTGCTCACAACTCATCAGAGTCACATCATAGTCACCTGTCTACTGTCTAAGTAACTAGTCACTGCACACAAATGTATACAGTATATAGTGGGTGGATAAACAGAGCCAACTTTTAAAAACAAGCTGCAAAATTGAGTCATTTGGCCCAGCCCTAAAGAGAAAAATATTGCATGTCATTTTCATTTTCATTTTATTTTGTCTTCTATTAATTATAAGGACTAGGGGCGCAATCCAGAGTAACTACGTGGAGTCCTTGCTCCGGTGTAAGAACAATTTGCTCTGGATTGCAATATGAATTTCCCATAGGTTTTCACTAGTTAGTGCAGCAACTACGGGTACACATAAAGTCTCTTACGTGCTCCCGTAGTTACTCTGGATTGTAGGGTAAGGCTGCAATCCTAAAAACACTTTCCTGGGAATAAGGCCCATTGAACACAATAGGGCTTACTTTTGAGTAGACATGGTTAGGATTGTGCACTAACTTATATATTCAACCATCCATAATTATAATTGTTTTGCATACTTAATACTGCAAAAGTTATTAAAGAAATGAAATTAAATTGCACATGAGATTTTTATAAATCTCTTTAAAAAATCAAAACAATTTTTGCCTTCTGAACAGTCTTCACGACATGATATGTATGATACATGGCCCTCTGAATAAGTTGGGGGGAGAGGTCTCCTGGCTTGGATTATGTTACTCTGGAGATTTCACTATAGACAATAAACATGCTGACCTCAGCCCTTGGCCACAGCATGACATAAGTCAGAAAACTGTTGGATTAAAAGTGTGGTTGTTTCATTCAGCACTGGCTGCCAATGGCCTAAAGGCACTATTACAATTCGGGGCTGCCAGGATGCAAGAAGGGCTTGCATTGTAATAATTTTCTTTAGTGACATTGTGTGTTGGCCGTAGTAGACAGAGCAGCAAACGAGTAGGATGCCACTTGCAGACACCACTTTTACAGTCGGGGGTTTCATCAGCCCCCCTTTGAGAGACTGCATGCCAGTGCTGAATTTAGGAAGTCAGGACTTCTTGACTCAGCAGTAGAAGATTGCAGGCATAACAAAAGTTTTGACAATCCTATAGGTCTCATCACAGGATCTTATGATGGATATGCAGGATCTTATGATCTTGGTTATGCAGGATCCAACCCTCTGTTCCGGGCAGCTGGGAATAGCCTCTGCCTGCTCCCACCTACTCGGATCTAGGCCACATCCAGAGGTGTCCTAGATCCAAGTAGACCTAAGTAGACCTAAGTAGACCAAGGGGCTGCACTTGCCTTACCCCAAAGAAGAGGAAAAGCTTTTCCTTCATCACATTAGCACAGCAGCAGCTCTTATCCTTGTGCTGAACCAAACTGCCTAATCCACCACATGTCTGGATTGCTCTGTGATTCCATTATCATTACATATTATTATTCTTTTAAATCCATTACATTGTCCTTTTAAACATATTAATACATTTTAATACATTGCCATTTTCATTACCTTTCTAGAAGGATGTGAAAAGGGGGATATAAATATTTTAAATAAACAAATAAACATGCTTCAGTATCATTTACTTCTAAACCAATTAGGAGAAAGACTCCCTTACAAGAAGCAGGATGCTCGTGTCATGACCATTTCTCATCTACTTGCACACATAATAATTTTTTGCATGAATTCATATGATACTTGAAGACCAATTGACTAACACACATATATAGTAGTTGTGTCTGGGGCATAGCATGAGGCAGAGCAATGAAAAGAAAATGTAAAGGAAACAGCTGAATTAGAAAAAAAAAGTTCAAGTGGTTAGAAAAGCACTATAGCTAAACTTTTTTAAAAGCAGGTTACAAAAACAATTTAAACTAAGCAGTGGAACCTGCTTGCTAGGGTTTTAAGCAAATTAGCTAATTAACTTACTGAACTGCTCTGTGAGGAAAAACAAATGTAGCTAATATTCCAGATAGGACAGTATAGTAATTCTTGAAATTACAACTTGTGTAAAGCTTTGTAGATGCTATTCCCTAAAGGACAGAACATTATTAATTCCTCATTGGTCTTATAGCTATAAACTCAGAAGGAGGGAATAGGCTGGAAATGGACAAGCACAAAGGTGAAGCAAATCTTGGCCGGATTCTGGGCCTCATTTGTACACTTTAAGGCCTTCAGATTGTATATAGCAAGTCACAAAATCAAAATGCTTCTTCAGAGTTTAAGATATACATTGCCAGAGGAATTGCTTTGGGGCACAGCCTATTGTTCAAGTTCATTAAATACCCAGGAGGCTGACAACTTGTTTCAGGTTGCCCAAGATGAACTGTATCATTCTATCATTCTGCAAAAACCATCACAATCTGGTTCATGCGGACACCATGACTGCAAAATACCCAAAATGTGGACTATGCCTTCATGGATTGGTGATATTTATAGTTCTTATTCTTATAGTTATAGTTCTTATCAGTTCTTATTTGTTCATTCTTAACTGTATCTATACGGTGTTTAATTGTTCTTTCTTTCTGTCTTTCTTTCTTTCTTCCTTTCTTTCTTTCTTTGATGCTATAATTAGATATTAATCTGTATTAAGCAAACAATGAGGACAGATGGAAGAACTATAAAACATTCTCTTTTGCAGCCTCTCTCCATCTCCCATCCCCCTAACACACATACAAAGCATTATTTATTCTTAAATTGAAATAATAGTTGCACATTCTTAGAAAGGAGATCATGGAACCAGCAGTGGGTGTGTGGCAGCAACCATTGAGTTAAATTCATAATTGGCCACTTAATGGCCCAATCCCACCTAACTCCTCACATGGTGACGCAGTGGCATTAATGTGATACTCACTGGATCCTATGGGGGAGTGTTGACCTCTTGAGGACCACTTGATAGGAGGCAACAATTGTTCTTTTGCATCTGGGTAAATCCCTGCTAATCCATCAGTTCTCAGATTTCTGCCAGCTCACAAGGTTTATATCACTGGTGCCAGTCTGGTTGGATTGAGACCACTAAGAAGGTTAGGATTGAGTGGATGCTACTGACACTTACCCCCAAATCCAGAGTAACTACAGAAGCATGTAAGAGACTCTACGTGCACCCATAGTTACTGCACCACCTAGTGAAAACCTATGGAAGATTCATATTGGAATCCAGAGTATGGCTACAATCCAGAGTAACTACGTGAGCATGTAAGAGACATTACGTGCACTGGTAGTTACTGAACTACCTAGTGAAAACCTATGGGAAATTCATATTGCAATCCAGAGTAGCTTGTTTCTCCGGAGCAAGGACTCCCTGTTGTTACTCTGGATTGCGCCCTAAGTTGTTCTTACACTGGAGCAAGGACTCCCCGTAGTTATTCTAGATTTTGCCCAAAGTCTGGTTCATTTCCAGACCAGATCCACCTTTCTCATTGCCCTCCACCTCTGCCCACCCCACATCCCCCAGACCCTTGTGCTGACTTACTGGTGCTAAGTGATGTCAAGGGACCACTATTGAACCAGCACTACCACTGAACCAGCACTGCCACTGCCACTTGATTTGATGCCATATTTCTGCTCCTTCCAACAATATGTTGCATTTGCAGCCACTATAAAGCACTGCTAGAATATGAGTTTTGGTGACATTGAGGAAATTTAGGATAGGGCCACAGATTCTACTGAATTCTTCCTGAGCATGTAAGAAATGCTCTCTGAAAACATGGGCCATTATTTCCAAAATGCATAGTCCTTGATGCAACAGCTCAATGTTATCAGCTCAATGTTGATTACCTTCATTCTTTTTTCTACTTATAAAATATGTGTTTGTTTATTTTTTTATTTTGGAGGGCTTATATGGTGTTGTTTGATCCCAGTGAAGGGACCACCAAGGCAGCTTACAATAACAATCAGAGCTTTAAAAAATCATAAGAGAAACAGGCAAAAAGAGGCACAAAGAATCAAATAACCAGAGACATCAAGGGCAAAATTCAGAGTAACCACAGGGAGTTCTTGCTCCAGTGTAAGAACAATTTACTCTGGATTGCAATATGAATTTCCCATAGGTTTTCACTAGGTGGCGCAGTAACTATGGGTGCACATAATGTCTCTCACGTGCTCACGTAGTTACTCTAGATCATAGCGTTAGACTCCCAAAAAAGTTTTTTAAGCTTTTTAAATAAGTTTTCAACTACCTACTGAAAAGCAGGCAGCATAGGGATCATTCTGGCTTCACAGGAAAGCCTGTCCCATAATCAAGTGGATATCACTGACAAAGCCAATTTTCATATTTCCACAGCTACATCATGAATAATGGTGAGATGTAAAGCAGATTGTTCAGTGATGCTTGTGGCATGCAGGCAGGCTGATGATGGTCTAATGTCGGGTTTCCAAACCATGTCAGACTTTAAAATTCAACACCAGGAGTTGTGCTCCAAAACACACCAGTAAAGAAGCCAATGCACCTTACAAATCACAGGTGTGTAATGGATTTTTGGGTGCCTAGTGAGCACTCAAAAGCACCCAGAGTCCTTCATTTTTCATCAGGTGCATTTCCATGCAGTCTCCAGGGACAGTCCCCAAATAATGAACATTACATTTGTCCAAATGCAAAGTGGCTGATCATGAATCACTAAAATCAGATCTGCTTTCTTCTGGAAGGGCCATAAGCTGGCACACCAGCCAAAGAGGGCACAGGCAGTCTCGGCCACAGAAGTAAATCTTTTTAAAGCAAAAATATATAGTGCATATTCCTTTTAAACAACCAAAGGACATGCTAACCTTGTCTTCATTTGAGAATCACAATATTTCCCTTTTATGTTTATAGTTTCCTGTTTTTACATTCTAGTCACATGGATTTCACATTGACCCAGTGAGAAGAGTGTAGGGGATCCGTAATCTTCCCTAAAACGTTTCTTGGCCTGAAATTGCTCCTCATTTATGTGATGCACTATCCCTACTATGTTCTAAACAACACCCTGGCCTACCTAATATATGCAAATTGCAAGCATATACAAATCCTATTTTTCGCATCATGGAAAGACTCTATGACCTGATTTTTTTTCTACTGGTTCCTTAAAGCATAGCTATAACCTTCCTAGCACCTTTTTTAACAGCATCTTCCTAATCCTTAGGTAACATGTAAATCCTTTTTCTTTCTTTGAAAATATTTTCCACATTACGTCCTGCGTTCAGAGCTATATTTCAAAGTGTCATTTTAATCCTTTTTATCTCAGTGATAACACAGATTATTGTTCCTGTCTTAGGTATTCTGGTCACATTTCATTGTATTTCACTGAAACCTCTATAGAAAAATGAATGCTTTAGGCAAAATGAACTCTGAACTTTTGTGACATCAAAATACCTAATGTGAATATATTAAATGCAGCCTCAATGGCTTAAGAAAAATCCATTAGAAACACATTTACATTAAAAGTTTGCACCACTGCACTTCACAAATGAAGGTTTTTTTTTCCTTCTAAAGTTTAGAATTCTGTCAAATCATATGTTCACAAGTGGAGAACCAAGCACTTGATTTGAACCCTCCTCCCCACAAAAAAAGTGAATTAAAAATGTTTGTGACAACAAACATGGTTACTATCCACTAGCTATTAACAGATTTGGCATCAGGCAACTAGGAAGTAATGACATTGTCTTGATTTGACATATTTGACCACTTACAGGTCATGATGACACTATAAAAGTTAATGTGCATGTTCTTTTTAAAAATACTATTAAGGCTGCAATCCTAACCACAAGTTAGACCAGCATAAGCCCTGGCATAAGTCCTATGCCACCTGGGGGTATCACAAAAGTAAGGCTCTTCTGCCCCACTCCTGGAGGGTTAGGCCAGTGCATAGGCATACAACAACCTCCCCCTGCAACCATGGGAAGATATGCTAGGTGAGGTATGCTGGTCTAAATTGGTTAGGATTGCACCTTTAGTGTGCCAAGAAAGCAGCATCTATAATAAATTGTCTTTAAATTAAAAAGTGATATTAAATTGAGCTTAATATTTAACAAAAAATTCTAGAAAATGAGATTATTTTTGATTGCCAAAAAAATTTGATTTTTTTAAATATTTATTTTGCTTGTCATTATGGGGTGGGTTCTTTGGTGACAATTGGGAATCAAATGCCAGAGAATTGATAAAGGGAAGGCAGGGCATTCTCAGTCACCTGTAGTCTGGGATTAGATGGAAAGTCAACTGCAGGGAACAGAAATCACTTTTTAGACTGACTGACATGCAGCCAATACAGCATAAAGACTTAAAAGAAAGAGGTGATGCAATTTCACAACAACTGGAAAAGAGAAGAATTTCACTGACACGATCGCAAGCTCCTGCAACTGATTTTAGGGATCTTTGAGAGGAATACCCATATTTCCAAGCAACCGATCAGAGCAACCCTGATCTGGATTACGGTTAAGACAGTCAAAGCACAGACAGTCACAATGCACAGCACCCACCTTTTGAGATTTTTATAATTAGCACTAGCAAAATTTGCCCACATTGCAGGAATAAAATATCCCCCTGTGCACCATCCACCCTGTGTCCCATCCCCCATTGCGCATCATCCCCCATGATCAACATCCCCCCAAGCTCATCAACCCCAAATGCACAACATCCCCCATTGCACATCAAGCCCCCATTACGCAACAAACTCCCATTACACAACAAACCCTCGTGCACATCCTTGCCTATGCAGCCCAGTACTATCCAAATCTACGCAGAAGTAAGCCCACTAAGTCAATGGCGCTTACTCCTGAGTCACGGGGAGTCCTTGCCTATGCAGCCCAGTCCTTCCCTACTTACCTCTCCCACCTCCCTTTCCCCTCACTTGCATGTGTTGTGTTGCTACAAACTGCTTTGAGGGCATTTTACTTGTCTGCGTCAGGATCATGTATGTTGAAGTCACTTGCATGTGTTGTGTTGTTGCAAACTGCTTTGAGGGCGTCTTACATGACTGGGTCAGAAGCATGCATGTAAGAGGTTTTCAATTTAAAAAGTGTTGAAATTAAGTATAGTAAAGCAATATGAGTATTTTTGCTTTATTTTTACATGTCCTACATTTGTCCTACATTTTTTAATCTAGGTAGGAATTTTGGCTTGGGGGACAGGAATTTTGGGGGACTTGGCAGGAAATTTTCGGTTTGGTATCTGGTCACCCTGGACCAACTGCAGGGTGAGGTGCTCATCCCCGTTTCTAAGCCTTTAGAGCCAGTGTTGTCCGAAGACACTTCCATAGTCATATATGGGGCCATAATAGTGGGGCCATAATATATGGGGCCAGCATGACTGCCGAAGGCACACGGAATGCTGTTTTTACCTTCCTGCCGAGATGGTACCTATTTATCTACTTGCATTTACATGCTTTTCAAACTGCTAGGTTGGCATGAGCTGGGCTAAGGACGGGAGCTCACCCTGTTTTGTAGGACCCTGGTCTTGAATCCTGGCCTGCTGATTAACAGGCACAGTGTCTTTACCACTTGCACCACCAACCATACATAGGGGAAAAAGGGGGAAAGGCTAGAATGCTATGAAAGCAGCGGTCACTGTTATGTTTGCGTGACAGGGAGAATAAAATAGACCTTGAAAGACAGAGATTGATGGCCAAAGATGAGATGAATCGAAGTGGTGAAAGAGGACATGGGAAATAGAAAATGACAGAGGAACTGACATAAGATGAAATGGAACGTGGAAGCTGGACGAAAGCAGGTTCCATGAAGGGAAATTGCGGGAGAAACAAAAAAAATTATGCCACAAGAACATTGGTAAATGCATTTCACAGACAACCCTTGGTCGCTATCATATTAAATCATTCTCTATTGTCACAGATTTTCTTTCTTCACCTTCTGCTTCAACTATCAATCCCGTTGCTATCTCCTAATACAGACCAATTTCTTACAGCTTAATACAAAAAATTATTACCTTGAAATTCCTACACTGCAATCTTCATCATGGCTTAACCACTTTTATCTGTGTTAAAATCATCACCAATTGATGGTGATAATCTTAAAGCATTCTTTTTTTAAAAAAGAGAGAGATTAAAATGTAAATTCTCAGTGTTAAGAGTTTTCTCAGGTTTTCCTTTCAGGAAGACACTAGAATAAAAATACTTTTAAAAATATTTCCTTAAACTACTGTATATATTAGCATATGATTTTGCTGGTCTTAACAACAAATCCTTTAAAGAGAGTTAAGAGATGTACCAGCTCATATGCAATCAGAAGAAGCTTATGAATATAGGCTGATTCACACCTGCTTGTGTATCACTACAGGTGTCTCTTGTTATCCACAAGGGTTCTGTTCTGGAAGCTCCTGTGGATAAAAAAATCAGTGTATAAAGAAAACAATGGAAAGAATAGGTTTAAAGACCCACTTCCATGTTACGCGCTCCTCCATTGTGCCTAATGGAATAAGGTTGTGCCTTAAGCTCTGCAGGGGTTTGGTTCTGGGGCTGAAGACTGGAATGATGACTTGTATGACTGCCTCTCTACAACAGTAGAATAGCAGTTTTGAAAAATGTTATTTGCAGTGGCCATTTGTGTTAAGTCAAATCCATGTATAAAAGAATCCATGTATAACTTGACTTGACCTGTAATCTGCAGTTATTTTATTTTGCATCAGTTAACAAACAATGGGTAACCTCCTATCACTGACATACAGTTGGACCTCAAAGGATCACAGGTGGGCCCAGGCCGGTTCGCACTGGTTCTGTAGAACCGGTTGTTAAATTGGGCCTGACATTAGCAAACCGGTTGTTAGCATCGGGCCCACTTCCTGGCGCCCACCGATTCTGGCTAGCTCTGAGGCGGAGCAGCAGCCAGAAGCTGCTGCTCTGTCTCGGAGCTAGCGAGAATGGCGCTGTGCACAAAGACGCACTGCACATGTCCAAGACTTTGGACATGCGCAGTGTGTCTCTGCGCACCCATTGGGCCTTGCTCCAGAGGCAGGGCCAGCTGCTCCACCTCCGGAGCAAGGCCCAATGTCTGCGCAGACGCACAGCGCATGTCCAAAGTCTCGGACATGCACAGTGCGTCAAGGCTGGCGCTTGCGCAATGCATCTTCTCCATATTGAGAATATGCATGCCTGTGTATTTGTATGCATATTTGAATATATGTGTCTGAATGTATATGTATTTGAATTTGGGTTGAATCTCAGGAATTGTTGGATTCAAATAAAAAATCCATTTTCTCTTTCTCCTCATTGTGAACAGCAATTCTGTCCTGGCTGGATCACGCTACCAGCTGATCTTTTGCTGTGGTCCTGCTGCTACCACTTTACCACTTTAATGTTCCAAATATCACAAAGAGATCCTTCAGAGTGCATGATATTAACTCAAACACAGTACTTCACGCGGGGACAGTTTATATGACAGTAGTGCCGAAATTTAGATGGTTAAGAAAAGCCTAAAAATAGGGAAGAGATAACAGATAATGCATCTCGGTAGGAAGCACCAACTGGTAATCCAGGAAAAATGGGGTGGAAATATAAACTCCAAGTTTAGAAATAGGTATGGAGATTCAAAAGTCAGAACCAAAGGAGTCTAAGGCTGCAATCCTAAAGACACTTTCCTGGGAGTAAGAAACACTGGACACAATGGGGCTTACATCTGAGTAGACATGGTTAGGATTGTGCTCTAATTCAGACAATTTCATTTTTCATCCAAAAGTGCAAGAACAGCCTCAGTGTAGGAAGACCACAGCTGCATAAAGTTGAGAGTGATTTAAAACCAGAAGGTACTGTCGGAAATATTTGTAGTTTCTTTCCCCAAGCCTTGTTTCTAAATCTATATATGTTCCCCCAACTGTTATGTATGAAATAACCTTTGAGCTTAATGCCACTTGAAACAAACATTGCTTTTCAGGCTCTACAGACTCTGAAGGTCATGAATGCAGGCTACAAATCAGGAAGAATAAAATTTGCCCTACAGTAGAAGTCAAAGATAACTTAATCCTTGACAGTGAATTTCTTGAATTAAAGAGAAGGCAGACAAACGACCTCTCTACCTTTTGCACAGCTGTCAAACGACAAGCTTTTGACCACTGACCGGACCACGCCGACTGGTGGCGTCCGAAGCAGTGTTTCCTGTGCAGGGATTAAAACCGGTCTTGATAAATATTTTGGGAGATGTAAAGCATTTGACTAGCGTATATGATCTTCACTTTCCTCTAGACACGCAATCCTTTTCTTGTTGACATGTGCATTATTTCCCCAATGCACTTATGCTGTCAATGTATTCTTGCGGTAGAACTCCAAGTAAGATACATTGTGATCCTATGTGCCTGGCCAAAGGTAAGCAGTTGTTGCATGCAGTGGGGCTTCCATCCAGATTGAAGTTTTACCCATGCAGTCTGTTTTACCCTGCCCTGGGTCTACAGTAGCCATGAAGCTGCAACATAGCTATGGGAGGGGGGTGCAAAACACTATGTTACTGCCATGTGCAAAGCAATCCTTCCCCTCCTGAGCCGTTCCAGGTAGGGACAACATAATGGTAGTATATGGCTCAGCTTTGTTTCTGCTGCCTGGAATGGCTTCAAGGAGGAGGATTTCAAGCTAGAAAGGCCATTGAGCACAAATCTAACTGCACATTGTTAATCTAGGAACATGTTCCAACCAGTGATGGGATTCAAAGAAATTAACAACCAGTTCTCTGCCCATCTGGCAGCCACTTTTAAATGGCTATTTTTAAACTTTATATGTCCTATCTCGTTAACAACCGGTTCTATAGAGTAGGTGCGAACCTGCTGGAGCCCACTACTGGTTCTAACCCTGTTTTCAGATTGCATTATGCCAAAGGGTAAAGGAAGCTTCGCATGCAGCGCCGAGCACAATATCATAGTCTTTCAAGACTGATGGATGCCACATTTAAAGGAAAGGAAACTGCCAAAATATCTAATATTATGTATCTAATATCTAGATTCTAGGACTGCAGTGGCTTAGTGGTTAAAGGTGCTATACCCGCCAATCTGAAGATCAGCAGGGCAGCAGTTCGAGGCCTGAGTAATGCAAGATAGGGTGAGCTCCCATCCTTAGCTCAGCTCCTGCCAACCTCGCAGTTTGAAAGCATGTAAATGCAAGTTGATAAATGGGTACCACCTTGATGGGAACTAACAGCATTCTGTGCACCTCAATGTATATTCATGGTGGCCACATGACCACAGAAGCATCTTTGGACAACACTTGTGGCTTTGAATCAGGATTGAACGCCATACCCACAGCTGTGGCTGGTTCCAATATAGGTAGCAGGGCAACCACAGCTGGCAGAGCAACTTCCCAGTGACCTTTACCCTACCTACCTTTAATATCTAATATGTTAGACTGAGGGAATTGGACTGAGATCTGGAAGATCCAGGTTCAAACCTACAGTCATGAGGGTTCCTGGGTGACCTTGAGCCAGTCGCTTACTCTCGGCCTCCCCTACCTCACAGGGTTGTTGTGAAGATGAAAGGATAAAAACTTTGTAAGCTGTTGTGGGCATCTGCATTGGTCTGGGGTATAAATCTCTTAGGGCACAATCCTATCCAATTTGGGCTCGCACAACTCACCTGCTCCCCATTCCTGTGGTGGTGTGGGGAGGCTGATGCATATCTGTGCACTGGCTGAACCCCTAAAGGAGTGGCACTTTTGCAACACCTTTAGGCTAGCACGGGACTTGTGCCAGCACTTATGCCAGCTTACCTGGGGCTTAGGTTTGCAGCCTAACTTAGGCTGCAACAACTCATTGGTCTTCCTTTTCCCTTGGTGATGTAGGGAGGCAAGTGCATATCTCTGCACTAGCCTAACCTACCCCAGGAGTGGTGCAGAAGAGTCTTACGGTATCCCAGGTTAGCACAGGACTTGTGCTGGGGTGTAGGCTGGCCGAACTGCAGGTTAGGATGCAGCATTCGGCTACAGTCATAACCCACACTTTCCTGAGAGTGAGCCACATTGGTGATAATGGGACTTACTTCTGAGTAGACATGCATAGGCTTGGGTGATTCGACAGACAGACAGAGTGACTGACTGACTGACTGACTGACTGGTTGATTGATTGATTGATTGATTGATTCTGTTTGTTCCTAATCCAAGGCACTGCGATTGATGAGGGGAGAAGGAATGCTCTGAAAGGAAACAAGGAATGTCGATTGTATTTCTCTGTCAAAGAACAAAGTGAATCTACACCTCACCAACGATAGCTGCAACTTTTCCGTCAACTTCAAAAGGCCGGCTGCAACGTCTACGTGGATTTTCTGTATTCAACCTGCAGCCTTGGCTAGCTGTTTTTCTTAGTAGTGACAGGCAATATTAACACCGCAGACTTTCTGCTCTTTGGTATCCAAGAGATCAGAGAAGACTGCTTTTAACCATTGGAATCCACCTAGAAAGAGAGTGAACTTTCAGGCTTTGGCAAGCTGAAGAAAGCAGTGAGGCAATTTTGACAGACAGGCCAAGGAGGCCATGATGAGATGCAGCTCTCTGCCTTCTTTCATCAGGCCCAGATGGTGGAACGTCTTGGCTTTGTTGGAATACTGCTGAGATAAAAACATAGATAGAGCCAGGTTGGTGGAAACTTAATTTGTTCAAGATGAAGGTGAGCTTATGTCCAAAGAAAACCATAGGCAGCCCCAGGGCTTAAACAGAAATGTTTTTCACTTACTTCCCATTTCACTCGGGTCACCCCGATGGCATAGCTAGAGGGGGCAGAACAGTCAGTCTTGGAGAAAGGCGAACAAGGCGTCCCCTTCCCTTAAGAGCAATGGCAGGCTGGGGGAGCCAATCGGAGCCATATATAGCTACACCACCAGGTCACTTCCCTCCCCACCAAATGTACATTGGCATTGCTCACAACCAATTGGTCGTGACTAATATTCTTAGGATGTAACTCAGTGTGTCATGTCTCAGTATGTTTGCATTGTAACTGAATCTCGTGATATGCTACCTTGGCATCCATCAGTCTTGAAAGACTATGGTATCATGCTCAATGCTGCATGCAAAGCACAAAGGCTTGGGTAGATTGATATGGAGGATAGGTTGTTACCCAAGCAACAAATCCCCTCTCCAAACCACTGAAATAGTCCAATGGAACAGCAGAGCCGATATGATTGGTCCCAGCTGCATCACAGAACTGGGCTAAGGACAGGAGCTAACTCTGTCTTCTGGGGACCCGGGTCTTGAACCCTGGCCTTCTGTTTACAGGCACAGTGTCTTAACCACTTGCGCCACCCACAGCCCAATACCATCACTCACTTTATAGCAGCAAATTTCCATCATTCTTAGATATGGTATCCAGTTTCAGTACAGTTTTGAGACTAGCCAACAATTTAGAGATAGTTACAGAGAAGAACACAAGAAATGGAGAAGAGCCCTAGCAAATGGGCTCCATTCGTATTTTCCTACCATTTCTCCATTAAGCTTAAGCACCATCGGCTATTTCTTTCCAACTATGAATGTCCATGTGTGGGAATCATGAAATGATTATACTGTGATTATCTGGAAGTCACAACACAGTTTGCTGCACAGGGGTCAAATCCAAATAAAGAACTATTTATTTATACCTAGTTGTATATTCCAGATATGTGAAACAGAGACCTAAGTTCAAGACCATCAGATCTCTCTGTGTAGAGTGTATGAATGTGTGTGCGTGTTTTTGCCATGGCCTGAATCTATAAAAATGGGACTATAATGAGATACCTAAGTGGGTGAATGCGATAAAAACCATGATGCACTTTGCAAATTAAATGTGCTATCTCAATGATAAACAGAAACAGCAGGTATTCATCCAGACCCAACGAAATTTGTCTCAGTACTGTTTGATTACATATCTAAAATGAGCTCCTCCATCATGTAAAATTTCAGGTTATTTTCCTAAATGCATAATCAATAAGCTTTGACTTTAAAAAATCAATTTTTAATCAAAATTAACTGTTATTTTCCAGTTCTATCACATATTCACAATCAAGCCAGTCATCTGTCACAAATGCTCTTATGGCACAATTCTAACATGTGCATGAACTGGCCATCCCTGTGCCAGGTCTGAGTGTTGCAAACATGATTTAAGGCTGCAATCCTAAAGACACTTTCCTCTGAGTAAGACCCATTGAACACAATGGGCATACTTCTGAATAGACATGGTTGGGATTGTGATCCCAGGCATGTTTTAATATTAGGCTGGGCTGATGTGAATGCCTGTGCTGACTTACCAGAGCCACGTCCCATATCACACAGATAAGATTGTGCTGGGTGATGTAGATGGTGGCAGGAGGGCATTTTGGAGTGGGTGTTTTTGAGCAAATTAGAAACAGGGAGGATCAGCCCCAAAAGGGAGGTACGATCAGTGGCACTGGCACATGCTGCATCTTAACCCATCCTCTGGTTAGCAACCCTATAGAGGGCTTATGGATTTGCTCCAGCTATATCTGATAAGCCCAGTAAGGATGGACGGGACTTTACCCAGTGTATGGGAAAAAATATCCTCTTACCTTGAGGAGGGAAGGCCAGGTGAACGGGAACTAAAAACATATCGCACCCAAACAGTGTCTTCTCTAGTGGTTTCTGCTGGTATTCTTGGACATCTTTTTAGATTGTGAGTCCTTTTGGGACAGGAAGCCATTAGTTATTAATTTTATTTTCTTTGTAAATGTCTTTCACCTTTTTGTTGAAAACCGGTATATAAATACTGTTGATTGATTGATTGATTGATTGATTGATTGATTGATTGATTGATTGATTGATTGATTGATTGATATCAGACTACACAAACCTGCCTGGCTGTTGGGCGAAGAAGCATATTTGGCTGCTAATTCTTCCAGCAGACCAGGAAGTAAGTTTAATGCAAGTCCTGATTGGGGGCAGAGTTAGCTTCTCTGGGCTTTTTGCCATCACAAGAGTTAGTTTTGGGGGGTATTTATCTCTTCTGTGGCTGTGGCTGTGGGCTGTGGGTGGTGCAAGTGGCTAAGACACTGTGCTTGTTGACCAGCAGGCCATGGTTTGAGACCCGGGTCGGCACCACAAGACAGGGTGAGCTCCTGTCCTTAGCCCAGCTCTGCGACGCAGCTGGATCCAGTCGTATTGGCTCTGCCTTTCCATTGGACTAATTCAGTGGTGTGGAGAGGGGGGATTTGCTGCTTGGGTAACAGCCTATCCTCCATAACAATCTAACCCAGGCTTTCATGCTTCACATGCAGTGTATACAGCACCGAGCATGATACCATAGTCTTCCAAGACTGACGGAGGCCTGCTTATCTCTTCTGGGTAGGACTGTGTGTTTTAACCCAGTTCATTTTGGCTGCTTGGAGACCAAATTGTTTGAGGTTTTTTCCTCCTTTATCACAACATTGTCAGAAGTAGCAGAAAGTGGATATGAAAACGAGTACATACTGGTACTTCACCTTCACCCAGACTGTTTCACCTTTCCAGCTTTGATTCAAGAGTCCTTGGGTAGAAGGAGCCAGAGAAGGTGAGATGGCAGCACTGGTGGGAGGTCAGTGGAGCTCTATGTTGCTTCAGGAAGGCAAATACTTTTTGTCAGTCCTGATCTGATGGCCATAGCCAACATCTATGGTTCTTTCTAGTCCCTAGATTATTATTCAGACTCTGATGTTTATTGATAGGTTGAATGAATCAATTTGCCCTGGGTGGTAAATATGTTTCAAACAAACCCCTGGTGAAGTAAGTTACAGCTTAGTGTGAGTAGAGGTGTGAAAATCCATTTTATGGCATTATGCCCAGAACGAATATGCCCATCAGTGATGGAGCACACACTCGAAAAAAGCATACTATACTTTCTTGAACGTTTGGGATGTTTCTGAAACATCTTGGCTTAATGGTGCTTAGGCAGTATCATTCTACACTAAACAGAATAGAGATTTCATTTCCTTTACAGACTGAGTTGAAATCATGACAGTGCAGGCATGGAAAAAGCAGGCTTTTAAACCTTTTTTGGTCTCTACTTTCTTTAATTGGGTTTCTTTTTCCTGAGCTACATAAAACTGGGTTTTTTGATCCACTGAATTGTCATCCATCAACACTTCCAAGAGCTTTAATAAAACCACAGATATGAATATTTCTCTGACATAGATTTTTTTTAAAATCTAAAAACAGTTCCTCAGTCACATATTTTCATCAAAAATGTAATACCTGATAAAAAATTCAAATGTTTTGGTGCAGTCGAGGCCCTCAACTGGAATAATGTCATCCCATATAACGTGTGGTGTTATTTCTGGGTGAGCTTTCCTTTGCTTGTCTTTAATAGTGATACCGATTTCAAAGGTTCCAGCTCCTCTTGCTCTCAGAATGAGCTACAGTCATAATTATTCTGATCTGTCATCACCTTGCCAGATCATGATATTTCAGGTTTCTTGTTTTGAGTCAATTTAATTCCTTATCTTTGCAGCTTCATAAAGCAGAGAACCATTTTGAACAATAAAGCATAAATAATGTCTTTCTATTTTTGAATGTGTTCTTGGATACAACTGCAATTTATGAGAAAAGCAACTATAATTATGAATGCAAATGATTTCACAGTTATTGCAACAGATCTTGTTTATATATGTTAAACTGTCTTGGAAAAAATAGCCTGCTTTCATCAGGGAAACCTAGGCATCTTCTGTTGAGAGGCAACAGTAAGGGAAATCTAGGCATCTTCTCTTGAGAAGCAACAGTGAGAGTAACACCTATGAAACTAGGATGATTACAAATGAAAGGAAGTGTCCATTTTTATAAATATGTTATTCTTGAAAGCTGTAACTGCTGCTAGTTAATGACTACTGGTAATCACTCCATTCTTTCATCGCATAATACAGAACGGAAGATTTTGGGGACTGGAATAAACATCAATTTATGAATTTGTTTATAAATTATTTCCAATTTTTAAGAACAGCGAAGTCGTGAACTCTTCTGTCACTGTGGCATGAAGATCATAGAATTATAGAGTTGGAAGGGACCTCATAGGTCATCTAGTCCAATATGATTTCTTATGCACACAAGTGCAAATGGAGTGAAACATTTCCCACTGCAACTCACACAACTTCACAGTCTCAGTAAAGGAAAACTTCCACATTACCATACTCTCCTACCAGTCATGAAATTGGGTTGCAAAGTATCTCTTAGCCCAATCCTACCTACCTCCCCGTCAGGCAATGCAATTTCACTGTCATCTGTTAAATTCTGTGGGGGAATCTAGATTTTTCAAAAAAATCTACAGAGGCATCCACAGGATGAAGGAACATTGGTTCTCTTCCCAGATCAAGCTGCTACTGGTCCAGTGGCCTTCTCTTCCTTTTTCTGCACACCTGCCCTGACTTGCTCTTCCCCCCCTCTCTTCTGGCTCTGCATTGCCTTTCCTTTTGCGGTCCATCACCTTGCGGGGCAGCCACTTTCAACTTCCAGTAGTGACAAGGTTGCATACCCTGAGGTTGTTGTATTTGCAGCAGTAATGATGTGTATTTTATGTTGGCAGAGCACACATTACACCAGCATTTATGTGTGGTTAAAACTGGACTATCAGAAACATTGTGACATTCACATACTGTACTCCTGTAAACAAACTACTTGGCAAAAGTAGTATATAAATATGATTGATTGTTTGATTGTTTGATAAAAACTGTGACCATTAACTATTCATAATAGTCAATTTACTCCCAAATAAGTGGACGTAGGACCTCAGCCTAATGGCCCAACTCAGATCACGCAGCACCTGCCTCATCCACAAGGTGGGAAAGGTGATATTCTTCATCACTCCTTTGGAAAACCTTGTCACTGTAATGTCATGGCTTTCCATAGTGTTATCTACCTCCTTCCTTTTCCCTAACTTACACCAGTTACCTCCTGTTTCCCAAGAACCAAATGTGACACAGCTCACTACAACCAGCCACTGCTATTTCCTTTTCTCATTCACACACTGTTTGCATGTGTCAAAAGCCTGAGATTTCTTTGTTGGGTTTTTCTTCCCCTTTTGACAGAATTTGATCCAAAAGTGGGAGGAAAGTAATTGAATGTTGATGTGATCTTTGAAGAGATAGCCAAGATGGCAGTTCTCAAAAACTATGTGCAAATTGTAAGGATTCTGCCGCTCGCTCTCTCTGGGCTGCACAAACAACAGTTAATAATGAGAACTGGAAAGGAATCCTGGAATGCTGACCACAATATGTCACTCTCGCTGCAGACATGAAAAGAAGGCAACATTATATTTATGAATCTTTAGATGATACGGGAAAAAAATATCAGCAATGTAAAGCCAGGAGCAAAGTTGAGATATAAAAGCCAGCTTTATGGGATGCACTCCAAGAAACATGAAAATGTTGTTCACAGCAAATAAGATGGATATGTAGCCTTTGTCAAGGCTGTCCAGATGGCCCCTGCAAATAAACCAGAATACACAGCAGTGATACAGTTGTTGGACAGACAAGTTACACATTTGGAAGGAGCCTCTTGAAGCACTCCTTCATTAAGCTAATAATGTATTTGGTTACACGGTGATCACAAGCCAAGGGGCTGCTAACATTTTCTCAAAAGGAGTACATTTCAGCTGCTATAGCAACCTGGACAGTCCCAATGAAATAAGTTCTTAATTATCCAGACGTCATGAATCCTTGGATGCAAATGGCTTGCTGGAGCACATATACTGAAGACTATATATACTTATATATGTATATAAGATTGCATGGAAGGAAGCATATCAGTGCTTTGCTGTTGCTCCACACATTCCAACTATACTTCATTTTCACTCCAGAGTAGGAATTGGAGTTTTTGATATTGAAAAAATATGACCGTGCAAGACAAGACAGAGGTTTATAAATGACAGATGAGAGAGAAGAGAGGAATTGTTTTTTCTCTCACTCACTCACTCTCTCAAAACACTGGAACTTGCAGTCATCCTATGAAAATTGATTGGCAGCACGCTCGGCACAAGAAAAAGGAAACAATTCTTCATGCCGGGCATACATTACTTGTAGAATTCATCACCACAGGACCTGATGAAGTCCATTAGCTTAGATGACTTTTTAAAATCATATGAATATATTAATTTCCAGCTCTGTTTTCAAGCTCAGAAGAAACCATTTTAACATCTGTCCGCCAAGGACTACCAAGAGCATCAGGAATTACAATGATTGCTGCTAAATGCATTGTTAGCACTAACATTATTCCAGATTTTCTTGCTAATTGAGATGCCACTGCTGAGTTAAAGACATGGTACTCGTCTGTTTAACAGGAGGAGAGAAATTGCCCCTCTTCGTGCCACCATCAGCCTCCTTATGCGCAGATCATTGTGAAGAAAACTAGACCGGACCTTCTCAGCTGCACCAGAATTTTTAGGCGGTACAACAAAATGTCAGTATCTACAGTGACTATCCACTAGTCAAAGACATCTGACACAATTTCCAAGATTAGAGGAAGAAGAATCCCTTAGGAGGCTGTTTCACAAATAGGACCATCCACCTGGAGAAATTCTTCTCTAGACTCCAGGTAGAGAGAACATGGAGCAGGCCCTTCCGTTACTATCTTAGTAGCTAGGAAGGGTAAAACAGATAAATGAAGGGCTGAGTACCTCTACCTTGAAGGATTTTAAAACTCAGTAGTAACCGGAATAGGCCTGGAAGTTCACTAGTAGCTTGAACATTTGGTACATTTGGTGGCATGTGCTCCCACCTGCCTGTACCCACCAATGGCTGGACGGTAGTGTTCAATACCAGCTATGACTTTTGGACTATCCTGAAGGTCAGGCCTGCATAAGCAGCATTAACAGCAATCATTCCTTAAAGTTGCAAAGGCAAAGAACTTTTGCAATGTCCTTGCTGTCTAAAGTGATGTGCAGTTAGCATATCAGATATAATTGAGTGAAGGCTTTCTGGTTATTGCTGCTGCCACTGTTTATTTGAAAGGGGTGCACTGCAGACTGTTGAACCATTCTGGTGATGCTACACTCACACTGTGAACAGGTATCCTCTGTTCTTGAAACTTCAGAACTTCCAACTAACATTACTTCCATAATGCAATTCCATATTCAGGTCTTAAACAAGACTGAAAAGGGTCAAATATGGACATGTTGCACTAGAAAGCTGGTATGAGGAGGAGATGGAGCCGACCTTGCCCAGCAGCTCAATATCCTATATGTTCAGCTCTATATTTTCAATGGCAGAGTTGCCATAATTTTCTTCCATGAAATTGGGACAGGACCCTCTGTCCCATTTGCTAAGATGTGAACACAGTCCACAAAAATCAGGATTGTCCCTGTTTATTGAGACATATGGCAACCCTCATGGCAGATGACCTAGGTGCTATACAACCTACCTGAAATTTTCTCATTTTCACCTAGTGGTTCTGACCTACGGTTTATGAAACATTGCTACTATTCTGTGTGAGCGAAACGATTTGCCATTAAGCCATATAGGGCTGTGGGTGGCGCAAGTGGCTAAGACACTGTGCCTGTTAATCAGCAGGCCAGGGTCTGAGACCCGGGTTGGCCCCACAAGACAGGGTGAGCTCCTGTCCTTAGCCCAGCTCTGCAACGCCAGCTGGATCCAATCGTATTGGCTCTGCCTTTCCATTGGAATAATTCAGTGGCATGGAGAGGGGAGATTTGCTGCTTGGGTAACAGCATATCCTCCATAACAATCCAACCCAGGCTTTCATGCTTCGCATGCAGCATATGCAGCGCTGAGCACGATACCATAGTCTGCACAGACTGACGGAGGCCTGCTTTTTAAAGCCATATAATTTGCCAGAACATTCCAGAATTCTTTTGAGTCCTCGTGGAGCAGCCCAACTACATGGGTCCTTTAATCCCATTAATACCTTTTAAATATAATTTTTATACTACGGTCAATTCCCAGCAACCTATGTATGGATTTCTCATTTCATCGAGAAAGCATGCCACTGCAAACATACTCCAGTTAATAAATAACGCAAACAAGCATTTAGCTGAAAAGCCATTTAACATCAGCTGTAATAAGTGACAGACAAAATTATGATGAACACCTATTGAAGAAGATGAAATATTATTCAGAAAGGGGAGCTGATCTGTAATGAATGCAGTTCAATGAATGCTTGTTTACAGTGATTGCTATGTTCAGGCTGAAGGGGATGCATTAAAACATGCCGTATCATGATGATAGCTTCCATTTTCCTAATAAGGTTCTATCCCTCTTGGCATTATTATGTAAAATGTATGTAACAGGAATTATAAACTTCAATAACAATGTACTGTAAGTACATTAATGTACAAAGGCATGTACAATTCATGGGTGGTATATTCATTTTCTTGTCAGACCAACAAAAGTGGAACTTTAATACCACTTCACTTCTTATATCCTGTTATCTTATTGCAGTTTATGTTTTATGTTTTTATATCTTCAAAGAACTCTCTGCACTTACACCAGACCAGCTGCCTCTTTCTAAAGCTTGCCTCGCTGAAACACAAACACTGTTATTTAATTTCCTTAGCAAGCAGAATAGAAAGTTGATAATAACAAGCTAATTATCTAAGTTAATTATCTAATTATCTAGGGCCTGCTCTTGCTCTCTGTGAAGTCAAATGGGAATTCTGCCACTGAAGCAAAAGAGAACTATATTGGTGCAATGTCACTGAACTCTACTGAAATCCATGGGAGGGAGAAGGCAACTAATCTGACTCATTGCCCAGTCTTGCCTAAATTCCCAATTCAGTTTTTGCTACATACTATTGGGGGATTTTTGGCTGCTGAAAGTCTCCTTGGCATAAGGGAACTTTTTATCCCTAGCCCCATATAAGCCCCCAAATCCACTATGGGCAAAATCCACACGATCCACTAAAATCCAAATCTACTATGGGCAAAAGAGTAACTATGGGGAGTCCTTGCTCCGGTGCAAGAACAACTTACTCTGGATTCCAATATGAATTTCCCATAGATTTTCACTACGTGGTGCAGTAACTACGTGTGCACATAAAGTCTCTTAGATGCTCCCGTAGTTGCTCTGGATTTAGGGGTATGTCGCATGTCTGTGTTGAACCAAGAAGGCAGATCAGGAGAGGGCTCAGGATTCAGTGTGTGCCACGACCAGTCGCAGACTCCTTCTAGTCTGTGTCTGCTCTCCTCTCTCCCCATCACAGCTTCTGGCTTCAATCCTAACCCTTACTCAGGTGGCATAATTCATGGCACAAATCCATGCTGGCCTGTGGGGTGTCGCAAAAGTGCCATAAGAAACTTCTACACCACTCCGGAAGGGGGGGTAGGCCAATGCACAGACATGCGCCAGCCTCCCCACACCACCATGGGAACTGGGAGCAGCTAAGGTCATGCCAGCCTAAACTAGTCAGGATTGGGCCCTACAGCTCTCTTTTCCAGGACTGCACCAAGAAAGTAAACCCTATGCTAGGAAACTCGGGAATAAACATATATCATACGGATGGCAAGAAAAATCTTTAATCTTATAAAGGAAACCCTTTCTAATGATTAATCATTTGCCAAACTTCATTTGGAAATTATTTCTTTTTGAGTTTATTGGACCATTCAAGGAATAAACATCAACATTAATGCATTGTTTAAATGGCAAAATCTTAGTAAGTTCTTTTATTTGTAATTTTAGGGGTTTTTTAAAGGTGATTTTAGATTGTTTTACTGTATGATTCAGCTCAGGACATGTTTCTATGTGTGTCTGAATTTCAGACTATGTTCAATTTAGCATACTAATTTAAAGATAGAACTAGAGATGGACCAAAACTAAAAAAATCCCCAGATTCCAAGCTGGAGAGAAAAAAACTGTTTGTTCATAACATTGGACGTGAACAGAAGATCTGCTTGTCCTAACTGCCTGTAAAAAATATATGGTCTTCCACAGATTAACCCACACAAGCCAGAACATGGTGCATTGCAAACAGAAAGAAGATACTGTGCAGCATAGAAATTCTGGATGATTCAAGCCAAATGCTACAGAGAAAGAAGGTCAAACTAGATATTACTGTAAGCATGTGACTGGGGCTGGTGTTTGTTATTTAGTAAATAGCAGCAAAAGAAGTCCCCTCCATAGATATGAAGGTTGATTTCACTATTACACACACACACACACACACACACACACACACACACACACACACACAAATGCATAACACACAGAGTCTGTCTAGCATTTTCAGGATGACCAGATGTCATCAATGAAAAAGAGAACACAGACCCCTGCCCCAAGGATGAAGGACAGCCAAGAAAAATGTAGGATGTGACAAAATAAAAGTTGAAACATTTATTGCATTCATGTGGTTAATTTAAACACTATGCTATTAATTATTAAATTTGAAACTATTACATATGTGACATTTTATTTCATACTACCAAACACGTACCCACATTGCAGGAGTAAAATTTCCCCTGTACACCATTCCCCACTGTGCATCATCCCCCATGTGCACCATGCCCCCATGCTCATTGTCCCCCATGCACAATATCCCTGTACAAAATCCCCCTGCGCACCTTATGCAACACCCCCTATGCACATCATACATCCATGCATATCATCCCCCATGTGCAACACCCTCATGTGCAATACCCCCATACAACATACCCCCATGCACACAATCCCCCATGTACAACACCCCCATGCGCATCACCCCCCCATGCGCAATACCCCATATATCTACCCATACACACAATCTCCCCATGTGCGTTATTCCCCTATGCACATCATCCCCTCATGTACAACACCCCTATGGGCAACACCCCTGTACAACATCTCCCCATGCACATCATCTCTCCATGTGCATTATCCCCATACAACATCTGCCCATGCACCCCCTATGCAACACCCCCTATGCGCAATATCCTCTTACAACTTCCCCCCATGCACACCATCCTCCCATGCGCACCATCCTTCAATGCATACTGTTCCCCCAAAGCGCACCATCCCCCCATATAAAACACCACAAGTGCATCATCCCCCATGCACATCATTCCCCTATGTGCACCACCCCCCCCCATTCACATCTTCTTCCCATGCGCACCATCATCTCCTGTGCACCCTCCCTCCCAGTAAATCAGCTGGATGTTGATCAGTCAATCTTCAATGGTAAGTATAGGACCAAAACACATTGCATCCCTTTTCAGCCCCTTAAGGATTGAATTTCTCAACATCGGTTCTTGGTGGGTGTTGATGTCACATAAGGAACACCCTCCCCAAATTTCATGCTTCTAGGTTTGGGGGTTGGGGCAGGGCTTAGATCATGCAGGGATTCTTCAATGTAAAGTATAGGGAGGAGAACACGTGCCTCTTTTGACACCCTTCCAGTTGGAATTTCAAAAAACCGGTTCTTGGTGAGAGCCTCTGTCATGGAAGGAACACCCTCCCCAAATTTCATGCTTCTGGGCCTGGCAGTTTTGGCTGGCCATTGATGAGTGAGTCAGTCAGTGAGTGACATTTCAGTTTTATATACAGTATATAGAATATAGAAGATAACTCATTAATTGCAAGAGAGTTACTGTGTGCCCACAAGGAAAAGATGACAGTAAAGATTTTTTCCAGGACACAAGGTTAAAGGAGGGACATGTCCTGGAAAAAGAGGACATATGGTCATCCTGACTATTGTGTATGAAAGTCTCTTGCTCTTCTAACCAGCTAACAACCCCCCTCCTGTGCCACTGTTGCAGTGCCAAATCCCAAAAGGCATGTGCTCACCCTGCAGCAGTGGGGAAGAATAATACAGTGGTGCCTCACATAAGGAGCTTAATTCATTCCGGAGGCATGCTCTTTAAGTGAAATGCACTTTAAGTGAAGTGGATTTTCCCATAGGAAATAATGGAAAGTTGGACGATTGGTTCCACAACTCCCAAAATATTCATATAAAAATATTAACTGGATGTAAAATGACAAAACACTGGAATTGAATTCAAAACATGCATTCAATGATCCTATGAAGTCTCCTTAGGTTGTAATCCTGAAGACACTTTCCTGGGAGTAAGCCCCACTTGACACAATGGGGCTTACTTCTTAGACATGGATAGGAGGCTGCAATCAAAGACACTTTCCTGGGAGACTTACCTGGGCTGCTGCTGGAGGTTCAAGGTGGCCAGTGGGGGCAGTTAGGGGCAGTTAGGGGCAGCTGCCTCTGGCACCCACAGGCAACTGCCCCCAAGTTGGGGGCAGTTAGAGGTAGCAGCGCTGGCTGGCAGCCCTTTTAAAGAGACTCCGCGTGGAGCGTCAGGGCTGCATAGCACGCGTGCTCATAGCGCACTTGCTTGTTAAGTGAAGCAGAACTTGTTATGTGAAGCAGGATTCCTTGCTATGGAATCGCTTGTTATGTGAAACGCTTGTTATGTGAGGCGCTTATGAGAGGTGCCACTGTACATTTGTTTAAATGTCCTGGACCATTTGTTCCCTTACCTGGGGGCTGCAAGATTGCAGCTGCATTAGCTTTGCAAAGTTCTTTAGGATTGGATGTAAATCTGTAAAGCCTGGCAACCTGCTGGGCTGAACAGAGGCCACCTCTCAGTCTGGAAGTCTCTCTTGGAGATGTTCTCCCCTAAAGAGCCTGTGCTGAACTTAACCTTCCAGAAGTCCAGGGTTTTGATGTGAGCATTCTTCAAGGATGAGACAGACATTAGGAAAGACAAAACCAGTACTGACTAAAGAGACCAATAAATTATAGCATGACGTAACAGAGTTCTGTGTCATGTACTGTAGCTGGTGTTGTAATTCAGGTGAGACGGAAGAATTAAGGCCAATCTTATCCTTGACATATACCAATGTATCTTCATATATGCCAGCATGCTATGGGGTGACAGAGGATAGGATTGGGACCTAGTGTCAGTGAAGAAGGATTTGTTCACTAGCAGTTTGTGGGCTGAGCCCAAATTTCTACACATACAAACACACACACCATGCCCACAAAGCTTTTTGAAGCCTGGACAGACTTTTCTCTCTAGTGCATCCTTTCGTAACATCCCAGCCTTCTCCTTTTCATGAAGTCAGAGAAGACCAAATGTGGGTTTCTGGCAGGATGGATATATGTTCTCTTTTTTTCAGGACCTGTCCTCTTTTTTTTTAGTCTTGGAAAAAGACTAAAGACTTTTTTGTGCTGGAAGAAAAATCTTCATTGTCCTCCCTTTGCAAACTGATAGCATGTAATCTTCTGTCAATTAAAATATTATATGTAGTCAATTATATGTAAATAGTTTTAAATTTAGTAATATGTAAAACAGTGTTTAAGGGTGAAATTCAGAGTAACTTGCTCCGGAGTAAGAACAAGTTACTTTGGATTGCAATATATGTCTCTTGTGTAATTGCAGCAAATAATGCATATTACAATATAAATTTTAATATTAAAAGATAATTAAGACCAATGCCTTTGGAACATATTTCCTGGATTGTGCAGCATTTAAGACCACATGGCAAACATTCCATTCAAGAGCCAGCAGTCATAGGTGGAAGTTGGCAGGCCAGGCAGGGTGCAAAGATTTGCGTTTTATCAGAGGAACACAACTGACATTCTAATATTTGCTATATCTGTAATGCTTATTCAGATGCTGATAATGAAAAGCTCTTTTGCATAATCTGTCAAAGAGTGTCTGGACCTCATTTAAGCCTCTGAGCAAAAGATCCTTTTCAGTTGCAATAGTATGGTTTCTATCCAGGGCCATAGCCAGGATTGTAGAAGGGGGGTGACAATTGTTTTGGGGGGGCAATTATGCCAAGATCTATATTGGTGTACATCTATACAATATAGCAATAATTTGCATAGAATAAATTCATCTCTGTATATAGTATGTATTTGTTAACATAGAAATAACATGCAATTTATCTTTTTCATTTTGCACTCCAACACAATACATAGGCCTGCATCCCTACAAAAGTACAAAAGCCATATCCTATGTGATTCCCTATAAGTAAGTATCCTTCTCCACCACTCCCCTCTAGCATAGATATCCCGTATTCAATGAACTCTAAAAGCTAAGAAAAGCCCCCAGATCCCATGTGGTCCCTCAACAGGTAAGGATTCTCCTGCCCCTCCAAGCAAACATTAAATTTAAAAATAAATATGAAAGCAGAAACCCATTCAGGGTTTCTGCAAAGAGAAACATTTCTCCCCACCCCACCCTACTCCCAACAACAATAGCTTTGTAATAACATATTTGCATGATCCAGAATAGAATATTCTCTATCTCACGCCAACTGATGCCAGAAGACCAGAGATAAGTGGCAGGCACTAGGGTCCTGCACTGGGCTGGGCATGATCTTCCTTGCCCCTTCTTGAAATGACAGAGCAGCTACCAGGCTTAATTTTCCCCCTTGTAATGCAAAAGGGGATGGCCCCATGACCTGACTTGATTGGACCAGATTGCCTGCAGGGAGGGGTGAATACTCAAGGAACAAAAACAAAATTGAGGGCATCCCTTTGAAGAATAAGAGGCTGGAAAAACCAGGGTATGTCTGTGAAAAATGCTAGGAGGAGGAGGAAGCTGCTGGCTCAAAAGAGGCTTACACCCATACTGGCCCCACACCAGCTATGGCCCTGCTTCTACCCATATGAGATGTGGAATAGTCTTGTCAGTATGTTTCCCCCACATTTTTAAAAAAAATGTGAATACATGTAGGACAGGGAGGAAATCTCCAACCTTGTCATTCACGTTTAAAATAAAATTATGACATATGTTAACTCTTATGGCTTATGTGGTGTAAAGAACATTGCATAGCACCCAGTGTTCCTTTTTCCCCCTGAAGATGTTCAGAAAATGGTGAAAATATGGAGGATTAAAGTGATTTGTGAAATCAAATCAGTGACTTTACTACTGAAAAATTCCATCGACGCCTGTGCCATTTGTGCAGTGTCATATAATCAGCAGTCACAATAGCAATTCATGCACTCTTTGGAGGAGATACCATGATTTTCAAAGTACCAAATATTGTGGTCTGTGTGTCAAATAGTTCCATTATCTCTGAACTGAAGACCATTGGATGGGGGAACTTTGGTGCAGTATGTGCAGAGACTCTATATCAGTCCAAACAGGCCGAAAGGATATTATTGACCTTAAAGATCACCATGTTAAATCAATGTGAAGATGCACTTCCATAGTGAAGTAAGATATGAGGATTAGGACAGTGGTGGGCTCCAGCAGGTTCGCACCTACTCTATAGAACCGGTTGTTAATGAGAGATAGGACATATAAAGTTTAAAAATAGCCATTTAAAAGTGCCTGCCAGATGGGCATAGAACCGTTTGTTAATTTCTTTGAATCCCACCACTGGATTAGGAACACCCTGCCACATACAAAGAAGCACAGTATCAGAACAAACCATTGCTGTTACTTCCAGCCTTGTGAGAAAGGCTCTAGGCTACATCAAGGCCAGCAGCCAGCTCTGTGATATTTAAGCACAATCTGTTACAACAAAATACTACAAAAACAGAGACGCTCACATGGAAACTGTGCAGACGGTTTTAAAACTTTATTCTAATGTGGAGTTGGACACATTCTGTGCAATGAAACAAAATTTATGCATTGGGAACTAAGATTTTATGCAGAGCGGATTATGGTGTTTAATAAGGAACAAGATTGTTCCTGAAAATAAAAATAATAATAATAAATTAAAAAATTACAAGTTACAAAGCCAAATAATGGTCATGCGGCCAGCATGACTAAACAAAGGCACATGGAACACTATTACCTTTCCACTAAAGAGGTACCAATTTATCTACTTGCATTTGCATACTTTCAAACTGCTAGGTTGGCAGGAGCTGGGCAACCTAGCAGTTTAACAGTAGCACACACACTGTCATGTGCTACTTGGCATCAAACTGCTGACCTGCCAATCTTAAGGTTGAAAAGCACAGCATCTTTAACCATTGAGCACCACAGCTATTACAGGTATACCTATAGTAGGTAAACCACAAATTTGTTGAATTCTGCACACGGAGTACCGGAGTACTCTGTATGAGGAATGGCACCTTTGTGGGTGAATACCTGTACACACACACAGATTGTGAGTACTGGCAGGTAAGTACTGGCACCTATTTTTCCCCCAAAATAGCACTGTATATACCCTTTCACATTATAACAATCATGTCAAATTTTCCTCTTTTTCAAAATGGTCGGATTAATTTGTCACCATCTTTAACTGGATGAGACAATGTTGCCTGCAAAGCATACCTCTGAGAATTTCCTTTAAACATCTACTTTCTTACTTGAATCTGTGGGTCTTTTTCTCATTCTCATTATCCATAGAAGCATTGATGACCTAAGATCACTAGGTCATCACTAGGTAGCATCACTAGGGCCATGGGTGAGGACTGTATAGGGTGACACCATCATGGAACGGATACCAAAATCTTGCAATGCAATCCAAGAGCAAGTGGCTGATTTGCAAAGCCAGTTGTATTCTTCTGAAAGGATAAGGCCAGAGTGAGGCTGCTGGAAGTGGTGGTCCATGGGAGGACATCACTGGCACATTAGATATCATCAACCCTAGTGTCATTATTGCTAGGATCCCATTTAATGTATGGTGGCTGACATATTGTGGCAGAAGTAGAACTCAGTTAAAGGTCTGTTTTTGGTTGGAGATTAGGCTGGAATCCTATACACACTTTCCTTGGAGATAACCCCATAGGATACAAGTGGAGTACAGAGTGGAAATGCATAGGATTATGCTGCGAATATCAACTTGTAAACTCCAGTGATGTTGTCATGCTGAAGTATCTCCTCATAGTGAGAATTCTGCCAGACTCTAGTGAGAGTTCTTATGAACTCTTTCCATATCTCCTGAAGAGTGTAAAGTGGCAAAAGTCTTCATGATCAGCAAAAGATCAATATCAGATTTGAAGCATCAATTAAAGAATTCAACCAGATAGATGACTATGGCTGCAATCCTAAAGACACTTTCCTGGGTGTAAGACCCACTGAACACAATGGGGCTTACTTTTGAGTAGACATGGTTAGGATTGTGCTCTATTTCCCTCCAGAGAATGCCAGCATCTCTCTTGTCAGATACACTCTCATGGTGTTCCTTGCGTCTGTTCATGTGCTTTGTTGCCAGCTGAATTCCTTTAGCATCACTATTCCATCTGGCTGTGTAATGGCTTCATCCTTGAAAGCTGTGACCCACCTACCAAACAAATATTGTTCTTTCAATGCCAATCGCTTTGATTTTACCAATATTGTCAGTTTTTGTATATTTCTCTATAGTTTCTCTATAGGAGACCCCACGTCCTACCAGATGCTCCTGCTACAAGCTAAAGACTATATATACAATAGCCATAAAAGACTGATTATCTTCTCCTTGTCTTCATTAAGGAGAAATGCAAGAAACTGAGAAATCAGAGTGACCAGATGTCATAACTGTGAAAAAAGGCATCTCCTAAACGTAGGACATCCAAGAAAAATGTAGGACCAGACAAAATAAAAGCTAAAAACACTAATGTATAAGCTGCAGTTCTAAAAACACTTCCCTGAAAGTGTGGCTGCAATCCTAAAGACAGTTTCCTGAGAGTAAGCCCCATTGAACACAACAGGGCTTACTTTTGAGAAGACATGGTTAGGATTGTGCTCGAAGGGCTCAATCCAGAGTAACTATGGGGAGTCCTTGCTCCGGTGTAAGAACAATTTACTTTGGATTGCAATATGAATTTCCCATAGGTTTTCACTAGATGGTGCCGTAACTACGGGTGCACATAATGTCTCTTACATGCCCCCGTAGTTACTCTGGATTGTAGGGATAGAGAGAATGCAGCTTACAGCACTTAGTTCAGATGCACATTATTCATTTGTTTATATGAAAAAGTCACAAATTATATTTCAATGCAAATTACAGTGTATATATAAGCAAGTAATGCCCTCCAGTCTAGTTTTCACAAACAACAGGTGAAGAGTTAAATATGTTCCTAGGTTGTACCACTTCAGATTGCTGGTGGGAGTTCATCTGATTGAATGCTCCGTCATCTAACAAAACAAACACAGATGTCGGGGAAAGCATTCTGGCTTAGATTTCTCCCCAAAATGCTAGTTTTCTATTTTTTGTTGGTTCTTCTGGAACATTCAATCATGTGAATTTACATGTGTAAACTTAATTGTTACAGCCCCAAAATATGTTTATCTCCTTATGAGAACTAGACCTCAATCATTCACCAGGTATCATATGATTTTGCCTACTGGCGCAATCCAGAGTAACTACGAGGAGTCTTTGCTCTGGTGTAAGAACAATTTGCTCTGGATTGCAATATGAATTTCCCATAGGTTTTCACTAGGTGGTGCAGTAACTACGGGTACACTTAATGTCTCTTATGTGCTCCCATAGTTACTCTGGATTGTAAGGTACATCTGTTCTCTCTCTCGCTCACACACACACACACACACACACACACACACAGAGAGAGAGAGAGAGAGAGAGAGGGGCAGGCAACAGGCAGGTCCATACTATGTTTATTTCCAGGTTGTGTGTTGCAGCACATTGTTTCAGCACAAAGTGCAATCTTTCATTGAGTATAGCTGTGTTGCTGCAACAAATAGCAAGTGCCATTGCCATACACCAATAGAATCAGGGAACGCCAAGGGGAAAGGTTACCCCAGGAAACAATTCCTTATCTTGAGGAGGCCTCCAGGACCATAAGCTCCCACATAGGATGCTAAACGTGTCCTGTTAGCATGTGCAGCATCAGCAGTGCTAGACTTATGTTGGATTGGATTGTCCATAAGATCATGCAGAAAGACATGGAAGTCAACTCTAATTAAAAGAACTGTCAGGATGTTGACTGATAGTTGGGTCCTGTGACTATCAGGTGCCGCAAGACAGAAGACAGACTTAGAGCACAAGCCTAACCATGTCTACTCAGAAGTAAGCGCCATTGTGTTCAATGGGTCTTACCCCCAAGGAAAGTATATTTAAGACTGCAGCCACTGTGGAATAGATTAACTATTTACTGTACAGTATTTACAAGTTTAGAGTAATCTAACACAATCTGGGTCATACACATGAATTAAGTCCTTCAGTCTAATTCTCCTCAGAGCTAACCAGTCTGCTCCTGCTCTGATGAACAGCTGAGCTCCAACTGCTGTTTTCTAACTGACAAAGTTCTCCAACTGTCGCATTCAACTGGCAGATATTCAAATCTGAACATTATAAACATCTCAGTTTGCCTAGAACTAACTGACAGACTGAGAATTCTAACAAGAACTATTACAGAATCAAGCATCATTACACAGAGTGTGCCTGTTCAATCTATTTAGGAATAAAATCTGTATTAGGCTCAAGAATCCCAGTGTACATTAACAAATATTTATAAAGGATAACAAAGGGCACAATCCAGAGCAAGTTCAGCCTGCTCTGCCCTAACTGCTCCTTACTATTCTGTATCCAGAACAGAACGGTACGCTGCACCCAGAGCGTCAGGAAGCCTGGGCTGCCCTAACTGCTCCATAGCATGCTAAGTAATTGACACATGGGGAGGACTTGCTCCTGAGGAGACACCCCTCAGATCACACTGAACAAGGAACAGCTGTGGTGCCTACAATTGTGACACGATTCTGTGCATCACCCAGTGCAGAAGTCTGTGCATCACCCCTGGGATGTGCGCATCCCCCTACCTGGACAGCGCAGTCGCCAAAGTTGGCACCTGCGCAGTTGTTTCTGAAGCCACTGCAAAGGCACCAGTGCAGTACTCTTTCTGAAGGCATTCGGCTGCCGCTCCACCTCCTGAGTGAGGCCAAATGGCCATGCAGAGGCGCGGACTTCCTCTGCTCTAAGGAAGTCCTCTCTGAAGCTGTTCGGCATGCTCAGTGTGTTTCTGCACAGTGCACCTCAGCTGGCCATTCGGGCCAGCTCTGAGGACAAGTGGCAGCTTCTGGCTGCTGCTCCACCTTGGAGCAGGCCTGAATGGGGATGCTGACGCCCGGGGCCTGCCAAAGGACAGTCAAACTCCTCCGGCGTATCATCCCATATGGAGCGCATCACCCAATGCAGCCCACACCAGCCGCACCAGTCTGGTGACACCACTAGGTGCCTGCCTTATAAAGAGTCCCATATGAGATGCCAGTACATTCTATAGTGAATACAAGGGGCTTCTTGGAGTGGCCTGCTGTATCCTGAGGTTTGTGGGCAGCCATAGTTTGTTCCATATACTGAGGTTGAGAGGAAGGGGTTGCAGCTAAGCTGGCCAAAAACTCAGATTTTTAGTCAACACTGCCATTCTTACTCTGCCTTATCATGGATCCCTATGGGTCTACTCATTACTATACCTGCTCCTGAGGTGGTATATCTCTGAGGAACTGGAAGAGGCATTTCTGCCTTGGAAACAGGCTTTGGATACAGAGTAACTGCTCTGCCCTAGACAATGCTAAACATGCCCTCAACTTGCCTCTCCTGAACTGCCTCGGGTAGAGCAGCTAGGGCAGAGCAGGTCCACCTCCCTTAGGGCACCCTATGTTGCCTTGCTCTGCCCTAAGCCTTTTCCAGAGTAACTGAGGTGGAGCATCTTGCAGTTGCTCCACCCTAGTGATAGATAGGGCAACCCAAGGGCTCTTATGTGGACAGATTAGTTGCTCTGGATTGTGCTGTCTGTCTTCAGTTCATAAACCTACATTGGAATAGTTTTTGATTCAAACTCCAATTCCAACTGCCTCCTAAAGCAGTGGTCTCCAAACATTTTGGCAGAAGGGGCATATCATCTCTCTGACACTGTGTCGGGGGCCAGAAAACTAATTTACATTTCAAATTTGAATTAATTTACATAAATTTACATATAAGAATGTATTTGAGTGGATTACAAGGCTTGCCCAAGGGCCTGATAGAGTAGTCTTGCCGGGGGGGGGCACATTGAGGCTCATTGAGGGCCCCATTTGGCCCCCAGGCCAGGGTTTGGAGACCTCTGAACTAAAGAATCACTGAGACAGGTCCAATAACACCAAAAATAGTGACATTGATGAGGCTTCCCAAAGACATCTTGCTGTTGTCCCATGGTAAAAATGGGCAGCAAGAAGTAGGGCTGGATTGGGGCATTATGAATTAGAAAACCTCCAGCATTAATGGAAGTGTTGTAAAATTCTTCAACAGTTTTCACTAGTACTGCTACAACTGCTAGAAAGGGAATATCAACAAAATATTTAATGAAATACAATCCATTTTCTTCACTGATAATTGAGAATGGTGATATTCCTACTTTTTCCTACCTCTGTGCTAGAATTGGTGTCTTCCTGCATTCTTGGATCTGAAAACTCTACTGAAAATCCACGTACCTATATGTGATTCACTTACCTCTTTTCCTAACTGGCCTCTTTCTCCCTAAGTTTCAGTAACTGATTTTTTCTGTAGTAGGATTCAAAAGTCACAAGGAACAAACTTTGTGAAGAGACCTGGTTGGGTACAGCTCTTAGCCCTGATGTGCATTATAATATGCACTAGACAGAAAATGAGATCAATTTCTATGCAGTCATTCATCAAAGCTACTATAATGATGGATAAATGATTAGTCAGGAGTGTCTTAAAGTTAAAGCTATTTTCTAGGAAAAGCAAAGCATAAAAGCACAAGAACTATAGGAGAATATAAACTGCTACAAAACTTGGGAGGGAACCTATCATGAAAAAACAGATGGGTTTTAGTGAAAAGTAACTTTGTAGTGTATATTGTAATTGAGTATTCATTTATTCTCACTTGGCTGAAGAAATGGAACCAAACTAACTGAAGAGGAAGAAAGCTATGATTTTCAGATGATAGGTAAAACATGTTAATACCACATGCTTACTTTCCAGATGTCTGCTCAGTGAGTGAAACCGTCCCGAAAATCAGCTTTCAGTGCTGTTTTGCACACATATTAAAGCAACCTACTTCAAATATACAATATGTTGCCTTAAATTTGGATACACTTTCTCAGAAATTAGTACATGCCTGACGAATGAGAAAAGTTTCATCTCACTGGTTTGTCTTATAGGAGAGTGCAACCTATCAGCTGGATTTGAATCTTCAGAGCATCCACAACCTCCTGGATTTGAATCCACAGAGCATCCAGATGAACACAAATAGGGGAAATATAGGGAGAAATTGATGTACTGCCTTTAAAATAGGCATCATGTCCAGTGAATATGTGAGATTTCTATATGATGGGCTCAGAGACTTTCTAAAGTTGAGGAAGGAAGTCAAAGCTGGGATGTCTGCCATCTTGCTTGACTTTGGGTGCAATCCTAACCTAGGCCAGTACAACTCATCGGTCTTTTTTGAGGTGAGTGTTTATGAGAGAGTCATTCTTGCCTATGCTGTACAGTGGCATAACTAGGAGGTACAGCCCATGGAAGAGTGACACCACTCATTGCCAAAAAATTTTAAAACATAAAATGTTTTTAAGTATTTTTGTGTGCAATCCTAACTAATTTAGGGTGGCCTAACCCACCTGGCATATCTTCCCATGGTAGTGGTGGTAGTTTGGCATATGCTTGTGCACTGGCCTAACCCTCCCAAGAGTGGGGCAGATGTGCCTTATAGCACTTTTGTAACATTCCCAGGTCAGCAAAGGACTACCAGGACTAATGCCAGCCTAACTGGAGAGTAGGATTGTAGCCATAATCATGTTATATAGTTTGATGTGGAAATTTCATGTAGAATGCAATAAAATAAACCATGTTGAAATATTTCTATTATGTCAAAAGCTTACAGTAAAAAACCAGCAAGGTGATGCATCATCATGCCCACCACCTGGGCTGCTGCCCTGCCCATTGCATGAGAGGAGGTCCATCATGGCGTGACATGGTGGATGACACAAACCTTAGTGACACCACTGAATGTGTACCCATTCTTCTCACTAGAACATCCGCTTGTATAGGAAGTTCTTATTGCAGTATTTACTTATCATCTCCCAGCTGGCCTTTCCAGCTTGGAAAAGTGCTTGAGGTAATTTACAGTAATAACATACACACTACGCATACATGCCTACAAATTTGCTTTACATTCCAGAATCCCTACAGAACACAAGCCACAATTAGCTGCAAGAGATGCTTGACTGCTATTTTATTATACGTAATATATATATATATATATATATATATATATATATATATATATATATATATATATATATATATATATATATATATTGGTTTAGAGACATGTACAGAGTGGGGAGGCAGGTGAGGCAGAGCCTCCCCACTGGAGTCATTTGAAAAGCACCACCTTGTGTGAGGCACTCAAGCACTCACAATCTAGGCACTCTGCACTCTGTGTGTGGGTTTTGAGTGCTTGGGTGCCTCACAGAGGATTGGCGCTTTTCAAAAGACTCCAGTGGGAATGCTCTGTCTCATATACAGAGCAGGTGGGTTGTGAGTACTGCACCTCACACAGTGGTGGTGCTTTTCAAATGACTCCAGTGGGGAGGCTCTGCCTCATGTGTTGTGAGTGCTTAAGCCCCTCACACAGCAATAGTTCTTTTCAAAGTACTTCAGTGGGGAAGCTGTGTCTCTGACTGTGTGGGTTGTAGGTGCTTCAGCACTTCACACAGCCCAAGTGCTTTTTAAAGGACTCCAGTGGGGAGGCTCTGCCTCACACACAGAGCAAGGGGGGTGTGATTGCTTAAGCACCTCACACAGCGGTGTTGCTTTGAAGAGGCTGTGCCTCACACAGGGTTGTGAGTTCTTGAGCACCTCCCACAGCAGTGGAACTTTTCTGTGGGAAGGACTCCATTGGGGAGGCTCTGCCTCTCCATCGACCTTATGTCCCTTATTAACATCCATCCCATATCTCCTGTTTCTGGGCTAAGGGCCGGGCTGTGTTCAGATGTTTCTCCCTCCCCAAGGGTGCCTTGTTGCCTTTCGTAGTTTTTGGCTGAAACTGTCTTGACCTCTGTTTCTTTTTTAAAAGAGAAAGTCCTCGCCCTTTTGCTGTTCAACAGCTGGCCCTAAGCCAGGGAGACCATATGTCAGAAATAAAAAAAGGACAAGGCCACCCCCAAAATGTAGGGCAGCCCAGAAAAATTATATGATAATATAAAAGTTAAACGCACACGCATATATTGCTTTCATGTGGCTAATTTAAACTGTATACGTTGCTTATTATTAAATTTTAAACTATTATATATTATTTATTACATATAATTTTTTTTAATTCCAAGAAGGCTACATGCAGCTTGTTCACAAGAAAAAGGAGGACAATGAAGTTTTTCAAGGACACAAGACTAAAAAAGAGGACATATCTTGGAAAAAGAGGACGTAGGGTCACCCTGGAAAAGGAGGACAGTAAAGATTTTTCTCAGGAAAGGGTAAAAAAGATGACATGTTCTGTATAAAGAGGACATAGTCACCCTGGAAAAAGAGGACAGTGGAGTCTTTTCCAGGACACAAGGCTAAAAAAGAGGACATGTCCTGGATAAAGAGGACATAGGGTCACCCTAGAAATGGAGGACAATGGAGTTTTTCCCAGGACACAAAGCTAAAAAGAGGACATGTCCTGGAAAACGGAGACATAGGGTCACGCTGGGCAGGACGGAACTGTGGTTGTGTTTTTCACTGGGAGGATGCTCAACCACAGAACAGCAACCTCAGAAGCTGGTTTCTCCTCAACCCTTCTGGCACACTCTACTGGCACACTCAGTTCCCTCGTTTGGTGGGAGAGGGTCTATCAATTCCTCGCCTGCCCCCTTCAGGAAGCCAAAAAAGAGGCGGGAAAGGGGCACACCCTCCAAGTCCTCCTCTAGTTTTGCTTCTCAGAGCGCCTCTGTGCGTAAAAGGAGGGCAGGAACCTCTCCAAGGCGCAGGGGTGCTCATGCTGGTGCGGGTCTTTACAGCCCCCTCTCTCTCTCACACACACACCACACACAGAGAACACTTAGTCAACACAGGCAGCGCTGAGGACACAAAGCGTGCCAACACCTCTCCAAAGAGGGACTCTGCGGGTGCGCACGCTGCGCTCTCCTGGAGGCTTGGAGAGGCTTTCCACGGGCGCCTCTCCTTGCGAGCCTGGGCTTCCCCTTTGTGTTGACACCAACACGTTCACACCCCTTTGCCCTCGCCCACTTCCTCTCTCCTGGGAAGAGATGCCCTGGAACCCCTTTAGAGAAAAGGAGGCACAGGGGTGCCCAGGGCGCACCGTGGAAAGGGCAGGTTTGGAGAGACGCAATCCCTGGGCTTGGCTTGGGGCGGTGGCTTACCTAAAGGGGGCAGAGTAGTTGCTCCCCCTGCTTGGAACAGCTCCAAGAGGTGAGGGTCCCTCCAAGGCTGACTGCTCTGCACCCCTCTAGCTACGCCACTGGCAGTGGGTAGGGTGGGAGCAGTGTGACCATCTTTCTTCTTCCAGGACGTGTCCTGGATTTTAGCCTTGTGTCCTGGAAAAACTTCAATGGTCTCCTTTTTCTTGTGAGTTGGCAGCATGTACCTTCTTGTAATTCATAAATTATGGCCGCAATCCTAACTGCACTTTCCTGGGAGTATATACTAATGAACACAATGAGACTTACTTCTGCGTAGACATGTTCAGTATTGCACTGTATATGTAATAAATTATCATGTCTACTTGAATCTAACACGCCATCAAATCTAACACACATCCCCATTTCAAAAGGCTTGAGATTTTAAAATGCTTACTGGTGATTGTAATGTGCAGCTGCAAAGCAAGTGTAAAATTTAACTGCATATATGATAATAATAACATGACAATATGTTAAGATTTTTATCTAATGGCACTACTTTATATAACAATGGGTTTATGTTAAACTAAATACTGACCTATATTTATACTTAAAATGCTGTATTTACTCAAATCTAATGTGCACCCCAATCTTGGAGACTAAATTTGGCAGAAAAGGTGCACGTTAGATTTGAGTAAATACAGTATATGTAATAAAATAAGTAATACAGTAGTTAAAACAACCACAGGAATGCAACCACATCAGTTAATCAACAAAAAGTTCACAAAGTGGTTTACAAAAAAAATGAATGCAACCACATGAATTTAGCTTTTTTTCATCATATCCTACATTTTCCTTGGTATCCTACATTTTTGTGGGGTCCTTGTCTTCTTTTGCGATTATGACATATGATCACCCTGGGTGGGTGGGAGGCAAGAGTGGATGGAACTGATGTTGAGCGTTACCCACGGCCACCAGTAGCCCTACAGGTTGGTCAGCTGGACAGCTGACCCCAGAGCTTGACCAATGCTCAGGAGGTGGAAGGGAGGCAGAAAGGGCTGGCAGACAAAGCACAAGGAGATTGCCAGGGATGGGCATCTTCACAGTGTCTTGGAACAGCAGAGCTCCAGGTGTGCCACACCTGGAGTGCTGTGACAGGGGGAGGGGGAGGCAAATTCATATGCTAGGCTGGACTTTCCATGGGTGGAGGGAAAGATAGGAGGTTAGCAGAGGATGCGCACCTTCTTTCCCAACCAGTTCTTGAGTAGTGACGTGGCTGGAAGGGGTTCAGTCGGAAGGACCCCCTGGTAGAAGCAGAGGCGTTGCACTCCTGCCTCTCTGGTTCCTCCTTTCCTGCATCTCAGCCACGTCTCACCCATCTCAGCCACACAACGGGTTTGCTTTCCCAAAGGTGGCTGGCAGAGAGTGGGATCCTTGAGGACAGGTGGGCCGGTGGCGTAGCTAGAGGGGGCGGTGCAGTTCATACTGGAGGGGGTCTCCAAGCCTCCTGATTTGCTCTCCTCTAAAACAGCTCCAAAAGGGAGGAGTCCTTTCCACGTCTTTCTGCAAAACTTAGCATTTTGCCCCCCTCTGCCTACGCCACTGGTCCCCCACCTAGAATGGCTTTGAAAGGAAGGGACACCTTGCATGCTGCGGTGAGGCTCCCTCTAAGACTGACTGCTCCTTTCCCCCTCTAGCTATGCCACTGCCCTAAAGAGAACCCTTGGAGAGCCTCAAAGGCAGAGCCCTGGGCTGATTTGGCTTGGCATCGTCCAAAAGTAGGTGTCAGTGCCCACAAGTAGGTGCGTAATGGGGTGAAGGGAGGGGGATCATACGGCATAGGACCCACAAAATGTAGGACACCCAAGAAACATGTAGGACGATGACCCAATAAAAGCTAAAACCGCTCCTATATAGTGCTTACATGTGGTTATTTAAGAAACACTTAACTATTAAATTTAAAAAACTATTACATGTAATGTATTTATTGCAATACGGCTACATGCTGCCTGTTTACAAGGAAAAGGAGGAGGACAATGAAGTTTTTTTTTTTTCTGGGCGCAAGACTAAAAAAAGAGGACATTTCCTGGAAAAAAGAGGATATATGTTCAAGTTGGCAATGGAAGGGGGATTCCGTGGAGGAAAAAGCGAGCTTCTCCCAGCCCCCAGATGAGTGTCTCATCCCAGCACAGCCCCCCTTGGGCTTTACCTTCTCCCACCTCCAGTTCCTGAGCAGGGGCATAGCTAGATGGGGGGCGCAGCAGTCAGTCTTGGAGGGACCCTCTAGTAGAAGCAGAGGCGGAGCGCTCCTGCCTCCCTGGTCCCTCCTTGCCTGCATCTCAGCCAGCGGCCACCCAGCCCTCCTCCTCTCCCCACCCATCCTTGGGGTGAATCTCAGGGTCCTCTGGCTGGTTCTGTTTGTTTGTTGATCCTTGCTTGGAGGCGGGTGGGGGGGTGTTGAGGGCGGGGAGGAGGTGGGGACTGGGGCTGGAGAGACAGAGTCGGCTCTGCTCTTATTGCCACTGAGTTGTTCTTCCCTTCTTCAGGCTGCTGGAAGGAGCTGCCTGGTTGCTGGGCATCCCTTGCCAGCCTGCCTTGACAGTCGGGGAGCAGCTCAGCCTTGGAGAAGGAGCCCATTCATCACCCTCAGCATCACCACCAGGGATCAGCACCCAAGAAGGGGAGCGCCCTGCTTTGAGTGCCTGGCTCCATCAGGGGTGCCTCTCCATCAGAGGCTGAAGTTGGGCACACACCTAACCTTCCCCAGCTTTGCTGCTCCATCTCCTTCCCTGCAAGAGATTGAGCCTCCCACTCTAGGGAGAAACTGTCCTTCCTATCCTTGGAGAGTTTTGCAAGGCACACAGGATCTGGTGGTTGGAGAAGGGGTTGTCTGCCAGTCCCACCTCTGTGGCTTCCTCTTTACTTGTTCCACCGGTGGTTGGGTGTGTGTATGTGTGTGATTTTGGGTTTGCTTCTCTTCTTGTGAAACATCTGATTGGAAATGGCCAAGGAACAGGCTCCTGGGAAGAAATCAAGTGTGGGGAAACCAAGAGGAAACCGGAGCTAAATGACAGGATGCAGAAGACTTGAGAAAGAGAGAGAGAAAGAGATACACAGACCAAGAAGCGCCTCCTGCCTCCAACTGGACTTTGGCTGCTGCTTCCACCCTACAAGCCAGATCAGCCTTTCTGATCTTAAGCTGCTCTGTGAGAGGATTTTAAGAGAAATTTTGTTCCAAGGAAAGATATTTTATTCCCTTTCTTCCATCCTCCTGCACTAGACATGAAGATGGACTGGGGTCTCCTCTTGCACTGTGCTGCCCTTACCGTCACCCTTGCAAGGGCTTTGAAGAGTGGTAAGTGGCACAGACCTGCTTTCAAGCAGATCCAGGTAGCTGCAGGTAGAGGGGCCCTTACCTGAGCCCATTATATTTATTTATTGGGATCTGTACACCACCCCAATTTAAGGAATCTGTACCCCTATGTGCCAAAGCTAACACCATTTGCACTGTGCTGCCCTCACCATCATTGTTGGAAGGGCTTTGAAGAGTGAAAAGTGAGTGACACAAATCTGCTGCCAAGTAGATCCAGGTAGCTGCTGGTAGAGGGGCCCTTACTTGAGCCCCTGATATTTATCTGTTGTATTTAAGGGATCTGTACACCATCTCATATAATCTGTACCCCAATGTGCCAAAGGAAACACCTCTTGCACTGTGCTGCCTTCACCATTACTGTTGGAAGGGCTTTGAAGAGTGATAAGTGATTGACACAAACATGCTTTCAAATAGATCCAGGTAGCTGCAGTTAGAGGGGTCCTTACCTGAGTCCCAATATTTGTTTATTGCATTTAAGGGCTCTGTACCTCACCATGCCAAAGCAAATGCTTAAAAACCTTTTGTCCTCACAACAACCCAGTAAGATAGGCGAGGCTGACAGTGAGTGACTGATACCATAGACCAGCCATGTAAAGCAGAAAGAGGGTCACTTAAGTAAGATGCTGGATGGCCACCCAGAGTTAAGCCCAATCATTACATTACCTTTCAGTCCTCCTTGTCAGTTTGCCCCATAGTGCTTTATCATGTAGGGCTAGTAGCTTTCAGGAGAGCAACAAAGCCAATTATTCTAATGTTTCCTCCCCCAGCAGTCATAGAATATTCCCCTCTAAGATCTAAGGATAATGAGTGCTTTAAAGACAGGGGGTTTTGGAGGGACTTGAAGAGGAGGCAGATATTTAACCATTTTTTGTAACTCTTTGCACATGTGAACATGCCTTTCCAAATCATTCTCCTAACCCATCAATATTTAAATAAAAGGGTTAAAGCTCACTGAAAACTTGGGCTGCAATCCTATCCACACTTTGAACACAATGGAACTTATGTTGGAGAAGTCACATAAGATTGGACTGTAAGGTCATATAAAATTATGGTGTAATTCATAAGGCATAGAGTAGCTTCCTTTTTGGCATTGGGTGCAAATTCCAATTTCACAGACTTACCCTACAATCCAGAGCAACTACGGGAGCACGTAAGAGACATTATGAGCACCCGTAGTTACTGCACCACCTAATGAAAACCTATGGGAAATTCATATTGCAATCCTGAGCAAATTGTTCTTACACCGGAGCAAGAACTCCCCGTAGTTACTCTGGATTGCACCCTTAGTAACTGGCTTTGAGACAGTACTTGATAAGAGTTCTTGATGAGTTCCTCTTTTTTTCAACAGTGCCCCAACAGTCAGATATCTCCCTGAATAATGTTTTTTTAAAAGGTGTTCTAACAATAGGAGTGGCTGACATTTAACTTACATATGTGAAATAAAGTTCTTATGGGTTTTCCTTTCCCAGTGCAAATACTGAGCAATTATTATTAGCTAATTACCCAATATTTACTTGTGGCCTGACTAGGTTTTCAATCAAAGTAATTAAAAGAAAGGAACATCTTCCATTTAGGATGGTATATCGTTTTAATAAGAGACTACAAGTGGAGTGCCTTTTAGAAACGGGGATTTAAATCAGAATTTATGATGTTAGTTAATCTTTTTCCAATATGTTTTGAAGAAGTTGGCTAATTTAGCAAAAAAAAAAGTTCTTTCCCTGCTCCTTTAGTAATGATGACTTTAAAAAGAGACCCTTTAAGGAAGTATTTGCTCATCAGTCCTTGGGAAACATGCTTGAGATCTAGCCTGGCCTAATCTTTCTGGAGTATAACTAACAAGACCTCATCTTTCAGTCTGAAGTCTTTCCTACCAAGGAAAGCAAGATCACATTGTATTTCTGCTTTGATTTGTGGACAGCCTTAAATTAATGGAGATGAGAAAATAAGCAGGAACAAAGGCATAATGTGGAGATGTGATCATGTGCAGAGTGCCTTTGTGTTATTATGGATAATATCTAGCTTTTAAGTGCTAAGCAGATCTAGAAAACCTGTGACTTAGAAGAAACCATGGAGCAGTCATGGAATCTGAGCTATTACAAACATAATGTGATAGCCCTGTTTGAGCCGCCAAGGCCATTCACCTCTTATGTAGCTTAGCAGACTTGCTAAAGACACATTCACCTCTACCCAGTACTACCAGTACTAGTGTTTGCTAGATTAATTCATTAACCTTATTTAAGACTAATGGTACAAAGTCATTAGAAACTGCCCCTCCTTATCAAGCGCAAGGGAAATTTCACAGAGCCTGGAAGTCTAGCAGCTCCCCACATTATCTTATTATACTATCACTTTCTCCGGAGTAATTGATTAAAGTGCTATTGGTAGAGTCCACCTAAGATGTCCACTTAGAGTCCACCTAAATGTCCATTTAGAGTCCACCTAAATGTTTCCTGGAGTGACTCTGTCAAGTGACTTTCAACAGCACTGGCTTATTTCATTCATTTAACAGATGACGGACTCTGCCATGTTGTTTGCATAGAGCCAGCATGGACATAGGCTGCAATCCTAAAGACACTTTCCTGGGAGTAAGACCCATTGAACACAATGGGGCTTACTTTTGAGTAGATATGGTTAGGATTGTGCTCTTAAGGAGGCAGGATCATTTTCCAAATCTTGTATACACAACAAATCATGCAAGATTCTCTCCGCAACCATATGCAGGAGTTGTGTTAATATCACTGGCCACTGATTTTGAATTCTTAGTTGCAACAACTTTTGTTCTCAAACAAGAAACATGCTATATAAAATGTCAAAAGTATAAAAATGCTTGTAACCAATTCAATACCAATCATTAATTGAACATGAAGTAGAATCTCATTTTCTTCTAATTTACACCAAATGTTTTCTTTAAAGTCTGAAGTTTATACATTTTTTATGTGCATTTCATCTTTCATTTCCGTTTGACCTGGTTTTCCTGTAATAAAATTCTGAACGTTTATAAACTCATACCAAGAACAAGAAATGTCATTTTCATGTCACAAGATTTCTATTAGCCACAGAATACAAAGTTGAATGCATCATTACTGAGAAGATGTGATCCATGTCAGTGTGTTTATTAATGCATGCATGCTTGCGTGATGTTAGCAGAAAATATTTGAATTAAGTTTCATTGGGTAAAGCTGTATAGTGAGAAAGAGGTCCATAATAATGAGATGTGACATAGAAAATCTACACAGAACAATGGAACAAGTGTCCTTTGATATTGGATTACTTTACCTCATTTTCATCTTTAAATAAACCTTTATAATTAACCATAACATGACTTGTGAGAGGAGGGGCAAACATGTGTTTCTCAAGATATGGCTGTTTGCACTTGGATGCCTCTGGAACTTACTCCAGGAATTTGAAATAAACTTTTGTTTGGTTTGTTTTTGGATCCACTCCCTCTTATCAGGCCTTATCAGGCTGTATGGGTAGGGGAAACTTCCTTAAAGGAGTCAACTGAATCACTGCTGTTTAAACAAATCCACTTTGTTCCTTGCTAGCCTGGACCTGAAGATCACAGATAACTTTGAATTGCTTAGATTTATGATCTGATAAAACAAAAACAAGGGGTTGCTGTAAACAAACAAGGTCTTAAGAAGACAAGCTCTGCTGTCCAATGACATAGAGCAGGCTTTTCATCAAAAGCTAAGGAATAGGGGTCAGACAGCATAGCTCTTTACATCACTCTAGTTTTAAAACTTGTCACTTAATCTTAGTTTCCTGTAATAATTAAGTCTTGCATAGAATCCTATTGCACATTGTTAGCATCAACTGTGAATGTGCTTTCCAGGCCTCTTTTTGGGTAAAACTACTCTGCTTTGATACTTACATGATATGAAACTATACAGCTCATTACTGTATGGAACTGATGACTGCAGGTTCAGTTTATTGCAAAAATGATGCTGTGATGAGTTCTCTGAATATTATAGGTGTCTGCAAAAATAAGTCATAACCCATAAATAGGTCTAAAATAAGTCATGTGTTTACTAAAATAAGCCAGAAATTCGGTATTGAATGAAATGTCATTATAGATGTTTGATTAATCAATTGAAGAGTGAGACCTAATTATAAAATGTGTTTTGTTTTCATTGCAGATAAATGTGGTGAAAATATAAAAATTGTAGAGCCTGGTTATCTTACTTCTCCTGGCTATCCTAATAGTTATCATCCAAGCCAAAAATGTGAATGGCTGATTCAGGCTCCTCAACCATACCAGAGAATTATGATCAACTTCAACCCTCACTTTGATTTGGAAGATAGAGAATGCAAGTAAGTAAGAGGGTCTGTAAAGGGAACGATATCACCATCTAGCGGACAAAAAAAATCCAGAGTTGTGTACATGGGGGAGGGATAGTTAATGACTGCAAAACAGCATGTAAAATAAATCCCTCAGAGGCTTGAATCCAGACCAAATCATATGTTTGTGGTAAAGATATTAAAGCAAGTGTTTAATGTATGATATGTACCATCTAAATTTGTTTTAGATATTTCTGCTGTCTCTTTTTGTTGGAAACATGAGTCCATTAGCAGTTACTTTTCTTGAAACCTCCCCTTAAGTTATTTTGTGATGTGGAGGGGATGCAATGCTTGTGTATAAGGAACAGGATAACATTAGCTTCCATACTTGTACTTCTAATTTTGACATACTCTGAAATTTTCTTTAACTGCAGAAATAGTTTGGAACAATTGTGATACTTTTTAAAAAGCATGCATTTTTTAACTAGTTACAACATGCAACTCATTAATTTTGTTTGACTGGAGGAATACATGTGACAATAGATTTTAAAGCCCTTGGAAATACAGTATTTACTGTGTTAGCACAAGTAGAGGGGAAAAAGTATTTTGAACTAAGGAAAAAGTGATGTAAAATGTAATTAAATATGGACATTGTTCTTCAGGGCAAGGTACTGAGATGATATGGAGAAAAGGTTTCCCTTAGCATGGGGCTTAGGACGCAATCCAAAGGTAGTGCTGGGCTGGCATAATTCCCTTACACCAGCCCAGCAGTGTCACAAATGTGTGCTAAAGCATGTTCATGCCTCCTCTTGAGTCAGCCAGGCTGGCACAAGGATGTGTACTGACCTACAGAGACGGCATCCAGCATCCACTGTGATGGGAAAGTGAGGCACTCATGGAGGCCTCCTCAAGGTAGGTGAACATTTGTTCCTTTACCTTGGAACTGCGTTGTGGACACCTTAGTGCTGAAAAGTTGGATAGAACTGAGCCCTTAATGATGTAGTCCCCCTCATGAGACTGGATCTTCCCATGTGAACCCTTGAACTCAGCTAGAGGGTCACAAAGCTTAAGCTCAGTTGTTCACAGTTCTTTTACTGTACTGTATATACCCCTGCAGAGCTGGCCTCAGGATCAGCTGGGTCCAGTGCAGGACCTATGTTTATGACTTACCACTTACCAATCAATGTGGCAACCACAGCTGTAGTGTATCAGATGCTTGTTGTGACGCTTCCAAGTCATAGCTCCTGGAAATAGTTGGTGGTAATGTTATGTCATTACCAGCTACTTGTGGGAGGTCATTTTAGGCCAAATAATTCCAAGAAAGGGCAAAAAGCCTGTACTCCTCTCGCTGCTGGAAGCAGCAGTGAGAGATCTGCCCACACCTCAGTTCAGGGCCCCCCAGAGAGTGAGGCCCATGTCACAGCAGAGGCCAAATTGCCCTAAGGACGACCCAGCACCCCTGTAAGGTAAGCTACTTCCACTTGCATATAATGGGATGGAAAACAGTGATTTGCCAAAAGCCAGTCAGTAGCTTTGTATGAGTCTTTACAAGCATTTGAACCCAAATGATTTGAGTCTATGTAAACCACCTTCTCTGGTTAATTCTTCTTTTAGTGGCACATGCTCTAAATTTTCACATGAATTTAAATAAGAAGATAAATATTTGACAGAGACCCATCTAGTCCAGTATCCTTTCTCACAGTGGGACAAAAATGCCACTGGGAGCTCCACAATCAGGAGAGAAAGGCATATTTCTCCCCATTATTGCTTTCTCCCCATTTATGCAACTGGGATTCAGAGATGTACTGCCATAGAATCTGAAGGTAGCATATAACCTGGAAAATTATCATAGACCATGCCTATTAGCCATTTAATAGCCCTGAACATGAATTAGTTCAGTCTCCCTCTAAATGCAAACTAATGGCTCTCACATCTTATGGCAATGAATCCCACAAGCTCATTATGTGCTGTACATTATTTCCTCAAGGAAAGTTTCTGGAAAGTCATAGAAGAAGCCCAAGAAGACAGAAGTGGGTTGTTGGTAGGGAGGTTTTACTAGAAGTGGGAGAGACCACATTGACTGGCCTTGATGCCCCTGAACATGTCTCCCTTCCCTGTAAATCCTCCCTCTTTGTACTGTAACAATGAATGTGTAAGCCTATAAAATAGGAACTGGAGGACCAGTTCTGAAGTACACTTCAAAAAGATTTCTATGTACAGTGAATTTGAAATGCTAATAATTTAACTGTGAGTTTCTAATAGTGTTGATAAAACTTGCATGAAAGCATTTTTAGGAGAGATCCCGAAAGAAAAATGCAGGAGTTTCCAAACTTTGGAAATAGGCTGCATGCCTTTATACACTTCCTTGTAAAAAGTATTACACCATATTATACCAGCCCAGTTAACTGGCTGAAGAGGCATAGAAAATTATATACCCATCAGTTCTAGTGGCAATGGCGTCACCAGACTAGTGCAATGGGTACGGGCTGCACTGGGTGATGCGTGACTGGGGGGTGACGCACCAGAGGAGTTTGACACTCCTCCGGCCAGCACCAGGTGTGAGTGCGCCTATTCAGGCCACCTCCAAGGTGGAGTGGCAGCCAGAAGTTGCCGCTCCGGCTCGGAACTGGCTGGAAAGGCCAGCTGAGGCACACTGCGCTTGTCTTTGGACTTGCGCAGTGGGAACCTCCCAGGCTGAGGAGAGGGCATCCCCCAACGAAGAACACATGCGTGTTGTTTGTGCCTGTGTCCTTTAGTTGGGGAACATCCCTGCTGAGGGAAGGAAGCCCTCTTCTCAGCCAGAGTGCTTCCCAAAGAAGGACGCTCGCGCAAGGCTTGAACAGGCGTTCTTTAGTAGGGGAGCATCTCTGCTGAGGAGAGGGCTTCCTCTTCTCAGCAGGGACATTCCCCTATTAAAGGACATTTACGTGAATGTTGCACATGCGTCCTTCATTGGGGGAACACTCCCACTTGGGAGAGGAAGCCCTCTTCAGAGTGAGAGCATTCCTCCAGTGAAGGATGCATATGCAACATTTGCACATGCCTCCATTTAGTGGGAGAACCCTCCCGCTGAAGAGAGGGCTTCCTCTCTTCAGTGAGAGCATTCTCCTACTGAAGGACACATGCACAAATGTTCACCTTCCTAAGAAATGGCAAGAGGCTTCAGAGGTGAACAGAGCATGTGCAATCTTTGCACATGAGCAGTTCACCACTCTTGCCACTTTCCCTTTCTTAGGAAGGGCAAGTGGTGTCAGTGATGAACTGCACATGTGCAAAGGCAAGGGGGTGACATGCCAGGGGAGGGGGTGATGCACCAGGGTCCTGCACCAGGTGACGTGGACCCTGGGATCACCCCTGCCTAGTGGGAGATGAAGTTCATTGCTATCATGCAGTAGTGGGCAAAGTGGTCCAGTTTCAGGTTCTTGGACCTTTAACAATTGTATAAGAAGAAAGGTCCAGGATCCCTAGTTTGCCTAGTGGCTCAGATTGCCCACCCCTACTGTTCTGCTTTATTGTACCCATGGTTGCAGAGATGTATTGGAACTGGTGGGGAGAAGAGGCCCTTGGAGATGTTCAAATGCACCTGAATATCATTTGCTTTTGCAGTTTACAGTGCAATCCTATTGGTGTCTACTCAGAAGTCAGTTCCATTCAATGGAGCTTACTCCCAGGAAAGTACTTTGTAAGAGAAAGACCTCCAAGATAGTCTTATGCCTAATTAGATTACAAAAGCTACATTCCTGTGCTCACTTGCCTGAGAGTAAGCCCCACTGAACAGCACATAACTTACGTCTGAGTAAGTTCTTAAATTATGTGGTTAGATTCTTTTTCTTTTAATATTTCCTACATTTTTAGCTTATTCTTTTTTCCTACTGGAACTCAAGGTGACTCATTTGGAGTTTCAAGGCAGTCTCCCATCCTGGTCCAGGACCTAGGCATGTTTAGCTTCAGCAGTGGTGTTGCTAGGGTGGTGCAGGGGCTGAAGTTCCACCAGGCTACAGCTTTATGGGGGCAACAAGCAGAGCTTAACACTAGTGGCTAAAATTGTGAAAAACAGGGTATGTATGAATGATAATACCATCATGTTATATACAGTGGTGCCTCACATAAAGAGCTTAATTCGTTCCGGAGGCATGCTCTTTAAGTGAAACACTCTTTAAGTGAAGCAGATTTTTCCATAGGAAATAATGGAAACTCAGATGATTGGTTCCACAACCCCCAAAATATTCATATAAAAATATTGACTGGATGTAAAAATGATGACAAAACACTGGAATTGAATTCAAAACATGCATTCAATGAGCATGATCCTATGAAGTCTACTTAGGCTACAATCCTAAAGAGACTTTCCGGGGAGTAAGCCCCATTTAACACAATGGGGCTTACTTCTGGGTAGATATGGTTAAGAGGCTGCAATCAATGACACTTTCCTGGGAGTAAGTCCCATTTAACAGAGACTGCAATCAAAGACACTTTCCTGGGAGGCTTACCTGGGTTGCTGCTGGAAGTTCAAGGTGGTTGGTGGGGGCACTTTGGGGCAGTTGGGGCAGCTGCCTCTGGCACCTCCAGGTTGCCTCTGGCACCTCCAAGTTGGGGGCAGTGAGAGGGAACAGCTCTGGCCGGCAGCCCTTTTAAAGAGCCTCCATGCAGAGAGTCAGGGCTGCATAACACACATGTCTATAGCATGCTTGCCTGTTAAGTGAAGCAGAACTTGTTATGTGAAGCAAGATTTTTTGGAAATTTTTGCTTGTTATGTGAAACGCTTGTTAAGTGAGGCACTTGTTAAGCGAGGTACCACTGCATATCATTGGAAAGGTACTTTAATGCACAATGCAATGAACCAAACTGAATTGGAATATCTATATTCTAGCAAACATTGTGGCTAATTAACCACAAAATGAAAACACAAAAGCCTATGGAACAAAAGCCTATGGATTTGTTCAAAAGCTTATGGACTTTCTTAACACAAAACTTTCCCATGGTGCTGATTGTTCTGAGAGCATATGAGATGATATTCTGATATTATATGGAAGTAATAAGGTGTTAATATGAATCAGCTCTCATTTCAATATACATATAAAAAACCAGAGATGACATCACTTCTGGTTGTGACATCACTTCTGGGGCAACATTCTGAGCTTTGAATTGGGCTATATGATCATTAGCTACACCACTGAGCTTCAGCAAGTCTGCTGCCTCATATGTGGCAGATTTGACCCTATTCTGTGTGCAAAGGCTGCAATCCTAGCATGCACTTGGGCCCTCATAAGCCTCACCAGAAGTCCCATGCTGGCCTGGAAATGACATAAATGTGCTGTAAGGCACTTCTGCACCACTCCTTGGAGAGGGTAAGGCCAGTGCAAATGCATGCGCTTGCCTGCCTACATCACCGCAGTCCACGGGAATGGAAAGATTGATGTATCAGCCTAGGTTAGGATTACAGCCTAATTGTCTATAGCATAATGCAGTGCAAGTTTATTTCTACCTAAGTACAACCTTACAGACATTGTACTAATACAAATATAAAGGCAGTATAATCTCTAGGGTTGCATAGTACAACCATTAGGTCAATCTGTGTTGATCTGGAATACCTAAAAATCTTTATGGGTTTTCTTAGGTACATTATGCCCGAGGGCAAAATGCTAACTGTGTTCCTTCCTTCCTGCAGAACAACCTTTGCTGCTTTCAGTCCATTCCAAGTATCTGAAATTCACCTAATTAATGCCTTTTCTTCTCTCTAATTGCTCAGTTTTGTTGTCAAGCAAGGATGGGGTAATTTTATGGGCAGAATCTAGATAGACAGAACAGTTTAAATTGGCCTTCCTCAAATGACTTAAATGCTTCCTGTGCTGTTTTGTGCCCTCTTTAAAATTCAGATCCTTTGACTTTCAAGTCTGAGTGACAAGATTTGTGCCAAACCATAGGAGGAAAACTTATTTTTGCATAGGAAAATCTCAGAAATCTGTTAGGTCTGAAATTTCCCTGTTCCCTTAAGAAATTCATAACTTTCACCAAACTCTTGGTGAGGCAACATATTAACACACAAACATAATTTACCATGGGATTTTTAGTATTATGCAAATCCTGATTTTTTAACTATAGAAGTTTAGTTTATTACCTCAGCAGCATGGAGTATATATGTTATACTGCAGGTCAACTGGTTATTATTTTAGTGTTAATACCCCCCTCAGGACTGGAAATGATTAAATATATTTATTTATCCACAGGCAGAAATAACAGGCAACAAATTAATGCTTCTGAAAAGAAGAATTTGAAAGTATGAAGATAGTAGATCAGAAGATATTACTCTTCTGCTGAAGTGATTGAATTGCCTCGACTTTTGAATTTAGTTCCTAATAGGAGTTATAAGAACCTGGAGAGATTATGATAATGGTTAACAGAAAAAAAAAATTGGGTACAGAGGCCAAGAGAATCTTGCTTAGGTGGAGGACATCAAGCTAACCATTTTCTCCCCATCAAGATTATGGGCAAAATCCAAAGTAACTATAGGGAGTCCTTGCTCCGGTGTAAGAACAACTTACTCTGGATTCCAATATGAATTTCCCATAGGCTTTCACTAGGTGGTGCAGTAACTATGGGTGCATGTAAAGTTGCTTACGTGCTCCTGTATTTACTCTGGATTTGGGGGTATGATGATGGTTAACAGTAAGAAAAATGGGCACAGAGGCCAAGAGAATCTTGCTTAGGTGAAGGACTTCAAGCTAACCGTCCCCCCATCAAGGACTGCCAATATTTCTAAATTACTAATGATTTGTTGGAAGCTCTGCATAACCATGTTATACAGATATGAGACCAAGTGGTTTACCCCAAACTCTCTAAATATATAATGTGGCTCATATATTTATTCTGTTTTGTATATACTGGAATGCTCACACAGATAATAAATTCATCCTTCTTGCTTCAATATCACACTCATTTTCATAAAACCTTATGGCAGAACTACATGTTGCTTTATCAAATATAGTTTGGGCACATTTCTTTCCAGTTCTTTCCAGCAAGTAAGTCCTTTTGCAAAGGCCTTTCCTCCCATGATGAACTTACCGCCCAATCCGCAGTAACTATTCCACTAGACCCATCGGAGCGAGGTCCATTTGCATCGATGCAGCTACAGTGCCATCTAGTGGAAACCTGTGAGAAATTCATATTGCAATCCACAGTAAATCTTACGTCCCTCTGAGCAAGGACTGCTGCAGTTACTATGGACTGAGCCTTAAGTTCCAGATTTGGAGGGTTCTGGGTGGGGGAACTACTTAAAAGACAGGAAAAATTTGCAAGAGAGAATTAGGACTTATCTTCAGGTAAGCATTTATTAGGTATTAGGTATCTTCAGGTATTAGAACCTTGGTTGACAGAAAAATGGATAAGATATGATTTTCCCTTACCTGTCTCATTTTGATGAAGTAACCTTGTATTTGTCTTGTAACATACAAACCCATAAAACATCACAAGACCCATGGAAGAAAGATTTTAAAAGTTTAAGTGGGTGGTCATTCATGATCACAGTAAAGTCTTCATCTTTTCCTTAACTGTAAATGACAAAGAACTTAGGTTCTGAGGATTCATCTTTCATGATAGCTGGAGTATGTGTACAATTGATAAATTGTAATTAAACATACTTTTAACAAAACTCAAACTAAGGATAGGATAACTGAAGAAATCTCTGGAAATAGATATAATCAGTAGGATATTTGTTGTAATTATACATTCAAAGTCTACAAATCTAAAGAATCACATATTCTGATGTGATTGTATGAAAAACTTATATTACTGTTCAGACACAATCCCATAATCAACTCAACACTTTGATCAATAGTTGGAATTGCAGTCTACTTTAAAATGAATGAGTCCAAAATTTAGGATATGCTTGCAAAGATGAATTCAAAGTACTCAGTGATTACTATGTATTACTGCAAATACATTTATTATTAGTTTTTGTTTATGAAGTGGTAGAAGTGGTAGAAGATAAGGGCTGTGGGTGGTGCAAGCGGTTAAGGCGCTGTGCCTGTTAACCAGCAGGCCAGGGTTCGAGACCCAGGTCAGCCCCACAAGACAGGGTGAGCTCCTGTCCTTAGCCCAGCTTTGCGATGCCAGCTGGATCCAGTCGTATTGGCTCTGCCTTTCCATTGGACTAATTGAGTGGCGTGGAGAGGGGGGATTTGCTGCTTGGGTAACAGCCTATCCTCCATAACAATCCAACCAGGCTTTCGTGCTTCGCATGCAGCGTAAAGCATAGTCTTTCAAGACTGACGGAGGCCTGGTAGAAGATAATTAAAAAAGAATGGAGTAAGATATGGAATATGGGCTCATAATATCATCTTTTTTAAGCTTTATTGCCCTATTTTAAGTGTTTAGGGCTGCAATCCTAAATACACTTTCCTGGGAGCAAGACCCATTGAACACAATGAGGCTTATTTTTGAGTAGACATGGTTAGGATGGTGCTCATAGTCTGCATTCTCTTCTGTTTGCTTTAATGTCCTAACCGTGTACATGTAGCCATTCTGAATCTTGTAAAACTTTATATCTGTATAATAAACAGAATGCCACTGATTCAGTGCTTTGTCTTTATGGAACTTTTCCGGTTTCCCAGCAATGCAAACTATCAGCATGATAATTTATAATGGTTTGTGACAAACGCTGCTGAGCAAAGAGGTGTGTGGTTACATTCGGATCAGATGTCGTCAGCTTGGGAGCAATAAAAATTTCACAGACACTAGGTTAAAAACATTAAGAAAATGAATTTGAAGTTTCAGAAGACAAGGTTTTGGGAAGGTGATTGGGGTGGTTAAAGCAAGCCAAATGGTTTCTTTCTTGACACATTATTGACTTTCGAAACATTATGAACTACATTATTTTATGAACTACATTGTTTTACAGGAGTTCTACAGATTCAGTGTCACAAAGTTTTTAAAAATGAACTTTTTATGGGACGAATTTAGATATGCAGAGAGCAGTATCCTTGTTTACAGTTACTGAGTGTGGATATTATGTTGTCAGATCAGTTCAAACAGAAAATTCACTCAGATCTGGAAACATTGAAAGTGTGGAAAGAAGGACTTGATAGCTAATTGTTCTTGAAATTGATTTGAACAGGGATTAGTTACATGGCTGAGATTAGAGCTGTTTCAGGATTGCTATCAATTACACATCTTTAGTTAAAAAATAGCTATTACAAAATATGTTTGTTTACATAGAAGTAGATGGCTTAAAAATAAAAAACAGATGCTGCTGTTAAAACTGTTTCAAGAAATCTGCACAGTATCTTTAGTGAAGAATTATGGATAACATAATTCTGCAGTAAATCAGTATGCATAAACAACTACTACTCATCAAGCAGAAAATGCTTACCAAGTTGATTTTTTATTACTACACGATCTATGTTCATAGCACTTCTCAAATTATAAAGTGAGAAATCCTGGAAGAGCAAGAGATGTGGAGATAGATTTTCTTGATGTGACCTGCACTTGTAGCCCTTTGTCTTTTTTCATTCCCCAACCCCCCAAAATAAAGAAATAAAGTATGAGACTGGAGACCGACTACCAATCCTGCCTCTCTGCCTCTTCCTTATCTTTTAAAATTTCACAGCAACCCTTAGGGCCAGGCTTTGGATCTGTGGGGAAGACAACGAGAAGAGGCTGTGCAAGATTATATCAAGAACTTAGTTTTGACAAGGCAATACCAGTGTTGGATTGGATCCAAGCTCTCTCACAGACTTTTAAAGGTTGTCATATCCTCCATGAGCATTTGCAGCACCATTGGATTTCTCCCCACAGGTTGAGGAACACTTACCTTCAGCATTTCATAATGCTCTCCTTGCATTTTCAGTTACCCTGTATTCTCCACTTCTCCAATATAACCCTATGGCTTCTTTGTAGCTGAATTTCAGATCTGTTACTTTTCTTGATCTTTTAAGTACCTTCCCTGTCTTGTCCAGAACCTACCCCTCACTGTACTTACTATGCCTACAAGTACTTACTGTTTTGTCCAGAACCTACCCCTCACTGTACTTACTATGCCTTCTGGCTTGGCTGAACGCATGGCTGAACAACCCAGTCAACTTTCTAGCACTGGCATAAGGGTAATGTAATCCAAGGTAAGGAGGAAAAATTGTCTTATTTTGAGGAGGCCTCTGTGACTGCCCTCCAAGTTCAAGTTGTAGCACATTTCCTTTCGGGCACAGCTTTGCCAGTGTTGGAATGTTGGTTAGGATTGTGCACTCTGATCTTTAGCCTGCATCTTTGTTCCCAGTTCGGGGCCGTTCTTGCACAGGGAATTTTATCTTTTTTTTAACCTAAAGAAGCCTTGATTGCCTTTCTGAGCAGAAGTGCAGGTAGAAGGTGGCAGCTTATTACTTTCCTCCCTGAATATTTGAGCTCAAAATCTTATGCTCCCTAAGAGCTGTGGGAAAAAGATGCAGGGTAAGCATCTTTTCTCTTGCAGATGCCACAGAAGATGTTGGAAGAGGATAATTTCCCAGCTCAAAAATCAGTGGAGGATTAAGTAGACCTGTCTTCCTTTCCACTCACTTTTTTCCATTTTGGACTGACAACCTACCTTGGACCTTGGAAAATGAGAAGAGGCTTTTGATCTCAACAAACTGTAACTAACCCCCATATCCAGAGTAACTACAGGAGCATGTGAGAGACTTCACGTGCACCTGTAGTTACTGCACCACCTAGTGAAAACCTATGGGAAATTCTTATTGGAATCCAGAGTAAGTTGTTCTTACACCGGAGCAAGGACTCCCCGCAGTTACTCTGGATTTTGCCCTTACACACTAATGAACCCTTTTAAAGCAGGATCTGGTCACTGTGCATCTTCCATTTCCATTCTTTAAGCAAGCCACTGCAGTGTTGTCTCGGTCCATAGAAGACAGAGCAAGGGGATCACATAGCGGTCTGAATCTTGTTCCTATGGGCTTTGTACACTAGGGCAGAGAGCACAGATGTCAGACAGGTCTGAGTTCTGGAATGTTACATCTTACACATAAACAATCCTAACCATGTCTACTCAGATGTAAGCCCCATTGTGTTCAATGGGTCTTACTCCCAGGAAAATGTCTTTAGGATTGCAGCCAAAAACTGGCCTTTATGTTTTGCTGTTTTCACTATGTTGTTGGATTGGCTCGACTCATCAGGCATTCTGAATCTTGCTGTCTAACTGACCTGTCCTAACCATTTATTTAGCATTACTCCAATTTATATGTCGTACACAAAATATAATTAATGCCAGTCAACTTGAGTTTTTAAAAGTGGGTCTTGTCAAACAAACCTTATTTCATGTTTTGATACAATTACCATTTGGTTGATGATAGTAAAAGAGTTGATATCTTTTGACTTGTGCATACAATTTTGATTTTTGTGTATGTTTCTATTGTTAATGGATTCAAGGTCTGTGGGTATGTATATGTAAGTAAAAAATTCTTCCCTGTAGAGACTTTTTTACAGACATCTTCAATCTCTCACTTTATAAAGCTGATATTAATAATCTGAACTTATAAAAAGGGGGACATGATTCTATTAAAGGTGGTGGCTATATTTTGTGTAATTCTGGGAGCCTAATCTTATGCTTTTTCCCACTATTGCATGCAGCCGTGCCAAAACAGGATTCTCTGCACAGTGTCATGTGTGTAACTAACCAAGAGACCTGGGAGAAGTAAACAAAAATAGTTTCCTTACTTACCCATCAAATGTTAGTGGATCTCCTTGAACCTTACTGTACCTACCGGTACTTGAACCTCCTAGTACCTTGCTGAAACTACATACCTTATGCCCATTTATCTATTACCTCTGTTTTTAAAAATTTCCTCTTAATATCAGGCCCTACAATCCAGAGTAACTATGGGAGCACGTAAGAGACATTACATGTACCCGTAGTTACTGCACTACCTAGTGAAAACCTATGGGAAATTCATATTGCAATCCAGAGCAAATTTTCTTACACTGGAGCAAAGACTTCACGTAGTTACTCTGGATTGCGCCCTAACTCTCTAGAAATCTAATGGTTAAAGCAGCAATTTTCAACAATGGTACCATAGCAGTGGTGTGCCATGGATGGTCTGCAGGTATGCTGCAGGAAAAGAGAGACTGTCCCTACAATCCAGAGTAACTACGGGAGCACGTAAGAGACTTTACATGCACCCATAGTTACTGCACCACCTAGTGAAAACCTATGGGAAATTCATATTGCAATCCAGAGCAAATTGTTCTTACACCGGAGCAAGGACTCCCTGTAGTTACTCAGGATTGCGCCCTGAGTGATTTTCAACGACTGTCCCATGGTATGTTGGTGTACCGTAGAGTTTGGGAGAGGGACATATTTTGTAGTATTTTGTGGGGATGTGAGTCTTTGACCAGCAGTACAGTGTATATTGATAATTGTAAAAAAACTGATGCTTTTCTTTTAACAATTTTGGTGCCTTCCCCGTGTGCCATGAGATTAGGGCTGTCATGTGTTCCGAAAAACAGGGACAGCCCCGATTTTGAGGGATTGTGTTCACATACTGGCAAATGGGACAAAGGGTCCTGTCCAGTGGTGGGCAGCAGCAGGTTCGCACCTTCTCTATAGAACCGGTTCTTAACAAGAGATAGGACATATAAAGTTTAAAAATAGCCATTTAAAAGTGGCTGCCAGATGGGCAGAGAACCAGTTCTTAATTTCTTTGAAGCCCATCACTGGTCCTGTCCCAGTTTTGTGGAAGAGAATTATGGCAACACTACATGAGATGGAAAGGGCTGAAAAATACTGGTCTAACCTGTCGGATCTGATTGACTCAGGGGAGAGCATTTTGCCTCAACCTTATGACAACTAAATCTATGCTGCTGCATTCATAGTTTTTTGCAAGGATTGCCTGAGAATCAGGGGTCCAGCACTGAGAGAGAGGATCTCTGAGATGGCCATCCTCAGTCTGGTTTTTGCCATAGTGATGGCAGCAATTACTACTGATTTTTCATAGAATAAGGAATAAGCAGGAAGGAGGGTGCAGGACCCCTCCTCGTGTCCATCACAACAGCATGAGAGCACATATCCCTGTGTTTTATAGGACTCAGCTTGCCTTTTTCAAACGAGAGCTTCTAAAGATATGCCTCCAAGAAGCTAAGAGAGTTGAAAGAAGTTGAGAATTATATTGTGCTTCTGATTACTGCCTTTAATATGCACTCTTTTGTTGCTCATCCAAGCTTTTGATGGCATTGAATAGCCTCCATTGTGAAATGATTTAAGTAGCTTTTTGCTGAGTTGTGTTGTCCACACTGAGGCTTCTGGAAGGAAAGGTATTTGCTAGATTACAGCCAAATACTGACCCCATGTGTCATCTTGTTGAGAAAGACATTTCCTTTCATTTATTGTAAATGAATGATCTAGGGAACATTTTAATATTGCAGTAGTAATACTATAGTAATGAGTTTAATAATCCACAAACCACTTAAACAGGCACATGTGCTTGTGGGCCAGTTTGATTGTATTGATTTCATCAGGACTAAATACTGCTGCTTAGGCTGTAAGAGAAATTTGCAGTTTGGTACTGAATATAACAGAATGAAAAATCTGTTTATATTAATGCATTTGTAATCAACTGAACTGGAAAGAAGTGCAATGTTAAACTGAAAGAAGTGCAATGTTAAACTGCAGTGTTTATAATACAGTGCAGTGTTTATAATACAAACCACACAAGGGCCTGGTGTGAACAAGAATGTCAGGATTAGTTGTTAGAAGGCAGAACAAAAAGGTCAGGGTCACTTTCCAAACTGAAATATATAGTAATTGAACTATTTCCTCTTATATGATTTTGCATTTTGGTGTCAGTTTAATTTAAACAATCTTTTCCTCCATATGTTAAAAGATATGTGTTTTCTTAAATGGTAATCTTTCAGCCTATGCTTGCTGATGATTACAAGGGTTCAGCTTACAAGATCCTGGTTAAAAATATATAATTTATTCCTTAATGTTGCTAATGTTCTCAAAATACTATATGCTCTCTATTGAGAGTTGTATTCTCTAATTTTAATGTCCCCATGTGTGTTTGTATAAGATAACAATGGGCATAAAGACTTACAAACAGGAATGTGTACTGTACATACACACATGAATATCTCAGTTTCTGCAGGAGTTCCAGAAATAAATCTAGTAATTAAGCTATAATAGCCATCTTAAGGCTGATAATTAGGTATAAGAAAGAACACAAGACAGGATTAGTGTTCAGATCATGTTCCAAATGCTTCTTAATTGGCTGTTTGTAATCAATCCTGATTGCAGGAGGCTGCGATTTGGCAGACAAAAAGAATGAAAGTATTTCCTATGCTGTTTCTCAGCTTAGTTCACTAGGATATAATATTTAGGTCAGGATCCAGGGGCATAATATCAAATCAACCAATTTTGCCAGCTAGGGAAGTGCTTCAAAAGAACATAAAAAGTCCCTCTAAAGCTATTCATTTGAAGATTTAAATATCATATTCCTCAGAGCTTGCTCCAACAAGTGAGCTGAATTCATGAATGTACTATAAAGTATTTTCCAAGTTCAAAGTCTCAAGGAGACAACATACGGTACTTTTTACTTCCTCATTTTTACATTTTTCAGCCTTCTCCACCCCCAGCTCTCTTTGGACTTGAATCAGGAGACCCACAAGTGATTCAGGTCTGATTTGGAAGAAGTAAAAAAATTAAATTAAATATTTTACTTAACCTTCCATTCCCCCCTCCACCACAATTGTGCATACAGCACAATTACATTGGTGGCTGCATGGTGTAATATAGTGAGGAAATAGGATTGGATATTTATGTGCTCAGACTGCCTCCTTAAAAAAGCATTTCTTGGTGTTTGTGGTTGTGTTCAGATTAGGATAACTTAGAATGAATCTTGTAAGGTAACCTAAAACCATCCTTCACTGCTAGAGATAGCTACCTCATGCTGCCAACAATGCTGTGTATTAGTTTTGTGTGGTTTTTATAGACCAGCACATTTGTGACAGCGCTCTCTGCATTAGCCTTCTTTATTATTTCATAAAAGAATCCAAAACTTCTGCTTGCTCAGATGGTGATAGTTGACTGCCCTTTGTCCAAAGTCCTCTGGAGCTTCCTGTCCAAGCTCTAGAAAAAGATAGGAGTAGTTGTGTAGTGGAACTGGACTGCTAGTGAGAGTTATGGGAAGAATTGCTATATACACAAATAAGAGCTAAAGTTAGCCTCAGCGTGGAATCCTTTGCCAACTTGCTCTAAATTAAGCATCTTCTTATGTTTCTGGTATATTTAACAGGATCACTGTATATCAGTCATTACGATCATTATTACTATAGCAGTTGCTCCCATTTTGGGAAGTTTATATTCTCTAGTACTATAACTCATGATCTATATAAAATAAATTACGTGTAGGCTTATGGTACTAAAATGTGCCACCTCTGTTCACTCAGGATATCTTGTATCTCACAGGATATCTGACCAGTTGTTTCTTAAATATTTCAGGAAATAAGATGTTAGTACTGCCTAGAAACTGACTCCATGGCTCAGTCCTTAAAGGTGTAGGCATCTGGGCCTAGCATTCAGGTTGTTATGCCATAAACATTTTAGCTGCTTTATCTACCTACATCTCCAGGTGAACACTAGGGTTGGGGGGGGGGGGCGGGGAAGGTGTACTGAAGTAGCACAGATGCTGGGATCCTTTGACCTTCTTTCTTTTCTCTTGCACAGGATTGGACTGTGTATTATTTGTGAAAGAAAACGTACAAACACACACATACAGAATGAGAGAGAGGTAGTTCTTTAGATAGAAGCTTTCATTTGCAATAAAAGCAATTCAAAGAGGCATAAATTGTTATTTTTTAATATTCTCAAAAAGCCATCAGGGACTTTGTGTCACAATCCTAAAAATGTATGAATTTGTATATTCATATCCGGGCTCAAACCCAAAACGTTTTTACATATATTTCTAACAAAGTAGGCTTATTGTCTTACAAATCAAGCTGCCAAATATTATAAATAAATGCAAAGTTTTTTACATCTTGAAGTACCATATTTGCTGAAGCCAAAATTCAGAAGGAAACCTTATACATTGTGGTTAGAGAACAGCAGCACTTAGAGCCATGTGCACATAGACCTACAAACACACAAGGTCTCAGTTCTCAGTTCATCAAGGAAAGTTCACATTGGCCAAGCTTGACCAATGCAGAGATTGTGGGAGACATTGGTAGGGTAGAAAGGATTCTGGGGTGGAGGAAGATGGTTGGCAGGTGTTCCCAGGACAGGTAGGAAGAAGGAGTTGGGGCCAAGCAGCTCCAGGCTGTCTAGATTTGAGTCACTGATTTTAATGGCATAGGTGCAAGTAACGCCATTAAGGCTGCAGAGGTTCTCCCTGTTATAAGGGAAAGGATTGTCCTTGCCTTTGGCTGAATCACTCAGTGCCTGAAAGTTGCACTCAATACAGCACAGATATGTGGTCCTGCCTGTTCCAATGCAATTTTAGGAATGGGCAGTGAGTTGCTTATTAGTAGCCCTAATCTAACCAACTTTCCAACACCAATGCAACTGCAGTGCATCCCTGAGATAATAGAACAAACATTTTCTTTTTGGGGGGAGGTCTCTTTGACTGACCTCTTTGCTAAAAAGCTGGTTAGGATTGGGCTGTAAGTGATCAGAATAGGAATTGATGACTACCAAAATGGTTCATTGTGTCAGTACTGAGTGCAAAAACAGGATGATTAATGGCCCCGATAAAAAAACTTTGGTGTCCCTATAACAGGAAGAGTCTGTATCTCCAGATGCAGCATAATATTTCCTTAATTGCTCAGGACAGAAATGGATACCAAAGATGCAAGACAACCTAAGAATGAGTTATCTAAATGCTTTTCAGGAAGGCTGCCACCTAATTTAAAAAATCATGGATTTAAAACCTATGTACTCTTAACTTTAGAGAAATTTATTTTAATTCATTCCTTAATATTGTTAATATTTCCTAAATTAAATTCCCCAGTCTAGCAGTGGGAATCTGCTACTTTTGGTGATCACAAGCTTTACTGCCTATTGTTAAGCAGTCCTTTTGCCACATAACTCTCATGTTCCCCCCACCCCCAGCCATCCACTACTCACCCTCTAAGGGTCCGTTCTGTAACTTCTCATGTACATGGCATAGGTTTAATTACAGTTTGTAAGTGTGGCAAAGTGCAATGAGGCCAAACTATGATGGAGGACTAGGGTGGCATTAGTAATTTTCCTCCACCACAATTTTTATTCCGATTACTTTCCTTGACATGCACCATTTTAAAATGGAAATAAAGGTAGCACAAAATTTTTGAAAGTCAACAGAAGGTTATTTAAAAGTGGTGCACAGGGGACCAGGAACCTTAGTGTCTGCAATCGGGAAGCTGGCAGGTAGAAAAATGAAGGGAGAGGCAGAAAAAACAGGGAAAGAAACTTGGAACATCAGCATCAACATATACCAAAGAACATCAGGACACTGGTGTCCATCTGTGCTGCAGATGGGTGGGTGAAAAAGCAACAAGTGGAAATACAAAGACCAGGCATATTTTGGGTGGGAAGTGGATCTAGCAGCTGCCATTTTGCTCTGATCAGGCTTCTTGCTTATGCAGGGAATGAAATGTTTCCTCTTCCCCCATTTTTCCCCTCTTTGAAATATCCTTCTAGTGTCCCTCAAACAGCTCCCTCCATGGAAAGAGCGTATTTGCCCACTTTAGGTTTTTCAGCTAGGTAAGGCATCTAGTGTTGCTTTCTACCTTCCAGAAAATAAAATCTAATTTTTGTATGAGAAAGAGATGATGCACAATTGCCACAGAACAGGATGACTGTTAGTTTAGCATTAGCAAAAATTTGCTTTTGTGTTGCCATATGGAAGCACGCTTTTTCTCAGCATGAGCTGAACTGTACTTAGAGTGTTTTAAAGAAGGGGAAAAACATTATCCAAGCAAACAAAAATGAAGTGGAAACCCTACTCACAAAAGACATTTTACTACTTATGAGAAAGATCTATAAAAGGCTCAGCTCTAACTGAAAACTGAACGGCAAATGCCATCCATTTGCAAGTAATTTCAAGTACGTGCTTATTGTCTGTATGAAACTAGTCTGTTCTGCATTAACAAAGTGTTCCCGTAGGGAGCTGTGAACCTAACAGCAGTGACACACTAATGGCTGTGTTCTCGTGTATGGAAGGGACTGGGATCACTTTAAAGCCAATCCAGGCAGCTTGAACTCATACACCCAATTCCTTTTTAAAAAGCTGCTCCTGGTTGGATCTTGTTGAATGCTTTCTTTCCATGGTGGGGTTTCTTTTGTTTTGGTTTTGCTTCTCTTCTGTGTTGTTTTTGTTGTTCTGGAGTGATTTCAATATGCAACATTTGAGTAGCCTCTAGTATAGCTTTTTTTGGCCTCTTGTTCTTAAAGTAGCTGCAAAGGATGTTTTGAGCATGTTTTAGTATTCTCATTTCCCAAATATTTTGTTTATAAAAAGCTTCCTTTCCCACATACTTAATTCAACTTCAGACTGGCTTGTAAGCTACTATACAAAAATCAGTTTGGGGAAAAAACTGAGAAAAAGAGTAAAACAGCGGAAAGCAAGTAACTTTTATTATATTTAGCTATAGGCTATTGTAAAAAAACACTGACTGCATCTAGTAATGGCAAGGAAGATCATTAAATAAAGTACATAGTAAATGGCAGACCATAAAATCAGTGGTACAGTTAGTTAAAAGTCAATTTATTCAAAAACATTTGCCTAAATATATTTCCATATGTCTTATATATTCTGTATAAGGCTGTATTCTATAAGACTGTAGTACAATGTACACTTACCTGGAAGTATTCCCATTGGACTCAGTGAGATTTAGAAGTAAGTCCTCTGAGTAGACATGGATAAGATTGTGCTGTAAATAAACCAAATCTCAGTTTAGACTAACTTTCTCCTTTCTAGAAAGGCTACACTTGCATAAAATACATATTCGCTGCTAACTAAGCCAAGGGTGTCCAAACTTTCAACTTTAGGGTCCTGGACTTTTAACAACTGTGTAGAAAAGCAAGTTCAGCTTGTGATCTGTGAGAAGAGAAGCTGCACCTGCCATATTTCCTCCCTTTACATAACTGTTAAAGGTCCAGGGGACCTGAAGTTGAAAGTTTGGGTACCCCTGAACTAGGCAAAAAGGCACCTTTAAAAGTGGTATTGTCTTATATTTTTAGCACATTGAGAGCAACACTTGCTTTTCACCCCACCAAGTATATAAGAATACCTATTGAGCAGGGTGACCATATGCCCGGAAAAACCTGGATTTGTCCAGATTTTAGCCTCCTGTTCGGGTGTCCTACATTTTGGCTTCATTGTCCTACATTTTGGCTACATTTTTGAACTTCACGATGGTGTGCAGTACACCATCATGTCATATGTCTTTGAATTCGTATTGAAGAGCAGAATCCAATGCAAAATTCCTTCCTATTAAAAGTTATGGCCAAAAAAACTGAAAAACAAAAAATATAAAATAAATACATTTTTGGCAATTTTTTTAAGCAGGTAGGAATTTTGGCCTGTGGGTAGGAATTTTGGCCTTGGGGTTCAGGAATTTTGGTTTTGGCGTCTGGTCATCCTGCTATTGAGTATTTTTCTGAGGCTTAAAAAAAGGTCTCTGATCAGCCTGTTTGTGGAAGGCCTTAGTTTATTCCCTTTCCCAAGTATGGTCATAAAATCAGGCCTCAAACAGAACCTAGTCCTGAACACAGTACATAAAATGTCTCACATGTGTGAATTGTCTGTATTAATCCCTGGGTGGGCTATCATAGGGAGAAGATGATGGAATGTTCCCCCTGCTAAGCACTGAGGAAGTGGGATCACAGATTGGTTGTCTGGGGTAGAGCAAAGAACAGAATCCACTTTTCTGTTACAGATAATTGGACAACTATGAATCAGCCTGTTGTTTTTACTTAAGTAGAGTCCAGGAAAAAAGCTTCATAAAATTAGGGTACTGTCTTTCTGTTAGGCAGCTGTAGCTTTTACCATACAGCATCTCATAATCTAAATTCTTTTCAAATGTCAAAGAAAATTACTCTTCTTTGTGTTTACAAAAAAGGAAAAAGAAAGAAAGAAGAGGATTTTTGTTTTGCACATTATTTTTTTCAGACTTGCCAACATTACACTAATAGTACTCCCTTGAACAATAAATTATTTTACTCTTCTTTCTCTAATTGGTAGTTGTACATACAGGTGGTGCCTTGGTATTGCAGAAGATCTGTTCCTAGATCCCTGCAGATAATCTCCATTGGTGATCAAATCTGCAGGCTTTAGCACTGAAATTCTCCAGTCTCAACTAGGGCTGTATTCTGGTTGCATTCTGAGGCTATCTGGCTGTACCCTCAAGACGCCTTCTGAGGCTTCAGGAAGACTGGTTTTGGTCCAGAAACATCCATACACAGCCTCCCTAGCTCTCAAAGGAGTATCCAAACATGACCAGCTCCTGTTATCAGAGAATAAGAGATGGGCAGATCCAGGTTCTGTGCCTGGCATGAGGCAAGATCATGGGTGTCAAATCTGCAGATATCCAGAGTAGCTACAGGAGCACGTAAGCGACTTTATGTGCTCCCGTAGTTACTGCACCACCTAGTGAAAACCTATGGGAAATTCATATTGGAATCCAGAGTAAGTTGTTCTTACACTGAAGCAAGGACTCCCCATAGTTACTCTGGATTTTACCCAAAGAGGCCTAACCTCAATGGAGTTCTGGTTCCCTCATTTTGATGAGGATGATGGTATTCAGGTGTCCTATTTCCCTGCAGATATCAGAAACCACAAGTGTGAGGGGCTGATTACTTTTGATTATATTACTTAGGTTACTTTGTGAGAAGTGATAAGCAAGCACTATAAAGCTAAGAGTGCTAATTAAACACTATCAGTAAATGCTATATAAAAGTATTAAATAAATATTAAAACAAATGCTATAAGCAAAGTGTATATAGCTAGACAAGCTGGCAGGCAGTCTTCAGCCTAGTGATTTTCAACCAATGTGCTGTGGTTGATTTTCACTGATGTGCTGTGGATAGTCCTCAGGTGTGCCGCGGGAATTTGGGGAGGGACATAAACTTGGGGATTAAACAGCATGGTGTGCCTTGTCAATGGTAAAAACAACTGATGGTGTACCATGAGATGAAAAAGGTTGAAAATCACTGGCTTAAAGGGAGACTAAGAACATGGGTTCATTTTGTATTTCTCTTGGGACACAATCCTAACCAATTTAGGCTGACACAACTCACTCACTCCCTCTTCCCATGGTAGTGTGAGGAGGTCGGCGCATGGCCCTTCCCTCCCACCCCCGGAGTGATGCAGAAGTGCCTTGCAGCACTTTTGTGACATTCCCAGGCCAGCACAAGACTTGTGTTGGGACTTATACTGGCCTAAATGGGGCTTAGGATTGCACCCTTGGTCTTCATTCTAGGCTGCAGTATGCATGCCTGTTCTCCTGGCTAAGGGCTGTGGGTGGTGCAAGTGGCTAAGACACTGTGCTTGTTAACCAGCAGGCCAGGGTTCGATTCCTGGGTTGGCCCCACAAGACAGGGTGAGCTCCTGTCCTTAGCCCAGCTCTGCAACACCAGCTGGATCCAATCGTATTGGCTCTGCCTTTCCATTGGACTAATTCAGTGGCGTGGAGAGGTGGGATTTGCTGCTTGGGTAACAGCCTATCCTCCATAACAATTCAACCCAGGCTTTCGTGCTTCGCATGCAGCGTATGCAGCGCTGAGCACGATACCATAGTCTCTCAAGACGGACGGAGGCCTGTTCTCCTGGCTATAAGCTTTTTGCTTACAGTATTTGTTTAAGGAAGAAACGTTAGCACTTCACACCAATATAATCCATATAAACAAAGGTAATAAGTGTGGGCAGCACAGAGGGAACACAGGGAGACCAAAGATAACCAGATCGACAGGTATTGGTGAATGCCTGTAAAATACCTTGGGCTCTGTTGAGCTGAAATAGTAGCAAACTGTCCCTTACATTAATTAACACTGATAATCTGTTCTATCTCTTTGCCTTCAAGTACTGACATGGTTGGAAGACGATCTGGGTGCCTTGATGTTATATATATATATATATATATATATATATATAACATATATATATACATACACACACACACACACACACTCTTATAAATCTGTATAGGATTGCAGCCTAAAAGCTTTGGCTCTCTGGAGCTATTTTCTTTCTTCATGCTGCCATCTCTTTATATTTTCTGAAAGAGCCTTGTTGTAGGGACCCTTGAGTACAAGTCAAACTCTGATGAAAGCAACTTTCAGTGGCTGTAACAGCATCCTCCTTCTCCGCCTCCCCCATCCGCCCCTTGATTGCTACAGACATCTGCCTTTGTAAACACCATGTCAAAGTCCAGCAGAGATGTTTTATACTCATTGTTCCTCCAAAATAAATAAAAGAAGCATAGTCAATTTGAACTGGATGAAGACATCCCATTGCTAATAACTGAGCCATGTTTGTAATTGCTAATAACTAGGCTATGTTGCAGCCTTGGGAACACTGTGAAAATGTCGATCTGGCCTGAATAAAATGACACAGATGGTAACCTTATTGCATATTTCTCTGAAGCTTAAGATGAAATTTCACTTGGGAGGCAGGAAAAACCACACTATGATTTGCAAGCACCTCACATTTGTTTCCAGATTGTCATGAAACTATACTACTATATTTAAATCATGGGTAATATTCATGTTACCTCAATAATTTACTGTTAAGGGTATCACCACAGTTAGTTAATAGACATTACTTTTCACCTAATAAAAAGAATACAGTGTCTGGGGGAAAATAGATTTTTGGCTTCCCTGGCAAAAGCGCTATTCTGATCAAACACAGCAGCCAGAAACACTTGATGAGCCAATTGTGCTAAAGTGCTGTTTCTTTCAGAGGATCTCATGCAAAGCATATCTCAGTGCACCAGTGGCCCAGACTACTGTTTCAGCATGCTAACAGTTCCCTTCTGTATTTTATGTACAGTACTGTAGTGTACAAGTATGAACATGGGATGAAACAAGTAAAAAGCACCTATGCTGGGACCAGGAAAGCACCTTGGGCTGTGTACATGAAACCAGTCATGAAGATTGCACACTATCTGTGCATTTGCAGAATCATGTGATTTTTATAAGAGGAAACGGTGAATTTGTTTCCAAGAAGTTCTTTGTTGCTGGTGCCAGAATTATCTTTACATTAGACTGTTTAAAAAAAAAACCCATTCAACCTACTATGACTCTAACCATGACGTGAAGTTGCCTTTTAAAAATTGAAATATTACAAAAATAACAGATATTAGAGCTTCCTTTTGATGGTCAAAAACAATAACACAGGAGTATTTTTCCTGTTATTAAATATCAAGCTGCTTTGAAAATCTAATTTGCTGCAGAGTTAGCCTTCTGAGTGTAATACAAAAAGAAGTAAAATGATCCAATGTCTGCAATTGTCAACTGAAAAAATGGAAGAAGAAAAAGAGAATACACATTTGTAGGAAAAGAATGATGGTTTAAAGTTCTAATTTTTATTTTGGTTAATGCAGGTGGAACCTGTTTATCTATAAAATTTTCATCCGTTGATCTGACTCAGTGCGGCTCCCCCCGACCTATGTTGCGCCTGATTTGTTCTACCTGAGCACTAGGTCTCCTCTGGGGAGCTTTCTGAAGCCTGGAGAGACAACATATGTGCTGCATCTCCAGGCTTCAAAATGGGTTGGAGAGGCAAAAGCCCACAACTTCTGGTTTCCTGAGGATTTTTCTCTAGGGCTTCCTTTGGCCTCAGAGTCCTTATATGTAGGAAAAAAACTCATTTCAAGTTTCCCTTGAGTATCCAGATAGGCTGCAGGTATATGAGTGTAGCTCTCTTGGCTTCAGAAAGTAATTCAGAAGAAAAAAGGGCTGAAAATTGTGGATTTGTTTCTCCACAAAATTTCCTATCAGCAGGGGATCCAAGAATAGATCCCATGTGGATACCTAAGCCCCACATGTAATGATTAAATATGGGGCAGTAAGCATAAACCCCAACATCAGTCTTGTGCTGACCTGGGGGTGTCATGAAAGTGTCATAAAGCACTTCTGCCCTAATTCTGAGGGTGTTAGGCCAACGCATTGGCATACATGCATTGGTCTCCCCACATTAGCGCAGGAAGAAATGCTAGGTGAGTTATGCTGGCCTAAACTGGTAAGGATTGTGCCCTGAATCTCATAAATGCTTTTCTTATATAAATTTATTTAAAATTCTTGTCAGTCTTAAAATGCCAACATCTAAATAATGTTGTTTTTTGTATTTTCTAGCAATTAATAAAAGAGTACCAGATAAAGCTAGATCTATTAGAGTTTGTTCCACTGCTGTATACATGCTAGGCTTTATAATCTATTTCCAGGAATTTTTTTAAATCAGCCACTTTAAAAAAAATCTATTGTTGCATGGTATGAAGAATCAGAAAAAGATTTGTTCTTTTTTCAAATGTGTAGAAATATAAAGCTTCCTTCAATTTCTTAAATTGCTTCTTATGCTGTTAAATATGTGATCAAAAATTGTTGATTGGAAAAGTAAAGTAAAAGCCACAGGCTTTTGTTGCTCACTCTGAGTCAGCTCCTTTAGAAGGTGCAACACACCTGTAACTCATCACCAAAGCTCACAAATAAGATAACTAACAGGGTTAAGGGACTTTATCAAGGAAGTGCATGGGAAAGTCCAGTGATTGTTGTTGATGTGTTTGTAGCTCTAAGCAAACTGTAGGCACAGTGTACTTAGATTTCAGCAGAGCATTTCCCAGGAGCAGAGGTGTTTGTTTCTGTTGCATTAAGATTACAACTGAAGTCTAACTGAACACAATGGACTTTCATCTGAGTAAAACAATCTGCAATTTAATTAACTATTAGCCTATTAACTATAATGGGAGTTACTTTTGTGAAGGCATGCATTGGATTGGGCTTGCCGTGCTCAGACATGTCTTTGTCAGAGTCTCTCATAATATCATTGGTGGTAAAATGTATGATAGATGCTATTACTGTAAGGCATGTTCAAACAACCATGCCCAAAGCATGCTAATAAATGGCTCTTTGTTAACCTGGGGTATAGTTTCAAGTAGAATGCTGCAAGGCTCTATCTTTGACCATGTTCCACACTTTTAAAAATGGCTTGGATGAGGAACTAGAAGTGATACTTACAGTGCAGTTCTATTTGTGTCTACTCAGAAGTACGTTCCATTGAATTCAATGGAGCTCACTCCCAGGAAAGCACTCTTAGGATTGCAACCTAAGGCTGCAAGCCAGAGTAATTACTAGACCTTTTATACCAACATCATTATGGTGCCACCTTTGGGAAACCTATGGGAAATGCATAGATCAGTTTAGAGTAAGTGCATCTTACATCTTTCCATGGTTACTCTGGATTGTAGGATTAGAGGATTTTCAGATGATACAAAGCTGGAAGAAACAGAATTTAATTGAGCATGAGATTGGACTACAGGTTGAACCCTCACTATTCCAAGAAACCATGTGGATACCCATTTTGCATTATATAAAAGCAATTGTTTATCATGGTAACAAGGGAGGTGATTAATCAATATGAATCAGTTTCCCTTGCAAGTGGCTTAAAACAGCTTAGTTTCAGCTCAGAGGCAGAAGCTTCCCCTTATAAAGCAATTCATAAGTGATTGTCACTTCGTACTGGTGTGATAATCACATTAGGGAAGAGATGAGTCTCCCTCCCAGCTGAAAATCAAAACCAGACTGAACCTTTTATGAACCCTTTCTAAGGGAAGCTTAATTGCCTCCTATATGCAGGCTGCTTTTCAGCCATTAACTGCTACTTAAAGAATGTTTATCTTTTAAAGAGCCAACCTCATTCATGTTGAAACAAAATCACTGATAAATAATATGCTGATAATAAGGTGATAATAGATGGCTTCCAAGGTCCTTCCAATTCTAACATTCTGTGATCAGAAAATGAATTAAAATTCATGTTTGCCAAAGGATTGGAAAAATAGCTATACAGTTGCAAAGTACAATGGAAATCTTGGAACCATTGCATGCTACCTCCATATGCTCAACAGCACACACCAGTTGTTCAGTAAAACTAGGCCAACTGAGCAACATATGCAGGCTTGAGTGTTTCATTTGTACTGACAGGGTTGTGGTCTTGACTTTGTGTGTGGCAATTTGTTCCTAACTGCATTCCTACTGAACTCAGACTAGTGGGTTAATTGTGATCATGTTTCCTAGCTGAAGTTAGCAGTAACATGCTTTATAATTATAAGCACTTGCTGATGCTTATAAAAAATATAGAGAATAAAGTGTCATTTCCAGATGGCTCGACTTTAAAGGGGAAAAATTGTTCCAACAATTGCATTTCTGTGATGCTAGTGTAATGTCACAACACTTACTACTTAAGAATTGCTTTGCTGAGTCAAACCAGGCTCCATGCAGTTTCCAAGAGTAACCCGCCTGGGAAGCCCACAAGTACTACACAAGTGATATAAGGGGGTGGCTCTCTCATGAGATGCATTGCCTCTAAATATGAAAATCCCATTTAGCTATCAAAGAGAATAGCTGTTGATAGACCTCATTCATTTGTCAATTTTTCTAGTGTTGCTGCAGCATTTGCAACAAATTCAGCATTAATTCGCATAATCATCTGCAGATCACAATCCAATGCAGATCCCAGAGCCTCACAGGAGCAAAAATGGCTCAAGCTTCTATCTCGCTCATTGTACATTATTATCTACATCCTTCCGTAAACCAGTATGGCACTCAAAATGCCCTTAGCAGTCATGGCCTGAAGAAAAATGATGCCATGTTCTTAGCTTAGCATGTGTTCCAGTGCCAAGCCAACTTCAGTGGCTTCACTGATATGATGGTGGAATTCAACCTCACCAAAGGTGGACAGTTTCCCATCATAGGGCTCAATTTCATTCTGTCTCTTTGGCTGCAACTATCAGCTGCTTGACCACTTTGTAAAGTCAAAAAACAGCTGCAGACAGAATTCCTGTGTTGCCATGGCCTGGGAGAGGAAAGTTAGTATTAGTGCCTCTTCTTGTGGCTCCTGAGAACTCTTCACAAAAGAGAATTTTTAAGCTAGGGAGGGCTGCTGCTTAAAAAGGCAAGTATAGAGCCCTGCAGAGGGATACAGAATCACCCTTGTTTAAGGGACATGCTTCCCTTGACTGATGGACTGAAGTGAACTTCAGGATTGCAGGTTTAGACAAAGAAGGCGTTAGATAAAGACTATAGAAAGGCAGTAAATGTTCTCTTGATAGTTGCATAACAGTGGGAATTGGAGAACATATCCCCCTCCTTAAGTGGTGCCAGGGCTTCCAAGAGAATTTTTTTAAGGCGGTACAAAACCTATTTGGGGGCCCTACAACTTGCAAAATTATTTTGAAATAAAAAAAATTAATGTGCAACAAACTTCAACAAGTGCTCATTTATTGATCATTTAAAACATTATATTAAAACATACTGGTATTCAAGTAATGTGACACTATAAAATACTAAAATCTTATCAAGGAAAAAATTAGAAAAAAATTTAACTATCTAATAAGTGCTTTTCTGGCTTTCTTATGTGCACAATTTCTAATAACGCTATCAAAATCAACTTGTATGTATATGTATGTATACATGCGTATGTGTGTATGTATATGTGTGTGTGCACATATACCGTATTAATTTGTTAGTAACAAACACTCAAATGGTCCTTCAGTCTTGGGCCCCTTCGTAGCTCTTGGGCCCCGGAACAATGTACCTGCTGGACCCCCCTCTCATAGGCCCTGAGTGGTACACACCTGCATTAGGGAAATTGACAGAGTTTATACCCTAAAATCACTACTTCTGATCTGAAAGGAAAACCCGGTTTACCTTACAATCCAGAGTAACTACGGGAGCACATAAGAGACATTACGTGTACCCGTAGTTACTGCACCATCTAATGAAAACCTATGGGAAATTCATACTGCAATCCACAGCAAATTGTTCTTACACCGGAGCAAGGACTCCCCGTAGTTACTCTGGATTGTGCCCTCAGTCTCTTAAATCAATAAGATACATATTTTTGAAGTACTGTACTACTAGCTATTAGCAAATGGCAGAAAATATTTGCCATATGAAAAGCTTATTCTGAGTAACCCTTTTTCTTCTTTTTATGTTAACATGGTGTTTGAGGGAAATCTCTAAATTACAGGGCTCTTTCTCACCCATAAAATATAAAGAAATACATTTTGCCCACTGCCAAAACAGTGGAAGCAAACAACAACAACTAAAAAAAATTATCCACAGATCATTTAACATATCCTGGCTCTCATTTCATTTATAACTCTGTCCAAAAACTTCTGGGAACTGATTCACATGTGCATGTGAAAAACGATAGTTTCCCATGACTTTGTTAAGTTCACTTACTTATTATGTGAATGGACCACTTTAGCTTGGGTTTTCATTTTCTTTGGTGGTTTGTTTCCTGCCTTAGCAGATGGCAAACACTTAACACAATCGGCCAGATTAAATTCCTAGTGAAAGTCAGACCAAAATTGCAGTTATGATGGAACCGCTATGGTTTTCTGTTCTTGCTTACAGCCATACAACTACAAGGACAATGATTGTAGGTTTAGACAAAGTGAAGTGTACTATTAAGTTGTACAACTGTAGCAGGGAGAAGGGAGCAAAAGTGCTTTGTGATCTCGTTCTCTGTCTTAATACTTATGTGCTCAAATTTATATGCCTGATGTATGAAAATCTTTTGTATTTGTTTCTGAAGCTGAAAGCTCCTTGCAAAGTTTTTAATATGACAGACATGGAGAAAGTTGGCTTGGAGGGTCATTAATTAGTTTGGCTAGATATAAAACATTATGAAGGCAGGAGTGTTTGTTTAATTAGCACAGGATGCGACGAGGTGTTTTCGGAGTGGTCAGTATGCTATCAAATACTGGAAAGAGAAACAATCAGATTGCTCTCTTGCATTAGATGGGCTGTGGGTGGCACAAGTGGTTAAGACACTGTGCCTGTTAACCAGCAGGCCAGGGTTCGAAACCTGGGTGGGTCCCCAGAAGACCGGGTGAGCTCCTGTCCTTAGCCCAGATTTGAGACGCAGCTGGAACCAGTTGTATTTGCTCTGCCTTTCCATTGGACTATTTCAGTGGTGTGGAGAGGGGGGATTTGCTGCTTAGGTAACATTTTATCTGATATTGAGCCTATCCTCAATATCAATCTAACCCAGGCCATCGTGCTTCGCATACAGTGTATGCAGCGCCAAGCACGATACCATAGTCTCTCAAGACTGATGGATGCCTGCTTGCATTAGAAATATTGGAGTCAAATGGGGATATTGAATTTACTGGGAGAAATTCATTTTGAATAGGAAAATCATGGTACTTAAGCAGCATTTAGAGCCTATAGATCCCTAGATGGGCCTCATGACTGCAAGAATCCTGCCCTCCAAGTGAAATTGCAGATAATTTAAAGGGATGGTATTCTGATACCATCTTATTTTGGTACCATTAAATGTACTTGAATTGTATGCTCTGTTTTCTCCAAAATGATTTTCAGTAAGTGGCAGTGCAAACCCTTTTACTTGGTGGGGAGACTGACAGATACTTATTCCAGAGATCTAAGTATCAGCTCCAGTGTTTGGAGTTTAGTAGTCCTCTTCAGGAAATTCTCAGGCCTCAGGTTTGTTTGTTACAGTTCCTGTCCAGATTGTCCTGGCTTGTTCTAGCAGAAAAGTTACTACAAGAGGGGTTTGAATATTGGGTTTCAGCATTGTAACACACTTTTAGGGGTAGCATTGAAACATTTGTGGTTGAGATATGTATGTTCATTACATGAAATGTACTGACTGCTCAGCCAGTTTGCCTCTACAAATTAATTAGTTTTCATTGTTTTCCATAAAATTCTGTCTTTATTCTATGATTTACATTATTGCACAAAACAGTTGTACAGTAGAATCAAATATTTCTTACTTTGAGGATTGCTACTCGTTGAAACATAATGTGTGCCATTGTATGGTTATGTGTGGCATATTAGTGACCAAATTACAAGACAAATGAACTCAATAAATTGTTTGATTTTGATGGCTAGAGTTTGCTAGATATATTTTGGTTTAAATAGTTTTATTTAAAGTCTTAGGTCTTTATTTGCATCGACTGAATTGACAAAGATGTTGAAAAGTTATGGCCTTGATAATAGCTGAAAATGTAAAGTTGACAGCTTTATGGATTCGTTTCTGCCTGGAAAGCTTTTAGAAGTTCTAGATAAAGGTTGCCTGCTGCAGAAACCTAGGGAGCTCCCTCTTTATAAAGCCCCGCGACACTTTCTTCCCACTATTAAGTGCTACTGGCAGAATAAGCATGGTATTTAATCCATAACCTTCTATGTACTGCACCCCACAGCGACACACAGCACAGGGAACCAGTAGAGAGAATGATCAAAAAAGACCATTAAATGTCAAGCAAAGGGACTGTGTTTTAAACTATTCTTTGAGATGCTGTCTGGGTTTTAATAATGGAAAGGCAGACCTTGTCAGCAGCCCCCCTCTCGGCTTCTTATGTTCTTTTTATTATTATTGTTTGATGGCAATTTATTCAGAAAATGGGCTTCTGCTTTGCTAACTTGGCACTTCACTTCATGTGATAAACTACTGGAAATGTGAGACATGCATTTGTAAATATTAATGAAATATGCAAAGACATGTGAAGTGTGCACAAGCTTCAGTGTTTCTGATGGATTTGTAGTGCTGACTGAAATGTGAGTAATTTGACAAAAACTGGAAGTGTGCCTTAGTTGAATCTGATAACCCCATATGAAAAATAACATTTTATCTGTAATTCTTTTAAGCAATTCAACTCTGAGAAGCCTGTTTTTGAAATTCACATATGCTTAGCTGAAGTATTATATGGAAATGCAATGACAGATGTGTGATAACCTTCTTGTAATTTTACATTTGCTAGCAATGCATCCTAATTACATCCCTAACAACATATTGCTTGTAATTATCCCTGTGTTTTTCAATGCTACAGATCAGTAAAATACTCCTTACACAACCCTTATGTAGGAAATCAGTATATCTGATTCCTTGCTATAAACAGGTGTTGTTGTTTTATCCCATGCTGCTTTTCTATTTGACAGGCACAACTTCATGAACTGCCAGGTTTGTCCCCTTACGGCAGGAGTATCCAAACTTTTTGGTAGAAGGGCCACATCCTCTTTCTTACACTGTGTCGGGGACGGAATGAAAAAAGAATTGATTTACATTTCAAATTTAAATAAATTGACATAAATTAATATATTAGAGATGGAATGAAATGAATTCAGTCAGTACATAAACACATTCTAACACAGAGAGAGGGAGTGATCTTAAAACCAGTTCATAAGCACTTTCATATAAAATACAGAGAGCAGAAATACATGCAGCCTTCCAAGCTCTCAGAATACCCTTTGGAGGATTACAGGTCCAGATTGAGGGGGCTTGATGCGGGCTGGGGGCTCTAGCACCAGAGCCAGGTTTAGGACACCCCCTGTCTTAAGGCAAAGCAAGTTGAAGCAGCTTGGAAGTAACCATTCTGTTAACTCAAAACTATCACCATCACATGCTGACACTGAAGAATCAAGCCAGAATCTGAATCCTATTTGCCCTCTTTTAGTACCTGACAACTACTGAACTGGAATCTGCAAAACAGTCATCTTGGTACTGCATTGGTGACACTTAAATAATTCAGCAGTTCTTAGTAAGCCAAGGCTTCTTGGCAGAGAAAGCAGGATGTTGCACATCCATTCAGGCATGTGTAAAGAAAGACTGCCAAATGAGGCTTATACCTAAGAGTACCCACTAACTCCCAAATCCAGAATAACTGCGGGAGCACGTAAGAGACTTTATGTGCACCCATAGTTACTGCAGCACCTAGTGAAAACCTTTGGGAAATTCATATTGGAATCCAGGGTAAGTTGTTCTTACACCAGAGCAAGGACTCCCTGTAGTTACTCTGGATTTTGCCCTAAGTTGATAACAATGTGGTTTGGAATAAATAGGTAGTAGCTGGCTAACTTAGAAGGACGGCAGGGCTCATAGAGAATACTGCTAGGAAATATATGATCTATCAGAGAGAGTTATACCATGTTTTAGTATCCCATCCAAATCACTTAATGATTATGATCTTTAGCTCAGCACACCAATTTAATTTATTACGTAATTACATTTGAGATGCTGATGAAGTTCAGCATCTTTTAATGCACAGTAAAAATTTTAAGGGCTGCAGTGGCTCAGTGGTTAAAGATGTTGTGCTTGTTGACCTGAAACTCAACAGGTTGATGGTTTGAGACCGAGTACTGCATGACATAGAGTACAATCCTAACCATGTCTACTCAGAAGTAAGCCCTGTTGTTTTCAATAGGTCTTACTCCCAGAAAAGTGTGTTTAGGATTGCAGCCATAGTGAGTTACTATTAGTTGCCCAGCACCTGCCAACTTAGAAGTTTGAAAGGATTCAAGTAGATAAATAGATGCCACTTTGGTGGGAAAGTAATAGCATCCTCTGCACCTTTGGTTTTTAGTTATGTATGCCACATGACTATAGAGACATCTTTGAATAATGTATCTATTTATTTACAGTATTTATATACTGCTTTTAAACTAAAAGTTCACATATAATACTGGCTCTTTGGCCTAATAGGAAAGAGCACCACCTCTATAGTCTGTCAGAACTAGTAGGGCAATTTGTCAGGGGCACCTTTAACTTTTTATAATGTTTAAATAATTTTTTAATGGCAAGGGAGATGTATACTTGCAAGAACGTATTCTCACACAAGACTAGACAATGTATTTGCATAAGTGTACAGCTTATATAAAAATAATAATAAACCTTTATTACGATCTTAGACCAGCACATACAGCTTATATAGTAAGCAACCAGTTCTAGGAAATTCAAGACTTTCAAATCCTAAGCATCATAACTGGGAATAACATGCAAACAATATACAAACGTTGACATATATATTATTATAGTTAAAAGGTCTTCCCTTATTCCAAATAGGTAAGAAGATCCTATGGCAGCCATTTTAACTCAAGCAATATCTCATGAGTATGTCTCATTGACGACATATTGAAGTCAATGGTACTTAAAAGTGTTCGATATTACAGCTGTATTCTCCAATCTCATTATAATTAAGACTCCCATCTTTGTGCACTAACGGTTACACAATGGTCTCTTTCCAATATCTTGGGAATTACATAGCCATCTCTTATTAACGCTAATAGGAGCTATGTGCGTAAGTCCCAGTTCCTCTAGACAAGTCTGTGCCCCCAAGCATTTATGTGTTATGAAGAGATGTTATTGTAATGATGCTTATTATAAGGAGGTTTGATGTAATTGGAAAGATAGCACAATAGTTTGTCACAGACCATACTGATAGACCACAAATGGGATGCAGTTTTCAAAATCTCTTTGTTCTCTGGATTCATTTTCTATAGTAAAAGTAAGTTTAAGGGAGGAAACCCCAGAAACCTGTTCAAATGAAGATTATGATGGCCTTATAAAGATAACTACAATATTTAGTAAAATTAATTTTTATAATTCACCACTGTAATAAACTACCTTGAGAGACAGAGGTTCATTTATATATTGTGCAATAAAATTATACCAAGCTTTTCAAAGCAATATTTGTTTGCAAAAGCTAATTACATGTAATCTCCTCCCTCATAGCCATATTATCTAGAAAAGTGTAGACAATAAAGCAGTTTTACACAATATTTAGTAATCATACTAAATGGTCATGTTCTGAAACACCCACAGTATTATAAATCCAGTCTTCAGATGGAAGCCCCATTATGTTCATTGTGCCCCATTCCCAGGAAAGTGTGTATCAAATTGTAACCTTAATCTGTAACAGTCTGAAATATCTCAATTTATAAGCTAATTTTAAATTTTTAACAATTTGAATCCCACATGATCTTTTATAATGTTGATCAGTGTTCTTAGAAAACTTAGGAGATTTGATATAAAGGGTGGGTTTTGAGGGTTTGTCGAGCAAATCTTCTTGGGTAAAGGGTCTTGCCTTGGCAACCTTTTAGAATTATTTCAGGAAGGATAGAAGCAATTCAGTAGACATGATGTACTTAGACTGTCAAATATATTTTGTAAAGTCCCTAACCAAATAATCTTTTAAAAAGATTAAAAGACAAGTAGTATTTAGACAAGATCTATGATCCTATCATAGATCAATAATTGTCTACCATTAGGGGTACCATAAACAAGAATAAATAAACAGATTTTGCAATGAAGGGAAGTAAGCAATTGATTCTCCCAAGGTTCTGAATGAGACTGGAAGCTACTTAACTTTTATATACAGTGGTGCCTTGGTTTACGTGCATACTTTGTTCCGGAAACGTGCTTGTAATCCAAAACACTTGTATATCAAGGCACATTTTCCCATTAAAAATAATGGAAACTCGATTCATTCCACAACCCAAAAATATTCGTATAAAAATGATGAAAGTACGGTAATATACTGCAAAATAATATACAAAATATATAATATAAAGAAAAATAAAATAACATGCACGTAGGGTGCAATCCTAAAGACATTTTTCTGGGGCTAAAACCCATTATACATAGTGGGTTTTACTTTTGAGTAGAAATGATTAGGAGTAGAAATGGTTAGGATTGTGCCTGTTAGTCTCTCAGATTGCAATCTGTCCCCCTTACACAGGAGTGAGCCCCACTGATTATAATAGGGCTTACTTTAGAGTAGACATGCAAGGCAATCTCTCTCAGGCTCCTTTCCATTGCCCCCCTTACATAGGAGTGAGCCTCATTGACTATAATAGGCTTACTTCAGAGTAGATATGTATGGATTGGTCTGTAGAAGAGGCTGAGCAGGTGTTGGTAGAGTGCTGAAACTGGCAGTATCCTGGCTGGGACATTTTTTGCTTGTTTTACAAGACATAGCTTGTATAAAGTTTAACCGAAATGTTTGCTTGTCTTGCAAAACAATCTCAATCCAAGTTACTCTCAATCCAAGGTTTTACTATAATATGAAGTCAGGAATTAAGAGTAAGGTAGCTATGTTTGTAGATGTCACCAAGATATTCAGGGTGATGAACTCCCAAGCAGTCGATGAAGAACTTCAAATGAGCTCTTTAAATTGATGAATGAAGAATAAAGAACCAGTTCAGATGAGATTCTGTCCATAAGAGTGGCATAGCTAGAGGGAATTGCTCCCCCTACAATCAATTTTTACATCTCTTGCAAAATGTGCCAGAAAAAATGACACTCTTTGCAAGAGGGGCAGCAGGACTGCTTTCTCCAGGAACTTGGGGCAACCAGAGGGCTTGGGTTAGGGTTGCCATATGTCCTGAAAAATGGAGACAATCCCAATTTGGGGGGATTGTGTTCACATACTGGCATATGGGACAGAGAATTCTCCTGTCCCAATTTTGTGTCAGAGAATTATGGCAACCCTAGCTTGGGGGGTAAGCAGTAATGTGCTGGGTGGAGAGGAATTTATTTTTTAATTTTAAAAATTGTGCATGTGATATGGGAGGGGGTCATCATTTTTTCACTTTGCCATGCACTCCAGGGTGGCTAGCCATACCACTGGTCTACCAGTTTCTCTTTGCTTGAAAATTTAAGTGGAAAGTATATGCATGTTTATTTACTGTAGACCCTACTTCTTACAATACTAGAGGGCTTCTCTGATTTATCAGAAATTTATCGGAACAACCTTTCCGCCTCCTCTCACATGTAATGAGGCAAAAGAGGCTTGCAGCACTCCAGGAAATGGTGAGGCATGCACCTCTTGGCATGCTCCCCGCAAATGTGTAACTTTAGGACAATGGAAAAAATATTGTCCAAACAGTCCAAAATTTGCATTTACAACACCAATGAGTAATTCATCATTGTGATTACTAGAAGTGTGTGTATTAGTGTTTGTGGCTGTGTGCATGCGTTTTTGTTTCCTTCCATATTTATTCTAATTTCTTTAGACTTCATTTATGCATTTGAAAGATCCCATTGAAACAAGTAGTAAATAATAGAGACTTGTATAATGCAACCACAGAATATTATACAAATTGTTTAACACTGCATTACTTTCAAATGTTATCAGGTACAGTTTCTCAAGTTTTAATTGCTTAAAGACAAAAGGAAATAAAAGCTAGTCTCACCTGGCTTTATATTTCCCAAAAGACCAAATTAAGTTTACAGTGAATCAAGACTATACACATTTTATTTGTTAAATGGGGATTTCAGCATGTGTATAGAGAAGAAGGTTATTACCATTTCATACATGCAATAAAGAACAGGATACTGTCTCTTGGATGTTTTTACAATGGAACAAATGGGAGTATATTACACTGTAAAATTTCAAAGGGAAACACTTTGAAACACCTTTACTACATGGCATGAACTTAAAGAAGAATTATTCACATGGAATGCAACTATTAAAGAACTATTAAAATGTCAGTTATGACTGCTACCCTTTAAAAATGGTTTCCATTTTCTGAGGTTTGAGAAACAACAGAAGGTCATTCTTGAGGTTGTGGTGATCTTGAGAGTGGTACTGTAGAGATCAATGTTTTTCTCGTATAACTCAACTGATTTTTTAAACAGGAAAAATGTATTGAATTCTTGAGAAAATTGTGAGGGAAGGAACTGGCTGATCTTCAGAAACCATGTTATAAACACACTGCAAGTTCATGATATTTTATTTTAACCATTTAGGATCCAATCCTAACCTAGGCCAGGCCAGTACAGCTCGTCCCATTTCCATGGTGATATAGGGAGACAAGCACATTTCTGTGCACTGGCCTAACCCCACCCCAGGAGTGGTACAGAAATGTCTTATGGCATTTTTGTGACATCCCCAGGTCAGCACAGGACCTGTGCCGGGGCTCAGGCTAGCCTAACTGCAGGTTAGGATTGCAGCTATACTCAATAATAATTTTGAGGTGCACCCCCTAATCCAGAGTAACTGCTCCACTAGGTCTGTCGGAGCAAGGTCCATTTGCGTCGACGCAGCTATAGACCATCTAGTGGAAACATATGGGAAATTCATATTGCAATCCACAGTAAATCTTACATCTGCCGGAGCAAGAACTGCTGCAGTTACTATGGATTGAGCCTTAGCCTTATTATTGTGCTACACATATATTCAGGCACAGACGAAAATCAGTATTTGTGGTGGGCAGGAATTGAATAGGTGAAAGGAAGGGAAGCATCATTTCAAACATCTTCTCTAAGATGTTTCTTAAACAATCCTAACAGCAGATCCTGTGTGAATAAATAGGACAGAGCTATGAAAATGTTCCCCTTTTACTTACTGAAATCAGCCTTAGAAATGAAGGTTTGTAGTGGCTAGCAGGAAAATTTGAAATGAAATAATGTACATTTGGTACAAAATAAAGTACATGTTTTCCATTCACACATATTTAATAAATCTAAGATTCAAAGAAGTGGAATGTTCATTTGCAGATAAAGAGATATTTATTTAGTTATTTACATTCTTATTAATAAGAATACAGTATTTGTATACCTTTTTCCAACCAAAAAGTTCACAAACTAGTTTACATAGATGAATTTAACATTCCTAGTTGTATATGTATAAAGGTACAATACCACTTTCCTTTTATTCTTAATGTTCTTTAATTCTTATTGGAATCCATTAAACCTTCAGTAATTTTAATATGAGATCATTTAAATTATTTTTATATGTGCCCTTTTGTGGTGTGATACATGCACTATGGTTGAAAAATTGAACTTTCAGGCATAGGCTTCCCTGTTAATTTTATTTAAGAGAAAAAATCTGCTTGTGCACAGAAATTCTCATGCTATTCTCTTTAATTTAAATCAATAGGAAAAATGCCTATTCCTAAAAAGATTAATTTGTTTAAAATATTTGTATTCTGACTTTCCCTACACATAAGGGAGGCACTCCTGGTAGTCAACACATATACATTATAATAAAAAGATTAAATCAATGATTAGAAAAAAGCAGTATACAGCACCAAATAACAAAAAATCAAAACTGTAAAAGAAGAGAACAGATCTGTAAAAATGTGGCCTCATACTTAATGGAACCAAGATGTTTTCCATCACCATTGGAAGGATGGAGCTTCTTGTGTGAACTGGTGATCCAAAGCCCTTATCACATAATTGTGTAGAGTAGGAATTGTGTAGAGGAGGAATTGCCTCAGGTGGAGCTTGCCATCTCACAAATTACAGAATATACTTTCTAAAATTCCTTCCTCTACACAATTGTTAAAGGTTCAGGAACCCTAAAGCTGAATGTTTGACCATCCCTGCCTTAAGGAAATTCTTTATCCTGTTACATATTTCTAGTAATTTTTGGATGGTGGTCACCCACTACTGCAAGAGCCAGTAATATCCGTTTGCCTTAACTATAATAAATGTAACTACAAAGATGGCAGGAACTGTGCATTCTATCATTTGGAAAGAATAAAATGTTCCCTTAGGGTGTAAGGGATCTGGAAGACAGGGGTGACAATTCATAACGATACTTGTCTAATTTCTGTTTCTAATCAACCTATGCCTTCCTTTTAAAAATGGATATTTGGGAGGTAAAATCATTGGGGTGAATTTTTCCCCATGTCTAAACCTCTAAGTCCCAGTCATAACAATGCGCTGTCACTACCCTTGGGTCATGTGGCTGACCCCAGCTAACAAGCTGTTCCTGCGTTTAGGCTACTGGGAAGTTTTATTGGCGTTGGTTTCCCCCCAATCTAAACACGTAGTTATTTCACAAGGCCCATATAAATCACAAGGTCACATAACTCATAAAAACTGTGCCATTCTGGGGATATATGATACAAAGAAGCTGAACTTGGGCTTAGTGGTTTTAAACTTCTGGGATATTTTATCGTAATATTGTTGCAGTTATAACTAAGCTATATTTACATTTCAGCTTAAACAGCAGACACGATAAATATGGCACTAAAAATTACTCGATAGGATCAACTTTTATTTACTGAAACTATGAAGTTAGGCTTGCAGTAAACTTTAAAATCAAAGTAATATTCAACACTAAAAAGGGTTTAGAGAAAGTGAATACATTTTAGAGGTTTTTTGTGATGATGTAGATAATATTAAGTGATTATAATTTCTTTTGTACATTTATTATGAGCAGAAGTTTTTTCACTGATGTTACTTGCAAGTTGGTGTATTTGGGGAGTCATGTGCATATCAGATGATCTCACAGTTGTGTAGAAGGAATTCACCTATATACTACCTTTGACGTCTACCTACAGCAAGGAATTATGACAAGATAAGCCAGACATCAATGAGAAATCAGTTTTAAGACAATAGGTTATGGTGTGGTAAAGGCACAGTTTCCTGTGGTATACACCCATTCATTTTATCCTGTCATCTGTGGTCAAACAGAAATTGCAGGTTTGGAAGCACTGCAAATCCCTGTTAAATCTGTAAACAGAGATAAGTATTCATGCCACAGGCCATTGCTTGCAAAACATAATTTTTCAACACTGTAAAAATATCATCTGTCTTTTGAAGCCTGTGTAGCATGATTTCATGCACATTAAAGTGTTCCATGCTCACCGAAGGGACTGTGAGAGGGGAAAATTTCCTACATTCAGCTATCAGAGGCATATACTGAATGGTCTATCATGACAATGGCAGCTACTGATGTTGATGGTAGAAGGGCTAGATACCCTCTTTCTCCCACCTTGTCATATATGGTAGAGGAAAATCCTTAAATGTAACAATATAAGTGCATTCCATTGCTACTTATAATTTTTAAAATAAATTCTATGTGTTTCTTTATATGTGCTTATTATTGCAATAAAACATGTTTGCAATGCCCATCTAACAAAGAAATCTAAACACTGCAGTTTACAGTATTTGTGGAAATATATTGGTGGGTAGATGCCAGACTAAGCGGCGGTATAGGCATATGATGGAGATCATTAATCCATACTAATGATGGTTCTTGTGACCAAGTCCATGTATACTCTGGAATCAACCCACATGGAGTTCATTAAAGGATTTGAGAAGAAGTTAAAAGTGTAGAGTAATGAAATCCTTTGAGTGCTTAGCGACTGGCTTTAATGCTCTTTAGTGTTTCATGATGGAATTCTTTATATGCTTATCAATCATATTATAGATTATTACTACCTGATTACCTTGGAGGAAAATTTGTATAAACTGCATTATGTAGCTATAATGTGTACTAACTATTTATTTCTCTTTTAGACTCCTCTTGTATTGGCCATGAATGCTGACCAAAGAAACCATTAATTAATCTCAGTGGATAAAGACTAGAAAACTGTAGAAACTTAAAACTCATTTTTAACATAAATATTTTTTAAATCAAAGTGAATATCAATTTAATATTTTATTAGCAGAAAAGGGGAATGTTTTAATTAGCGGAAAGGTTTCCCTCAGCACAGCAGCAGCCCAAACATTGTGCTGGATACAGTGCTGGCCAACACCTTTAGTAATGTGTTATGAGGCCAAACACATTAGAAACTATAACTGAAAAGGTGTCAGTCATTACATATTCAGTGGTATGTGGTTGTCATAAACAGAATTTCTGAATATTTTCATGGAATACCAGTGCATCAGCAGGATATATTTCATTTTTGATTAGACTTTATATTCTGTATGTGTCTTTCATTCTCAGAAAAAGACCACAATGATTCTATCCCTACAATCCAGAGTAACTACAGGAAGATGTAAGAGGCACTTACTCTGGATTGCTCTATGCATTTCCCATAGGGTTTTCCACAGGTGGCACCATAACTACGTTGGTGTAAAAGGTCCTGTAGTTACTCTGGATTGTAGCTTCTATATAGCAGTTAGGTGACCTTATTAGTGCATTCTGCAGTACATGTTAACAGCATCAAATCAGCAGTGAATCATTAAATCAGTCAGGCACATCAAAAGCACTCCTTAATGGATTTAGTGGTTTTTGTTTTATATGGATAAATTGGTTGTGTTCACTCTGTTACAGAAAATTGCACTAATTGCCTTATTTTAAAAAAATCCTCTCCTGGTGTAAGTTTGACTTTCTATTTTTACACTGAGAGTTTCCAGATTTCTAGTTTGTTAAATATACCTTCATCTGTTACCTTCATCTGTAATTTATTTAGTTATTTAAAGCCCAATCCTATCTTCCCTGCCCTGGTTCGGCAGCCTTGTCAGAAGAAGCATGCTATATCCAGGAAGAGGGTGAGAGAGACTGGGAGGCATACCTCTCCATAAGCCTTGTGCTATACATTTGGTCTTTTTGGGCCTATACCAGCTGTAAAACTGGTGCAAATCCAGGAGACATAGCCTGCAATCCTTACCTCCATTTGGGCCAGCCTAAGCCCCAGCATAAATCCTGTGCTGGCCTGGGGGTGTCGCTTCTGCCCCACTCCTGGAGGGTTTAGGCCAATGGAAACGCATACACCAACCATGTTGGAAAGATGGGCCATGAGAGTTAGTTTCTTATGTTTCTTATGAAAGTTTCTTATGATTGTGCCCATAATAAAATAAAAGTTATAAGACCATGTACAAGACCATGTATAAAACAATGTTCGTATTAACCATGTATAAGACCTTGTATAAGACCATGTATAAGACCATGTACGTATTAGTATGTATAAGACCATGTATGTATGGTCTTATACATATTATACATATGTCATATACATGTCTTATACATGTCTTATACATATACATGTCTTATACATAAGACCATGTATAAGACCATGTACGTATTAAAAGAAAAACCTCTGTGGATATGGAAAAAGAGGAAGATGTCAGTAAAGAACAAAGAAAATAATTAATATTTGGAATTGCATTGTTAATAAATTAGATAAACTTGAAGAAAGATTAGAAAAAGAATTTAAAATCTAGAAGGAACATATAAAAAATTTTAGATCATAATTCTCAAGTGACTTTAAAGTATGAGAGATATGCAAGACCAAAAAATGATACAGAAATGTTAAGTGCCGGGTGAGATAAAGAAATTGTATGTAAAAATGTCTTTAAAAATTGTATATTAAAATCCAGTCTTCATTTAATGTGACTGGAGATTTTGTATTTGATAAATGGGACATTCCCCCAGAAAGAAAGTACTAAGGACACAAGAGAAGAAACTATACTACTTCCAAGTGTTTTGTATGTGTGTGTGTGTGTGTGTGTGTGTGTGTGTGTGTGTGGCTGCAATACAGCTCTGAGATCAGGGACAACACATTTTTGTATCTTGAGGAGGTCTCCTTTCCTTCCATCCCTCAACAACATGCAACATATGTCCCATTGGCACAACTGCATGGCTCTGTAAAGATGGACAAGATATGGCCTTCTGTGCATCTCCTGAAAATATGGATATTGAAACAGTATCTGTGTTCTGTATCTAAAGAATGTTCTGCTTTGGGAATTATAGCAATGAATCTTCTATGGTAATATCAGTTGAGACTCCCACCAATCCATTATTCATTTTTTTCTTCTCCTACCTTTACAAGGTCATTCTGTCAAAGTTGCTGGTTAATCCCCATCATTTTAAAGAAGTAACCTGCATATAACATAAAATACAATGGAATAGGAGTGCATTATGAGCAATGTTCAAAATTCCTTGGAAAGAACAAGAATTTTTTTGAGATATGCATCATCCAGCATTTTTTATTAAGTACAGAACAGTGGAAAATTGGCAGAAACTAAGATTTTGCAGTGAAACAGGGAAGCGAACAAGTTGTAAATGACTCTAATATCTTCCATATGGTATATTTTACTTGGGAACTGGATTTGGAGTAATTAAAGGCATATGCATTTAGAATAGAGTTAACTTTACCATCTTCACATTGGAAAGTTCCATCAAGTCTTTGAACTGCTAAGTGTTTTTCTTCCCATGTGTGCACACACACATGCATATACATGTGAAATCCTTGCTTTTGTGTTCATTTCTTTTTTAACAGAAAGAAATCTTTTTTCAATTGAGATTTGATAATGCCAAAAAAGTAATAGGGTAGTGTCAGAAAAGTTCAGAAAAGCTTCAAAATTTAAAAAACTTTCTTTTCAGAATGGACCTTTGTAATGTATTTTGATAATTACATTAAAGTCCAGTAGCTTGATGGTTCTCCTCTGCGGCTCTTTTATTTGTCACTAATTCCAGTGTTAATCTCAGCAGAAAGACTGATTAGCTCATTTTGAAATTGCACAGCCAAGAAACAAACCCTCTGAATATATCAGGATGTTCTCAAAATAGTGATATTAAACCAATAATAATGCATTGCTTTAGAGGGAAGAATTCATCCCAGAACCAAACATTGCACACATTCCAGTCTGCCTTGTGTTCCAATGAAATAGCAGCATGAACTGGGAGTTTCTGTCTACATGAATTCTGAGAATTGGTTGAATACATTTGATTTGTCAAAATACGTACTGCACAGAAATATGAAATTTTAGTAGCATGCCTGATTATCTATAGTATTATCATATTTACCTTTTTGTGTTCAAATTATTGTACAGAGATAGGGTTTTAATCTTGTAGACTACAAAGAAAAATGTGAAAGCAACCTTTTTGCTGATGCATAACTGTACATAAAATGGTACAACTCAGATTGACGACATGTCTCTGGTTAACAAAGATTTGCATTGTGTTGTATGGCATCCAGACTTGCCAGCATCATGTCAACAGTTGTAAATTCCACAGTCCTCTTTAACCATCAGAATACAAGTGAATGGCAGCTATTCATGTAACCAAAGCGCAAAGTCTTCCTTCTCGTATCCTGTGGTTTGTGCTTCCTTTTTTCTAAAGTCTTGCCACACTCTAAAGTACTCTAAAGTAAAGCCACACACAAACATTATTTATTCTACTTTTTATCAGACCTACCATTATAAGAAAGTTGCAATCCAATTCTGTCTGGGCCAGGCAATGGTGGTAACCCACTTCCACTGTTAACTGACAGATCTTCCACTGTGAAGATCTGGGGTATGGAGAGGGAGGGCTATGGTAAGGAGCAGGCTGGTGGTGTGTATTGGCAGCAGAACCATATGCTACATTCAATCTCCCATTTTTTAACCCACGCTGTCCTCTTCATCTCTCCAGACATACATCATCAAAATAGCTGAGGTGGGTCTGAGGAGACCTGTAGGAGGCAAAACGTTCTACTCAGAGTTTACTTACCTCTGCTAAGCCTTCTGATTGTCTTCCTAAGTATATCATACAGCGTGTTGCTCTTTTGGTATGGCTGCATGCAATCAGGGAGCAGAAGATAGGACTGAGCTGTGATGATTTGTTAAAATCTCCAGGATTGCTACTTGGACCTCTGGAGATCAGTGCTGATTTCTGAAGTTGTCAGACAAATCCTGAAGTGTAGGGAATACAGCATTCCAATATAAAGCATCAGTTGTTTTTGGAAGCAGCATTTTTAAAGACTCGTTGGTAAAACCCATTCACCTCTGTTTGTTTGTTTGTTTATACTCTGCCTTTCTATCTAAAAAAGGATACCCAAGGCAGCCAAGTACTTTGACCAAAATATCTAATCAGTACATGGACAGAGCTTGAAATACACAGGGGAAAATGCCTAATGAGTATATCTTGAGTAGACATCAGTACTAAATTATTCTCTTGCTCACTTATTCAGAAATCTCCTCTATAAGAGTAAAATCGTACAGTAGCTGTCTTGATCACTAGGCTTTGCTATACCATGAGATGCCTTTAATTCTAATGACAGTGCTGCCTGTATGTGGTCACACTGCCTTATTGAGAAAAGAAAAGCACAAATATATCTTACACTCATGTTTGAAACTGGGAGTATGGGATTCCTTCCCAACTGTTGCCTGTGGTTGCCTTACTACTCTTGCTGCTTCATCCGCAATTCTTTATAGCCACAGTCTGTCTTTTTTTCCTGAAGTCATAACTCAACACTTTCCAAATAACGGCTAGTCTTTTGCAATCCTCTTATAAGAATCCTTAGAGGAATTCTGTGTTCTTTCATAATTCTGGTGGGAATCTTTTCCAGACACTGTTTTACTGAACCATAAAATTAGGACTGTCTAGTAGCAGCATATTCAGCCACTGATTATGGAATTGGAAAGGAGGGAGGAAGAAAGGATTCTCACAGTGCCCTTAAGTCACTTTCCATGTAAAAGGGAGCCAAACACAGCCTGCCTTAAAACACAGGGAGCCTTTCTGCAATCTTAAAGTGTCTTCAGAGTGTGGAAATGAGAGTTCTCAGGAGAACCCCCTGAGTCCAAATATGATTGCATGGTTATGTTTATTTACCATACTCTGGGCATAGTACCAAACAAAAACCACAAGTAGTCAGGTTTTGTTTCTCCTATTCTTGCCTGCCCCATAACATTGCTGTTCATAACTAAATCCTTAAGCAGTGCTTGGCTACATATCTATATTCCATTAGCCATGCTCCAGACTATGTACAGCTATAATGTTGTAAAAATATTTGCCAGAGCATTGATAGCAGTAACAGAGCAATGATTTGCTGGCAGGGAGATCCACAATCACAAACTCAGCATCCTGGGATGTGTGCCAATCCAGCCTGGGTGTGCTGCTGAAATGACACATTAAATCTTAGAGGGATGCCCATGTGCCAACTACATCCTTGGCACAGTGTTTTTCTAATGACAGACATGGAGTAGAACTGGTACCAATTCCAGAGGGAGATGCAAACTGCTTTCCCTGCTTAAATCTAACTACTCTACCTCGATAAACTTGAGTCCTGCAGACCAACACGCAGCAACCCAATTAGGCCAACGTAGTTAAATGGAAGCTAATCCATCACTGTTCAAGTCAGCAAAACATCTGACCAAACTGGTGTGTTAGCAACATGGGGTGATGGATCCATACATAATGTGGCCGGTATTTGAAGTGGTCAGATTAAAGCACTTACCCAGTTCAACTCACATTCTAGATGTGTTATGAACTGGGATATAGTCAAGGGGAGGCAGAAAGAAGTGGAGCTGCAGGACTTACTGCACTATGGCGAAGGGAAGGCTTGATCCCCAGGACAGTGCTGCAGTTATACTTGGACCTAGGCCACCTCCAGAGAAGCCAGAGAATGCTCCCAGCTGCCAAGGAACCAAGGCTTATATCCAGCATAACTGCTAGTACAAGCCCTGTCTCTTGCTCCTCTCTTGTTCACCCCCAGGTCTCTCCTCCACTTTTATCTGCACAAGTATACCAATGGCACAAGGCCTTCAAGGAAAGGAAATTGAAGACGAACTATCAGCATGCCCTTCTTTGTCAAAAACAGAACAGAATATGGATGCAGTAAGATCTGTCCTCAATCATGATCATTATTCATCTTCCACACCTTCTCGTCCTTCCTTGAAGGCCTTGTGCCATTGGTACACTTCTGCAGAGGATAGAGCAACTTCTCCATAAGCTTTCCTCATCATTCCCAAAGTTTCTGAAGCATTTTTACTCAATCATATATAAAATTTTATTGCATACAGCAGGGTTTCTCAACCCCCAGTCTGGGGACCACTCAAGGGCCTTGGCAGCTGCCTGACCGGTCCTCGAGAAGACTCCTCTAAGTGCCTCTTCCCCTCCTCACAGCAGAAGGGCTCTATCGGAGGGCTCTGTCGTAGGATTACAGCCTCAGAGTCCAATCCTATGCCTGTCTTCTTAGGAATAAGTCCCATTATGAGGCATAACCCCAAATCCAGAGTAACTACTGGAGCACGTAAGAGACATTATGTGTACCTGTAGTTACTGCACCTCCTAGTGAAAACCTATGGGAAATTCATATTGGAATCCAGAGCAAATTGTTTTTTTCACTGGAGCAAGGACTCCCCGTAGTTACTCTGGATTTTGCCCTTACTCTCTCCAATAAGTGACTAGGATGACTTTATGCATTTTCAATGCATCCTGCACAAAAAAGGTTGAAAATCCCTGCTCTGAGTAGACATGCATTGAAACATCCACAGTAACCTAGCAAATAGCTCCATTTATTATAATGGGATTTACAGCTGGAGGCAGCTGTGTTCTAGGTGGGGAAGCCCTCTCTCCAGGTTGCCAGAAGCAGAACTCTTCCCCCACTCCTGAGCTGGTCCCTGGAAAATTTCTTTTCCCCAGAACTGGTCCCTGAGGCCAAAAAGGCTGAGGATCACTGGCGCACAGTGTTTCAGACTCACTAGCATTTTTCTTACTACAAGGCACTTGAACAGAGTGTCATAAAAATGATTTCTTGAATCTGACAGGGCTGGAATGCAACTGATTACTATTCTAATGTATACCTGGTATTCTACCTAAGTGACCTTGGCCAGCTTCTTCCTCCACAGAGCCCTTCTTAAGCATGGGAATGTCATTCAAATTACTTTCTGGACACACCTTGTATAGTGCATATGTGTAGTTGGCACATACTGGGTCAATATCCTGACCATATCAGCACATGCAAAATTCTGAATCAATCTTGAGCTCTGTTTTGAAAATATAGATTTAGAATTGACGCAGATTCTAATCTTTTAGGGTGCAATCCTAACCAACTTCCCAGTTCTAATGGAGCCCTGAGGTAAGGTATCTCAGGTAAGGTACCTTAAGGAGGCTTCCATGATTGTTTTCCCATCGCATGATACAACACATGCCCCATTGTCACAGCCTATCCCAGTGCTGGAAAGTTGATTAGGATTTGGGCCTTTGTTTTTTTGGTGGGGTGTATATTAAGTTGGTCATCTGTAGTGGCACAAGTGATTAAGACTGTGAGTTTCAACTGGCAGGCTGGGGGTTCGAGACCCAGGTCCTAAGGAGGAAGTGAGCCCCCATCCTTAGCTCAGCTCCTGCCTACCTAGCAGTTTGAAAGCATTCACATGCAAATGGATAAATAGGTACCATTTCGGTGAGAAGGTAAAAACAATGTTCCATGCGTCAGTCATGCTGGCCCCATGACCACGGAAGTGTCCTCAGACAACACTGGCTCTAAAGGCTTTGAAACGGGGATGAACACCACAACCTACAGTTGGCAACAACTAGTAGTTCAAACAGCAGGTGACACCTTTACCTTTACCTAGTAAACTGTACTTCATCTAGCCACTTTATGTTAAGTCTTCAATAAATATTTCACAAATTGGAGAGAGGATATCCATGTAAACAGCAAACCTAGAAGGTATAAGAACCTCCAACTTAAATTCTTCTCTGAAAAATATAGTTTCTTCTATACTAAAAGATTACATGATCATTCCTGGTACATTTTAAGACATTGACTGAGTAGACAAATCTCAGTTCAATTTTTTTAAGATGGAAGGAGAATGAGAGCATAAATCTGCCTTTAACCTTTTTGCAGGCTATCTTAACCATGAAACATCTGCAAAACTCTCTTAAAGTGAACATTTCCTTTTTTGTTTCCGTGACTTTGAAACGGGACAGCAAAGCTAATACCCTGATCAATGGCTACTGAAACATCAGATGTATAAAAGGAAATGCTGTTAGCACAGTATTTCACATATGTTAATGCTTACAGTGCCATCAGTGTCAACTTTATTTTCTACTTGATATATACCAAAGCTGGCATACAATTTTAACCGGTGAGGTAATGTCATCTTTAATTTAGAGAGCATTTAGCTGTCCACTTCAACTAGTGATATCATCTTTGCAGTTGTCTCCAGAGATCTCATGTAAACATAAGTAATGGGCCCCAGACAGTTTGGAATTGCACTGTTAAAGGTGGCATTGGTCATCGCAAAGACATTTTTTTTTGTTGCTCTCTTCAAAATTGTCAGATACCGTTTGCGTTACTGCCATTTCAAAAACATTCTCCAAACATTGATATAATTTGGGATGTTTCAGTGTGCATAGTAATAGAATAAAACAACCAGCACAAATTAATACAACATATTAATGTCAGTTATAATAGGATAATGAAAAGAAAATGAAATTGTGTGGATAAAAAAGGGATTTGATGCATTTTAAAAGGCGGCATAACAGAAGACAAACAAATGCAGAATTGCTGTTTCAGTACACTCCCCAGTATTAGAAAGTAGCCTAATGAGGCAATCCTATCCACACTTAACCCGTAGTAAATTTCATTGACTATAATGGGGCTTATTTCCAAGTAGATATGCATAAAATTGGCTCTCAAACAATGGCTGCAATCCTTTCCTGGGAGTAAGACCTACTGAACACAGTGGGGCTTACTATTGAGTAGAGATGGTTAGGATTGTGCTCAATATGTAGGAATGCAATGTCATCTCATTGCTAGCCAGGTCCAATCCTTTACTGGAGTCACCTTGAAAATGTTCACCTTTCTCTCATTTGGTATTAGCTTTCTAATCCTAAATTATTTCTGTTTTATCATTTCAGTGTATAGATATAATCTTACCTAAGCCAACCTGAATTCAGAGATCAGTGTAACTGCATGAGTGCACCTGTCCTAGGACAGATCAAGCAGAAGGTGATAAATACATGCTCAGCAAAAGGAGGGGAAGGTTAATTCTGCATTGGTGGCTTCAGTCTTCAAGAAACTGAAGGAAACCAAATTATCCCATGATCAGATTCTTAATGCCTTCCTGAAATGTTCAGCAAGAATATTTAATTGAAGGAAGAAGTAGCAATTCCCACTTAGGCTGAAATATTCCTGTTTGGGTGTCACAGGACTTGTTTTTGCATACTGTGTCATTTAATGTTTAGTTACAGGTTGACCACTTGTCCTCTTTTTCCAGGACATGTCCTCTTTTTTAGCCTTGTGTCCTAGAAAAAAATCTTTGTTGTCCTCCATTTCCTTGTAAGCAGGCAGCATCTAGCCTTCTTGGAAATTAATAAATCATATATAATAAATTATATGTAATAGATCTAAATTTAATAATAAGTAATATAAAAAGTTCACAAAGAAGTTTACAAAGAAAATGAAAAATTTAATGGCTAATAGGCTTTCCCAAATGGCTTTCCCAAATGGATTTTCCAAAAGGGCTCACATCCTAAAAATATGTCAAAGAATACCAGCAGAAGTCACTCCTAAAGATACTTCCTGAGAGTCCTAAAGACACTTCCTGAGCACAAGACTATTGAACACAATGGGGCTTACTATTGAGTAAACATGGCTAGGATTGTGCCTCTAAGACATTGCTGGGGTGAGGAGGGCCAGTTACTCTTCCCCTACTTAATATATGAGTGTTTTTAACTTTTATTTTGCCATGTTCTACTTTTTACTTGGGTGTTATACATTTCAGTGGGTCTTGTCCTTTTTCCCCCAGTTATGACATATGATAGTTTAGTTTTCCCTGCATTAATAATTGTGCATATTCCATACGTGCATGCATTCCTGTTCTCTTGAGTGTATGGCCATATTTAAATAGCAATTTAAATAGCAATCTGTTGCAGAAGGCCAAAACTACTCCCAAAAAGTTAATATAGTACCTACAGTATATCTTTGTACAACTTAATATAGTAACTAATATAGTACCTACAGTTTCTTTGCAGCAAAGGGATATAGGAAAAGGCTCTAATAATGACATATAAATGGGCAGGAAGGAGGACTTGAAGAGGGACATTATAAGAAATCTGTCAAGGGTAATTGTTGAATGATTTATAAATCTATAATGAAGTACAGGCTAGTGATGGACGAACTTCCTTTGGCTCAATAAGCACAAGCTTTCTCAGCAGGCAGTCAGAAAAATCTCATTCATTTTCTAGAGTAGCTGTTTTCAACCAATGTGCCAAAGCACATTGGTGCGCCACGAATGTGCCATGGGAATTTTGTATTAGTTGGTCCATAATAAATGGACCATTTATTAGTTAGTCCATTGTGAGGAGTGAGCTCCCCTCCAAGAGTACAGTGTCCCTTGACAACTTTAGCATCTTGCATGCTCATATTTCCTTGTGCGATATTTTATTGTTCTGCCCCATGGAAATGCTAGTTTCCAGAAAGAGCCATAGGATCAGCCACAATCCCACCACAACAAATCCTGGGACAAAACAAGTTTCAGTTCTGAAGAAGCTTCATAAAAGTCACTGAAGAGATGTGACATATACAAAATGACAGATTTCTTCTACAGCCTGTACTATACCCATTGACAATTTAGACAATTCACATTATAATTTGTTTATGGCAGCTTTTTGTTGAAGTTATAGTGTGAGTTCGTGGGTCCAATCCTATCCAACTTTCTAGTGCTGATGCAATGCATACGCAAGGCAAGTGAACAAATGTTCCCTTACTTTGAGGATGCATCCAAACCTGCCCCACTCCCCCACAGTAGGACACAGAACATACCCTGTTGCCACAGCTGCATGGAACATTGGATAGGATTGCGTCTAGTGTTGTTCATATTTTGAAAATTAAAATTTAAAAATTTATCTTTTTAAAAATTTTATCCAAGACAGGACTCCGTCAGTCTTGAAAGACTATAGTATCGTGCTCTGCGCTGCAAACGCTGCATGCAAAGCATGAAAGCCTGGGTTGGATTGTTATGGAGGACAGGCTGTTACCCAAGCAGCAAATCCCCCCTCTCCACGCCACTGAATTAGTCCAATGGAAAGGCAGAGCCAATACAATTGGATCCAGCTAGCGTCGCAGAGCTGGGCTAAGGACAGGAGCTCACCCTATCATATGCGGCCAACCCAGGTCTCGAACCCTGGCCTGCTGGTTAACAGGCACAGCGCCTTAACTGCTTGTGCCACCCACAGCCCTCTATCTACAGTATTTATATACCGCTTTTCAACTAACAAGTTCACAAAGCGGTTTACAAAGAAAATGAAAAAATAATAGTTAATGGGTCCCTGTCCCAAAAGGGCTCACAATCTAAAATGCAAAAATAACACCAGCAGAAGCCACTAGAACAGACATTGCTGGGGCGTGTAGGGCCAGTTACTCTCCCCCGCTAAATAAAAGAGGAACACCCACTTGAAAGAGTGCCTCTTGCTCAGTTAGCAGGGGTCTATTAATTAAAGTCTTTTGTGACATTAAAAAATTAAAGTCTTTTGTGATTGTATAAACTTGGTATATTTACTGGAAGGTAAATTCTATTGCAGTCAAAGAGGTTTATTTCAAGTAGGAATGTTTGGGTCCACATAAGAGTTTATCCTTATCCAGCAGCTGCCACTATCTTCCACTACTCTTCAAAGATGTCTGCTCATGGTCCTTGACATTTATCCAGTAGAGTTCCTTTAATATGTAGGGCCAGCTGGCTTGGACTGATTCAAGATAGCTAAATAATTTTAGATAATCCATAAAGTATTATTTTTCAACTAACTGAGGCTGTGATGTCAGGTTGTTGGACTATCTGTCTGGCACCCAGAGATGCTACCCAAAGAACCACTTCAGGCATGCCCAATGGCTCAAATCCATGCCCAGTGGTATTAGTTATTTTTTTCTTGAACAGCTGACTTCTATGACATTATTCAGAGTAAAATTTCACATGAAGAGATATCAGAAAGATGTATGCATAATTAAGCCTAATTTTCATCCAACTAACAGTGAGAATAAAAACAGAAGAGCAGGGAAGAGCTTTAAATATTTAGGGCATTGTTTATTATTCTTTGGACCTCTGTTTGGAGAGTTAGATATGAAAATTGATGTATTATACAGAAATCAAAGCCAAAAGACATTTTAGAATTCAGAAGAAAACTTTGCTGTTTGAAAAGAAAGCTGTGTATTGTGTATTAATAACAATGCTGCTATAGACAAAGGAATGAAATTTAATAATACAGAATTGTGCTCATGAGATTTCCTTTTTCTTGTTAATTGGTTACTTTAGCTGACATTGTCTGTAAGCATAATGGATGCCATTCTTCCTAATAGTTCCATGTTTCCAGATGATGTCTACAGACATGATGTAGTCCATTTTAATTATTTCATTTTGCTTACATCTCTCAGCATAATGCAGCTTCCGAAGAGGCTAGCATTTTTCTTCATTATGCATGCTGCATGGCCCTGGTTCCTAAATTAATTAGTTCTCTTCTTTCCTGGAAGTTAAAAGTTTCTTTCTTCAATTTATCTAACCAGGTACGATTACGTTGAAGTGATTGATGGAGACAGTGCAAATGGGCGAGTATCAGGAAAGTTTTGCGGCAAGATCGCTCCTTCTCCTGTGATATCTACAGGACCAAACCTCCTCATCAAATTTGTCTCTGACTATGAAACCCATGGAGCTGGCTTCTCCATTCGCTATGAAGTTTACAAAAGAGGTGAGCAAAATTGGTTTTTGTTATTTTGTCGTTATAAGCATTCTTCAGATACTTTCCTGACATGTTCCAATTTTCTTCTTGGACTTGTGTCAGCTATAGAGCACAGATCCAAAGCAGAAACTCATCTATGTGGGATATATACTAGGAAAGAGAAAGAGAAAGTCACAGATCCAGGGAAATCCACGGGCAGTAGCTTAGCTGGGAGGGGGATTACAGGGAGTACAGTTGCACTGGGCTACAAACTTTACGGGAAATACAAACTGAGCTTGACACCAGTGGCTAAAATTATGAAAAAAGGGTATGTGTGAATACCATCACGTTATATATCACTGGAAAGATAATTTAATGTGGAATGTAGTGAATCAAACTGAACTGGAATATCTAAATTTTATCTAAAACTATGGCCATTTAACTCAAAAATGAAAACACAAAAGCCTCTGGAACATAATGTGGATTTTCTTAACTCAAAATTTTCCCATGAGACTGTTCTGGGAGCCAATGAGATGTAATTTTGATACTGTATGGAACTAATAAGGTTTTAATATGAATCAGCTCTCATTTCCATATACGTACAAATACCATAATACAGTTACCCTTGCTCAGTGGATATACAGGTGCTTTTAAGCGGTGCTCCTCTTATATTTAGCAGGAAAGGAATAACCATTCCTCTTTGCCCCAGCACAGTTTCCCTAACCAATAAGGGACATAATTTTCATCGTTTCACTTAATTAAGTTTGATTTTGCTGTTGTGGGGTGGGGTGACAAAATCCTCTTCGATTCCATATAGCAAATAGGTGCTTTAGCTATGCCACTAGCAGAGCAAATGGGTGGTGAACGGCTGAGGAGGAGAAAGTTTTTCCCCAATTTTCTTTTTAAAAATACCTGGGCATGACATCACTTCCAGTTGTGACATCACTTCTGGGGCAGCTTTTGCACTGAGCTTTGCACTGAGCTACATAATCATTAGTTACGCCACTGTATGAAGGATTAAAGTTGCAATCTTACTATCCAGTTAGGCCAGCCCAAGCCCCCACAAAAGTGCTGTGCTGACATGGGGATGTCAAAAAAAGTGCTGTAAGACATTTCTGTGCCACACCTGGGGGAGGGTTAAGCCAGTGCACAAACATGTGCTTGTTTTCCTACATCACTACAAGTATGGGAAAACAGTCTAATTTTGTGCGGCCTAGGTTAGGATTGCACCCTAAGGGAAATTTTTCTTGCCTCTTCATGTGGCTAACTTCATGATTGCCTCCCCAATCATGGTACACAGTGCTGTTTGTTCTGGTATGTCTGCATATTACTGCAAGGGGGTGATATCTATCTACTTCTATATACAGTATTTATATACCGCTTTTCAACTAAAAAGTTCACAAAGCAGTTTACAAAGAAAATGAAAAAATAATAGCTAATGGGTCCCTGTCCCAAAAGGGCTCACAATCTAAAATGCAAAAATAACACCAGCAGAAGCCACTAGAACAGACATTGGTGGGGCATGTAGGGCCAGTTACTCTTCCCCTGCTAAATAAAAGAGGAACACCCACTTGAAAGAGTGCCTCTTGCCCAGTTAGCAGGGGTCTGATAGGATTGGGCTGTTAATGAGATTAGTATTTCTCAGACAAACTTAATAAAATAATATGTCTTCCTGAATCAAGTCCAGCATTATTTTTCAAATAGATTCTTCTTGGAATTTTACAAGCAAGGTATGATGGTGATAAATGCCATCCTTGGTATCAGGTGTTCAGAGTCACTGTCTGCCATGGACACAGAGACTCCATTTACCTGACATGGCTAATTAGTTATCTAAGTTATAACTATCAACATTGTTCTGAAGATCTGTTCTGAGATAACCTCATGTACAAACTGTGATCTAAGGAACACAAGGTTTTTAAATCCAGGGAAAGAATTTTAGGAACAGACCTAGGCCTGCTGATTTTCCATGTTCCCAAGTCAATTTTATTGTTAAATACTCAGTGCCAGCAAAATCAGTCCATTTGCTGCTAATGACAAGGCATGATTCATTAAACAACAGCAACAGTATTTATATACTGCTTTTCAACCAAAAAACTAAAAAGCGGTTTTTAGACAAAATCAAATAATGGCTCCTGGTCCCAAAAGGCTCACAATCTAAAAATTTGCAAAAGAACATGAGCAGAAACCACTAGAAAAGAGAATACTGGAGTGAGGAGGGTCAGATGCTCTCCCCTGCTAAATAAAAGAGGAGCACCAACTTTAAAAAGTGCCACTTACCCAGAGGTTAGAGTAGGGGTAGTTACCAGCCCATTTTTTCTTATAATGAACAGTTAACAAAAATATCAAATTATTTGTTTACTTTTGCTATTTTTGTTTCTTAGAAATATTTAATGAATGGTTTGTAACATTGCAGTTTTTATTAATGCATTGATTTGTCATTGCTGCCCATGAATTATTTTGTTTGCTTAGATTCTTGCAAAGAACTATAGGAACAAAATTTGTTTCAGTTTACATGGTTAATAGACAACACAGAAGTTAAAAATGGTGAAGCTTTAAGAATTTCTGGGGTAGAGACAGATGAAGCACCTCCGTCAAGCACCTCCTCTTGTCTAGTTTACTAGAAGTAGCAGCTGAATATGGGAATGTTCAGAAGACAAACTTAGGAAAGTCTGTCCAGATAAATGATTCCTATTCTGTGGTCAAATCCTTTAAATAACAGTGGCTCCACCACCACTGGCAGGTATGTAGTAGTGAGATCTTTCCTTAGCACAAACACTAAATGTAGTTTGATGCAGACCAGTGAGGGGCACAATCCAGAGTAAGGGGACTGAGGAGAGCCCTAGCTGGGCTGCCAGAACTATTCTGTATCCAGAGGAGAGAGTTATACTGCATCCAGAGAGTCAGGAAGTCTGGGCTGCCGTACCTGCTCCAGAGAATGATAAGTTGACATCAAGTAAGTGACACCTGGGGAGGCTTGCTCTTGAGGAGACCACCCTCAGATCACACTGAACAAGGAACAGCTGTGTTGCTTACCTTATAAGAAAGCCCAGAAGTTCCTGACAATCAGTAACAGCTACAGCAGGAGAATGCAGTACAGCAATACCTCCCATGAAGGGTGGATGCTTGAAGTGGCCTACTGTATCCCCAGGTTAGTGGGCTGCTGTAGTTGTTCCATATCCTGAGGTTGAGAGGCAGGGGTTGCAGATAGTCTGGTCAAGAATTCAGATTTTTGGTTAACACTGCCATTCTTATTCTGGGTTATCATGGACCCTATGGGTCTGCTCATTACTGTACCTGCTCCTGAGGTGGTATAACTCTGAGTTGGAAGAGGGCATTTCTGCCCTTGAAACAGGCTCTGGATACAGAGTAACTGCTCTGCCCTAGGCAATTCTAAACATGCCCTCAACATGCCTCTTCTGAACTGCCTAGGCTGCCCCAGTTAGGGCACTGGGGTGGAGCATCTTGCAGTTGGTTCAGCCATATGAGAGATAGGGTAACCCAAGTGCACTTCTGGATTGTGCCCGAAGTCATGCATAAAGAAGCTAGGAGGATCCTCTGCTCAAAACTAGATAATTAATGAATAAAGCAACTCACACACATACCCAATGGTATTCACGTTTGTATGAACATTTGTATGAACAAACATTTTCATTCCTTAACTAAAGCAATTAGATTCTTAATGACTGCAATTTCGATGTCTTGCAAATTAAGCAAGGCACATTAAGGTGACATACATTAAATAAAAAAACTTAACTATTGAAAGGACTTCTAGGCAAGCTGCTTGCAACGGTGGACATTTTCAGTGGGGCTCTATTTTCTCTCTAACTCAGCAGATCCTTGCTTCTCTTTCCTTGTATGAACATTTAAATTTCTTTATGAAAGGCATTCATTTCTTTAGGGCAGCACTATAAATGAGAATATGCACAAAAGTCAGCATATTCAAAGTGATAGCTCCCAGAGTACTTCTAAGTCAGGTTTATGCCACTTAGGCAGTACAGTATATCAAAGAGAGAACAATATCGACATGTACGGGATAGAATAGATTGCATATACATGTGTGGTCTTAGAGATTCAATTGCTGTCAAAACAAAGAGTTCTCATTTCCTTTCCTTAATGCACCCTAGATCATGATAATCCATTTATGGAATGCAAAATCTGGAATGTCTAGGATTTGTATATGTTAAACCATTCACAAGCAGTGATGACGAAGGTGAAATATGATGGTTTCTTTTTCCAGAAGGACAGGGTAATATTTGACATTAGTTCTAAAAAGCATTATAGTAAAACAAAGAGCCCAGTCCTAAGTAATTCCTGTGTGACCATCCACCTGTGCAGGCATGCGCTAAGTTGTATCCCACAATGGAATTTTGTGGTACCTCTCTCACAAAGTGCCTTATTCTGCAAAGTTATACAGAAAGTACTCCTTTTGATAATGCAGACTTTTGACAACTTGTCTGGCTCTACAGCAGGGGTGTCCAACCTTTTAACTTCAGGGCTCTTGGACTCTTAACAATAGTGTAAAAGAGGGAATTTCAGCAGGTGCAGCTTGTGATCAGTGAGGTCAGTCTACACCTGCTGAAACTCCCTCCTCTATACAATTGTTAAATGGCACAAATGGTACAATTGTGGGTGGCGCAAGTGGTTAAGACTAAGATACTGTGCCTGTTAACCAGTAGGCCAGGTTTCGAGACCCAGGTCGGTCCCCACAAGACAGGGTGAGCTCCTGTCCTTAGCCCAGCTCTGTGACGCAGCTGGAACCAATCGTATCGATTCTGCCGTTCCACTGGGCTATTTCAGTGGCATGGAGAGGGAGGATTTGCTGCTTGGGTAACAGCCTGTCCTCCATTTTAATCTACTCAGGCCTTTGTGCTTCACATGCAGTGTCGAGCATGATACCATAGTTTTTCAAGACTGATGGATGCCAAAGCACTGCCAACTCCTTTTGGGGGGAGGAGATCAATTCCAAGTCAAGAGGACCCAGGGGAGATGGAAAGGAGGGCAATCCAGTGGCAAAGCCCCATTGGCATGAAAGATGTGCTACAGTGTCAGCTACAGAGCACTGTGCTGGCTGTGGCTGTCAGCCTTCCACCTGCTCTAACAATCTAGGCCAGCCTAACTCACCCGTTATATCTTCCCACAGTTGTGTGGGGAGGCTGGTGCATGCCCATTCACTGCCCTAATTCCATTAGGAGTGCTGCAGAAGTACATTATAGCACTTTTGTGACACCCCCATGTCAGCACAGGACTTGTGCAGGGACATACGCCAGCCTAACTGGGGATTAGGATTGCAGCCTAAATCCTGGGTACCTGATAGGGTGATCTCTGGCTGTTTTCGTCCAGATGTTTCAAGGCACAATCATTTAGAATATCTCAAAAATTTTCTCACTTTGTCATTACATTAACACAAGTTTACCTGGTCTGTTCTGAGGGTAATTGAAGTCACTCATGACTCCTTTTGATCCCTCTCTGATTTCTTTTTCCAAGAATGCCTTCAGCATTTTGATCAGGAGAGCAACAGCATGATTTGTGTGCTGATTTATTTGGACCAAATATCTCTCTTCATATGGCTTGTGATATGCTTGTTAATTTTTTTAAGTTAGCCTCTCCATTGCCATGCAATATTACTTTATGTTTGGTATTTGGACTTCTTCATTAATTCATTCTGTGCTCTGTAGCTGGTGCTGAAATTTTAATCTAACCCTTGACATACTACCTTGTAAATTGCAAGTACTGAAGCAACTTTTATCATTTCAGTCTTTTGTTGGTTCATTAGCACACTCCTTCCTTTGCAGCTATATATTTACTGTATAACTAACATATTTCAGTGAGATGAGCATGCTTGTAATGCTGGACAGCATTTTCAAGACATTTTATTAACAGATTCTCCATGACTTCATGCTAAACACGTTTGCACTTCCCTGAAAATGTAATCAAGCATTTTGTTCTATACAATCTTTGCTTGCAATCAGACATGCCACACAGCTCTATTTCTGATTTCCCTCCTTGTTACCTGGAATTATATAGTCTTATTAATGTCAACAGCTCTGTCCAAAGAAGGCAGCATATATCTCAGGGAAATTCAAGCAGAAAGTTGCCCAGCCAAGAACTCTCAAATTGGTAGCCTTGAGTAAAGTTATACTGAAGTTTCCCATTTGTAAAACAACCTCCCCACACACACATACACAGACAATTGTGAGTACATCAGTCTCTTTTCTCATGGAAAATATACAGCATCAATAGGAACATCCCCACCTTGCACAGTCTGAGTTCACATGCCATTCCCGTAACTGCATGGATGTTCACACATGTCCCAAATTAGAATTTGACTTGAGGACATTTTCAAAATGCACCTCTTTGTTAGGGCCTGCATTTTCCATCTCATGCATTTCAGATGATGTTTAAGAATTGAAACAAATGAGATAAATACCTCAACCCATTCTCCTGGAGATTTTCTCCTCCTGGATGGTGGCCAAACCAAGAGGGAGGCAGCCTGTTTTATATCATTTCAGAAGGAACTGGTTTCCTATGGTGTGTTGTTATTATTATACATATGCATCCAACTGCTCTGGGGAAACTACCAGCATAGATAACGTATTTTCTAAGCTTTCCTTCCCAATGCTTTCTGACATCAGTTCCAAAAAGAATAAACTTTCCTCATGTGGATCTAGCCCAGAGATTTATCTTCACTAATTTGTTAAGCTTTCAGTATTGTACATACCTTTCTTTATGATGCCCACTGGTTTCAGCATCAGTCATGTGGAATCTATAGACCTTCTGTTTACTTTGTAGTAGAATACTAAAAAGATGAGAAAGATTATGGCTGCAGTCCAATCCATACTTACTTGAGTAACACAATGGGACTTACTTCGGAATAGACACACATAGGGTGCAATCCAGAGTAACTACGTGGAGTCCTTGCTCCGGTGTAAGAACAAATTGCTCTGGATTGCAATATTAATTTCCCATAGGTTTTAACTAAGTAGTGCAGCAACTATGGGTACACATAAAGTCTCTTACGGGCTCCCGTAGTTACTCTGGATTGTAGGGATAGGCTTGGACTGTGTAGCTCTGCAGTGTGGCACAGCCTTGTATAGCTGGCTTGATTAGAAACATTATTGAACAACTTGGGGGGGGGACTAAAGCTATTCAGGCCAAAAAAGAATCAGAGTCTAGTGTGCACCCTCCCACAAAAGAAATGAAAGCTCTCACTAATGATTTAGTGCTTTAAAGCAAGAAGGTTCATCTGGCTCATAAGAGTTCAGGGGAGTCTCTCTTCCCTTTTTCTATTTCTATTAACACTAATTGTGCCTTCCACTGGGAAATGAGAAATTGCCCCTGTAATTCCTGCTGTATCACAGAGGAAGTTGCAACAATTTCCCATACCTTTATGCAAGCATTTTCCAATCATCCCAGCATAGATATACCCACATAGAACTATGAAGGTCTAGGTGGGTCACCCAGATACTAGGTGGCATCTCCTAGATGCTTCCAGTTGGTATTAGTCCCCTTACAACCTCTCAGTGTGTTTCAGGGCAGTGGAAAGACAGGCAGAGGGCAGGAATGGGAGCAGGAGGATGGGAAGTAACTATAAAAAGTGCTGTAAACCTGTAGTTTTATAATGCTCTGTTTATGGAAGAAACTCACAGCACAACAAGCTTTCAAACTTCTAAATAGTCATGTTGGGAGATCCTTGTACCCACAGTTTCTATTATCCATGGGAGGGGGAGCAGAATGCATCCCCAGAGCATAATGGAAAAACCGATATTAGTTTTTTTCCATCATATAATTCCCAGCAGTATATGAAATGGAAGGAGCATTTGACTGCATATATATCTCTACAGTATTTATATACCGCTTTTCAACTAAAAAGTTCAGAAAGTGGTTTACAAAGAAAATGAAAAATAATAGCTAATGGGTCCCTGTCCCAAAAGGGCTCACAATCTAAAATGCAAAAAAGAACACCAGCAGAAGCCACTAAAACAGACATTGCTGGGTGTGTAGGGCCGGTTACTCTCCCCCTGCTAAATAAAGGAAGAACACCCACTTGAAAGACTGCCTCTTGCCCAATTAGCTGGGGTAATCCAAATACACATTTATTTGGAAGCAATGAAGTGTCATCCCCGAAGATGACTGCCCATTCAGTTTATACTACCTACAGTTCCTGTTTCAACAAACAAAATGCATGTAATAATCTGATTTACTGCATAATCCTTCTGTGAGTCTTATAAAAGTGGCTAAAGAGAGCAAATGGAATGGCTGTATCATGCTTTTAAAAAAATGAAGATTTATATTTAGTCCTCTCAAATGACAAGTGATTTCAGGTATCAAATAAAATCAGCTGAGGTCAGCTACATATTAGGTAAAATGCAAGGTACTTTGGAGAATGATTTGTGGCATTGAGCATTTTTGTGTATAAATACAGCTGGTGCAGTGATTTCCACAGTGCCCATTGTGGTACATGCACGTGCATTTTATATGGCACACTAAAGTCTACCCCACAACTGGTGCTATGCATAACACAAGTGTGTCAACATTGATATTAGTTGACTTGTAGCAATGCGGGCTGTAATCACCGTTTATCATGCCTCCACTAACAGCAACACTTTACTAGTGCACCTGTGTCAACACCGCTCAAAATGAGTCAGTCACCCTTGGTGCAAGTACGAATTACCTTTCACATCTCCTTTGTCAAGGAGCCATAGGTCACATCTGGCAGAGTTACTGAGCCACTGCTCCAGGAATCCGAAACCAGTGCTCCATCTACTGAATTCACTCCCTTTCTATTTCACCAATAAAAGCCTGTCAACCTTAAGATTTAAAGATTTAAGCTTGAAGGGACTATAATTATTTCCCTAGGGCTGTTGAGATTTCTGCAGTTTACACTTTCATTGTTCCCACATGATTTTTTCATAATTTCTTTCCCCTTCTTGGGAGTGGGTGCAAGTTTTCAGATTGTTCCTCTACAAATTGAAAATTGGAGTTCATGCAATAAATGTGAATTGCATTTTAATACCAATTATCAATAACAGGAACAAGCTAGCTCAATGATTAATATGGTGATTAAAGTGAGGGGTTTCACTGAAAAGCCAGTCTGCTGTTTAGAAAGATAAAATGGCCTAATTTATACACTAGATTACTGGAATGGCACTAAGGCTGCAATCCTAAAGACACTTTCCTGGGAGTAAGACCCATTGGACACAGTGGGGCTTACATCTGAGTAGACATGGTTAGGATTGTGCTCTTAGTCAGCATATTGTTCTTCATTGTGTGTGTGTGTGTTTCATTCTTTCTGCAGGACCAGAATGCTCTAGGAACTTTACATCTATGAGTGGGGTGATAAAGTCACCAGGATTCCCCGAGAAATATCCCAACAGCCTTGAATGCACTTATATTATCTTTGCACCAAAGATGTCGGAGATTATACTGGAATTTGAAAGCTTTGAACTGGAACCAGATTCAAATCCGCCAGGAGGAATGTTCTGCCGCTATGACCGATTAGAAATCTGGGATGGATTCCCAGAAGGTAAGACCAAAAACATTTTTTTAAAAGAGCTGCCTGTCACATAAGTCCATAATTCTACATCATGCTGCAGTTGGCACATGGTATTTTAACCAATATTAAGAGCCACAGAGGGCCTAGCTTGGTGTTCATTAAAGCAGGTCAATGTAAAAGTGAAAAAGAATATTGAAAGTTCTCTTAAATACTTAAAACAGGTTAGTTTCCAAGAGACTATAATTTGCTTTTTTCTTAAGCCCAACATCGCTATACTCAGTTATGAACATGTTGTGAAATATATAAAAAAAAATTTCAGTACACCAGCAGTACTGTCTATTGTGCAGCCTTCCCTGGAGATGCAGGGAGTCTTGCTGGTGTGACCTGAAAAAAAAGGGAAAATTCCAGCATCTGGGAATGAGTGCTAATGTCATTTATGGAGATATGGCCAAGCATTTTTGATCCTTGAAAGTTCTTAGCTGAATGTTCTTATGAGCCCATCAAATTCCTCTCTCCAGTGATACAGCCACACTGAAAAGAAGTATGCTGTATCTGGTGGAGAAAAGATGGATCAGGAGGCTTTGGATGGGGAAGAAGTTTTAAATCACCTTACCCTTCCATAAGCCACTTCACATTTACTTAGGACCCAATCCTATCCAACTTTCTAGCACTGGTGTATCTGGAGTGTAGGCCTGAAGTGAAGGAACAAATTTTCCCATACCTTTGGGAGGCCTCTTGGGCAAGATTGGGCTCTAGGTCAGAAAATTCACAGCATAATAATATCAGAATATGAGATGTAATGAACTATATATTCAGAAGAAGAAGAGAATTCAACCTGGGATTGCAGTATCAGCAACCCTACTTTTACATATAATTTTCCTCTAGAAATTGCCCTTGTGGTCAAATTCTGCCCTGGAAAATATATATATATATATACACCTTAGAAATCCCTTTGAATCAAACATAGCTGCAGTTGGTTCAATTACAGTAAACTCTCATTTATGTTGGCTCTAGAGATTTATTTTGCATGTTGTTAGCACTAATGGAGAGAGTACATAAGGATGTTATGGTGTCACCCTGTGGTTTGCTACTGCTGCTTTTATGGGTTTACAAGAATGTAACATTAGAATTTTTTTGCCCCAGGTTAAGCATCTCTCCTTAAGTTGTCTGCAGAAGAACTTAGAACATACGGGGTGACATACACACAGTGATGTGCAAAGAATATCCTCAACAGCTTTCTTAAACTTTGTAGTTATGCCATGAATGGCAACATGCCTTTCAGTTTTCCCTTGTCTTATTATTTTTTACAATAGAAGTATTCCATATAGATAGTGCAATTTGCTGCTTTTTCAGTTCTGCTTTTTTCAATCGTGAAATCAATCTGTACAATACAGAATGAGATGGAAGGTAGCTGGATGTCTCCTCAGAGTAAGGGAATATATTTCCTTCTACCCCAGGTAACACACCAGTCTGCCCTTAGGGGCCAGTGGTGGGCTCCAACAGGTTCGCACTTACTCTCTAGAACCGGTTGTTAATGAGAGATAGGACATATAAAGTTTAAAAATAGCCATTTAAAAATGGCGCCAGGTGGGCATAGAACCGGTTGTAAATTTCTTTGAATCCCATCACTGTTAGGGGCTATTTGGGTTTCTCCCAGCTATATAGGTGGTAGAAGTCCAAGCAATCTGATCTAAGACTGGCTAAACTAGGAGAAAGATATGATAACAGTGAAGACAGTATCACATTGTGATTACGCATTGTGAAGACAGTATCTCTTTAAGATGCTCAATAAGCCTTTGAGAACAAACAGTAATCTTGTTTTAGTGCTGATTTGTTTTTAGGATTAAAGGCTCCACTATAGTTCCCTAAAATCACTTCTACTAGATAACAATGAGGAGGCATGACTGAAGGACTATCTTATATTTAACCTGTCCTTTGTGACAGTCTTGTAACCGTATTATTATAACTATGCCTTAAAATTTAATAATAGGTTATTCTCCGTAGCTCAAAGCTTTCCTGTGTGAATTCCCATACAAATTTTGTAGAGTTGATGTGTGGAGAAAAAGACCAATCAGCCAAATCTTTCGAAATATTTTCAAAGACATTAGTGTCAAGGATAGTACCCTTAAAGTAGTAATTTTCTATTTCAAGAAAATGATTGAATTTGAAGCCATTATAAGCAAGTGTTATAATTGCTCAATGTATCTTTGGATTAAAATGATCTTTTGTTTAAACTATAGAATCAGAATTGTGACATTTAAAACATGCTTTTCTATAACTGTTTAACTGGTATATTTTTCCTGGGAGGAGAGCACTCTTGAAACATGCATGATTTAGCATATATAGACACATAAAATATCAGCTTGTAGCATTAGTCATGATTTAATATTTTGAATTAAAATGTATAAAATTGAATATTTCTCTTATTAACAAAGTGATGATAGTGGGAGCAACAGAAGCAAGGATGACTGCTGGTTTTGGGGAGTCTTGGGCAGTGATATGTCTATTGCTTCCTTTCCACCCCCTCCCCCAGAAAGGATCCTAGCTTTCCCCTAGCTTTTTTGTTTTCTATGTGCAGGCAGGGTCTTTTTCACGGGGAAGCATTCAACCATACAGTTCCCTGTGTTCATTCTGAAGTTGTATGGTTCCATGTGCTCTGTACCATGTGTTCTTTGTGGAAAAGCCTGTCGTTATGGTCTATATCTTGTGCTAAAGGAATACTCTAAGATATCCATCATGATAAAACAGGAACAAGTGGTAAAGAGCTCATTCACAGTGCAGCCCTAGCTGCGTTACCACTGGAAAGTTGGATTATATCCTTAACTTGCTATTTTCAAAAAAGATGGTATTGTGTGATGTAGGAGTGATATGACACCCTTGAACTATTACATGACACAAAATTTTAGGTTTTGTGCAGGGAATGATTTGCTTACATGGCAACATTAAGATATTTCAGTCACAATAAAACTGGGGCGCAATCCTAACCAACTTTCCAGCATCGGCATTGTTGTGCCAGTGGGGTATTTACAGCAGTTGGAGGGCAGTCGTGGAGGCCTTATGAAGATAAGGCATTGTTAGTTTCCTTATCTTGAAATTGCATTGCCCTTATTCTGGAGCTGGAAAATTGGTTGGTATTGCAGATTTTATCAAGTAAATCTCATCTCCTTAATACTTGAAAGAAAGAAGCTCAGTACAGTAGATTTTCTCTAGTTTTCTAGTAATGAATTTGGTACAATTGCAATCTTAACGAGTCAGTGCCATCAGATCTACTATCTGAATTTACATTATCGATAGAAACGGAGAGCTTTTTTTTTCTTGTTCAGTCAACCAAATCATATTCCCACATCTCCCAAGCTAGTATACCTTGTTAGCAAATGAAAAATAAATGAGTACCTCTAAGTTGGACAGATATTTCCTTGTCACTGTCACATAGCTTTTCAACAGTAGAGTTCTTATTAACAATGTGGAATGAGTTTGGAAAGTGTTTTTGGACAGCATAAGCTTAAACAATTTGCCCCATGTGCAAATCGATGTGCTCATGGCATGTCCGCATCCAGGCATCATCCTTTACTTCCCCTATGGTCCTAAAAATCTCCCATTTTCATAGGGTGAAGTTTGTTCAAATTGCTCTCCTACATCTGCTGCTAAACCTCTGCTCCCTTACAAATTGCTGCCCTAGTAGTACAGTAGTGTGTATAGTAGTATAGTATATAGTATATATATATATTAATGTGTTTTTATCTCTATTTATTATCATATGTAATTTTAGTGGTGTTTTATTGTTTTTTAATTGTTTGGCCGCCTTGAGTTCCCCCCTGTGGGGGAAGAAAGGCGGGATAAAAATTACTTAAATAAATAAATAAATAAAATATATAGTGTAAAGTAGTATAGTAGTGTGTATAAAGGCTGATAAAGTGCTTTTCCGCCACAGTTAGAAGAGATACTGTTCTCCCAGTGCATGTAGTTCTGTTTAATGCTCTTCCTCAGCATTGGGGAGAGAATTTCCATGAACCCAAGTATCCACAGAAATTGTTTGTACTTCATGTGCACAGAAATCAGTGAAAGAATTAGTAACATTACCATAGCAATGTGCCTTTCCTTTGCTACTCAATTCAAATAGAAGCTCCATAAAACTCTTTCACATCTTCTACAAGCATTCCACAGTCTAAGCTTCAAAGAAATGTTGTGTCATAAATATGTGTCACATCAGCTCTGCATGGTTCTGAGTGAACAATTTTTTTCTTGAAAGTCATCAATGGTTTGCTTTCAGTCTGCTTGTCCTTATGTAATTGCCATAGGCAAAGACATTCTTCGTGTCTGTCATTTGCATATAAAACCACACAATCTTAGGTCCTTTGCTGTACTTCTCATTGCAACCATTTTGTGCTTTGTGTAATTTCTCCTTCCTTTATTTCATAGATGTTTGCAGTAATTATGCATATTTCTTGATTAACAAGAAGTTTGGATGGGTAGCAAGTAGCAGTATATTACTGCCTCTCACCATAGGATGCAGTGTGTGTCCTATTAACACAGCTGCATCAGAACTGGACAGTTGGATAGGACTGGGCTCACAAACAGTATATTTTTAGCACTGTAATTATTGTTCTGATTGCCACCATTCAGACCAAATAAAATATAATGAGCAAAGGGCTCATTTTTTTCTTGAAATACAAGTTCAGATTCTCTCCTACCCTTCAATCCAGAGTAACTATAGGAAGACTCAAGAGGCACTTACTCTGGATTGCTCTATGCATTTCCCATAGGTGGCACCGTAACTACGTCAGTGTAAAAGGTCCCATAGTTACTCTGGATTGTAGTCACACAACATCAGGACTGACACTACCAGAATAATACCCAATACTGTGGTGAGTTTCAAAATATAATAATTTCAAGTGATAACTTCAAATGGTTCCCAGTCTATAATTCCAATTTAAACATCTAAGAGTAGATTTGCTATGTTGAAATCCATTTGACCCTTAGCTCACAAATTACAAGGCAAAGAAAGATTAATAGGAGCCTTCAAGAAGACTGACACTTTCTAGCTAAGCAGGTAGTGATATAATCACATGAATGATTTGTCAAGATGTTTCCTCCATAGTGAACCATTTACTGTGGTAGCCTTTTACATCTTATTAAGTAATTTATTGTCATTTGCAAAGTTGGATGCCTGAGATTGAAAATAAAAAAGAAGTTTAAATATGCCCAGTATTTATTTAAGAAGGCTAAGAACCTCTATTTCATCCAGTTCAGATCAGATCAATATTGCATTAGCTCAAGAGGCGAAGTCTTACATGATGTGTAAGAAAATTCAATATCTCTTTATATCATTTTCTACAAAGCGCTTTGGCTACTGAATTTACAGAGCTAGAAACAAGAACATGGTTGTGGTATCTAGCAGTAATATTCAGAAAAATAAAAATTTACATTACCAAGTACTTACCATATGTCTTAAAAATTATAAACCCATGTCAGTGACACTGAATCACAAAGTGTGAATAATGCTGCAATCCTAAAGACAATTTCCTGGGAGTAAGACCCACTGAACACAATGGGGCTTACTTTTGAGTAGATATGGTTAGGATTGTGCTCATACAGCCCAATCCAGAGCAACTAATCTGTCCACATAAGAGCCCTTAGGTTGCCCTATTTAACACTAGGTTGGAGCAACTGCAAGATGCTCCAGCCCAGTTACTCTGAAGGAGGCTTAGGGCAGAGCAAGGCAAGATAGGGTGCCCTAAGAGAGGTGGACCTGCTCTGCCCTAACTGGGGCAGCCTAAGCAGCTCAGGAGAGGCAAGTTGAGGGCATGTTTAGCATTGCCTAGGGCAGAGCAGTTACTCTGTATCCAAAGCCTGTTTCCAAGGCAGAAATGCCCTCTTCCAGCCCTCAGAGTTATACCACCTCAGGAGCAGGTGAGTAGACCCACAGGGGTCCATGATAAGGCCCGAGTAAGAATGGCAGTGCTGACCAAAAATCTGAGTTCTTGCCAGCCTAGCTGCAACCCCTTCCTCTCAACCTCAGGATATGGAACAAACTACGGCTGCCCACAAACCTCAGGATACAGCAGGCCACTCCAAGAAGCCCCTTGTATTCACTGTAGAATGTACTGGCATCTCATCAGGGACTCCTTATAAGGCAGGCACCCAGTGGAGACACCAGACTGGTGCGGCTGGTGTGGGCTGCATTGGGGATGCGCTCCGTATGGGGTGATGTACTGGAGGAGTTTGACTGTCCTTTGGCAGGCCCTGGGCTTCAACACACCCATTCAGGCCTGCTCCAAGGCGGAGAATCAGCCAGAAGCTGACACTTGTCTGAGGAGCTGGCCTGAATGGCCATCTGAGATGCACTGCGCAGAAACACACTGAGCATGCCGAACAGCTTCAGAGGAGACTTCCTTAGAGCAGAGAAAGTCCACGCCTCTGCACAGCCATTCGGCCTCACTCAGGAGGTGGAGCGGCAGCCGAATGGCTTCAGAAAGAGTACTGCACAGGCACCAACTCTGACGCCTGCACAGTCTCCCCCGAAGCCAAAAGCCTTCAGAAAAGTACTGCGCAGGTGTCAGAGATGGTGCCTGCGCAGTACTCTTTCTGAAGCCAGTTGGCTTCAGAAACAACTGCGCAGGCGCCAACTTTGGTGACTGTGCAGTCCAGGTTGGGGGGGGGCGCATCCCAGGGATGACGCACAGACTTCCGCACAAGGTGATGTGCAGAGTCATGTCACCACTGTAGGCACCACAGCTGTTCCTTGTTCAGTGTGATCTGAGGGGTGTCTCCTCAGGAGCAAGTCTTCCCCTTGTGTCAATTACTTAGCATGCTCTGGAGCAGTTAGGGCAGCCCAGGCTTCCTGACTCTCTGGATTCAGCATAACTTTCTGCTCTGGATACAGAATAGTTAGGAGAGTGCAGTTAGGTCAGAGCAGGCTGAATTTGCTCTGGACTGCAGCCATAGTTTGTGTTTGCTATTTCAGAGGAAGGTTCCTTGCAGGAAATGTAGGTTGGTGGCTGACTCAGAATAAGTATCCCAATATGGATTGATAACTTCTTTTCCCCCTCCTCATTAAGGTCAATGGCTACAGTGATCGAAGGATATGGAAAAGAACAAATTCACTTATGCTTACTAGTTAGACATAAAGGGAAGAGAAAATGAAAGACTGCTGATTAGAAGAGAATGAGACAGAAAATTCTACTGACTTTTTTGGGAGAAGAATTAGGAAAAGAGGAATCACAAATCAACAATACCCAAGGCTCTTGTAAGAAATTGTCTGGACTGGACAGTAGTTGGGATTCAACATTATGAAACTCTCTGAATTATGTAATATCTTACACTTCTATAAACATCAGGAGACTTTTAAACCTCCATAGTCTGCCAAAAATTCTCTGCTATATATAGGCATCATTCAAAAAGATTTAACAGCCACAGATGAGCTTAATTAAGCAATTAAACAAAAATAGAAATGCAAATCTCATTCAGAGTCAACTTATGTACGTTCAGTATCCATGATCTCTATGCAGAGTACAGATCATGCATAAGGATTGAGGATGTTTGCAGATAGGACCTTGAATATGCAAAGGTTGAATACAGTGAGGGGGTGGGAGTAGCAAGCATTTGGAGACAGAAAAAAGGGTGAGGAGTGCCAAGGTGTCTGAGAAACCTGTATTTTAGCGTATGAAAGTATTGCCAAGGCAACCAGAACCAGTACATGTGATGTGTGCCCTTCCCCGCTTCAGAAATGGAGACAGGGACACTATTAAGCACTTCTAACACTCATTGTGAGTCCTTCTTACTTAAAAGCTAATATACTGATTAATAAGGTTTTCCACTGCCTGCTTTGTGTTTAATCTGCAACAGCATATCCAGCACTCTCTTCTGACACATTGCATATCAAAAACTAAAAATAACATTTACTTTTGTAATGGCGTGGTGTTTAACGTAAATATTTTAACTCACAATAGAACTACAGGTAGTTGTATATATAGAAGAGCTGCAACTTGGACATGTCCAGCATCACTTACTATCTGGATAGGCAGTTAGGATAGGGTAGAGGAAAAGCCATTGTGTGTAGATATGTGTGGATTCACATGCATGTAAGTCAAGATAGGTTATCACCGTCTTCGGACCCAAAGGGACACATTTGAAAGGAGACAATTCCCCAAAAGATAGGTGCAGTGATTTAACAAGTAGATGAGCCAGAAAAAATACACTGTTGTTGGTATCCAGAGCAGTCAAAGCATATGCCCACCCCCCATGAGAGAAAATAGCAGGGTTTTTTTACATCCTTTCTTCAAGGATAAATAGGATTCTAATACTAGAATACTAACACAAGGAATCCTCTATACCCATGAATCCTGAATTCACAAATTAGGTTAACCTTGGATTGGATAAGTGGGTCCTCCATGCATCCTTCCAAAGGGTCCTGTAAGCAGTGGAATAGCTAGGAGTGCAGGGGCTGCAGTTGCAACAGGTAGTGAACTTTGGAAAGGGCAACAAGCTGAAATTGACACTAGTGGATAAAATTGTGAAAAACCGGGTATGTATGAATGATAATACAATCATGTTATATATCATTAGAAAGGTGATTTAATGCAGAATGCAATGAAACAAACCTCCATTAGAATAGCTATATTCTGTCAAAGGTTATGACCAATTAATAAAAAAATGAAAGTACAAAAGCTTCTGGAACAAAAACTGGATTTTCTTGACTTAAAATTTTCCCATGGGTCTGATTGTTCTGGGAGCCAATGAGATGTAATTCTGATACTATATGGAATTAAAAATGTTTTAATATGAATCAGGTCTCATTCCCATAAACATATATTTCCCTTTGTAGTTAGAGCATGGTCGGCCAGACACTTTGGAATTGATTCAGGGGAGATGTTTTGATGCTGTTGTTGTTTTTGTATTTCAGAATTGATTATTGCTTTACATTTGATCCTAAGACTCTTTAATACTTTTGCATATTTGTATATTTTGATGTTTTACTGATGTTTTATTTGTGGCTGGTCTTTTGACCGTAATAAAGTTTTATCTATCTTTATATATCATAATTCAGTTACCCATTTTCACTGGGTATACTGGCACTTGTTATTGGTGCTCCCCTTATACTTTGAAGGAAAGAATAAGCATTCCTATTTACCCCAGCACAGTTTCCCTAACCAATAAGGGATATAATTTTCATTTTTTTACTTAATTTAAGGTGCAATCCAGAGTTAAGGCAGTGAGAATACCCCAGCTGGGCTGCCCCAAGTAGGCTGTATCCAGAACAGAAAGTTGTGCCAAATCCACAGACTGCTGAGCACCAAGCCAGTAGCATCTGGGGAGGACTTCCTCCCGATGAGACCTGCCTCAGATCAAGAAACAGCTGTGAGGCCTGCCTCATAAGGAAGCCCATGAGTCCCTGACAACCAGTCACAGCTGCAGCCTGAGACTGCAGTACAACGGTGCCTGTAGAGGAGGGTAGATGCAAGGGGATTGTTGGAGTGGCCGGCTGTATCCCCAGGTAGGTGGGCTGTCGTAGTAGTCCTGTATCCTGAAGTTGAGAGGCAGGGGTTGCAGTCAGGCAGGCCAAGAACTGATTTTTTTGTCAACATTGCCATTCTTACTCTGCCTTATCATGGACCGCTATGGGTCTACTCAGATTTATACCTGCTTCTGAGGTGGTATCATTCTTAGGAGCTGGAAGAGGGCATTTCTGTCCTTGAAACAGGCTCTCGTTACAAGGTAACTGCTCTGTTCTAGGCAATGCTGAATATGCCCTCAATATGCCTCTCCTGAACTGCCTAGGCTGGCACAGCTAGGGTAGCCCAGGTCAATCTGTCTTGGGACAGCCTATGGGTGCAGTCCTGAGTAACTACGGGGAGTCCTTGCTCCGGTGTAAGAACAATTTGCTCTGGATTGCAATATGAATTTCCCATAGGTTTTCACTAAGTGGTGCAGTAACTACGGGTGCACGTAAAGTCTCTTACGTGCTCCCGTAGTTACTCTGGATTGTAGGGTATGTTGACTTAAGCTGCCCACAGCCTTTCTGGCACAACTGGGGTGACCCATCTTAGAGTTGTGCCACTCCAGTGATAGATAGGGTAGCCCAAGAGCAACTTCTGGATTGCAGCCTAAGGCTGCAATCCTAAAGACACTTTCCTGGGAGTAAGAACCATTGAACACAATGGTGCTTACTTCTGAGTAGACATGGTTAGGATTGTGCTCTAAGTTTGATTTAGTTGTTGAGGTAAAATCTTCTTTGCCTCCAAAGAGCAAGTAGGTATGCCACTAGCAGAGCAAATGGGTAGTGAACTTATAAGGAGGAGAGGCAGGTTTGCCCCAATTTTCTTTTTAAAAATACCCAGGGATGACATCACTTCCAGGGCAGCATTTTGAGCTTTGCACCAGGCTACATGATCATTATGGCCTCTATGCCATTGCCCGATCGTCTGTCCACAGCCTCTGCCAGGCTCAGATTTAAACTGGAAGTTATTAAAAACATCACATTAAAAACATTCACTCTGTAAAAATGGAAGTCACATGTTTTGAACTCAAGAGCTTAGTCTAAGGCTGGCAAGGGTTGTGGATGGACATCTTCTACCTCTGCTGAGCTCAGAGTTCCCTCCAGAGGGAAAGGGAGGTGTGCTCCCCTCTGGAGGGTCCAGATCTCAGGAAGGCATTCACCTGTATCCATGGTTTTAGCTATCCATGGAGGTTCCAGAATGAGAACCCTGCACCCCAATAAGAGAGCACACCTCTACCTGCTTTGTTTCTATAATGAAATTAACCAGTTGAACTTCAGTAATGATAGAGTCTTCTTCATGCATTATGTTACAACTGGAAAGCTGACAGTGATTCAAAAATGTGCTAAAATTATGCTTTGGTTTCTGCATGAGCTTTATCAGGACATAACTAAATGTTATGTTATACATGCTCTCAAGGTGACAATGTGCGCAAGATAGCCTAGTGGACCATTTCACTGTAAATGCCCCAAACCATTCCAAACATGGCCTGGCAGACAACAGATGGCTGTGAAGTTGGTTATAAATAAAGATCATGCTAAATCATAAGTACCACACAAATTGCCCTGAGTTACATTATCTTAATAATAGAGGAGAGAGTATATCATAAGTCATCAAAAACCTACAATTTCCGCTTTCTATCACTACGAAAGAAAATCAATGCCATCCAATTTCATGATGCAAATCTCCTCAATGCCACAACTGATTTGTTAGAATGTGATTTAGCCAATACTTTATCATTCCATTATTCTTCTTGCTAAGCTAGAAACGGGGAAAACAAGCATTTATGTACTACTAGCACAATTTGGGGGTTGTACCCTTTATACTGATTTTGCATTCCTAACCATGCCAATAGGATATGTGCTGCATCCTGTGGTGGAGGCAACAGTGAAGAAAGTCCCTTCAAGCTAAGGCGACATTTGTTCCCTTAATTAGGGGTAACATTGCAGTTGCATTGCTGCTGGAAAATTAGTTAGGATTGTGTCCTTAGGCTTTAAGCTCATTTGAAGCTAGTATGTTTAATTTCTTAGTCAGTAAAGAGCCTCATTGGACCTCTCCCAATCCGACACACTCATACAAGATTGGGATTGTGGTATGGCATGTCACCTAAAGAGTCTGCCCCAACACCTTCCTGATGAGCTGTTTGCCCTGTTATATGTCCTAAAAGGGGGGAAAGTACCCATCGATATGAACGAAAGCTTTTCCCCCTAGGGCTACAGCCACAAGGAAGATTCAGATCATGCTAGGGACAGAGGGCTAACCCCCATAGTCCTGATCCAGCTGTGATTACTAAAGAAAAATCAAACACAGCGGTCCCAGTCCTATGCTTAAAAGTAACATCTAGTTTGAATCTCAGTCACAAACTGATGAATTCTTATTATGTGTTCACCGTGTCATGGGATATATGACAGAACTAAGGAAGAGACTTTGATCTTTTATGTCTTGCAGTGACCCAGAATAGATAGGTAAGGAAACTTCTGTTCAGGAAGATTCTAGCACTAGTGCAGGAGTCCTACTTTTCCTTTCTACATAGTCCAGAATAATGTGGCCACACAGGAACACCTGTGAGCAACAGAAACACCTGTGAGCTTCAGTCAGCTGCTGCACACATCAGCATATGTTAGCAGCCCATCTATCTTTTACCTTAGCAATGGCCCAACAGCTTCTTCGAAGTACTTTTCTATTTTAATATCTAATGACGGTTTTTGCATGACATCACCACTATTTCACAAAGACTTTTCTAACTAGCACTGAATGTCCAGGTGGAATCCTGACCAAGAGAATTGTATTTCTGAGCAGAAGTATAAAAATATATAGTGAAAATGGAAAAGGTGCAGAAAAGAGCAACCAAAATGATTACTGAATTGGAGCACTTCCCTAACGAGGAAATGCTACAGCATTTTGGGCTGTTCAGTTTAGAAAAAAGGCACCAAAGGGCCTGAGCCTGTATCTCATGATTGAGATATTTGCAGGGGATGTATAGAGTGGAATGTTCTCTCACAACAGCAGAATCAGGGAATATCCTCTAAGGACAAAGTTAGGACAGACACAAGAAAATATTTCTTTATCAAATGTATGATTGGACTATGGAACTCCTTGCCACAGGATGTAGTAGTGATGACATCCAGCCTAGGTGCCTAAGTGGATTGGATAGATTTCTAGAAGGTTACATCACATGTATCACAAGTTACAAATGTCTATCACAGGTTACAAGCCATGATGGTATGTGCAACTTCTTGATTTTAGAAGAAAGCTCTCTTAAAATGCCCATGTGCAAGAGAGGGCACCAGAATGCACATGTCTTGTGTGCTCCCTGAGGCATCTGGTAGGCCACTGTGAGATACAGAAAGCTGGACTAGGTGGGTCTTTGGCCTGACCCAGTGGGGTTCTTATGTGGTTATTTCTACTGAAATGAGAGATGTCAGTAATTGGAGATTATGGGCAAAATCCATAGCAGTTACGGGTCCACGCAGTTACGTCACTCTCTAGTGTTATCTTATGGAAAGTCATTTTAACTGCTCCGGAGCAAGAGGCTTAATTTCACTTTAGAATATAGGCCTTTGGTGGTTTTCAGTAGAATTTTTGAGGTTTCAGTGGAGAACGTGGGAATTGGGAGAAAAGGAGAACCAACAGCATTTTGACAAAGAGCAATGGGTAGATGGGGAACAGTAGTAGTATGTTGAAAAGGGCAAAAGGAATAGCATGCACAGAAGATGTTGTAGGACTAGAAACCTATAGGAAATACTAGTGATAGTGCAGATGCAATAAGCACTGATATAGAGATGGGGGAAGCATTTGACTGGAAATGAACTGTGTTTTTTGGCACAACGCCATTTGGAAATTGTGGTAAGAGGCTCTCAGGCTTAGGAACTTTCACCGACCTTGTTATAGATTTTACTAGGAAAAGATTTGTTGTTTTTAAACTTCCAGAGGCGACTGCGTTGGTATATATCTTCAGTGAATACCTCATATGAATATTATCGTAATGGAGAGGAAATATTTCATACACCATGTAAATTATTTCTTTGGTGACACAGGCCACAGTATGAATGAAGGGGAAAGCTTGAAGCTATTGAAAGCACAAAGGAATGGAAAGGGGCAAAAGATCACTGATTGATGGGCAATTTCAGCCATTCTGCTACTTCTTTGCATTTGCTGAATAACCAGTGACAGCTACTTGCCCTCCAAACATGAGTCTACTGAACAGATGGACTATCTTGAAGGACACCCACCAGTTTGAAGGATGTCCTCTGATGCTCCCCTTGCTTATTCAACTATCTACATGTTTCAGTATCCCTAGGGAGGGGATGTGTGGCAACAGATTCCCCACAGATAACTGCGGGCCTCCTACAGATTGTTTTGCCTAATGAAATACAAAACTTACAAGGTCTTTTCAGTTTCCTGTGAAGGTCTTATGAATTCTTCTGTTGTTGCAATGAAAATATATTTGACCACTGCTCTCTTTTTCTTTCAGTTGGACCTCATATAGGCCGATACTGTGGGCAAAACACACCGGGCAGAGTTCGCTCTTCAACTGGAATCCTCTCCATGGTTTTCTACACTGATAGTGCTATAGCAAAAGAAGGCTTCTCTGCAAACTATACTGTCCTGCAGAACAGCGTATCAGAAGGTCAGTGTGTCTCCATGCTGCAGGATACAAAAATACAAATGTTTGCTGTCAGATCTTCTCACGTGCTGAGCACCGTATAAAATATTTAAAGGAACCTGAGCAAAATAAGGGTTTTCTCTTCATATGGCATCTATCTTTTTTTAAAGCAGCTACGCCTGAATTACCAGTGCCCGGAGAAGATGTTTGCTTTCAGGTTTACTCTCTTAAAAAGTCACCAGGTTGTGGATGAATGCCCTCTGATTCCAGTGAATTGAGAACACTAGAGCTAAACAATAAAATGAAAAAAAAAGTTTTAGCTGTCCAAAATACTGATAAGCCTTTCTTCCAACCAACTGTAGGTTATATTTGGAATTAGTCTTGTAAACAGAACCATCCTTCCACAGCCCAGTCTATTTGAGAGTCAGAATCCATCTAAAACTGAGATGGAAATGTTAGCAGAAATAGAAGCTATGAGGAGACATAGGGTGCTTTTGGAGAGCCCTGGCACATTTAAAGGGAAGAGTAAGCCTGGAAGTAAGCCCTCATCAAAGACAATTGGCGTTACTTTTGAGTAGACACACATTAACCAAAATTTAGGCTTGGTGGAACCCTGTAATTCACATTTCAAGTGGAATTTCCTCAGTATAACAAAGTCTGACTTATTCCTAATACATCCTAATACAACCAGTTGTAATTTTCCTGTTTGAATTTTCAAAATTGTCTCTCTCTTAGGGAAAATGCTGATCAACCAAATCTCATTTGTTTAAACAAGAAACCCCTCCAACCAGAATGAAAATTATAGTGAATGCAAGGTTAATGATATCCCATGTCACACCACTGCAGCTTTCTGATTTATAAAACATTTTATAGCAAATCTCCTGTTAACATTTAGTGCTACATTTAGATTTAGTGCCTCTTGTCTGAATTTTATGCTTGTCATAAGGACTGGCCTGTTTTATCTCCCTTGTGGAGGAAAGAGTGTGTGAAGACTAGATTGACAGCTTTTAAGGGTGAAGTTTTTAAGTGAAGTAGACGCATGAAATGCAGCCCCTTGCAAGTTCCCTGACAACACTCAAAAGCTTTGCCTGAATCCTAATGTAAAGCAGGAATTTAGTTTATCTTACACGGCTCATTCAGATTTTCTTGCTTCTTTCCAACCTAACTTACAGACATACTAGTCACTTCTAATTTTCAACACAAGTTTAATGTCTGGTGAGAATTAATATTGAACAGGGGACAGTGGCAGTCTGGTCCACTCAGTATATTTCAGGCTATCTTGCTCACCCACTTCTCAGCTTTATCTTAAAAAAATTAACAGCCCAATTCTATCCACTGGTATGATTGAGCAGGCTGGAGGTCCCTTCGGGGAAAGGGAATACAGGTATATTTTTTCCTTACTCTGTGTTAGGTCCTAGTCTGTCTAACTGGGTTGCTCAAACCTCACTGGCGCAAGTCCATGAAACTTATTCATGAGTCACAAAGGTATCCTTTATGATGCTAGCGAGACTTAGGATCGATCCATTTGATAGCTGTATTGCCAAAGATTAACTTTCTTTAACAAAATATTCAATTTGTTATTCATGAGAAACAAATAAAGAGTGACAATAATATAATTAATGACTTTATCTGGGTTGGAAAAAACGAGTAAAATTTGAACTACTCAGAAACAATTAAGAGGAAGGTAGATCAGCTTTACCAGGTATTTTTATCATCATGTGTAATTGATGTTCATCATAGGAACATGATGATGAGGTATTTTTATCATCATGTGAACAATCTGATCTAGTTGATAAATTTGTTGGATGATAAAAACACGTTTTACAGAACTTTTAGTAAGTTACCTTTGATTAGAGTAGATAAGTTAGAATTAGATTAGAGTAGATGTGAATAGAATGGGGCTAGCCCGATAATGGGCTGGCCCTTTTGCCTCCCCCGGGCGGGATGGTATGGCCGGGGGAGATGCTCACAGCCTATTGGCTGCTATGGGCCAGGGGGCGGCGACTGAGGGACGCTGCGTGAGTGCTGCCCGGGCGTCCCTCAGTCTTCGTCGGAGAGTCATCCCCACCCTCCCTCCCTTGTGCAGTTTAAGCTTCACTGGTCGCATTATGGGCAGGGTAGGAATTTTTGGGGTCCCTGCTGATTGGCTCTTGCCAGGACTCTTTTTCGCCTACCCTAAACTGTAATAGTGGTGAGGGGGGGTTTAAATAGGTCACTTTATGGCAGGTGTCGTGCTGGAGTAGGCAGGATAGGCCTTCGGTGACTGCCTGAGACAGCAAGGTCAGTGCTACGCATCCCTGGCCTATTGATACCAGACCGGACGTAGGACGGGATGGCTAGTCCTGCACCTGGGATTTAGGCTAGGTTAGCCAGGTAACTGGCTGACCGAGCGCCCAGTTGTCTCGACCTTCGGGTTGGTGATGATGGGTACCGTCAGTGTGAGGTGTGAAACTGGAGCCAGGCTTTCACCATCCCTTATTTTTTAGCTGCCAGCATGACGAGTTAGCAGTCCCTTGTTGGGTTTAAATATGTTTTTGTAGTTTAATAAAGTGGCCCTTAAATCCAGCATCTGTCTCCAGCTCTTTATTCTCGCCGTGGGGGGGGGGGGGGTAATAGATTAGAGTGTATTACAGTATAGGAAAAGTATGTATAATTCAAAATAACAGTTACATCTATAAATAAAGAGTTACATCTATAAATAAATTTTATTTAATAAATAAATCACACTGGTAGTTTTTGAACCAGATTTTAGTAAAGATGGGAATTTTATTATTTTAGTATTTATTTTATTAATTTAGCTTTGTAAACAGCTTGTGAAATATTATTTGGTGCAGAGATATGAGAAGTAATCATATTGAACAATTTTTTATTTTAGATTTCCAGTGTGCAGAACCTCTTGGAATGGAATCTGGTGAAATTCATTCTGACCAAATCAGTGCCTCTTCCCAATATAGCACCAACTGGTCTTCTGAAAGGTCTCGATTGAATTACCCTGAAAATGGGTGGACACCAGGAGAAGATTCTAGCAAAGAATGGATACAGGTAAGAATAGCAATCAAACCTTGTTAATATAATAAGTTAACTAATTAAAGGATAAAATAGGAATGAGGGTAATTATTTTTTCAAGGGAAAAGAAATTTCATCCATTTCTAGTAGAAAAGATTTCTGCATAACAATAAAACATTGTGCCCAAATATCATACACCCACCATACAATAGCAGCATTTTATGGCTTATTCTCAAAGGAATGGAGAGGGAAAGGAAATAAAGGGTCAAGAAGATGAATTCTTCTATTTCCTGCCATTTTTTCAGTCTTCTGGGCACAAATAACAGAGTTTGGCTTACTGGGAAAAGTCAATATTAGTTTAACAGCCACTTTAAGTAAAATGGTCTGCTAAACAGCCTTTGCTAGCTTTCAGATGAATGATTCTCAAGAGCTTGGTAGATGAATGAGAATTTAACATCCAAAGACATGAGTCTTCCAAAGACATGAGTCCAAAGACAAGACTAAACCAGAGACTGGATGAACATTTTGTATTTTGTACATTAAAGCATTAGACCCATTGATAGAATACTGGCATAAAGTAGCAATAGAAAATAACAGGAGAGGAGATGCTGAATTTGCCATTGTAAGTTTATGCATAAGTTTAAAAGTGCAGTCTAAACATGAAGAGTAGGAAACTCTATACAAAAAGGAAAAAGTATACAATGAAAGTAAAGTTGAAGTTATTTATTTACACCTGATATATGGCAAAATTTCCCCTATATCACTTGGCAACATAAAACAGAACATCAGCATTAAGTGCTAACATGTGCATTGTGATAAATTTGCTTGTATTGTCTCTCAGGATCATAATTTATAACATCTTGGAGAAATAAAAAATATTTCCATTCATATGCTGAAAATTCAGAATATGAAACTGGAAGAAAAACACATTTTGGACTCAGTTCAGAAAATGTCTGCTTGGTTTTGGACATTTTTCAAATATCAGATCATTTGCATAATATCCTGTGCTGTTTCTGAACATGTTACCATCCTTGGTTTTTAGAATCAGCTTCTGGTACAATGTGGGAGAGTAGTACAGGGTGATTGAAAAGTAACTCACTACATTGTAATTTATAAGTATTTTAAAATAGGGAGTTACTTTTCAATCACCCTGTAGTGTATTTTTATATCCATGTCGGGATTTTCCAACACACAATTCTGTTATCCTTATTGCTGTGGAGAGGGGATCATGAGAAAAAATAATTTACTCTTTACCTCACAGTTCCAACACCTAACCCAAATAGAGGCCTTCAAAATTTCATACTATTTCATAGTGGAGAACTTTGATTTATGATGAAGAGAAAATTTTTTTGCATATTAGCATGCGTATTAGGTAAATGAAATCTAGGATGGTTATTATTTTATCATTTATGGATACATTAAAATTATTCATCTGTATTATAACAGAATTGGACCAAATGATTGCTTCTAGGTTGTTAGGCTTCCTGTTCATTACTTTTCAAAAGTCTGATAAGAATTCAAAGGCTTTGTTAGAATAAATATCAGATTTATTTTTGTGTGTGTGGTGTTTAATTAGAACCTTCACTTTCCTCTTTAACTGTGATCTAAATGCCGTCGATGACAGCAGGAGCCAGGAGAGAAATATTCACATTTGTTACATTAATAATGCAGTATTGAAAACTTCCAGTAGTTTAAATAACTGGGGCATTCTTTGAGCTTTCATTGTTTTCCATAGGAAATGTCTAACTGACATATAAGAATAATGCATCATTAGCCGTCCATAAGAACATTTGCATCAGTGTTTCCTCTAAGGCTCTCTGTCTGCAAGAAAGCTTAAAAACATGTTGAGTGGTAATTGTCCAGGGGAAGAAAGTCAAGGGAAATCTTTCATTCCTGATCCTTTGGTACACAATGGGATTCTCAAGTGCCCAGTTTATGAGGCCTCAGCACATCCTGAGCCGCTGAAAATCAGTTAATTGTAAATGATAAATTTTAATCACACTTCAGCACAGTTAACAAAAGTCGGTTGATTTGAACTCCCAAGAAAGAAGCTGTAGAAAAATTAAGCAAACCTTGACTGTAAATAAAAAAGTTGGAAATAATTACTTTCATCGTTCCAGAAAATACCATAATTACTTTCATAGTTACAGAAAAGGGTAGAAACATCCGCATTGCATACTAGATCGTTCCTCGCTTCCCTTTACCATTCTTTTAAAAGAAAAATCATTTTTAATAATTACTACTGCATCGTTAAATTTTAAAAATCCAACTTGTAGATTGCTATTCCTATAGATAATCCAATTTGTAGAGTGCTATTCCTATAATAGATAACTATAGTCATAGTTATTCCTATAGTTTCTAAGCAAGCACTAAAATGATATTAAAAAGATTTAAAGGGCAGCCAAAAAGATTGCAATGAGGAAAATTTAAAGAAGTGAGAAGTTAATCTCAAGAATAGAGGACTGGGGGAACAGATAGGGGCAAATGTGCAAAAAAGAAAAAAAGAAAAAGGTCTTTCACATAGGCTAGAGTGTCATTATTAGAATGGCCTCATCAAAAGGCAAAGCAACTTCATCGCTCCCAGAAACCAATAAACTTTATGTATAAGAAGACAACAAATGTGAGCAGCTGCCCATAATTCCCGGCCCAGTTTTGGTTTAGCACATATAGCACATGCAAGACCTTATAAGTTATATGTAATGCAATGAAAGGGAGAGAAGGGGCAGGTGTAATGTTTAAGAAGAGAGGGATGGAACAGGGCCTGGGAGAGGGCTGAATCAGCAGTAGCCACATGTACCAGATCCTAATCACCTCCTCAGTCTGGATCTGCCGACATGGGCAACATGGACTTGCACTAGATAAAGAGCTTGCACAAGTTCAGGTTGCCTCACTTCTTACCCTGGGGAAAGGGGATGAATATTAGTTACTAGCCTATTCAGGATTGGCTGGCATGACAGCTAGTGACAGCAGTAGCACCACTTCTAATGCCTGCAGTAAAAGATCTATGCTTCTAGAAGACTCTAACCAGCAGAAAAGCATATTGGGTATATTCTGGCCACCCTTTTAGAACAGAAAACATGTGCACAGATATTGTTTATTATGAGCAGACTGTACAAATCCTTAGGGCAGAGTATTGTGGGGTTTCCAATATTGCAGGTTTTTAAAATATGCTAAAGAAACATCTGCCAGGTCTGTACTATATTAGTTAATCTGGTCTCAGCGAGATTTCTAGTTCCTTTCCATTCTGTTTTCAGTTGCATAGCAGTCTGCAAGGGAATCTGCACATGGGTTGCTTGTGTGTTTATTACTGTGTAGCTATTAGTGACTTCCAGCATTGTTTATTTCATTTTATGCTTAGATTTAATTTCATGTAGGAAGTTAACTGCAGTCCTCCAGCAAACTGGTGCTGGCCCTGTTCATAGAAAATATTCCATGATCAAGTAAGGAAAACAAAGATTTTTCAGATGGAGATAACGCCGTTACTCATTAGTAGAGAATATTATTTGTATGGAGATGATCAACAACAGGGCTAAGAAATAGTCCCATCTGAAACAAGTACCAGTCACTTGAGACAATACTGAAACCAATGACCCAGTAGTTTAACTCAGCGGAGGAACTTCATCTCTGCAAAGGTGCTATTGGAATTCTTCCATGTATGTGCACAGTATCAGCCCTGTAGTAGACTGAGTTTTGCCATTTTTAAGAAAATTTTCCACTATTAAATGTAACAAAAATATTAAGGAAAGCCTGATAAAAGGTTATCAAAAAAATCAATCTTAAAAAACCTTGTTGCTGTTCCTTGCTGCTGTTTCCTCCTTTTGTGTTCAAATAGACTATACTTCCTATTTTACAGTTCCTTTTACTGGTGAAACAGAATACCGGTAGTTGTTTTTTTCTAACAACCCATTTAATCGAGGAACTGGTTAAGGAACTGCAGTTGAAATGCAGGTCCAACTACCCCTCGTTAACATACCCTTTCATGGAGGAAAACAGTATAGTTTTCCATTTCTGCAATCCAAACAACAAACATGTTAATAGGTATCAATTACCAACCATGTTTTAGCTCTCAAAACCAGTCAAAAGGCCAACATAAGGGTTCCACATCTGTTTTTAGTGAAATCTGTTCCTGTCTGTGGTATTTAAAATCTAAGGAACTCCTGTTATTGTACAATTGGGAATCCTAAGGGAGTAAAATGTTAATCAAATCCATAACATGCAAGGATTTTATGATTGTGTTTTCCAAGACATTCCTTTTAAACGGATGGCAGATTTTTGCCCTGGCAGCAGTAATTGTATTTTTACAAAGAACGTTTAATGTTTCCATCTAGGACCAAAAATTACATTTTAGCAGGACACATGAATTCACTGCATTTAAATAACTTTCATATCATAGTTTATAACCCCTTGAGCAAAATCTGTGACTTTATAAACAAGGTTATCACCTTCCATATTTTGGATTGCTATATTACCATATTTAGTAAATTGTAGTCAGTGGCTCCCTTATCCCATAAAGCAATAGTTCTCAAACTTCTGAGGGGCCCTAGAAATTGATGCCTGACTTAGAAATGCCAATGGGTATGGTTATCATGGTTTGTGCAGCAGTGCTCCCTACTCCAAAGAACAGCTTGCTTTTATACACAAAGCCTAAACTGCCCTGTCAGTGTCAAGAAACACCAAAAATTGGATCATGATCCACTGGTGGGTCCCAAACCTCTTCTATTAGAGCGGCAGTTGCCAAACTCATCACTGCTATGTTCTGAAAACACAGTCCCTGTTTGGATCACTGTTCAGTCTCTGCATGGCACACATGCTCAGTAGATCTGGGCACCAGAATGGTTGTGTCTGTTGCCTGGCATTCCAGAAGGCAGTGCAGTGGGATATCTGGGTAGATGTGACAGTCCTGGGTATCTACTGAACAGACAAGCCACACAGAGGTGGAACAGTAAGTTCCGCTCATGAGCTATCCCCAGGTCCAAGATCCAGTTCACAAGCTGGGGTTTGGAGAAGACTGCTATAGAGAATGAGAAAAAGAGTTTGGAAAAAGAAATGCAAAACCAAGATATTAACTAAAAAAATAATAATGAATATTTGTACTGAGGAGATTTCAAAGTTATGTAAATGTTGATCCATGGTGTTCCCAGCTCTGTAGTCAAAATTATTGTGATTATTAATCAATAAGTTTACTTGGTTTTATCCTTCTAAATCAAAACATCTCTTGCAATTTATTTTATCTTGTCCATGCATAGTATATAACACATCTTTATGTTGAGACTCCAAGAAATGCAGGACACCTGTATATAATCATTGCAGGGATGCAATGGCTTATTGGTTATAAGCATTGTGCCTGTCAATCTGGATTGGCACATCAGCAATTCGAGAGCCAAGTACTGCAAGACAGAGTGAGCTTCTGTCAGTAGTCCAGCTCCTGCCAAACTAGTAGTTCGAAAGCATGTAAATGCAAGTAGGTAAATAGGAACCACGTTGGTGGGAAGGTAACAGCTTTCTGTGCACATGTGTGCCACATGTCCACGAAGGCATCTTCGGACAATGCTGGTTCTATGGCTTAAGAAATAGAGATGAGCACTGCTCCTAGAGTCAGTCATGGGGGACATCTTTACCTTTATATAGGCAATAGCCACTCCACTGTTTTGCAAGAAAAACTGAGAAGATTCAGAACTTATATCCCATTTTCATTATCTATAGCCAGGGCATATCAGGAAAAAAATGCCAGGGAAGGCCTTTTTTCCCTTATTAAAAGCTTTTAGGGTATTTTATCAGATTTGAAGTGAAAAGTCTAACATATGTAGAGAGCCACAGCTCTGTGAAAAGCATCCACAGGGGGAAACATTATCTAAACTTGTATGAGCATTCATTTACATGCAGGTCTGCATTGACTTATCCTTGCTGCCAAAAGGCAATCCAAATAAACCGGTTGCTGTACTTCTAGGGATGCCCAGGCTTGGGCAAACCTCCAAAGAAAGGAAGGTTCCCAGATGTAGAAAACTCACTAAAGATTACCCACTATGCGTTTTTCCTATCTGGAGTGAGCCTGTAAATGGTTGGCTTAAGAAGATGCTCTTAGGAACAAACTACACATGGTATAGAAAATCCAGGATCAGAATCCCCTGCAATTTTTTAGTCTGTATGTCAAAGCAGCTGCCTCAGACAGCCAATTTCATCACAAATTTGGGAACTGGAGAGAGGAGGTCAATCACTTTTCCTCAAACACTGGCTCCATTATCTAATATCACATCCTATGGGGAGAAATAGGTATCTGCCTATTATATATCTATATATGGTATCTGCATCTTTTTCCACAGGGCACATAAAAGCTTCAGGTGGGATTTAGATCAGTATCTCTCAGCCAGGATGACCAGATGCCCAAACCTCAAAAGGAGGACAAGGTCATGGATTCCACTCAACCTGGCCTTTCCAGTGGACAATGGCACGTTTGCCTACTCAGAAGTAAAGCCGCGATATTGGGCACTTTCACTTACCCATAGAGCTCAATGCATATTTTTAGTTTTAGTTTTTTGGCCATAAGTTTTTGATAGGATGGAAATATTTCAAAACCTATTTTTGTATTGGATTCCATGAGCCTTATACTGGTGTTTATGGCATTGCATCTGACCTCCCAAACCAGAAGTAACTGGTGATAATGTCATTGCCAGTTACATCCAGCAGTACTTCTAAAAGGGATACTATGTGAAGTGGTACATTGGAAGACAAATTTTGAGAAGCACTGATTTAGACCAAGGAGCAACGGGTGTAAATGATAAGAAAGGGTTAAACACCTCTTCTTCCCCATCCCACACACCCCACTTAAGGCTGTTTTGAAGGTCTTTTTTAATTAAGAACCCTTCAGCTGTTAGAAATTAAATATATCAAAAAGGAGGCATCAAGCCTGGTGACTGTGTCCTGTGTGTCCTACTGTGTGCTGTGGCAGCTAAAATCACATCAGGATATAGGGTGCTATGTTCTGCAGTCACTGAAATATCTTCACTGAAATGTCTAGAGTGGTTTTCTTGAATTTATTTTCAATGGGTAACAATATGTGTGGATAATACAAATTTCTGCAAGAGCCTCCATGGATTAAAACATCAGCACGAGTTCTCCCGTTCCTCTCCCCGCCCCTAGAAAAATATTGATTGTGTTGAAAGCATTTATTAGTGTGTAGCGTATTTCCTCAGAATGATGTATTCAAATGGAGTTTCCTTCCTTTTGCCATTCACATAATCAAACAATCCATATTCCTTTAATATTTATAACTTTGTAAGTCTTATGGAGAGAGGGGGATCGTTTGCAAAAACCTTCTATACATAGATGCAAAAGTGATATAATCTAGCAGAAACTTGAAAAATAATTACAATTCATCAGATAGCATCTTGGGTTAACATCTGTACCACTATTTCCATGGTAGGTGTATATATTTCTCTCTCTCTCTCTCTCTCTCTCTCTCTCTCTCACACACACACACACACACACACACACACACACACACACACACACATATTACAGAGTTTTTAGTATGGTTATACTTCCGTCAGGCTGTATAGGTTGCTTTTATTAAGGGAGCTTATCTAAAAGCCTCACAGGAGAGAGTCAGTGGAAGCACAAAGCTACGGTGTCTGTTTTTCTTCTTCTTATTGGTACTCATACTGTACTCAACTGCAGTATGTAACAAATGTTTGTGATAAAATGAACCCTGGAAACAACTGTGCTTTAAAGTCTTCCCTTGGTTTTGAAATGCCGCCTAGGAACAGAAGTTCACAGTCATTATTATCAGGCTTACTCATCATTAGGGAGTACATTGATATGAAAGCAGGGTCATTGTCACCTCATTTCCCACTTTCAAGAGTACAAGTTATCTGTACAGATTGTGGCATCTAGCATTTCATAATGCCACTCTGGAAAAGTATAATAAGCAGTACTAGCTGTTCAATTGAGATAAAAACATCACAAGGGTTAGTTTTCCATCATGTTTGTGCAGAAGCAAAGAACAGTTCAAGAGACTTCTTTTCTTTCCTTTTCTAGGGATTGTTGCAATATAGCAAGCTACCTGATAGTCCAGGTATATGATTTTTCTGGCAGAGTGCTTGTACACCTGAACAACTGTAGGTGTTCAACAGGAACAGCCAACGGGTTATTTGGGCTGTAACTCACTCACTCACTCACTAACAAGGAGAATAAGGATAAGGGTCCAGTTTGGCCATCAAAGCATATCCAGTGAACGTAAAGTTTACACACGTATTGCTACCCACATGTATGTCACTTGAACATCAGAACAGATTCCCTTGTGCATCCAGATGTATGCATATAAGATGTATCCAGAGCTAGACTCTATACAGTTACACACAGTATCTATGGGATGCTGACCTACTGTATTTACTCAAATATAACACTCGCCTTTTCCAGCCAAATTCAGTCTCCAAAATCAGGATGTGCTTTAGATTCAGTGTTAATTAAAATTGAGTAAATACAGTATTTTGATTATAAGTAAGGGGGGCAGGGGTGTATTTTGTATTATAAGTAAGGGGTGTATTTTGATCCAGGGGTGCATTATATTTGAATAAATACAGTATATAGCATGTTCCACCTCACCCAAGATTGACTGAACAGATTTATGTTCACAGTGTGACTACAGAATCTAAATACAGTAGCGGTCATGTCGGAGCAGCCCCCCTTACCCCTGTCGTCAGGGTTCAGGGGAGACTCAGGGAAGCCCCCAGAAGGCAAGCATGTCCCGTCCCCCAGGCGCATGCCTCTGAGGGGCACAGAGGGCTCTTGCTGCCCCACCCCACTCTGAAGATGCGCACTAGGAGGCGTGCCCGCTGGGGACACCCCAGAGAGGTGTCTGCTGGGTCCCAGCGCTGGCTGGGTACCTGGCGCAGGGGCACCAGGAGGATCCAGCAGACTGGGAGGGTTTGGGGAAAGGATCAGGGGGAGGAAATGGGGGGAGACAGAGGGGACACAGGACCTGGGGGGGAACAAGAGGTCCAAAGAAAGGGAAGACAGCAGGTGTGGAGGGGGATTGGAGAGCAGACATGGGCACATGGGGAAGAAGGGGTTAACAGAGGTGAGGCTGATGAGGGAAGTCCACCCAGGGTGGGGGAAGGCAACAAAAGGGGAAGAGAGGATGCCGAGAATGAGGTGGGGCCGAACAGCCTGGAAAGAGTGTGGTAAATAATGCTATGGGAGAGGAGGGCTAGGGTGCTGTAACCCCCTCCCTCCCATTTCTACTGAGGCATCCTCTACCCCTGGTTGTTGACCCCTCCCCCGGGTGGACTCCAGGTTTGGCCTCCTGGCAAAGGGAGTGGAAGATAATAGGAATGGCAAGGCACCGGCGCCCCCCACAGCCCCACAGGTCAAAACAGAAGAGACAGTTGGTCAAACTTGACAAGTGGATCTCAAGTGGTCAAACCTGAGACAAGTGATAGTTTGTGATAGGTAAAGCACAAGAGGGTACAGGACTGGTCCAGAGACACAAAGAATAACAGATCAGCCAGTATCTGCTATTTTGCAGATTTAATTCCAAAATATCTTGCCATGACATTTAGATTTTCTTGTTATTTTGCCCATGCTAGACTTCATAGTTATATAAGGAGAAAGAGTTCAGAGGCCATCTGGGTCTCATTCAGCCCCATACCATGTCCCATTTGCCCTACAATCCAGAGTAACTACGGGAGCACGTAAGAGACATTACATGTACCCGTAGTTACTGCACCATCTAATGAAAACCTATGGGAAATTCATACAGCAATCCACAGCAAATTGTTCTTACACCAGAGCAAGGACTCCCCGTAGTTACTCTGGATAGTGCCCTAAATTTCTTGCTGTCTGGTCATCTACTGCCTTTGTCCATATGTTTTCCAGCCTTCTTTTATTCTTTCACTGAACTTTGCCCTCTTTACAACCCTCTCGTAGTGGCAAGAAGTAGGAGGTCAAAGGAACTTTGGTTCATTGCACCTCACAGAATCAGTGCATTCCATCTCATGCAATCCAGCTTTGTTATTGTTTCAACATTATTTCCTGACATCTAGCCCTCAACTAGACAGATGTAACTCTATTTTAACCTAACATCCTAAGCCTATTCATGATCACTCAGCAGTAAGCCCTTCTGAACTCAGTGGGACTTACTCCCAGGAAACTGCATGGTATTGCAGCATTAGATTATTTGGCATACCAATCCTAACTTGTGCTGGCACAGCCAGACCTCATGGCCTGAACTGTATCCAGCAAAGGTTAGGGGTAACTGAAGGCGTCTCAGGGCTGGGGATATTTTCCTCCTTGTACCATATAAAGTTCCAGCTTGCCTATTGGATTTCTCAGATCCATGCTGGATATATAGTTGGAAACCTAGTGTAATGCTGAGATGTTCGGGAACTTTGGATATAGACGAGGAGGCCATCACCAAAACCTCCCACTCCCTCCTAATTCACCTCCATTTTGCTCTCTCCTATCCTAAAACAGGGCTGTGGGTGGCACAAGCGGTAAAGACACTGTGCCTGTTAACCAGCAGGCAAGGCTTCGATTCCCAGGTCGGCCCCACAAGACAGGATGAGCTCCTGTCCTTAGCCAAGCTCTGCAATGCCAGCTGGATCCAATCGTATCGGCTCTGCCTTTCCATTGGACTAATTCAGTGGCATGGAGAGGGGGGATTTGCTGCTTGGGTAACAGCCTATCCTCCATAACAATCTAACCCACGCTTTCATGCTTCGCATGCAGCGTATGCAGTGCTGAGCACGATACCATAGTCTTTCAAGACTGACGGAGGCCTGCTTTTTTTAATCCTAAAACATCTTCTCTCCATCTGCCCTCCTAATACTCCAGCACTGCCAAGCACACGTTGACCTCCACCATCTGGTACCAGTGGGCTGGAACAAGCCTTTTAGCCACAGCTTCCAGTATAATCGCAAACATGCTGTACTGCTCATCTGTGACACCCTGTTCAGGGTTTGCTGTACTGGCTCAGGCGGACATTTGGCTTTAGTTTAATGTCCATCCATGAAAGCTGTCGTTCTAGACTTTACATTTGTCTGATGAACAAAAGTTTGCAGCTGTTTTTTAAACAAGGCCCAATTGATTAAACAAACTATAGCCCATCTCTTTTGTCTATTACAAAGGAAATAGGACTTCTCAACAGTTTGTACCCTACAATCCAGAGTAACTACGGGAGTACGTAAGAGACACCCGTAGTTACTGAACCCTCTAGTGAAAACCTATGGGAAATTCATATTGGAATCCAGAGTAAGTTGTTCTTACACCGGAGCAAGGACTCCCCGTAGTTACTCTGGATTGCGCCCTTAACATCTTACCTATGTTGGTACCTATGTAGCCTATTGTTTCTCTTCTGTGTGGCCTCCTATTCTGAATTCTCTAGATTCTTGCTGCAGTACAATGAAAGCTACACCCGAGCTGAAAACTACCATTCCCCACAATCACATGGAGAAGCAAGGCTGCACTTTCATAGCAAACACAGGCTTGTGTAGCTGCCATATCTCAGAGGTAGACATCTGTTCTGCATGAATGAGGATTCAGGCACAATCTCAAACTTTCTAGCTAAAGGGATCTTTGGTAGCAGAACTAGAAAATGCTTCTGCCCGAGACCCTGGAGAATAATTTACAATCAGCACAAATAGTAGTCATATAGTGCAATCCTAAGGATGTCTACTCAGAAGTAAGTTGTATTAAATTGTGCCTACTCCCAGGAAAGGATTACAGCCTTGATTAACTAATAGTCTGATTTAAGATAAGACTTCACACATTCATTTACCTGTGAATTGACATCACAGTGGATGTCTGGCAATATATATAGATTGCAATAACTGATATTGGATTATGAACCACATGTATACATGCAGATATTTATTAAGACTTTTGGATGATTGGATTATAAATATCAGATGATTAACATACACTAGGAGAATAAATATACATATTTATTTGGAAATTGAAACATAGTGTATGAGATAGTACAATTGCAGGACTGTCTCCATTGGGGACCCTGTTTTTCTCAGGGTTACTGATATCTCTGGGAGCCCATATGCATGTGTACTGGCTCTGTTCCAGCTCACAAATGAATGTATGTAATGCAGGACCAGGAGCTGCCACTGTGATTCTGTTCACTCTCATTTAGAGTCAGTCACCGGTTTTACTTTATTTTTAATCCAAAAGGTTTTGTGTGTAATCATGCTGAGCCTCAGAGGGCGCAATCCAGAGTAACTACGGGGAGTCCTTGCTCTGGTATAAGAACGATTTACTCTGGAATGCAATATGAATTTCCCATAGGTTTTCACTAGGTGGTGCCATAACTACAGGTGCACATAATGTCTCTTACGTGCTCCCGTAGTTACTCTGCATTGTAGGAAGAGTGTGCAGTGCTTGGTTCTATCCAAAAATGTATTCATTTTTACACGGGTAATATAGATCTGAAATGTTTCTGCACAGCTTAGAAGGCAGTGATTGCTGTCCATCATCCTTACCCTCTTGTGACCACAAGTCACACTTGTCTCTTAGGAACTCAACTGGAAGATGAGATGTAACAGCAGTGTCCAATGAGAAAAATTCACCGAGACCCTGGACACTTCTAGCCTGCTTCTTGGAGGATTTTAAAAGCTCTATAATTGTATTTTGTTTCGAAAGTGCAATTCAGCAAGGGACTTTCATAGTTCTGTAGTCTCTGAATTTCATCTTAGAAAAGTTACACACAGGCTGTACTAAATACTTGCATTCATTCCAAAGGGCAGGATTAGGCTATGGTTTAAAATTAAATCTAAATCACAAAAAGTATTCAAAAATGTTAATTAAAAGTATTACATTCCTGAATAATTTATAGCTCAGCAAGCGTTCCTAAGAACCTTAGCACGAGAAGGGGGAACCCATTCTCTTTTCTTTCTTTTGTTGACCCAGTGATTGCAAAATGTCTTCGTTGTACATTTGCAAGCTAATGTAGTGCTCAAGCAAAGACTTTGTCTTCAGAGGAATAATATTTTACAATAAGCTGTGCTCCTTGTAGACAGAAAGCAATCTTTTTCAAAGTGCCAGGAGTTAATCAGCCTCTGTTCTTACCACAAAAAGTTTCCAATTACATTAAAAAAACTGATTGCTTTGGACACCAGAATGTAGAGCTCTTTGTCATTGGAATGTATTGTATCTTTATGTCCAGTTTTTTCTGAGCTTGCTGGGGAAGAGATGAATTGAGAAAAATATGTTTTCCGATTCTTCTGAAAATAATATACCTTGAGATTTGTTTTTAAAAGTACTGCAGAAGGAGAATTGCTTAATGGTGTATCTAAAAGTGCATTTCTTCTTTGTTTGCACAGCCAGTGAAAACAAGCCATAAAGCACACTCCGCTAGGTTCAGTGGGGTGTATTGTGTTCCACATAGTTCTCATCCAAACTGTTTTTCAAAGGCCAAAGCTAAAAATATCATTAATGTATACCAATGGCACTATCCTTTCCTTGGAAAGAAATAGCATATTTTTCTCTTTCACCTTTAATGTTTACGGTTGTCATGCTGGAGCAGTTTGAGATGTTGAATTCTGGCAGCATCTGAAGTTGAAATGCTTGTGTATGAACCTGCTGTACTGAGTTGCTTTTGTCTCCCCTTACCAGAGTACTACTTGCCAATCTTTACAGCTACAGCACATTTTACTATTCGGAAACAGAACCAGATGGAATGCCAGTTCAAAGAACATGTCAGAATTAAATATTTCTCTTTTAATTAGTTGCTTCTGATTTATGCAAAAAAAAAATTAACATATGAGTAGGAGAATGTGCCATGAATCCAGATGTGACACAGCCCACACAGGCATTATCTTTTCCCTGTCAAGGTCTTTTTCCCCTAATTTTTAGGGGTGACAGGGCTTGCAAGCATCACAGTGACAAGTGACAAAGGTTCTTTCTGCTTTCCCTCCCCAGTGCCAACACTTTCAGGAAGAAAGAGGCTTTCATTGGAAACAAGTACATCTTCCTTCTTTTTTGTTATCTGCCACTTCAGTAGCACTGCCTAGTATAAACCATTATTTATTTGGTTCTTAGATTTTCATGATTTTTCTATAGACAAAAAACAACATATGGAGTAGCTTTCAATTGAAAGCTGAGAGATGTGTGCCATTGATGATGTGGCACTTAAAGGAACTAAAAGGGCATGTGTGGCACCCTGTAAAACAATGATTCCCAAACTGTGAGCTATTGCGCCTTAGGGAGCTCTGGAAATGAGCCAAGGCGCCACAGAATCCTCACGAAACCCACCATCTTATGCAATGTGTGGGATTATAGCCCTAATGGCCATTGGCCATTATAGCCCTATAGCCACTGACCCAGTAGATCAAGGTAGCCACCAGTCAAACAAAAATGGGAACTGCCACCCATCAACAATTTCAAAAAAGATGATTTTATGCCATGAGCTGTATAACGGAGATGAGAATATTAATGTATCATAATGGGTAACTGGGTATGGAAAAGAGTCTGCTACCTAAGGAAATGACACAATTCCCTAAAAATATTAACTTTTGGCATATAGGGTCAAACCACAGCATATGCTGCAAGATATGATCACAAATAAAAAGCTTCCTGTTAATCAAACTCCAGCCCTTCATCTTTTATTTTCTCAGGCAGCAGAACAGACAAACCTGAAGTGTTAAAAAGGCTGGTAACAACAACTGCTCCCTTGCCACCGCAGCAGTCTCAAAGGACCATGTTTTATTGTGCACGACAGATTTTCATTTTGAAAATGAGCCCTTTGCATTTATGGCTTGGGTTATGTTTGTATGATTATAAGAAGCAGAAAGATTCATTTCATGGGCTGCGTATCGCACACGGCTCTTTAACAAGCTGTTTCCATCTATTTCCTACATGATTTACTACACAGTAGATAAATATGCTATTTATTCCCCTCTGCTGTAATGATTCTGAATGAAATGTATGTTCCACACATTTGCAACTTCTCAACATACTGCAGCCCAAGCCATGCATTGTTGTGACCTCCATTTCTTTCTGATGGTGTTCTTCATCCCAATCTTTCAGTGCCTGGAAGGGAAAGGAGTCTTGGAGCACAATCCTAACTATTCCTACAATCCAGAGTAACTACGGGAGCACGTAAGAGACTACGTGCATCCATAGTTACTGCACCACCTAGTGAAAACCTATGGGGAGTTCATATTGCAATCCAGAGCAAATTGTTCTTACACCGGAGCAAGGACTCCCCGTAGTTACTCAGGATTGTGCCCCAAGTCTATTCAGAAGTAAGCCCCATTGTGTTCAAAGGGTCTTACTCCCAAACAATTTCAAAGTTGTTTAGGATTGCACCCTTGATTGGTGAATTACCTGCATTGCTGGTGACCTGTTTTAGATTCAGTTGGCCATACACTATATAGACCTGTTGTATGCTGGTTGTTTCCTCTCATGTATCTGTTGTTTTAGTTTTCACCTATCAGGAAAGTAAGCAAGAGAGGAAGAAGCACTGAAAGTCTCTCTAGCAGCTAGATAGAGCTGGGGAAGAACAGCCATCAGCATCTATTGGGAGTGATAAGGCAGCAAAGCCTGCCTGCCTACCACCTACTGATCCTCCTATCTAATTTGTACCAACTTATCCATCAGCCAACCCTTAGGACTGCCAGTAGCCCAATGGCAGGCTCCAAAAAGTTATCTTGCTCTGTTAGGAGCTTGCAGCAAGATCTGGGAAGGATCAATGCACCTTCTGAGATAGGCAGAAACAAGGAAGTGATCCCTTTTAGAAGCAATTGTTCCCTTTGATGGGCTTCTTTGTCCCAAAATACAAAACACTGTAGATAGTATTCTTGGTAAATTAAAATAAATCTGAGTGTAGACTGGTAATAGTTTTCTTGGGAGCAAACATTCAAATTACTCAAAACTCAAGTCGAAGCACTTTTTTGTATGGGGGCACTTTTTTGCTGAGGATTTTATTTATTTGTGTACTATTTTTCAGGAGTTCAGAGTACTGTAAATATGGATAGCTTATTTTTATCCTCACAACAGCTTTATTAGGTAGGCTAGGCAGAGAGAGAGAAAGAGAGATGCATACCTTCTTGAAAAAATGCATTACAGTTTTGATATGATCCAACTTAATCACAAATATCAAAATGTGGTCCTGATTATGGTATATTTGTTATAGTAATAATGCAGTAACCAAAATTAACTGCATCTATGAGCACACCGATCTCACAAAATCTCTAGCATCTAATCTAGCTATGTTTATATTTGTGGTTTGTGTATTATTGTTGTGATAATAATAAGAATGTAAAACAAAATTCTTCAACTCACCGTTTAATTTCCATAAACAGCAACTGATTAGCATGATATGCAAATGTTATTGCCTACCTTTGAGGACCTAGAATGCAGTATATGCTATTGCAACATCTAAATTAAAAGCATAGCTTAAAAATGTACGGCATACCCATTAGCCATTTTTTCATTTTCTTTGTAAACTGCTTTATGAACTTTTAAGTTGAGTAGCGGTATATAAATACTTTAGATATCCAAAGGTCCCATATCTGTGGATTTACTTATTTGCGGATCAGATTCAGGCTTCACCCAGTACATGAACTCCAGAGTTAGTATTGTAAAAGAAATGCACAATCCATGATGGAAAGGAGAAAGTGCCTGGCTATGATTTGTGAACTGGCCTTGAATTAACATTCAGCTGTGGCTTTCATGGTTTCATATTCTGCTGCTGTACTTAGATAAACATGAAAGGAAAGAAAACATGCAAACAAAAGAAACCCTAGATTTTGAAAATGCAGGTGAAGGTCACTAGAATTATGAAGTTCAAACAAGTTCAAGTGGCCACAGAGGACTGCTACGTATTTTCAAAATAGTACTGTGAAATAAATGCCGTGTGCTTTATCTTCTGTCTGTCCTTCTGTCTGTCTCAAGCATAGAGTGAAAATGCTAAAATAATATATTTTTGACAGAGTATTTGATGTTTAGCATCAGATGTAGGCTTTCATCACCACATTTCTCTATTCATCTTAATGTGAAACAGAAGTTCTCCCAACCAATGTGTAAAATGCCTTCTGGAAGAGGAGGGAAGGGGATAAGTCATTGGGGCTGTAAGTGGGAAAAGGGTCAGGAATAGCTGTCATTATACTAGTGGGTTTCCTTTATGGGCCTTCAATCTATTCCTGATCACATTTCACATTTATTTTGCAAAACTTTTCATATCATACCCTAAAGGTAAGACAGAACTATTTCAAGAAACAATGCCATAGAATGCAGATTAATGTCTAAGATGCTTCTTTAGAGTTACTGCCCTTTAAAAATCATACTTATCATCATTATTCCACTGAGTTTCTGTGTCTTTCAGTTTTCAGAAATTCAGGATAAGCCCTGTTGGGTAAGATCAAAGACCTATCTAGTCTTGTTGATCACATTGTCCATCTAGGTCCATGGAAAGCACATTAACAGCACACAAAGGCAAGGCCCTCTTCTACTGTGCTCCAGCAACTAGTACTCCGTGGCGCATGCTTATGATGTTCCATTCTGAATAGACTGAGGCTGCAATTCTATCTGCCAGTTAGGCTGGCATAGGTCCCATGCTGGCCTAGGGGTGTCACCAAAGTGCTTTCAGTCATTCCTTGTTGGGTTAGGCCAGTGCACAGATATGTGCCAGCCTCCCCATGCCACTATGGGAACAGGGAGAGAGGTGACTTGTGCTGGCTTAAATTGGATAGGATTTTGCCCTCATTCAGATATTGGAGGATTATGGCCAAGTACCCAGAGGAGACCTCTTGTACTGTTTCCTACAGGATGCAGATCATCTTCCTGTGGGTCAGCTGCATTAGTGGGGTGGCGTTGCTTGATAGGATTGGACTGCTGGAGTCCTTTATTTATTTGTATAACCCACATTTTCTCCTTCTGGGTTTCAAAATAGCTTACAAAACTCAATTACAGATAGAGAATCAAGGAGAAACCAAACAAATTCTTTCATATACTTATGGAATCCATGAAATCCACAAGTAATTTCTGTTCTGTGAACCTGTGACCCAAAAGTACCACCAGCTCTCTAAATCAGGAGTATTATATATAAAGCCAATGGGCCAGATGCATCCCCATAAACTCTTTTTCTGATCCTCTCAACACCACCATCATCTGTTCAGCTGTGCTGAGGTGTCACTGCTGAAAGAGGTGATACTTGGGCTTTGAATATGATCAAGTGTATTAAGTATATGATCAAGTGCATATTTTCTCTTCCGCCATTTAAAACCAATGAGTTCCTAAGTGAGGAAAATGTGCTTATTTCTTTTCATGACCTTAATGAAATCAATTCCTGGTTCATGACATCAGTTCCAGCCTTCAGGAGGCATCATATATGTTATTTGATATGATATGCCAAATCATGGTAAAAAGTGAGTTTCATGGTGAGCCAAATAGTTAGCTCTAAATAGTTACATACCCCTACTCTAAATAGTGAAAGCTGCTTTCATTAAGGCCTTTTGTTGTTCAGTTCCAGGGTACCTCCACTCTGCCCAAAGAGTGTTGCTTCAAAGGCTAAATTACTGCTTCTGGCAGACAATACTTGAATTTAAAATGGTCCAGGAAGGAGAAGAGTGAACATCCCCCTCACTAGATGTCCTGCTTCTTGACCAGGGTTGACCTGCAGTAAAAAAAGAGAGTTTCTGATGGGAGGCATACTAAAATTGCCTTCATTTGCATGCACATCAAACCAAACCCAGACTTGATATGCCTAGGGTGCATGATTAACAAGGGCATCCACAGTGTGCATGAGCAACAGTCAAGCAAGAAGCACAGCAGGATGCCTTGTATAGCTTCGAAGTTGTCTTTTTTTGTAATTTCCTTATTGCAGGACTGCTAATCAGCTGCCTCAGTAAGACAAATTCATAAATTTAATTACTGTTTGACATTATGATAGCATATCAGACAATTGGATTCTGGAGGCTCAGGCAAAGCTTAATGTTTTTATCCCTTTCTAAAACATCATTCCTCCCTCTCCTCCTCTAAGAAGCTAAGGTTTAGTATAGTTTCTAATTTGGAGAATACTCATAATAGATCATCATTTGACTTCACTCAAACTGAACCACATACTGATTTTTTTCCTTTAAAATGAAAAAGGAAAGATAACGATGAAAAAAAATCCACACAAAAACCCCATTTAGAGACATTTTAAATCACTTTGAACAGTATGAGCTTGGGACCCTAATCATTTCAAAAACTGAAGAGCTGTTTGAATTTTTTGAGCAAAGGATTTCATTTAAGTAACTCAGCACTGCATTCCCTAAGTCTTTTTCCCCCTTTTTTTGAGAGTCCTTCATCCTGGAATTGAATGTCCTAACTGGATGTGACTGAAAATGCAGCACACTTTACAATCAGCAGAGTACAATTTGGAGAGCATTTCAACTTAAGTTGAGATTGCTCTGACCAATAATGCAGACATTCTCCCCATTAACCTTCATATTCTCCTTAGGAACAAACAACAAGTGACACTTAGTTGCACAATTCTTTCGTGGTGAATTTTTAAATGAAAAGCAGTATTGATGCTGAATCCAATAGCAGAAGAGCAGAAGGAAGTAGGATTTACTTAACCCTTTTTCTTTCCTGCCAATTGCTGTTAAATCATTTGTACATGCTCTTTTTCCACTTTATTCGGGTTTTTAGACATAAGACATATTTCCAGGGAGGAGATTCCTTGTGGAATCTAACTCCATCCCTCCAACCCTATGGATGGGAAACCATCCAGGGTTGATTGTAAATAGAAAAATGGAAGGATGATTAAGAATTATGTACCTGCTTCCATGATCAATTGCAGTCTCCTCTGATGCTACTTTCCATTTCCAAAAGCCCAAAACAAGTAAGATAAAGAGCACCACTAACAGTACAATCCAGAGCAACTCATCTGTCCACATAAGAGCCCTTAGGTTGCCCTATCTAACACTAGGTTGGAGCAACTGCAACATGCTCCAGCCCAGTTACTCTGAAGGAGGCTTAGGGCAGAGCAAGGCAAGATAGGGTGCCCTAAGAGAGGTGGACCTGCTCTGCCCTAACTGGAGCAGCCTAAGCAGCTCAGGAGAGGCAAGTTGAGGGCATGTTTAGCATTGCCTAGGGCAGAGCAGTTACTCTGAATCCAGAGCCTGTTTCAAGGCAGAAATGCCCTCTTCCAGCCCTCAGAGTTATACCCCCTCAGGAGCAGGTATAGTAATGAGTAGACCCATAGGGGTCCATGATAAGGCCTGAGTAAGAATGGCAGTGTTGACCAAAAATCTGAGTTCTTGGCCATCCTAGGTGCAACCCCTGCCTCTCAACCTCAGGATATGGAACAAACTACGGCTGCCCACAAACCTCAGAATACAGCAGGCCACTCCAAGAAGCCCCTTGTATTCACTGTAGAATGTACTGGCATCTCATCAGGGACTCCTTATAAGGCAGGCACCCAGTGGCGTCACCAGACTGGTGCGGCTGGTGTGGGCTGCATTGGGTGATGCGCTCCATATGGGGTGATGTGCCAGAGGAGTTTGACTGTCCTTTGGCAGGCCCCGGGCTTCAGCACCCCCATTCAGGCCTGCTCCAAGGCGGAGCAGCAGCCAGAACCTGCCACTTGTCTGAGGAGCTGGCCTGAACGGCCATCTGAGGTGCACTGCACAGAAACACACTGAGCATGCCGAACAGCTTCAGCGGAGACTTCCTTAGAGCAGAGAAAGTCCGCGCCTCTGCACAGCCATTCGGCCTCACTCAGGAGGCGGAGCGGCAGCCGAATGGCTTCAGAAAGAGTATTGCACAGGCACCAACTCTGACGCCTGCACAGTCTCCCCCGAAGCCAGTTGGCTTCAGAAAAGTACTGCGCAGGTGTCAGAGATGGTGCATGCGCAGTACTCTTTCTGAAGCCAGTTGGCTTCAGAAACAACTGCGCAGGCGCCAACTTTGGTGACTGCGCAGTCCAGGTAGGGGGGGCGTGCATCTCAGGGATGACGCACAGACTTCCGCACCAGGTGATGTGCAGAGTCATGTCACCACTGTAGGCACCACAGCTGTTCCTTGTTCAGTGTGATCTGAGGGGTGTCTCCTCAGGAGCAAGTCTTCCCCTTGTGTCAATTACTTAGCATGCTCTGGAGCAGTTAGGGCAGCCCAGGCTTCCTGACTCTCTGGATTCAGCATAACTTTCTGCTCTGGATACAGAATAGTTAGGAGAGTGCAGTTAGGTCAGAGCAGGCTGAATTTGCTCTGGATTGTGTCCTAAGTTGTCATTCATACATTTCCCCAAGCAGCACAATCCTATTCTGGCCACCTGTGCCACTATACAGCAGTGTTTAAATGACCACTGCTGTATCTTATGGAGCCAAGGAGGCTGCTGAAAGTCTCCTTGGGGTAAAGGAAAATTGATTCCTTTCAGGGAGGATGGGAAGTGGAGACCCCAAGGAGACTGTTAGCTGCCTTCTTTGCCCCAACAAGGTACAGCAGCAAGATACAGCTGCACTTATGCAGGATCCATGGCCTATTTCTAGGGCTACTCTTTTCTGCTTGGATCTGCACCACCTCCTGAGGTGGCTCAGATCCAAGTAGACCCATTGGGGCTGCTGTTACTGCATTGCTTGGGATAACTGGAAAAGTTTCCCTTGTCCCATGGTGCAGCAGTAATTTAAGTCTTGCACTGGATGCAGTGCAGGCTAGCTAGCCTGTATACTCCTGTCACAGTTAGAATTATGCTGTTAATTATTTAATCAATTTCTGTGGCAGTGTATACTAGTCTGTTCATTTAGAATGATTGTTTTATATATACAGGTATATTGATACCAAGAATCAATTTTGCTAAATGGTACTTTTATGTAAGACGGGATTTGTTAGATTTTAAAAGCTATAGTAGAGGCACCAAATGTGAGCTCTGTTTGTTTTTCCTGTCTTCCTCCCATAAACAGAGATAGTATTCTTATGTCTCAAGATTTTCAGTTTTGAAGTAACTTATATACTTGCTGTGCAAAGCAAAATAGAAATCCTTCTGCCTTCCGTAGAGTTTCCTCTGCATTTTCCCTTCAGAGAATGCAGAGTATGTTGATTTAGCCCATCCACCCACCCATATGTATGACATATTTCCAGGAAAAAGGATGCTTGTGGGACACTAGAGACATACAATCTGCATCCTGCATGTTTCAAAAATACTTAAGAAGCCTGAGACATGCAAGAGGCATTTAGCGCAACCAACATCACATCATCTCCTTAGAGTTTGGGCAATATTTAAGAAATCCGTAGCAGAAAAATTCAGCCAGTATCAAGCACTCAGATAGCACTATTTGAAGAAGAAAGAATATGTTTCTGTCATATGAATGAAATCTTAGAAAATCAGTACCCTAAGTTTATATTTCTGGTGAATAGCCAAGAAAATGCTTGGCTTGGCTTGGTCAGATAAAAAAGCACAACTCCTTTTGCTGTGAAAAACAGGAACTATATCTTAATTTTTAATCCCTTTAACTGAATTTGGTTTTTTATTGTTAAAAACACATTATATTTGAGCCTTTGAACCAGTGACTTTTGTACACTGAAAAGTAATTTTATGTGAAGATAGGGGGCAAAGCTGCCATCATTCCAAGAGGCATTAGATTTATGTAAGCTTGCAAAGTGCTTTCATATGGAGATGATGGAGGAGATGTCGACTTTACCTTCTAGTAGTCCCTCTTGAATCTCAAGGAGATCCTGAATTTGGACCGGCAGCTGGAATCATTGTTGGAATCATGGGCATTACTTCTTTCTAGTTATTCTAGCCTAAGGAATGGCCATCGAGAGTTTGCAATCTAACAGACACAATTTACCCCCAAATCCAGAGTAACTACGGGAGCATGTAAGAGACATTACATGCACCCATAGTTACTGTACCACCCAGAGAAAACCTATGGGAAATTCATATTGGAATCCAGACTTAGGGCGCAATCCAGAGTAACTACGTGGAGTCTTTGCTCCGGTGTAAGAACAATTTGCTCTGGATTGCAATATGAATTTCCCATAGGTTTTCACTAGGTAGTGCAGTAACTACGGGTACACGTAATGTCTCTTACGTGCTCCCGTAGTTACTCTGGATTGTAGGGTAAGTTGTTCTTACACCGAAGGAAGGACTCCCCGTAGTTACTCTGGATTTTGCCCATAAAAAGAAAGATAAATGGTTTGGTTATGGAGGTTCCAGCAGGGGAGCGCAGCTACTGTATACCCTTGACCGAAGAACGGTATACTCCTTCTATCTGGGATGATCATCCTCTTCCACCGAGCGCACAGCTTCGGGAGGGACGCACATGGAGCGGTGAGGGAGGAAGGGTACACCCGCATAGCCAGCCAGATCAGCCAAATCAACCCTGGCGATCAATGGGGTGACAGATGTCGCAGCCAGATCGCCCTCACATCCTGGTTTGGTTATGAAACTTGCAGGTTACATAGGGGCCAAGTGGAACAGCCACATATAAGGCCTGGTACCTTCCAACTTCCCATTGCTGACGCAGCTGTGCCAATGGGGTATGCGGCAGAGAGTCATAGAGCTATCCTTAAAATGTTTTTACCCATACCTTAGGGCTTCATTGCAGTTTCTTTGCCTCTGTTAAGTTGGACAGAATCAGCCCTTAGAATGAAATTCATATAATCTAGGAGTTCTTAACTTCTCACTTCTCTGTATGTCCTATCATTCTTGCAGGTTGACTTGGGCCTTCTACGCTTTGTTTCTGCAATTGGGACACAAGGAGCCATCTCAAAAGAAACAAAAAGAATGTACTTTGTGAAAACATACCGGGTGGATATCAGCTCCAATGGAGAAGACTGGATTTCAGTGAAAGATGGAAATAATAAACCTTTCGTAAGCCTTGTTCTTTTTGCAATGATCTTATCTACCCATAGATTTCTAAACTATTTTTAAATAACAAAACATTAGGGGTTAACCATCGCTACCCATATTGTTCAATTATTCAGAGTGGAAACCTATTAATAAAGAGGGTTTTGCCCAATGGGCTGGGTAAAATATTCAGTTGCTGCAAAATGGAAAACAGGAAATTTCATTGTGCGTGATCCAGCTTAAGTGAAGCACTTTCATGTTTCATTAATTAAAATAGGAAAATTTAAATATTGGTTTAATGAGCCCATTTAAATCTTTTGGAGGTAGGAATGCCAAGTTTTCCTATTCAGTATATTCCCAGGCTTGCCAAATTTTAGCTGTTGTTCTCTTTGTCCAAAATATTCTTGCATCAGACTCCAGCCTACAAAATCAATGTATTATAGCAATACTGTGTTTTCCTCAGTGGGGTATGTTAGCCTCTAACTGCCTTTCATCATCCATTACTAAAAGCAGTGTTGGTTACATTTAAGGGCAAGTGGAAATTTTCTTACCAAAATTAGTGCATGTGATCAGAATCAGAACCATAACAAGGGCAAAGTTAAAGTCCCCTTTCCAAGTACCATGATTCAGCCTGTTTCAGCTACTGCCACTATTTTTTTTGGGGGGGGGGGGGATAGTTGAATCATTCTTAAAAGTGTTACACAAAACAATAATTGGACTGTTTCCTCATCATGCATAACAGATCACATCCTGTTTGTTGTCTTCTACTGAAAGAGAGCCAAACCTTATCATGGACTTTGGCCTCACTTTCCCATGCAATTAATATTAATGAGTAAAACAGATAGTGGTAAATATAGTCAATGTTTGTAAGACATCCCCGCTGATTTTTCATGGCCACTTCCTTTCCATTAAACAGGGAAGAGCAATTCTTGGACTTAAATGGAAGAAATAGATTATGCAATATGGAACTATTGCATTAAGGTTCTAGTGATCCAAAAACAAAGCCAGGGAATTATGATTTCAATGGGGCAGCAAGTTAAGTGCACAAGCCGATGAACTGAGCTTTTTAGATGAGAACGCAAACTTCCTGCTAAACTGCTCTGAGCAAAAGACAAACAGGAAAGTTGGGCGGAGGTGTAAGAAATCACTGCCTTTAAAAGGAGAAAGGTCTAAAACAAGGAAATAGGAACTTTGCATTGTTTAAAGAAGGACAAGGAAATTAATCACCTTCCTTGAACTCAGACACTGGAGAATTTGATTTTCTTATGGTAAAATTTTCTCAAATGGCCAAAGCCGTCTGTGTGGCTGTATTGTTTGTCTGTCTTAAAGCATCCAAGGTGAACATGAAATTGTGGAGCTAACGAGCAATTGTGTTATGTTACTTCCTTCTTTACCTATGTATACTCCAATTTTTTTAACCACTTCTTTAAAGGTAATTATTACAAAATTTAGAACATATTTAAGAGAAGTTGCATTGTTTCCCTTCTTTCCATAGATGTTTATAGGGAACACCAACCCCACCGAGATTGCTTACAGAACCTTTCCCAAACCAGTCCTGACACGTTTTGTACGAATCAAACCTACAAGCTGGGAAAGTGGAATATCACTGAGATTTGAAGTGTATGGCTGTAAAATTACAGGTAATGATTTCTTTAGTCACCAGAAATAGGAGAGTATTATAGTCAGTTGGAGAATGACAGCTTCGTATTCCAAATATTTGAAAATGCAATTCTGTAGATGCTACAAAATTGTGCTCATGAGGTCTTAGGCCAGTGGTCTTCAAAGTAGGGTTGGGACCCCTTTCGGGGATTGTGACTTCAGTCTGGGGGGGTGCAGCCATCTTGAGATCCAGAACTGGGACCCTTTAATGTAACTTAAACCTGTGATATAACTTTTGGGGGTCCCAGACAGATTGTCATTCTCAGAAGGGGGTCCCAGGCTGAAATGCTTGAATTCCACTGTCTTAAATAGTCTATAATGTAGAGAAACAGCTAAACATTATTGTTGTATTGCTCAGTTGATGTGTAATATTTAGATAATAATACAATATAATGAAGACACTTTAAGGATTACCAGTGCTTTGACTAAGAAAAAATTCTGTACAAATGCTACAACTCACTTATTTATCTCTTACTATGATTTAGATTATCCATGCTCCGGCATGCTGGGTATGGTCTCAGGGCTCATCAGTGACTCTCAGATTACAGCATCCAATGATTTGGAGCGAAGCTGGAACCCAGAAAATGTTCGTCTGATAACGAGTCGTATAGGGTGGGCTTTGCCACCAACCACTCACACCTATGCAAAGGAATGGCTCCAGATTGACCTCGGTGAGGAGAAGATAGTTCGAGGCATAATTGTGCAGGGAGGCAAGCACAGAGATAACAAAGTCTTCATGAGAAAATTCAAGATTGGATACAGCTACAATGGATCAGACTGGAAATGGATCATGGATGCCAGCAAAAAGAAAACCAAGGTGAGATTATAAACAACATGTATTGAAGGGCTGTGTGCTTTTCAGAACAGTTGATAACGTAGGGTAGCCAAATGCAGGAGCTAAACAGAAGTCCTAACCCCAATTAGCCTATGTAATGCAGTGGCAGCAACAGAGTATGTACTGCATCAGAGAAGACAACAAGACAACCCAGGAGAGGTAAGAATAAATGTTCTTTTTCCATACAATTCTGTAACCTGTCTGGCCATGAGCAGGTATTTTCAGGTCTATGCTGGGTATAGCTTGCCTAAGACCAAGGAGCCTCAAGATAAGGCTGAAAAGTGGAGGATAGGATTCCAGCAGGTACAGTGATTGCTGAGAAGTACCCCCTTCTCCCACTGAAAATTATCCAGTGCTATAATGTAATACTCTTTGCTTCTAACTCATAGTAAATATTTGACTAAATCTGTCTGTTGCAGCTTTTCAAAAACAGCTGTGTTAATTCCATAATCATTTTGTTTAGAAATAATTGCAACAGTGGATCTTGCTTTTAATGACCTTGATGCTGCAACTTAGAGGGTCATCGAAAATTGTGAAGAATTTACAATGAGGTCTAACCAAAAGCGTTTGTGTATGTGTGTTTAATACATGTTGTTTTGACATATTCTTCCAAGCTCTGGGGGAAAAATAGAGCACCATATGCTTTTGATGTGACATACCTTATGCTGCCTGGCCTTCTGGTATTAAATTCAAGGCAGTTGCTATCACTGTCAAAACTAACACTCTTGACAAAAATGAATGCTGGCAAAAACATTAAGTCCACTCACAGTTTTCGTAGCTAACAAAAATAATCTTCTGAGATTATTCCCTCTCCCCAAAAAAATTGGATATTGTATCACATGCATCATCCTACTAAAATATTCAACATATTTAATAATGTTTCTCCCAAGGAGAGAAATGTAATAAAAAAGCTGATACATTCCTAGGATTCAGTGGGCTTCAAGAATTTAAAACAGGATCCAATTTTATAAATGTTAATAAACAGGACAATCCAGAGCAACTCATCTGTCCACATAAGAGCCCTTAGGTTGCCCTATCTAACACTAGGTTGGAGCAACTGCAACATGCTCCAGCCCAGTTACTCTGAAAGAGGCTTAGGGCAGAGCAAGGCAAGATAGGGTGCCCTAAGAGAGGTGGACCTGCTCTGCCCTAACTGGGGCAGCCTAAGCAGCTCAGGAGAGGCAAGTTGAGGGCATGTTTAGCATTGCCTAGGGCAGAGCAGTTACTCTGTATCCAGAGCCTGTTTCAAGGCAGAAATGCCCTCTTCCAGCCCTCAGAGTTATACCCCCTCAGGAGCAGGTATAGTAATGAGTAGACCCATAGGGGTCCATGATAAGGCCTGAGTAAGAATGGCAGTGTTGACCAAAAATCTGAGTTCTTGGCCATCCTAGGTGCAACCCCTGCCTCTCAACCTCAGGATATGGAACAAACTACGGCTGCCCACAAACCTCAGGATACAGCAGGCCACTCCAAGAAGCCCCTTGTATTCACTGTAGAATGTACTGGCATCTCATCAGGGACTCCTTATAAGGCAGGCACCCCGTGGCGTCACCAGACTGGTGCGGCTGGTGTGGGCTGCATTGGGTGATGCGCTCCATATGGGGTGATGTGCCGGAGGAGTTTGACTGTCCTTTGGCAGGCCCCGGGCTTCAGCACCCCCATTCAGGCCTGCTCCAAGGCGGAGCAGCAGCCAGAAGCTGCCACTTGTCTGAGGAGCTGGCCTGAACGGCCATCTGAGGTGCACTGCGCAGAAACACACTGAGCATGCCGCACAGCTTCAGAGGAGACTTCCTTAGAGCAGAGAAAGTACGCGCCTCTGCACAGCCATTCGGCCTCACTCAGGAGGCGGAGCGGCAGCCGAATGGCTTCAAAAAGAGTACTGCACAGGCACCAACTCTGACGCCTGCACAGTCTCCCCCGAAGCCAAAAGGCTTCAGAAAAGTACTGCGCAGGTGTCAGAGATGGTGCATGCGCAGTACTCTTTCTGAAGCCAGTTGGCTTCAGAAACAACTGCGCAGGCGCCAACTTTGGTGACTGCGCAGTCCAGGTAGGGGGGGCGCGCATCCCAGGGATGACGCACAGACTTCCGCACCAGGTGATGTGCAGACTCATGTCACCACTGTAGGCACCACAGCTGTTCCTTGTTCAGTGTGATCTGAGGGGTGTCTCCTTAGGAGCAAGTCTTCCCCTTGTGTCAATTACTTAGCATGCTCTGGAACAGTTAGGGCAGCCCAGGCTTCCTGACTCTCTGGATTCAGCATAACTTTCTGCTCTGGATACAGAATAGTTAGGAGAGTGCAGTTAGGTCAGAGCAGGCTGAATTTGCTCTGGATTGTGTCCAAAGTTACATGTATGGAATAATGACATGATTAAAAGCAAGAATAAATAGCAGTTTTCTTTCTTGAGATGCAGTCAAATTATTACCTTTTGGAAAGGTAAGAACTGTTTGATAGAGGACCAGTCTGACTAAGTAACAAGTAGATGCTTTACATATTCCTGGGAATGGTGAAAGCCTCAAGTCTCATTCACAGCACATAATTTCTTTTTTTAAAAATGCAGCATTATAATCAACTACTTGAATTGTTGCTTTCCTTCAGGCTGGGACTAATATAAAAAATATTTGAAAAGTGAAAAGCATTACCAGGCTATGTTTTCCCATTATTCCAGGCAAACGGTGTAGCATGAATCAGAACCAAAATCTAATAAAGAACCATCTATATCAACCAAAGGATGCAATCCAGAGTAACTACGGGGAGTCCTTTCTCCAATGTAAGAACTATTCACTCTGGATTGCAATATGAATTTCCCATAGGTTTTCACTAGGTGGTGCAGTAACTACGGGTGCACAAAATGTCTCTTACATGCTCCCGTTCAGTGGTGGGCTCCAGCAGGTTCGGACCTACTCTATAGAACCAGTTGTTAACAAGAGATAGGACATATAAAGTTTAAAAATAGCCATTTAAAAGCGGCTGCCAGATGGGCATAGAACCGGTTGTTAATTTCTTTGAAGCCCACAACTGCTCCTGTTGTTACTCTGGAATGTAGGGATAGTTTCCTTTCTCAGTAGTTGTTTCTACTTTCCAAATGACAAATTTAATTCAGTTTAAAAGATAAATTTACCCTTCAAATGTGCTTCCCCAAAACTCACATATTAACCCTTGCTTTCTGACTTCTTCCCCTTCCCTTACTTACTTCTTCCTGTTGCCATTCTTCTTTCTCTTCCTTAAATTATTTTGGTACTTTTTCCTCATGATATCTATTATGCTCTGTTATTATTACCCATTAATTTTTCGCCATTAGCCATTAATTTTTTTTATTTCCTTTGTAAACTGCCTTCTGAAATTTTCTGGCATTGAAAAGCTGTATATAAATATTATAGACAGATAGATAACACCTGGAACATGTAGGAATGCTTTACATGTGTACTCAATAAAGCACACAAAAAGATCACTGACTTTTATTAGGAACCTGCTAAAGGTGAGGTTATTTTGGTGTCTCTGTGTGTGAGATCTATCTATGCAAACTAGATAGGCAGTCTGCAACAGCAAAGGGGTCAGATCCTATGCTGTCTACTCAGAATCAAGCCCCATTGAATCCACTGGGGCTTACTCACAGGAAAGTGTGTAGGATGCAGCCTGACTTTTTCCAAGTTTGCATGAAGTGCAACAGCAGAAGGGCACAGAAGGGTCTCCTCAGAATCAAGCCCCATTGACTCCACTGGGGCTTACTCACAGGAAGGGAAAAGTGCAGGCAGGGAAGTTGGTAGGAGTGGTTGTAGTGGGGTCGAGGCAGGGGGGCTTCCTTGGGGGAAGGGATCTGTTTGAGGGGGTTGCAAAGGGTGTGCAGGAAGAGTTTTCCCTCCTGCCTGATGGAGTCTGGGCTGACTACATTTTCTGGCTGCAAGAGTTTCTTCCTCCGACTGAAGAGGCTCTTCTGCTCCCTCTGCTGGCCTCTTCCCTGGTACTGCAGGCAGGGGAAGAAAGTCCCACCTCAGTGCCTCAGCCCAGCCAATGCATGGAGGAGGAGGGGGAGCCCAGCCAATGGGCACTCGTTATGTGAATCAAGCTCGTTATGAGAGGCAGAAGCCCCCACAAATATTTACTCGTTATGTGGAACACTCACTACTCGAGGCACTCGTTAAGTGAGGTACCATTGTACTACAGTTCCTGCATGTGAAGGTGAACAGTAGGTTTCCTTAGAATCCTTAGGATGAGAGCACATTGTTCTTCATCCTAAACATACCCATATTTACTTGAATATAATGCCATTAAATATAACATGCACCCTATGGTTATAATCAAAATACTGTATTTACTCAATTCTAATTAACCAAATTTAATGCGCACACTGATTTTGGAGACTGAATTCGGCTGGAAAAAGTGAGCATTATATTTGAATAAATACATTACTTCTATCATACATCCTACTAAAGTTCAATTCTTCTAGCAAAAAGAACTTAGCTTTTTAGCCAAAAAAATTAAATCTACTCTAATTTTAAATACTTGACCTGAAATGTGATCCAATTTGTACCACATCCTTCATGCTGATTTCCTTTGTAACTTCAATTTCTTTTGAGGAATTGCAATTGGGTCTTGTGACCAGCTGCTATAGTTTCCTCAATTTCTAGCCCTTCATTTTCTATTTCTTTTCATTCTACAACATTTTCATCTGTCTCAACACTGAGAGAGCCTGCTGAGATCAGGTGAACTTCACCACTTGTCTTGACTTTGCTTTGGATTCAATTGTTTTAATGAATTAGTTCTCTTTGGGCCTAAAGCAACAATACTTGTTCCCAAGTCAATGTAGGAATCCATTTCAGAATAGCCTTTTTGAAGTTAACAACTCTCCATGGACATGCCTATGGACTTTGGCTGTAATCCTAAACCCACTTTCCTGGGAGTAAGCGCCACTGAATACAACAAGTATTACTTCTCAGGAGACATGCTTAGGATTGCACTGTTTGGTTCTTATTCTGTGCCTCTTTCTGACTTTTTCCATTCGTTTGTTATTAGCTTCCTTTTTCTTACTCCAGCAGTTTACTTCCATTAGTACCAATGTTTCCTCCATCACTTTCTGGGTCACCCAGAACCATCTTCTGATATCTCATTAATTCTTCTTAATATCTCATTAATTCTTCTGGTGTTAAAAGACTCAAAACAGTGTCTTTATGTCTTCCTGTTGCAAATCCATTTCTCCTTCATTTAAGAGTTGTTTTCTATATACAGATTTTAGATTGAGGGCACAATCCTAACCAACTTTCCAGCACTGACATAGCTGTGCAAGGAGGGTATGTCCTCCCTCATTCCTTTCTGCAATGATTAGTGAACAATTGTTAATTATATCATAGATAGGTCTAGACTCTAGACTACACAGATGACACAAGACAATTATTCAGTATAATTAGGATTCATGAGACCATTAAACGTCTATTGAATTCTATGTCTGTGTGTCAGTACATTGTTCAAAAATCTTTTATAGAAAAGTTTCCATTATTATATATTACTATTAATGATAATTAGCTTGGATGCCATAGTTACAACTGCAAATGACTATACTGTAAATAGCATTTCTTTTCATGGCCTCTCATGTAGGAGGGAGATTTCATTATCACTGAAACAAAATTTAACACCTGGATGAAGCATATCTCCAAACCCTTTTGCAGATGATCCCGAAAGGAGAGATTTCCTGTATTAAATGAAAGCCATTTGCATGCTCAAACATCAATAAAGTCAAGAAAGATAGGTTTCATGAATCAATAGCATCAATAAAGATAGATTTTCATGAGCTCATTATTGAGAGTGCTGTAAGACCATGATGTTCTTTAACACTCTTATTTTCACAATGTCTATGGAGCTTTTAGGATCAATAAATCTAAATTCCTGTAGCACACCTATAGACCACTTGTGAAACACCATGTGCCATTTCACAATGGTTGAAAATGTCTGCCTTTTACATAAAGGTAAATGAGTCCCCCCCCAGGTTGTACTGCCAGTTGTACAGTCAGTTGTACAGTCAGCTGTAGGGTGCAGTCAGTGCTCATCCCCATTTCTAAGCTGACGAGCCAGTGCCTGTCCAAAGACGTCTCTGCGATTATGTGGCCAGCATGACTCGTATGCTGAATCACAAGGAATGCTATTACCTTTCCACCAAGGTGGCACTTATTTATCTACTTGCATTTCCATGCTTTTGAATTGCTAGGTTGGCAGGAGCTGGGCAAGGAATGGGAACTCACTCTGTCTTCAACCCAGGCCTGCTGCTTGATAGGTGTCTAAATCATTGAGCCACCACAGCCCCATACGCACAGCTTTTTTATACAGCCAGGTTAAAAAAGTAACTGAAACTGTCTTAGAAATACAGGTCACTTACAAATCTACAGATTTGATTTTTAAAAGTATTTTGAACTTTGGTTTGCAGTTTTAAAAGATATTTTGAAATGGAATGGAATTCTTTTGAAACTGCAATCCTAAGCATGCTTATCAGCAGGAAAACCCCATTGAATATTATGGGACTTGTTTCTGAGTAAGCTATTGAGTTTTCTGTGCATTGTATAGTCAGTTTATCATAGTAACATGATATGGCAAAATATCTTAAATAATTTTATGAGGACTGGAAAAACAAGAGTTGCTTAAATTGTAACACAGAGACTGCAAGGAGGAACTTGAATACTAGCACAGTATTTCAATAAGATAATGAAGCATTTCAACATAGTTGTGAATTAAAAGAGCTCACAATAATTTTTTTAAAAGATGCAGAACAGACACCAGCAACAGCCACTGCCACAAATGACATGCTATGGTGGAAATGGAAATTCGCTTTCTTCCTGATAAACATAAGAGGACTGTACTTTAAACGGTGCCTCTGACCACTTGGCATGGTCTTGGCATGTCTGAATCCATTAAAATTATTTTTGACATTTTTACAGGCATTTACCATATAACTGTAGTACAGTGCTGTAGTTTCCACACTAGATCAGCACATAAAGTTAATTTATTTGCATGACCTTGACCCCCTTTCAAAGGAGAGCAGCTATTTAAGTCTGCAGTTCTTAAAGATCTTTTGTTTTCATTCTACTTATGCCAATCATCCTTATAATAACCCTGTGAGAGCTGTCACTAAAGCAGTGATTTTCAATCTTTTTCATCTCATGGCACACTTAACAAGGCACACTGAAATTGTCAAAGCACACCATCAGTTGTTTTTACCATTGACAAGGCACCAGTCTGTTGAAATCCCCCAATTTTCCTATTAATGAATGTCAATCTCCAAATTCCTGTGGCACACCTGAGTACTATCTGCAGCACACCAGTGTGCCATAGTACACTGGTTGAAAATCACTGCACTAAGGAAGCAATCTTATCCGCAGTTAGGCTGGCATAAGCCCCAGAATTAGCACCATGCCAGCATGGGAGTGTCACAAAAGTGCCAGAGGAACTTCTACACCTCTCACGGGAGAGTTTGGCCAGTGCACAGGCATGTTCTTGCCTTCTTATGTCACCACAGGAATGGGAAGACCAATGAGTAGTGTCAGCCTTGGTTAGGATGCACCCTTAATATTTCTACATTCCATCTGGAGAGCCTAGGATAAGAGATAGTGATATTTGCTTCCCAACAATCAGATGGTTGAAATGGGGACCAAATCCAGCTCTCATCCATTACATCACATAAACATTGATGGGGAGATGGGAACTGTGTCCTGCTGATAGAAGAAAAAGCCAGCGGACCTGGGGTAAATACGTGCCTAATGTTATTCCCACATCCTTATATAATTGACATTTTTTCATGGCATAATCAGTTGATATACATGCACATGTGATGTCAATCCTACAGTAGTGATTTTCAACCTTTTTCATCTCACAGCACACTAACAATGCGCTGAAATTTTCAAGACACACCATCAGTTGTTTTTACCATTGACGAGGCACACCAGGCTGTTCCAATTCCTCAATTTTCCTGTTAATTAATATCAATCCCCAAATTCCATGGCACACTGGTTGAAAATCATTGCCTTCAAGTCTAGCCAGTGTTTCCCAAATTGTGAGCTGAAATGGGGACCAGCTGTCAAGAGAGCTGCTAAGTTTCAAGTTTTTCCCAAACTTGAAAAAGTTTGATCTAGCCTAAATAGAATTGCTAAGCAAGGAAAGGCTGATCTATAGTGGCTGCTGAGTCCCACAGCAGGTCAACTTTGCAAAGATAGCTGAAAATCAGTGGCTTCCTATACAGAAACTTTGAAATAACACAAACTAGCACTGGAAAAACAATTAGTGTCTTCCTGTACCTTTCTATTATACTGGTTAAAAAAGAAAAACAAGACTTGGTGGATGTTCTTTCTTTCTTTCGGCCTCTGTTTTGTTAGCTTCTAGGTCATTTTGAAGGTATGTGCTGCTGTGGCAGATGCTCTATGCTCTGCCCCCCCCCCCTTTCCAGAGTGTTCAGTACCAGGCAGATGCAAATATTATTATCAAAATATGGAGAAGTAGTATGAGGACTAAATTCTCTAAAATCAAGAAGTTAAACCATTGCAATTTTTGGTTCATCAGTGATTTTTAGCTCTCTAGTTCAAATAAACCAACTTTAAAAAGTGGTTCATTCTAAACTGATTTAAGTACAAATTCATACAGAATTATATCAAGCTCTTGATTCTTATTGGTACTGAATATGTCATTTAACATAAAAATATTAAAAATAGTACTATTTTTAACAGGGGTATACAAACAAAATGCATTTGCCTAGGCAGAAATAATGCTAAGGTGATGAAACAAAATACATAAAGGATTTATTTTTTAAAATGAATTATATACAGTAAAATCTTGGGTTGAGAGTGTTTTGCAAGACAAGCAGAAATTTCAGATAATTTTGGTTTGATATACAAATGATGTACATATATAAACTATATTTGATAAACAAGCAAAAAAATAGTCCCAGCCTGGTACAGTTTTGGTGCTCTTTCAGCACCGGTTCAGTCTCTACTGAAAGACCAGTAGACCATGTCTACTCTGAAGTAAGCCTACTACAGTCAATGGGGCTCACACAAATGTAAGGGGGGCAGATTGCCGCCTGAGAAACCAGAGAGACTAACTGTGCAATTCTAAGCATGTCTGTTAAAAAGTAAGTGCCATTGTGTTCAATAGCACTTATTCCCAGAAAAGTGTGTTACGATTGTATCCTAAGTGCAGGTTAATTTGTTTTATTTTTCTTGACATTTTGTATTTTTTAATTATTTTGTACAGTAAAACCTTGGGTTGAGAGTGTTTTGCAAGACAAGCAGAAATTTCAAATAACAAATTTAATTCATTCCGGAGGCATGTTTGTTATGTGAAACATTCTTTACGTGAAGCAGATTTTCCAATAGGAAATAATGGAAGCTCAGATGATTAGTTCTACAACCCAAAAAATATTCATATAAAAATATTAACTGTATGTAAAAATGATGACAAAACACTGGAATTCAATTCAAAATATGCATTCAATGTGCATGATCCTATGAAGTCTACTTAGGCTGCAATCCTAAAGATACAATCCTAAAGACACTTAGGAGGCTGCAATCCTTAAGATACTTTCCTGGGAGTAAGACCTATTGAAGACAGTGGGGCTTACTTCTGAGTAGGCATGGTTATGAATCAGCAATCTTAGACACTTTCCTGGGAGTAAGACCTATTGAACACAATGGGGCTTACTTCTGAGTAGGCATGATTAGGAATCCATATTCCTATACATTTTCCTGGGAGTAAGGCCTGTTGAACACAATGGGGCTTACTTCTGAGTAGGCATGATTAGGAATCCACATTCCTATACATTTTCCAGGGAGTAAGGCCTGTTGAACACAATGGGGCTTACTTCTGAGTAGGCATGATTAGGAATCCACATTCCTATACATTTTCCTGGGAGTAAGGCCTGTTGAACACAATGGGACTTACTTCTGAGTAGGCATCGTTAGGAATCTGCAATTCTAGACACTTTCCTGGGAGTAAGCCCCATTGGGGGGACTGGAGGTCTTCTGGGGGGGGTGGGAGGGTGTTTGGAGACAGTGGGGGGGGGGGAGATTCAGGCAGCTGGGAGTGGTGGCTGCCACTTTTAAAGCCTGGCTCCCTGCAGAGCCAGCTGGAGGGAGGAGCGTCCCCTCGCCCTTTAAACTTTAAAGAGCTGCCAGCTGACCTTCTTTACCCAAATCAGCTTTGCTACCCAAGTCAGAAGCCCAGGGGAACAGTATGTTCTTTACCTGGAGCATACTTTACCCAGGGCATTCATTACCCAAGGTACCACTGTATTATATTACAGTATTCTAATCATTTTATTTGAATATTTTTGGGCTGTGGAATAAATCGTTTGATTTCCATTATTTCTTTTGGGAAAATTTGCTTTGATATACAAGCATTTTAGACTACAAGCATGCTTCCAGAACAGATTATGCCTGTAAACTAAAGTACCACTGTACTTTGAAGCAGAGTGCTGGATTATTTAACCACATGTTCTGAACCAATTATCAATTTAGGGGTTCAGTTCCAATTCAAAGAAACCTTGTATATGAAACCAGTGAGTTATGTTTGGGTTGACTTCCAAAATTTCACTGGAAAAAAATTGTTCTAGATAGATTCTGGGGTTTGTGCTGAACTTCCTGCTAAGAATACTACTCAGCCTGGATCCCAAAAGAAATAAATGTGCTCAGTGAAGCCTTCCTTCAAGTAGTACTTCCTCAGTTAGACTTTCTTCAAGCAGTACTGTATTCAAGAACTCTACCGAACAGCTTCTGCTACAGTAATTTAATTTGAACCTTGTAATAGGACTACAATTTATAAATCTCTGGACAAATGGAGTGAATCAGAATGGAAGTTTCTCACTTGAAGAGTTGTCTTATTATAACTACATGAACATTGACAGAGTCTACTCTGCAACTAATTCCCCCACCTGCACTAACCCATGTATATTCCATATCTCATCCTCATTTAAAATGTGTCTCATTAAAACCAGCAACTCCTGTGCTGACCCTGATGGATTGATTTATGGGAAATGAAATATGCAGCTTCTCAGCGACACTTCAACTGTCTGTTCCTTCCTCATTTACAAATGCAGAGTCAGCCTGTTTGTAAAATGGTTGGGAGTTGAGTTACCTGTCAACCAACTCACATGCTAGGGGCATGAAAAATCTCACTATTATGATTTTTAAACACCATTTTTTGTGATCTGCAGATCTTTGAAGGCAACACCAACTACGACACCCCTGAACTTCGTACTTTTGAGCCTACAACAACCAGGTTCATCCGTGTTTACCCTGAGAGAGCCACCCATGGAGGACTAGGATTGAGGATGGAACTACTGGGCTGTGAAATTGAAGGTAATTGGACTGTCTAAAATTAATCTGTTGCATTAATTATTTTCTTATATACAGTTCGGCTTATGCCACTGCTGAGTGAGAAATGCTTAGTCTCTTCTTTGTAAGTCATTAATCTTAGAATTTAGAGCTTTTTTATTTAAGATGAGAATTGTATTCTTACTCTGTCCTTGTACTCCTACAGTACAGTTTTTGTTGATAAGATACAGCATTGAAGATGATTATGACAGCAAACAGGAGAAAAACATTTATTTGTGGCATCCTTTTTTGTTTTTGTTTTGAAAGGTTTTCATTATAATTGAATGTTGGAAAATATGGGAAAAGATAATTTATTAAGGATAATTTTAATAGGATTTCTTCCTACTGATGTTGGCACTAGATATATGGTTACAATCCATGTACAGCAAGCCCCCTACTTAGAAACCTTCAACTTACAAACTTTCACAGATACGAACAAGCATCTGAACCCGGAACTATGTCCCAGAGGCTTGTTCATATTTGTGAAAGATCTGTGAAGCTTTGTTTAGTCTCTGGGACTGGCACAACAGCCTCAGTGCCAGCTGGCTAAGCCCCAGGGAGAGCTGCCCTGCTGGCCCCTAGACACTGGAAATCCCCAATAGTGCACACAACTCACAGCACTTGGGGCCAGCCACACGCAAGGAATCTCAGTGCTTGGGCTGGGGAGGAATGCACTCCCCTCCAGTCCAGGCACTGGGACCATCCCATATGCAAGGAACTTGCAGTGCTTGGGCTGGGAGGAGGATCCATTCCCCTCCAGCCCAGGCACTGGGACTCCACTGCATGCAGGGGAGACTCAGCACTTGTGCTGGGCAGGAATGCACTTCCCTCCTGCCCAGGTGCTGGGACCCCACCAAGTTCAGGGGACTCTCAGCACTTGGGGTGGGGGAGAATGCACTTCCCTCCTGTCCAGGTTCGGGGACCACCCCGCATGCAGGGGACTCTTATCACTTTGTCTGGGTGTGTATGTGTGTGTGAATGTACTTCTCTTCAATCAAGGTGCTGGAATACCTCAGTGCATTGATGCCTCTCAGAATCCAGGATGAAGGGATGCTTCTCTCCCCACACCGGGATCTGGAAGCCCATTTTGATTGTTAAGTCCAATGCACCTCTGTTGGACTTAAGAACAACAGACTTACGAACAAGCTCCTGGAACATAACTTGTTCGTAAGTCAGGGACTTCCTGTACTTCCAAAACTTGTGCAGATTTTTCTCTAGAACAGGGCCTCTGATTTTGTTTTGCAAATGTACCAACCAATCTTAATATGCAGATTGATTTTAGACATCTGAAATACTTTGTAAACTCCTATTTTAACCAATGATAATTTCAGAGTATTTTCTGTAATGGCACAGGAATCTACTATTCAAGAATAAATGTCAAAAAGATATCCCTTTGCTTGACTCTAACAATCTCTTTATGTCCTGATCTTTACTTGCAATCAAAAAGAAGAACAAGCAACTTATGTATGCTTTACTCCAGCTAGTGATTCCTCATTCATTTCAGTAATAGCGCAGTTCCACTTACTTAACAGAAAATTGCCTCTTCAAAGACGGTTTCTCTGAAGCAAATGGGAAAGTTCTTTTCTATCAAGGATCCTGTGGGTACAGTAGGACACCCTTGAAGATTTGTATTAGGAACAGTTGGTCACAAGGGATTATCAGTTTCCAAATCTGGATCTCAAATCATAGTCCTGACCTGACAATATAATCCATTTGGAGCACAATCCTAACCATGTCTACTCAGAAGTAAGCCCCATTGTGTTCAATTGGTCTTACTCCCAGGAAAGTGTCTTTAGGATTGCAACCTTAGCCAATTACCCAAAGTGTGAGCTGTAGCTCCCCAGGAAGCTGTGGAAACCAGCCAGGGAATCCTCACAAAAAAAACCCCAGCCACTCCCTACACAGTACCAGATTGTAGCTCTAATGGGGAGCCATGGCCAATTGCCCAGTATGTCAAGGGAGTCACTAAAAATATTGGGGGACCACTGCCTTTAGCCTTTGAATATTCAGTGGGTAAATATCCAGTAATCATTTTCTCCCATAGTTTTCAAACTTTAATTTATAGAAGGATGATAGCACAAGTTCTTATTCTTTCTCTACACTTCATCATGGATGCTGCATACTACATTAGTGGGAGGGCAAAAGACTGGAAATAATAGATATAAAAAGAAATAAAACTTTCCTCTGAAATGAAAGGTCTTGATACCAAATGACTTGTTGACAAATGACTTATCACAGAACCTTGCTTGCATATGGTTATCCTGGTTTGTTTCAGAGTATAAATCACACTGGAGTTTTTTTGTTACAGTACCCACATCAATCCCTACTACTCCAGACAGCAATCTTGTGGATGAATGTGATGATGACCAAGCTAATTGCCACAGTGGAACAGGTGATGACTTCCAGTTGACAGGTGCAGAAACCATCCTCATTCCATTGCAACACCATTTTCATTCAGTTCAATCCCCAGTTGCAATGTTTGTCTTTTGCCAAGCATGTTAAATTATGACACATGCATGCCGTTTTTGTTGGGCAAAAAGTCACAATTTCATATCCTCATTTTAATGCATGAAGAAGATTAGGGCTGTCCACCTATTACAGATCTTACAGTTGATCAAACATTTACTTTTTACAGTTTATCAATTACATTTAAAATCTGTTTTCTTATCACCAAAGACTCAATGCTTGTGCTTTTATTTATTTATAATATTTATATATCACTTTTCTCCTGCGTCAAAGGAGACTCAAGGTGGCTAACAACATGTAATATAAAATACAATAAAAACAATTAAAAAATTAAAAACACCCAAGATCACAAACAGTTAAAATCATTAAAAGGTGCCTCCTCCCAGTATTAATTAAAAGCTTTTATGAAGTGAGAAGTCAGAGGGGGGGCTGTTCTTAATTCTAGGGGAAAGAAATTCCTCAAATGGGGTGCTACCACTACTAGTGGTGATATAAGATATTATGAGATATTCAAAGAAGTGTGTAATAACACTTGATTAAATAGAAGCTGTCTCTATTACTTAAAAGGTCATCAAATTATGAAAGTGCTTTTTCCTAGCCCATTGCCCTAGTAGTAGCTAGAGTGGTCACAGAGTTTTCTGCACTTTTGAATATCTTTGAAATGAGGTGACCTCATTTAGCACCTAAATGAGGTCACCTCTATTTTGCTCTCATTAAATAAGTCACTGGATGGGCTCTGAATGGGTAGAGGGACTGCTTGGACGGCACATTCAGGCACCTGCAAAAAATTACTGATGTATTTTCCCTCTAGCTCAAGAGTGTTCAAACATTTTAACAGAAGGGCCACATATTCTTTTCCTTGTTAGCAGGTAGCATATAGTCTTCTTATAATTAATAGAATCACAATTGAAATGAGCCACATGAAAGCAATTTACATAAGTATTTTAAGCTTTTATTTTGTTATGTCCTGCATTTTCCTTGGATGTCCTACATCATGGGGTTGCCTTGTCTTCTTTATTGGTTATGACATATGGTCACCCTGATCTAGTCTGAAGGTAAGCACTTAGAGGTGGTGAGGAAGGAACATTTTGCTTAGCTCCAACTTCTTTGTAACCTAGGGTATCTCCCTTGCAATTTAGCAGTGAGGTCACTGGGACTGGGGGGAACAAAATAATATTCTGTTTTACTGCATTCGATTCTGCCTGAAATGAAAAAGTGGACTTTGCTTCCCATCTTTTTCAGAGACAGGACCATGTCTGTATAGCTCTGCTGAGAACTAGCACAAAACAAGAAGCTAGAAAAAGCCGCAGTCTCTCCTGGGCTCACTTTTTATGGATCCCAGAATATTTCTGTTTCTGTTATATGCCGTAATTGAGTTGGCTTATGTAGCTGTTTGGAACTCTCTTATCCCATAAGGCTATATGTCTGATCTGCTAGATAGAGCCTCTCTGTTAGCTAGAGTTAGATACCTACAAATAAGTGGCCTCATTTTTATTCTGCTACAAGTTATTATATGATCGCTCCCTTATGTGCTTGAGGGCTAAACGTTTATTATTTCCTATAGAGCTACGCTGCTTACATAGCTACATTTTGAACACAGTTAAAATCTGGCAATGCATACTCTGAGGACTTTAGATAACCTTAGCCAGGTAGAAAAGAGATGTTCAGGGACTTGGAGTGAGTTTTATTTTCCCCCTTAGTAAGCAATTAAATAGAACAAAGTCTCTCCTATAGCTAATGGGAGAAAACATTAAAAAGCAAATGCACTGGTTGTTTCAGCTTTTTTTTAATCTCCAGCTTTCTTTCTGAAGATGATCACTGAAAACAATGCAATCTATCCATCTTGAAAAAAAGAAAGAACTGCACTATTACTGTGACTGTTTTTTAAATTACACTTTCCCAAGCTGCCTTTAAAGTACATTTCCATGAAGTAGTTCTGGAAGTAAGTCAATAGTAACAAAACATTGTTCAGTTGCAAAAGAGAGTGGTTAGAAGATCAACAAGCTCTCAACTTAGAAAAACTCATTTCTTTTTAAAACTATGTTTAAAATAACCATGTTGTTTTCTTTCTAATTGTGGCATTTTAAAAAAAAAGTGTTTAGTAGGTCATTCTTACTGCAAGTTTTAAGAAGTCAGTGCATCCATCTGTCGATACAGGTCCCAAAATCTCAGCCTCTCAGACTTTAATACGGATTTGCCCCACCCATTGAGGATGATAAAAATGAAAATCCAAGGGTGGTGCAAAAAAAAAAAATAGAAATAGGATGCTGGTTTGGTCTTGATCCTTGCTTCTGACTTCAAGCTATGAGGATGCAGGTGTCATATGTGCTCCCTGAAGCATCTGGTGGGCCACTGTGTGATAAAGAAAGCTGGACTAGATGGGCCTTGGGCCTGATCCAGTGGAGGCCCTTCTTATGTTCAGAAGAAAGGGGGGTTGTGTTCTTCCTAGGCACTTCTCTCTTTTCCTTGCTGCTTTCTAAATAAATTTATTCCCTAGCTGGGAACTCTCTTTTCTCAGACAGAGGTTTGAGCTTTCTCCACCAAATGTGTCTGCCATTCAGTGATTTAAACTAAATTCCTATACATTTTGAAGAGAGTCATGTCCTTTTAATACAGTGGCGCTTCACTTAAACAGCTTAATTTGTTCTGGAGGCATGCTCTTTAAGTGAAACGCTGTTTAAGTGAAGCAGATTTTCCCATAGGAAATAATGGAAACTCAGACAATTGGTTCCACAACCCAAAAAATATTCATATAAAAATATTAATTGTTTATAAAAATGATTACAAAACACAGCAATATAACTCTGTACAAAGCACTGTAATATACAGTAACACACAACACTGCAATAAAGAAAATACTGTACAGTACTGAAAACCTTTGAAAACCTTCATGGCTGGTGTGAGGGTTACAGAGAGGGGATGACTTTGGCTGCAATCCTAAAGACACTTTCCTGGGAGTAAGACCCACTGAGCACAATGGGGCTTACTTCCAAGTAGACATGGTTAGGATTGTGCTCTAAGACCCATTGGACACAATGGGGCTTACATCTGTGTAGACATGGTTAGGATTGTGCTCTTTCACAATCACTAATGGAGTCACTGCTATCCATTGGCTCAATGGAATCTATTGTCTTTTTGTGCAACTTTAACATTCCCAAGCTGTTGATTGGGAGCAGCACTAGAACATTGATAAGGCACACCTTCCACGCTGCCACACTCAGATCCCACATACAGACCTGACTCAGGCTGCTCCCCCCGGACGTCCCATGAGTTCCCTGGCAATGGAAGCCTATTCCAAACTTTGCCCAGGGCCCCACTGTAGCTCAAGCTAGTCTCCCCGTCCTGCCTGTGAGTTCCCTTGCCATGGAAGCCTGTTCCAAACTTCCTCAGAAGTGCTCTTTATTCAAGACAGTGCTCTTTAAGCAAGTCAAAATTTCTGAGAAAATTTTGCTCTTTATACAAAACGCTCTTTATTCAAGACGCTCTTTATTCAAGGTACCACTGTATTTCCAAACTACAGGACAAATATAATCCACTAGCCTTTAGTGATATTCCCCAGTGATTTAGCAACCACTACCTTCTAGTAGTTCAGGTAGACTTAGATGTAAGTTTTTCTTGCACAAGTTTGTAGTTAATTGTCACATTGGGTGGCGCAAGCGGTTAAGACACTGTGCCTGTTAACCAGCAGGCCAGGATTCGAGACCCAGGTCGGCCCCACAAGACAGCGTGAGCTCCTGACCTTAGCCCAGCTCTGCAACGCCAGCTGGATCCAACCGTATTGGCTTTGCCTTTCCATTGGACTAATTCAGTGGCGTGGAGAGGGGGGATTTGCTGCTTGGGTAACAGCCTATCCTCCATAACAATCCAACCCAGGCTTTTGTGCTTTGCATGCAGCGTATGCAGCACCGAGCATGATACCATAGTCTTTCAAGACTGACGGAGGCCCGGTTAGAATCACATATGTTAATTGCATGAAATATAAATGATGCAAATCCAGGTAAATTCATTCAACAGGCTAAGGCACTATATGGAGTAACAAATTTTCCCTTGCCCAAGTGGGGAAATTTTCCCTCCCACCTGCTCAACTCCAGCATGGGTTTGGTGGTCCCAGTCCTATCCAGCCTCGGATAGGATTGGGGTGGTGGTGGTAGTAGTAGTAGTAATGCTATGAATGACAGAAAGCAGAAACACAGGGAAGATTTGCCATATTGGACTCTGAAAAAACTCACTTAGCAGATGTACTATAATTTTTGATAAATAAAGGTGGTTGATTTGGCATGACCATTCAGAAACATTTAGTCCAAGACTGATATTATATTTATGATACAGTTTGCTATCTGGAAAGGAAATGTGGCCAAAGTATTATAGTGGCTACTTTATTTCTTTAATTTGAGGAGTTTGGATGCTGAGCTCTCAGCTGAATAGTTATGTTCATCTCACACTGCCTCAAAACCCTAATTATCCAAGTGCATCACAGTAAACAAAATAAGCAACCATATACATGTGAATGCACTTAAAACTAATTATTCCATTTACTAACCCAATGAAGATTATTTTTTTCGACAAACCCTAAAATCCAGAGTAACTACAGGAGCACGCAAGAGAGATTATGTGTACCCGTAGTTACTGCACCACCTAGTGAAAACCTATGGGAAATTCATATTGGAATCCAGAGCAAATTGTTCCTACACCGGAGCAAGGAATCCCCATAGTTACTCTGGATTGTGCCCAAAGACAAATATTTGTGATTTGTGTATATGTTATGTGCTGTCTATCTCTTATACATCTCCCATTACACCTTCATAACATACACTACCATTTCAGTCTCTCCCAATCTTGGCGGATAATATAGCTTCATTAAACCTCATCACAATCATACTCACTATAGCACTTTAAACACTCCCCTGCAGGGAAAGCATAGCTGATGCTAATCAGCAGCTTATTTCTTGACACATTCAGTCCATTTGGGGGGAAAAACTTTTTATATATTTTAGAGTGACAAAAAAGGAATGTATTCCAAGATAAAAATATGTCTTCAAAAACTGTAGCAGAAAGGTCTAATATATGAAAATGTACAAAATACAGGTGAATTATCTCTCCTGAGTTTCCAAAGACAAGAGCACTTATCTTTGGAAGAAAGCCAACTAGAGATTGGTCTGTTTTGTTTCAATATAGTCAAACTTTACAATAGACTGGCAAGATAATTACAGTTCTTGGTCTAATTTAGCAGTGTACACTGGATGGTGGCAGGTAAGGCAGGACCACCCCACTGGGGTTCTTCTAGAAGTGCTGCCACTGCTGCCAACGCTGTGATTGCATAAATACAACCCATATGCTCCAGGCACTGTTCAGAGTGTGTGGTTTGTGAGTGTTTGCATGATCACAATCCAGCAACACTGATGGCACTTTTTAAAAACTTCAGGGGAGGGGAGCCTCACCTTCCAGCCTCACCTTCTGCCTATGCACAATATCTCTGGTCTAAATTAATTAGCCCTTATAAAATGGAACTCTTTTCCAAAAAAATTACATCTGGAATAACACTGGTGACGTTTCTCAATGAAAAGGGAACAAGACCTTGATGGTACATATTGGGAAGAAATGCATGCATCAATACTCATTTATGTATTTATGTATTCATTTAAGGAACTATCTATCCATCTTTCTATCTATCCAACTGTCTATCCATCTTTCTTATTCCATGTGACATTAAATGTGCAATTTTCCTTTCAGGCAGTACCACAGCTGTGATAACTGAAAAGCCAACAGCAAGTGATACTACAGCGCAACCAGGTACAGGTTTTTGTGGGGTGTTTTTTTCCAAGTTTCTAGTTAAAGATAGAATACATTTCACAATTGTAACTTGTGCCAAAGACAAGTATAATGAATTACAGCACTTTCTGGCTTTCCATTCCTTCAAAGTCTCTGAAGTATAAAGTAGCATCTGGTCTTCAAGCTCAGTACAGTAAATATTTTATTCCTTTCATCCACATGTATATGAAGCAGAGAGAGCTAGCTTCCACATCTGCATCAGTGAATGCCAAGCAGTGACAATACTACCAAAAAATTTGCAGGCTGCACTTTTTGAAAAATAAATAATATTACCTCTATATGTGTTTGCAAGGTAATGGAGTAAAAGCCATAAAGAGCCATGGAGACTGTCACCCTATTTATATCCTTCACCACTGTTGAAAACCCAGCCAATCAGGCAGTTCTTGCTTGATTTCTCCAACATAGATTGGCAATTTTATAGCATTCTTTTCCTAGCAAGAATTCTTGAAAAGAGGTTAAGTAAACAGCCACCATAAACTTGGACACAGAGCAAAGAATCTCCTAGCAGCAGCTGGTCCTCTTCCTTCGATCAATATAATAGCTAATAGCTTTTGGAAAAGCTCTTAATTTGCAGCTTCATAGGGCTTCATGGCATGAGATCTGGCCATCTTTAATATCCTGCAGAGTTTGCAAAAGAAAAAGAATAAAATTCCCCCAAAGTTCTTCAAGGATGATCAGCACTTTAAAATGTTTGTATTAATAGTTACAGAGAGGTGAAAAGGTCAGTCCTCAGTTACTCCCGTTTCCTTTATTAAACCACAATCAGGCACAGCCTACAAAGTAATTTATTAACAGGGTAATTTATTAACAGTGTATATCAGTGTTTCCGTTACAACATGACACCAGAAGGTTTGCTACATGCAAAAAATGATTGCACTAATAATGATAATGCTTCCTTAAGGACAGTGGTGTTATTGGCCTGAGTAGCCAAAAGAAAAAAGTAGTTAATTTCAAAGCTGTGGCTGTTAACCTCTGAGTTTTGAAGTCATAAAGGTGAATCCTTTCCCGTGCCTCAAACTATTTTCTTCCTCCAAGTTTGTTCAGTCAGCACATGCTACTTTGAGAAACATCCTGTCCTCTAATTTCTTGAGAAAAATACATCTGTATATTTTCACTACCAGAAGTTAATAAGGTTTGCTTGGACATGCTGTTGGTTGCATGACTTCATCATAATCTTAACATCCCATATCTGGTATTGTTTAATTTTACATTGTGTGGCCATTCTGAAGTTTAGATCAAGGTCCTGCGTTACTAGTGAAGTTTCTTTCATTTCAAATTCTGATTCAAACAATCAGGACAAGTGAAGCCTTGGTTTGTTTTGTTTGCAATAACCACTATACCAGAATAATTCGGGAAAATAAGAAATAGGGTGATAAAGCTTATCAATCATGACTAAATGGACATGCACCAGTAGAAACAAATGAGGTTGTGTGTTTCTGCGTAGAGTATTTCATGACTGCTCACAAATGTGACAGCTAGGATTTGTATGTACAATTTGCATAATGATATACATTTTCTTAGCAAATAAATTGAAATGTTAGGGTGCACTGGCATACCTGGAGGTAGAGTGGAAGTGCCCTGGAGTCCCTCCTGACAGGGGGCACTGTTGCAGTCCACTTTTTTTTCTTTAGGGCTACTTACAAGTTTGTATGTCCCTCCCCCCTAGTCTAGCAGATCTAAAATAAAGTCACTTCCAGTTTTTGGTGCCCGCTGCCTCTCCAGCCCCCAAGTCTCTAGGCCTTCTAGCATTTGGTGGTCTTGGTCCCAGGAAGCATAGGAACCAGGATCATAATTGTGAGGGTGTGACCTTGGTGACATTAGTTAAACTGCAGCCAAGTTAAACTGTTGCAATCCCTTAAGGAACTTGGACTCTGTGGGCATGATTACATATTCTATTCTAAAATTAAAAAGTCCTTAAATGTATCTCACAGTAATTGTCATTATAGCCCTTGAGGCTACTATATATGGATGTTAGTGGAAGGTGAAGAAAAAACCCATGCTGAAAATGTGAGGGCAAGAAATGTTTCAAAAAGCTCATTATCAGCTCTATCCATTGTAGGAGGTCTTGTATCTGCTCATCATGTGGCTTAGACTTCAACTAAATTCCACACATTTTTTTTCCTTGCTCATGCAAAGATTGTAGAGTCAAGGATTGCAAACATAAGATAAAGCTCTTAAATTTAGGCTTGTTTACTTGTATATTAACAAAGCATGTGCTTCTGATATCAACCAAATGTACTTACTAATGAAAAAGAAATGCCTTCATGACCATAAATTTATTTTGTTTATTTTTCTTTTCATATTTTAATCCTACTCTTCCTCCAAGGAGTTCATGGTTCTTTCCCTCCTTTTTTTCCTCACAACAACCCTGTGAAGTAGGTGAGGCTTCGCAAGAGGGACCAACCAAAGGTCCTCAAAAAGCTTTGTGGTGATTTGAACCTGGATTGTCCAACTCCTGGATTGTCCAATTGGGAGTTCAACTCCCAAATCACACCATATTCTGGCTGATTGAGCCATGTCCAAATTTTGGGGAAATGGGACTACAGTATTGTTTTGAAGGGAACCAAACTTTGAAGGAAGTCTTTCAGAAGCTTGCATTTTAAAAGATAAAACCATTTGGGTTTCTCCAAACTGTCAAATGTCCTTCTGATGCATATGCAAAACAATCTTATTTGTGCCTCTTCAGAAGCCACAATGAGTTTGATAGGACTTCCTCCCAAGTAAGTGCACCTAACTACAATCCTAAAAACAATACCCTCTAAGGCTGTCACATTATGGCAGACTCCTCATGCAGATTGGTCAATGTTTTTCCTCCTTTTGTAAGCATCTAAAAAGAAATATTTGCAGTTGCATGGAGGAAAAAGCCCAGTCAGTATTGTGAACTGCTGTCAGTTTGTGATGACAACCAACATGTGGACTGGCCTCCATCTGGGGCCATGATATGCTCTCAGAAATCCAAAACCCATATAAAAATTAAATGTTGCACAGTAGACTATTTTTAGTTAGGACATTTATGGCAATAATAATAATTTATGGGCATATAATAACAAATTGTTTTATTTTCTGGCTAAAATTTTCTTTGATAAATAGCAAGTCCCATGTTCACCTCCTTGATAATGTAATTGTCTCCCCAAAATTTCAAAACTGCCCAGTGGCCTATACCATACTCCTTTCTTGCCTACATTTGGTGGAGCTGTCAAAACACGTCACAGCCTTGTGGGCCAAGGAAGACAAATGGTGCTGCACAGAGTTTGCCCAACTGCTTGTTCATGTGGAGTATTAACAATTCCAGCTGTGAACAAGATGTAGCCAAGAAGCGCAGCTGTTGGCTGCTCTTGCGGGCCAGATTTGTTTTAATTATACAATGCCACGCACCTCAGTGCTTTTAAAGAGTCATGTGAAGATTTTGCTACACATCACCCACCCACTAACTACTAATTCTGCTTTCTAGGCAGCCCAAATGCTGCTGACTGTGCTTGTTTTTCCCCATACTTCTGGCAAACCCAAAACCTACAAAATGTTTTCTCAAGCAAAGTAGGATCAGTTCTGTACTAAAACCTTCTGGTTATAGTGAGCCAAGGCAGCAGCTCTCCCACTTAGCCATTCTCAGATGGCAACATGTAATGCCAAGCCACAAGAGAGGGGGTGTGCCTGATACTTCTTGTGGAGTGATTTACACATTGTGGAATAGGTTGGTGCGTAGATGAAGGCTGCTACTGGAATAACCTATAGAGATAAAATATTACAACAGCGGAAGCTTGTAGTAACTTGAATTTAACATTTGCTGATAGTAAATCTGCTTTGGCTCTGATTTAAAGGGTCTGTCTGAGTATTTTAAACATTTGCCACTTTCATTTTGCTTTTTAATCTAGACTGAAGTCACAAGCAGCAACACATTCCGAAATGTACTTAATAAGTTCAGTGTGGTTTACTCCTGAGAATGTGTGCATAAGATTACAGCCAAGGAGCACAATCCTAACCATGTCTACTCAAAAGTAAGCCCTGTTGTGTTCAATGGGTCTTACTCCCAGGAAAGTGTGTTTAGGATTGCAGCCAAAATCAGGAAAGTATGTCACTCAGTTCGCGTTGATTAATTTAAATGGCATACTATTCTCCTCCCCCATCCTTCAAAAAAAATGTACAGTGGTGCCTCACATAACAAGTATAATTCGTTCCAGAAGCATACATGTTATGTGAAACGCTCTTTACGTGAAGTGGATTTTCCTATAGGAAATAATGGAAACTTAGACAACTGGTTCCACAACCCCCAAAATATTTATATAAAAATATTAACTGAATGTAAAAATGATGACAAAACACTGGAATTGAAGTCTACTTAGGCTGCAATCCTAAAGACACTTTGCTGGGAGTAAGACCCATTGAACACAATGGGGCTTACTTCTGGGTAGACATGGTTAGGAGGCTGCAATCAAAAACACTTTCCAAATTGAACACAATGGGGCTACTTCTGAGTAAACATGTTTAGGAGGCTGCAATCAAAGACACTTTCCTGGGAAGCTTACCTGGTCAGCTGCTGGAGATTCAAGGTAGCCAGTGGGGGCACTTGGGGGCAGTTAGGTGCAGGTGCCTCTGGTGCCCCCAGGCAACTGCCCCCAATTTGGGAGCAGTTACAGGCAGCAGTGCTGACCGGCAGCCCTTTTAAACAGCCTCCAGAAGTGTTTGCTTGTTACGTGAAGCAGATTTGTTACAAGAAGCAGGATTCCTTGGAAATTTAGACTTGTTACATGGAACATGCTTTATATGAAGGGCTTGTTATGTGAGGAGCCACTGTATAGCTTCCTCAGTAGTGGAATAATGGCAAAGAATCAGTGCGGCCCTGAATTCTACATTAAAATTAAGTAGACTATTCTATTTTCTCTTTTTTTGGCATTAACCAAAATCAACAGGATGAAAGCGCATCTTACTAACCTGATCATTTCCTTGTGGTAAATGTGCTACACTACAGATGGAGTGGACTACATGGATATAGCCACAGTATCACTGGAAGTAAATATGTAGTTTTGAATAATTTCAGGCCAAGAACCTATATTTGATTTCACTTTTCAGTTTATAGCTCCCACTTAGATTATGGCTGCAATCCTAACCACACTTTCTTGGGAACAAGTACTATTGAACACCATGGGACTTACATTTGTGTAGACATGCTTAGGATTGCATGCCTAAGCATGTCTACTCAAATGTAAGTGTGTTTATTTATGTATGTTTTCCTTCTTTCTTTGTCCTTCATTTAAAAAGCACTATTTTAAAGAGTGATGCAGCCAATGAATATTGGTTTACAGTTCAGCAAACCCCGATACATTACTCCACGCTTTCTCTATTACAAGAATTCTATTTATGTGGGATAGCCCAACACTACCTAATTCCTATTGAAAGATTCTTCCTATCTGAGGCAAAACCACAATAAATCAGCACAGCATGACATTGCAAGACAATACTTCAAACATTAGTGGCTCAGCTCGCAGTTGAGTTTCACAGGAATTCTTGTTCCATTTTTTAATTAGAGATAAGTAAAAAGTTGAGTTATGACTTCAGACTTTGACCCTCTAAGTTCTACCTTGTTGAGGAGCAGCTTGTTAATTTGGCAGTGTCCATAATTAAGGTGAGCATTTTCATTCAAAGGATGTCACTCGACATTCTACCCATTCTACTGAATGGATTCATTTTCCAGGGTCTACTGAAAATAATAAACAGTTCCATGTCAAACCATGGAGGTTGAAAAGAGGTTGAAAAAAAGATTTGATCTCATCCTGACCAAAATAAGCTACATAACGCCAGACTTCCCTTGTTTTACAAGGAACTTCTTTTGAAGTATAGTGTGCATTTCATTGGCTGTTGGCCATATTTGTCTCTCTTTCTTCTCCAAATTTATTCATTTAAATGCTGCCATCTTGTGGGCCAGTTGAACAGAATGCTAGAAATCTGGCTTTATTTACTACTGGAATTTACCCGTCTTTGCAGGAGTAAAATTTAAGAATATTTGCCAGCCCTAGGCATGGCTGGAAACCATTGGGCACTGGTGGGCACCACTTGACACTGGGTGTCAGGCACTGGTGGGCACTGAGCACCAATAGGCACCGGGCACTGGAGGGTACCAGGAAGCAGTGGCGGGCAGCAGCAGGCACCAGGCGTCCTTACCGAGCACCTAGTATCCCTACCCAATACTGGCCACTATCAGGCAGTGGGGCACCACTGTGCAGTAGGCAAAAGTGGACAATGGGTAGCAGAGGACACCACCAGGCAGCAGGCACACTAACATCCCTACCAAGCAGACATCAGGCACCACCAAGCACTGCACATCCCTACTGTGCAGTAGGCACTACCAGGCATTCCTACCTAGCACTGGGCATCCCTGCTAGGAACCAGACCTTGCTAGGAACCTAGGAACCTGCTAGGAACAGCACTGGGTACCACCAGGCACCACAGGGCACCAAATCTGTTCTTAATGGTTCCTTACAACACAGAAGGAATATGCTCTCCAAATTTCATGCTTCAAGGTTATGCTTGGGTTGGACGTTCATGGTTCGGTAATTCCTTGAAGTATAGGGACAAAAACACATTGTACCCAGGGCTATTTTTCTGGAAAATAGGTGCCAGTACTCAAAACCTGCCAGTACTCAAAGGTACCGACCTGTGTGTGTGTGTGTGTGTGTGTGTGTGTGTGTGTGTGTGTGTGTGTGTGTGTGTGTGTGTCTGCATGTGTACATATGTGCCAATACTCATACAGAGGTGCTGGTACTCCATATGGGTGTGTACACCCTGAAAAAGCCCCCTGGTTGTACCCCTTTTCACCCATTTCTGGTTTGAATTTATAGAAATTGGTTCTTCATGGGTGCCTACATCACGGAAGAAGTACCCTCCCCAAATTTAATGCTTCTAGTTCCATGAGTTTGGGCTGAGCATTGATGCATCAGTGAATCTTCGATTTTTTAATATCATATACAAATGCTTTGAAATGAAATAGGTTAAACACAAAGGGTTTCAGATAGACAAGGGTCAAAAGGAGTAGAAAAACTGTTTATTATTTTCATACATTGATTCACATGCCTGAGTTAGTTTTTCTTACAAGCCAAATGCACAAACCAGTGCCCAAACTGCATCAATTGCACTTAGTTATGCGCACCCAATTGTGCCGTAGTCTGGGCTTTGATGCACATCAGTTTGAAAGGAATGCTGTGTACTCAGACAACAGCTTCATTTCATGCACTTCCTGAATAGTTCTTAAAGCTGCTTCTGTATATAGATCTCCATATCTGAATTAAAGTGCAAAAATCTATTGAAATTGAAACTTAGAAAACAGTCCTTCTTGAAATGTTTCAGGAAGCTGATGGGAAAAACAAATTACTTCAACACAGAACAGAAATTTTTACATTCTGAATATCTACATAATTGATAGTTACAAAATAGAATCTGACATCCCTCAGAATACATGCAAAGTTTTCCCTAATTCTAAATAGAAACTAGGCATCCCTCTTTTATACAACATATTTTGTACGTTGTATCTGAGCTGCCAGATGATACATGAATTGTAGAAGTACATACATTTTTTTAAGCACTGAGGGCCTTTCATATGCATGGAGTGCCCTAAAATCCCTTTTGAAATCTACCTGGGCCATTGTCTATCAATGAACTCATTAATCGTATCATCACTCAGGGTTGGCACAAGGCTGACTTTGAATGGCAAGTCACTGGGAAGTGTTGAACTGACAAGGGGTGCTATGAAACTTTGCGTTTTCTTGCTGCTTCTGCCCCAGTGCTCCATCCCCTAAAGCATTTCAGCCCCTTAAAGGAGTCTTGTGGAAGATCTGGGCAGAGTTGCTCTCCCAACACTGACCAGCTTTTGAAGTTGATATTTTGATCCATAAACATGGGATTCCTGGCCAGCATTCCCAAGCTAAGCCGTCTCAAGGGAACTGTTCCCCCACATTTCCCTACTCCACTTTCTCATGATGGTCCTTCCACTTCCTTCCTCCCTCAATCTCCAGCCCACATCCTAATTCTCATCCCCAACTCGTACCTCCTAGTTGTGACCACCTGGCTGATATACAACCTTCTGGCTAATGTAGACAGATGACATCCAAAAATATTGATATATTTGATTTTTTTTTTATACTTTGGTCTCTCGATATGGGAAAATTTATTTGTAGAGAGTGTGACAAAAATGTGCACAAGTCACTTAAAAGAATACATTTTTTTCCTCCTCCTCTCCCTCCCCTCCCCACCAGCATATGGTTTCAACTGTGGATTTGGCTACAGTTCTCAGAAATCCGTCTGCCGTTGGGAGCATGACAGCCGACTAGATCTGAAGTGGGCAGTTCTTACCAGCAAAACAGGCCCAATACAAGACCACACAGGTAATGTAACGTTCATAACAGGCCAGATGGAGGGTGGGAGGAAGGGAACATTTGTGTTTGAAATAAAAAAAACCTGGTAATGGCATTGTACGTTACGTTACTGAGTTCATGCATTTGTAGTGCTCTAAAATAAGCACTGAGAAACCAGGTTGTATTTTTTAAAACCCTTCCCAGAATTTATCCAGGTTCAAGTTACCATATAACCATTACTCTGGAGTTTTGGTCTTGAGTGTAACTCCTGAAAGTCTTCTAATATCAGCCAAATCAAGCTACTTTCAGATATTTTAGGAACCACTTGCACAGAGATATTTCCTTCTTTATTAAAAATTTATTTTCCTAATGTAAAGAAGCCTCTTTAATGAAAAAAGGTTCATGCATGATGCTTGTTGTTCAAAATATCCCCAAAACCACAAATAGGGGCATTTCTGACCTGCGTGTTTCTCAGTTATTGTTCTATTTTTCACTTATGCAAATAAATCAAATGTGCTGGCAGTGACCCCCTCCTTCCTCCTCATCACCATTAACTGCAGTAGACCCCCTTAATGAGAATGACAAGGAAATTAGACAAAATTGGGCTCCTTAAATTTAGAGACACTTTCAATTGAACCTTAAGACAAGTACATTTAGTTTTAGGGGTGGAAAAAAAACTTAAAATACTTTGACTATAAATGGCACTGTACAAATAAATGGCATCAAATTAAGCCAAACGCAGTTAGTTGAAATGAAGGCTGTAATAATGGGAAAAATTGATGCAAAGTAAAATGAAATGGTTCAGTAAGATCTGACATTGAAGAGAGGTTAAAAGCCATGTTAGCCAAGGACTGACAAAATCTAGAAGGAATGCATAAGTTGAGCTCTAATTAAGACAAAGAAGGCAGAGTTCACAACCCAGAACTGCAATAATATTCTTGAAATGAAAAATATTTGAACTTTGCCACTAATGTCTGCAGATAGGCACAGCTTGTCCTTTTACTGAAAGGCTGGAAAATAATGATATTCCTTAAATGAATTTTCATTATCAGAAGGCTTTAGAGGTTCAGGTGCTTTTTATATTGCAAAGCTAGGCTCTGGAAGAGTTTTCATAGAAGCATTAAGAATTTGATTTTGTCTTTTCAGTAACAACACTCATAGGTCCCAGTTGAATGTGCACTTAATTTTGCAACAAGACCAGATTGGGGGAAGAGGATGTTAAAGTTTAATAGCAAGGGAGGGCACAAAATGGGACAAACAGCACAGGGAGGGGAGCTTTCATAGTTTGTCTGTACTGCACTTTTGAATCTGGCAGCACAGATTATTTTAAAAATGCTTCCATTGTATTACAAGTGAAACTTTTCTTCCAATTACAAAATAGTCCATATGGGAGGAATAATCAGGGTTAAACCTGAAGCAAAGCAAACACAACCCTGTCCTTGCTGCCATGTCCTTGCTATATTCCAGTCTTGGTTCCTCTTATTCTCCAAAATATCAAGATTCATTGTGGGCATCATCATCACCATGAAGCTATTTCTGTATATGACTGACAGATTCATAGCCCTATCTATCTATGCTGTCTGTCTGTCACAAAATTTTTCATCTAGCTTACTTCCATTAAATTGAACAGGGTCAAGAACAATACCAATGGCAGGTAGAGATACCTTTAGAACCTGGAAATATACCTTTAAATCTCCATGTACTATACTATAGGAAAGACAACCATACATTCATTTCCAAGCCAAGTATCTGTCACCTTGTGTGGCAACAAGGAATCCCTGTACCTCCTAGAAGCTGAGGAAGGCTAAGGAGGAACTAGGTGGGAGACACCAAATCTGGTTAGGATTACACCCTTACTGGCACAATTCACTTTTTAGTAAACAAATCCCTTATTTATACCTTCTACTTTGTATACTTTTGTCCCTTCAGCTTATCCCAACTATTCCTTCAAATTTTCTGTTCAGAATCCTTTTTTCCTGACCACACTATCACAAGAATTATAAAACGCGACATTTTCTTCTGCTTTGTGACATAGTATGCTAAAACCAGTCATGTACAGAGGAAGAATCTTCACTTACTGGGAAGTGGGTGGTGAGACCAACGGAGAATGTGCCAGACTTAAAAGTTACGTGGCAAACCTTTAGGAAAAAAAGATCAATTTTGGAATGCTTGCGGTTTATCAGGCTTAAGATAGCTGAAAGTGGACCATTATCTCTAATGCAGTGTTTTTGCCACAGCAGGAGATGGCAATTTCATTTATTCACAAGCTGATGAAAACCAGAAAGGCAAGCTTGCAAGGCTTATCAGTCCCATCATCAACCCGCAGAACTCTGCACACTGCATGACTTTCTGGTACCATATGTCCGGCCCTCATGTTGGCACACTAAGGATCAAACTGAGGTACCAGACACCTGAAGAATATGATCAGATTGTATGGGTGCTGAGCGGTGATCAGGGAAATGATTGGAAAGAAGGCCGGGTACTTCTCCATAAATCTGTGAAACATTATCAGGTAAGCAAAAAAAAAAAAAAGGTGGACATTGGGGAAGGAGGCATAGCTTGCCTTTATTGTCTACGTTTTTATACCACCCTTCTTCCAGGGAGTTCAGAGTGGAGTACATGGTTCTCACATGGTTCTTTTGTCCTCACAGAAACCCTGTGAGGTAGGTGAGGCTGAGAGTGAGTGACTGGCCCAGGAAGCTTCATGACCAAGGAGAGATTCAAACCTGGCTCTTCCAGGTCTCAGTCCAACTCCCAAACCACTAAATCATGCTCATGTTGCAACGCACATGACTTGCATGGATAAAGTCCCAGATGAAGTCCCCAGAATCACCAGTTAAAATTACGGTACATCACTGTTGGGAAACTAATGTCATTTTAACGGAAGATTCTGGGGACTTAATCTGGGACTTTATCCATGCTAGTCATGTACGTTGCAAGATGGAAACTGCTGCCAGTCAGAAGAGACAGTCTTTTGGACTTAATCAGTCAAGGCAGCTTCCCAGAGCAGTGCTGTCTTTGTGCAACATGGAAGGGTCCAAATCTGCACTGAAAACTCCATGGTGAGCTCTCAGATACAGTTGTCTATACTTCAGATGAGTGTGAGTGAGATTTTGAGCACAATCCTAACCATGCCTACTCAGAAGTAAGCCCCATTACGTTCAATGGATCTTACTCCAAGGAAAGTGTGTTTAGGATTGCAACCTAAGGTTCTCTTGTGCCCCATTGTTCCTTCTGGAAATATTTCTCATTTCACAAATGACTACCAAAGAGAAGAGCAGCAATTGCCAAACAGACCTCTCCTAACAGAACAGCAGTAAATCAAGGAAATGTTTGCACAGCTAATATTATCAGACTTGCACTGTCATTGCAATTCAAAAAATGAATTATTGTTATTCATTTATAACTTTAGAAAATGTGACAATTTTCAGCAACAAATTTAACAAATTGTGACTAATAGTATGGGCCCCTTAAGTCATACATGTGACGTGGAACTGTATTACAGTCCCTATTTCTTGCTTCTGAGCTCTAAACTGGTATAATGCAATTTAATTTTTGCCAGGTGGTGGTGGAAGGAGAGATAGGGAAAGGACATGGAGGAATTGCAGTTGATGACATTGACATTGACAACAACATTGCACAAGAAGCATGTCGAAGTAAGTACCAGAGCTTGCATTCAACTGCTAAAGTACTGGGAAAGCCTTTTTAAGATAGTGATCGCCATATGTGTGTGTGTTTTAATATGCTTAAAGCACAATCCTAACCGTGTCCACTTAGAAGTAAGCTCCATTGTGTTCAATGGATCTTACCCCAGGAAAGTGTCTTTAGGGTGCAATCCTAGCATTGGGGTGCAATCCTAACTTAAGCTGCAATCCTAACCACATTTTCCAGGGAGTAAGTACTATTGAACACAATGGGACATACTTCTGAGTAGACATGCTTAGGATTGCACTGAAAGGCCGGTACAACTCATCAGCCTTCCTGTTATCATGGTGGTGTAGGAAGGCAAGAGCATGTCTATGCACTGGCCTAACCTTCTGCCAGGAGTGGCGCAGAAGTGTCTTACGGCACTTTTGTGATACCCCAGGTCAATACAGAACTTATGTCGGGGCTTAAGCCTAATTAACTGGTGTTTAGGATTGCAGCCTTAAATACTTTATATCATTTTTAGCTGGTTTAATGTTTTTGTCCATGGTATTTTTATTATGCACCTGCTTGAGCATAAAAAAATGAAGTATAAAAATCTTTTATAAAATAAGGAATTTATTCAAAGAGCTTAATCTTCAGTTTATATGGGAATAAGTTCCATTAAACTCACTGAGGTTTACTTCTGAATAGATATTCCTTGGGTTGCACTGTCACACTCACAGACGTTGGAAGGTGCATTTAGAGCTGGGATGAAGAAGTCCGCCTGTTTTCCAGTTGTCCCCATTTGGGATTTGTGGTCTTTTTATACTTTATTTTGCAATAACTGTGCAAAATTTCAAGTTTCATCAACAACTTTCCAAAGTTACTTTCCAAATCTTACTAATTCAAAAGTAATATTTCATACTTTCATTTATCTGCAAGATTCTTACAACATGATCATAAGATTCATGATTACAGTATTTCCTTATAGTTATGAATATTCCACTTAGTAAATTCAAGCAAAATTGATATTTTCAGAAAATTTTCACAAGGAACATACTGTATAAACTTTTTTTCCTCCAGAGATTTTCAGTAACCCTACAATCCAGAGTAACTACTGGACCACGTAGGAGACATTACGTGCACCCGTAGTTACTGCACCACCTAGTGAAAACCTATGGAAAATTCATATTGCAATCCAGAGTAAATGGATCTTACACCGGAGCAAGGAGATTGTGTCCTTGATCTATTTTTGCTAATGGGGAAGAAGCTGGTTGTGATATGTATAAAGTGTAAAGTTGAAAAGGGCAATAGATGAGTAGGAAAGCAAGGGTTAAAATTCTTTCTTCTTCAGTTATCCATGACACCCTGTAAAAGCAAGGCAGGGGATGTTGTAAAAAGCCAGAAAGTAGCAGGTGAGAGAGAAGTTCTGATCCCTTTTCCCACTTAGCATATTTTTCCCCTCACCTAAGTCACATTCAACCCACAAGGTCTCTATTCTGAAAGCATTTTGTTCTGCAATCTTTACCTACTTGCTGCAGCCAGGAAAACTGTTGCCTGTGGATAAAGGCTGCTTGTGCATGATTAAGGGTTTTGCAGCACTGGGCGCCCAAGATTATAAATACAATGAATGAAACATTCTAATTTCACCAACTGATTTTCATTTTCCAGAGACAGCAACCCCCGCTGATAACTCTAAAATGGTGCCAAGTTGGGACGGGAAAGAGGGGGGGACTTTTAAAACCCTTTTTCCTTTGCTAATTTTGGGAGACCAGGTTAATGAACAGCACTGTCAAGCTGGCATAATCATACTCAAAGGCAGAAGAAAAATTCTCAGTAACATTATTGCCAGCACGATAGCCAATCAGTGTTTGTCACCGTAATAACCAATGTCAATTCTTTTTTGTTTTGTTAGAGTCAAGTGATGCAGGGAATGAACGACCTGATGTAGAGCCAGATATTAATCAAACAGGTAAAGTGCTCCTTTAGTTAAAAACTGACTTGATTTTCATATGGACTCAGTGTCATAATAATTTATTTTAATCCTCATTGCAATAAGCCCTCTTTTATAATTGAATCTACAGGTGTAGTTTAAATTTTATACATGTATAAAAATCCCCTTAAAAGATTATAAGGGGAAGACAGATAATACCATTCTTTTCTCCCCGGAGTGTTGCAGGTGGTGCATACGTGGCATCATTACACATTGTGTCTGTGTAGAGATTTTATTGAACCATCATCTTCCAAACACTGTCTGGGGAAATCAACAGTGGCGTGAGCAGAACACACTGCATGGAGAGGCAAAACAAAGACCTGTTTTCCCTGCAGCCAGCCAGGGGCTAGTTCTGATACCGTTAGGTAAACAGTATAACTCAGCAGCAAAGTATTCTAGGATTATTTGACAACTTTACAAAAGTCTAATCTCTTGAACCTCAAAACACACTTTTAGTACATTTTTGTGTTGTAGATTCAGGACTGTAGAATATTTGAAGTGCATGTGTTTTAGAAGCAAAGGGGCCTCAGTTTCCAGAGAAGAGTAGGGAAAAACTTGGCATCCATCAGCCTTGAAAGACTATGGTATCATGCTTGACGCTGCATGCGAAGGACAAAGGCCTGGGTAGATCCCATTTTAAATCTTGGAGAGTTGTTGCCCATCAGTGTAGATAATATTGAGAGAGAGATGAATGGCCTGACTGAATAAAACATGCTCACCTGTATGTTCATGTTCACCTATGTACATGCATGAATGGAATTTGGCATCTCACTTCTAAAAGGACCAATCCTGAGTACAGAACATCACTCAGGGACCTCAGAGTGCACAGTAAGGCAGCAAAGCCCCACAATTCCAACCACTGTTCCTCTGCCCCCAAGGCTCTCCTGACATTTAGGGACCTTCAGGAGCAGCTTCCAATGCCTCAAAGGGTTGCTGTGAAAAACATAATCAGATGTAGGTGCATCAGTGCTGGAAAATAGGGTGGGATTAAGCCTAAAGTCTGCTTTTTCATTCTTTATTCCTTACATTATCACATCATTGGATGTTGTCATCATATCACAATTGCTATTTTTCATTCCACTACAGGATTTACTCCTGATTACCGTGAAAATGGGGAGACTTACAACAACAACATCTCCCGGAAGCCGGGCAATGTGCTGAAGACCCTTGACCCCATTCTAATCACCATCATAGCCATGAGTGCTCTAGGGGTTCTTTTAGGGGCCATCTGTGGTGTCATTCTGTACTGCGCATGTTGGCACAATGGAATGTCAGATAGGAACTTATCTGCACTGGAGAACTACAATTTTGAACTTGTGGATGGCGTGAAATTGAAAAAAGATAAACTGAACACACAGAATACTTACTCAGAGGCATGAAGATGTAGGAGCAGCTGAAGAGGTTTTGGAGAATTGAGACAGAAGGGACATATCACTAGCTTATGCTGGAGAACTGTGGATCTTCTTTTACTGTACAGGCTGAAAACTGCGTTGAGGACGCTGAGCCAAGCTTTTCTCAGGAGCTTCAGTGAGTGTAACAGATATACTAAAACATGGACAACAATCTGTGTTAAACAATCTGAATCATGTACAGTCTACTTCTGTTTCTGTTTTAATTTGAAATAATCAAATGCTGGTGTTGAGACCAAGTATGATTGACTTAAGAGGGAGTGTTTTGTTTTCCCTGTTCTTCTTCCGTCCCTCCCTCCTCCCTTCTTTCTGTTTCCTTCCTTCCCTCCCCTACACTCGGGTGAGTAAGTTTTCTTTTTTACTGTGCAAAAATCCAAGATGCTGTCACAAAGTGTATTTTGGTGGGGGTCCTTTGGATGGCCATGCTGTCTGTAGTTCAGTGCCCGGAAAAAAAAAACATTGGAGTAACAGCAACTTAGTGGATTTCTGAATCTGTATTTGTGTATAACTGCTTGTGTTGTGCATAGGCAAAGGAGGGTAGGGTGTTTTTTTGAAAAGTACTGTAGGATCAGTACTGGTATAGTGTGTCAGCTCTGTTTACCAAGCAATACAGTCAGAATTTTATTGGTGTTTCTCAGTGTTGTACTAAACTTTGTGCTTGTGAATTCCATATGAGAAATACGTGCCATCATCCAGAAACAGCCGGCAAACCAATTGTACTGCCTATAATTTGTAACAAAAATGAAGCAAAGCCCTTGGCACTGGCCTAGCGTGTGTCCTCTCAAGTGCCTTTTTGTTTGTACTGCTTCTCATTATGTTAACATTAACTTCAGCTTGGTTTCTCAAGTCCTTGTCCTTACTTCTTACCCTGAGGGCTCACTGACTAACAAGAAAGTATATTTTAATGTAAGAAACCTTGGGAAGGCAAGGGCTAAGGGAACTGGACAATTTGGTGGCTTGATTCTTCCACTTCCTGTACTTCAATTTCATGTCTCCGGATCATTTTTGTACAAAGCTGCAATATTTCCCTCTTTCCTCCTCCTTTTATTGTTCTTTCATATAGAATGTATTTTCAAATATAAGCGCTCTCTTCTCTTTTGCTCTTTCTCTTTGTCTCCAAGTAGGTTGTTGCATAAGCATTTGCCATTGTCAAGGAAAGAAAAACACAGCTTTAATTTGCTGGTAATGGCAGAAAAGGATTTTATTAGATTTTCTGTTGGTTTGTTATTGTTGTTTATTAAGGTAAAGAAAATTTATTAACTTTACCCTCCAAAGTTGAACTTTGGATTTCTTGTTAACATCATAAAGTAACAGTATCTCTTTTTTCTTTAGCAAGTCATGACAAAGTCTGCAATCATAAACATGTTTCTTAGGGATTATGGTCTATTTGACTCAGTTGGATTTACTTCTGAGTAAACATGCTTAGGATTGCGGTGTAAAATATTTTATTCTGTGCTAAGCAAAAGTACAAGAATCTTTTATTCTTGTACTAGATAGCAATGTGTTTTTTTGTTTCAAAGTAAAGAATGTTCTTGCCATCTCCCAGATCTGCTGTCCAAATTAAGGGTAATCATCACTGTGCAAATCTCATTCTTGCCTATGAGAGCTACACTGATGCTGCTACAAGTAGGTGGTGCTGTGTTGGCTTGGCCTACACTGACTTCTTCAGTAAAAATCAGTACTATGAACCTAAACTGGGATAAAATATGGCTTACACAGAAACTGAACACACATACAGTAATGGCAAGAATTTACCAGACTAGATTCTGCCACAGGGGATTTCTTACTCCAGATAGTTCTACTGGCTAAAGCAAAACACAGCACAGTTTTAATACAACTGTCTTTGTTATTTCCCTTTCTTTTAAAGATTAACAGCTGATTTAACAATGACAAATACATTTCAATTTTTGCCTGAAAGACTCAGATAAAGGTCCAAATGACAATAGATCAAGTCACCACAGGTGATCTTGCAAGATGTCTTTTTTATGTGTCGAATATTTTGTTCAAATGTATCCTCAGTTTGTTACAGCTGGTATTTCCCATACAAGCAAACTCTTGAAAACTAGGATTTGGTCTTGCTTTGGTCTAGATACCATTAAGAAGGATGCATTCAATCTCAATATTCTCCATGTGAAAAATCACTGTGCCAAAAAGTAGCACATGGATTGGGCCTTAGTTCCAACCTATGTTGTAATTGGAACACCCTGCTAGTTAATTATCCCAAAGAGAAAATCAAGCTCAAATAATTGTTGACTGCACTGGTTTTGTGTAATATTTAGTTTCATCATATAATTAGCTACTTTTTTTAGAAGTTACTCATCATATGGGCACCTTAAAATCTTAAATGCATGCAAACATTTTATGAAGGATGAAAAGTCACATTTGGCAAGATTGAAAAATCAATTGGCCTAACATCTTTCTTGGCATTGAAATAGGACTGGTTCACACATACATGTACACCACTGAATACATGAAGTTGACTTCTGCTGAGCCAGATCATTGGTCCGTGTAGCCTAGTTCTGTTCTGAATGTCAGCAGCTCTTCAAAAATCCCTTTCTAGGTGCAGATACTAGTGACTGAACCTGTGACCTTCTACCACTGACTTTCCCCTTTGCTTTAATTCATAACTTGGTTATCCAGCTCTTGAGGACCCTCAACCAAATATATCAAATGTCTGCATTCAAGAACATTGTGTTTGAGCTGCGGCCTGATATCTAGTGGTTTGTTCACACATCTAGATATCTAGTTTCATCTCGTGGTTTGCTCACACATGTCAACAACCTATTAAAGTTGTTACAGCAAATAAGTTATGAGCATGCCTGTGTGAACTGCCCTCTCCCCCCCAGATTAAAACTTCTGCTACTATTTGGCATCAATTTAGTTCAAAAAGAGCGTTTGGGATTGTACAGAACCCAGTAGCAAATCCAGTTTGCTACTCCAGAGGGCTTACAATCACTAAAGCTTTTTAAATGATGGTGCATGGATCTTAAGTTATAGATGTGATGGGAGCTACATCTCAAACAGCTCTCAAGTGGTGACATGGTACAAACTTACATGAATAGCTTCCACATTAAATAACCTCAGTTTTTAAAAAATCCAATTCCTGAAAAACTAAAATAATTCAGAGATTTCAGTTTGATTTAATTGATGTGGGTGAGCTATTTGTTCACAGAAAAACTATTTGTACAGAAAACTATAGCCTGCAATTCACTAAACGCTGCTGTGTGTCCTCCATTTGTTTCCATGTGCAGCAGTGCCAGGGAAACAGATGAAGTTGTCCAAGTGCAGAGTTTGGTGCACTCCATCCTTTTTCTTCTTATAGCTGTGCTTGAAAATATGTTGTTTTATGGTGGGGCGTATTGACAATTATCCCATTGTAATAATCCAAAAACAGCAACATTATTTGAATGTTACTTCAGCATTTCAGGCAAATAACACTGACATTTGAAATGTGTGTGGCCCAGAGTGCTAATTTCATGAACAGAATAATGGAACCTATTTTTTGCAGAAATTTAAGGCTAGAGCAGAACATGAGACCTGATTTCTTCAAACAACAATTGAAACTACAACAATGTATAGTTTCTTCCACAAAGGAAAAATGATACTGCAACTTTAAATGAAAAAAGTATCTTGCACTGATAATTATATTTAAAAATTATATGTTTATAAAGTTATTAATTTGTAAAGGCAGTGTTACGAAATGTTCAGTTTATATTGTTTTAGATTGTTTCATAATTTTGAAAATGTAAAATAACATATTTTTTTTCTTTATCAAAAAACCTATAAAAATCCTCTGTAGTAAAATGATTTCATTTTACTGGATATTATTGCTTCATGTTTTGTACCATCATAAGATTGTGTGCATTTTTTTACAGAATTTTTTATTTTATACGACAATATGACACTTTTGAATTGTTATTTCGAAATGAACAGCAAAGCCTTAACTTTAAATGACGTTTGTATTCTTGAAGACTGAGTAGCATTTAAAAGAGACCACATAGGATTGAAATGTAATTTAAATTTCCAAACAATGACTACTACATTCCAAAGAAACAGTTGAATTAAACATTTTCATAAAATACCCCATACCTTCATGACTTTTTTATGCTTACACCTGTCCTGGTTTTAAAACAGCTTGCCATTTTAAAGTATCTGAACAAGCACAGACGTTTAGGTTAACTTTTGTTATAAAAGACTCTTGTTACACAGAAAAAAATAGGTGATGATACCAGCATTGTACTTTAAAACCAGCTCCAAATATACTATCTCCCATTATGGCAATTGGCATGAGGACTGACCAGATTGTAAGGATTGACCTTCATGGGGTTTAAAAACAGGTAGAATCTTATTAACCTCTTTTTCTAAGCTGATCCTTATCTGTAATACCACTCTTTGGCCACCCAAAATGCTGAAATATAGTATAGTGGTAGCTTGATTTATGAACATTATTCATTCCAGAAGTATGCTTGTAATCCAAAACACTTGTATATCAAAGCAAATTTCCCATAAGAAAAAATGGAAACTCAGAGGATTCATTTCACACCCCAAAAAATGGATATAAAAATGATTACAGTGCTGTATTATGATACAAAATAATAAAGAAAATACAAAATATCAAAAAAATAAAACAAATTAACCCACATGGTCTCTCAGGCTGCTATCTGCTGTCCCCTTACAAAGGAATGAGCCCCACTGATTATAATAGGGCTTACTTGAGAGTAGACATGCAAGGCCATATCCTAAAGCCCATATCCTAAAGTCAAAATAAGGCCTTTGCGATGAGCAGTTAAGGTGACTTTCCATAGGATAACACTAGAAAGTGACGTACCTGTGTGGACCTGTAACTGCTCTGGATTTTGCGCTAGGTCTCTCAAGTTCATTTCTATTGCCCTGCTTACATTGGAGTGAGCACCGTTGACTGTAATAGGCTTACTTCAGAATAGACATGCATAGGCTGGTCTCTCAGAAGAGACTGAGGAGGTGCTGGCAGAGCACTGAAACCAGCTGTATCCTGTCTGGGACATTTTTATCAAAACATCGCTTGCATTGCAAGTCAAAACTTATTAGAAATGTTTGCTCTTCTTGCAAAATGCTCTGAATCCATGTTAGTCTCAATCCAAGGTTCACTGTAGAGCAGAGAGCATGCTCTCAATCCTTCTGCCCCATCGTCAGTCAAGGGAAGTTCTCTGATACCTTTCACCATATCCAGAAATCTGTTCAGGCTATCAGCACAGGAAGTTGGCAAGGAAATAATTCAAAGAAATGGTTTTGAGCAAACAGTGGTATGGCCACCCAAGATGATCTTGCAAGTGTTTTTTTGGATTGAGCACAAATGGTATAGCAAAAAAAGATGTAGCAGCACTTGAAGAAAGACTTCTGGAACAAAGAACCAAGTTGTTCTACACCACTGGGGCTCACTGGCATTTCAGTATTGACTGCTTATTATCCTCTTGAGATTCAAAAACCTTAACTCACATGACTTTATTAAAAGGTTGGCACAGGGCTAGGTATTCACTGACTCAGAAGGCTTAGAATATTGTGGATGAAATATTTATGTGGATGAAGTGAAATGGGCAGCATGGTTCTGGGCCATGAAAACAAGCTGGCAGCAATGTTCCTTTTATGTTCATGAAGGTATGTGCTCCCTTGGAACGAATGGAGGTTTGCTTGAGCAGACCTCCCTCTCCACTGAAAAATGGATGGCGCTGGACTGTCCCCGAAGTGGAGCCACTTGAACTGATCAGCTATAGCAGAACAATTAGAAGCAATTGGAGATATATGTTATATCCTCTAGGCAAAAGATATATTCCATATAATTAAGCTAATGTTTCAGATTTTTAAAACTGTAGTTATGGTTAACTAGAGGCATGAAGTCCCAAAGACAAGAAAAAAAGCTTTAACAAATCATTGCTCCGTGAGCTGACACGCTATAAGGAACAAAGCGCAGGATACAGTAATTGCTAACGATAATATGAATTAGCTGGACTGCTGGGATCAAGTACCATTTGTGTTACTAAATATAACACTTCTCCAACAGTCACAACCAAGTTTAGAAATTTTGACTCTAGGGAAACTTAAAGTGGAAGAATGGATTTTTTAAAATGCCAACTGGAGTAATTATGATAATAAAAGACAGACAAAGATCAGATTTAAAACAGCTCTAGCAATTATACATATTTTCCTAGACCATCACAAATGAGACCACTAAACAGCTGCTATGTCAGTCTAACTATGAAATCAACATTGGTATCAGCAGTAGGGCCACTGGGCTCACACTATGGCTACAATCCAGAGTAGTTACGGGTTAATATAGTTTTGGGGACCCCTATGGGAAATACATAAAGCATTCCAGGGTAAGTGCCACTTACGTTGACGTAAGAGGTCCTGTAACTACTCTGGATTGCACCCTATACCTAGTAATGGAATACAGCAGGTGGAAGGTTACCTTACCCTTAGCCCTACACAGCCTGCTCAATTGGACTACTCAGATCAGCACTAGCTATGAAGCTAACACAGAAATGTCATGTTTAATGCTGTGTAATGCTGGCATTTGGGGGACAGGATGAAGATCTGCTGCTCCTCTGTCCCCTGGGCGCAATCCACCCTTGTTCTGCCCTCTCCTTGCCCAGAAGTACCCATCCCCACCATCCCTTCCATCATCTGGTACAAGACCAACCTGCCACAGTGGTCATTGGACAGGATGCATCATCATGGGACATAGCATCTAACAGGCCTTTCCACCAGTAGAACTAACTTGCTGGGCATCAATAAACACTTTATAATGCTTTTACGATACCCAGTACCTGTACAGCAGCGGCAGCACTAGCAGAGCCCACCAATAGCATCAAGTTCTTAGTTATTAAAACAGCTTGCCTCTTTAGTTTGGTGATGAAAACAATGATACTCACCCAAGTGTGTATGTCCCAGCCATAACCAGAGAGATATTAATATCCAAGTGACAAAGTTGTCAAATGAAGTTGTGTCTATCAAAATAAAAATATTTCTACAACTCAATTATTTTGGTTAGCAACTACATTTGTCAGACAAAGGCATAGAGAACAGGCCAAGGATCTGGTTCCAAAAATGACTTGAAATCAAATCCTGTTAACACCAACACTGCTCTTCTGTACTCCTTATTTGTCTCTGATCTGGTAAGTGATTGGCTAAACGATGCATCAATAAACCAGATTTGATTTAGAGGACTCTGGCTGCTGATTTCTAATTTAGGATAATGGCATTTATCAATATAAAACTCCAGTTGTAATTTCAGCACTTGCTACTATTCTTACCGCAATTATCATCATGTTTTGTGTCACACAGTGTAGCAGGTACTATATAGAGTCTTTTTTCTAAGTAAGTTGAACTAACAAAACATCCAACAGAACAATTACCTTGAGTGGAAATCAATTGGTAGGAGTAATAGGATCAGTAGAACAAGAATTAATAGGAGGCAATTCCTTCACCTGTCAGTGATTGTGCAAAACATGTTAATAATTACTGGCTAATAATTACTGATCCTTAATAATTACTAATAATCTTATCAGGAATTGAATTCTTTCCATTTCAGTGGAAGATGCTTTGGCGCAAACACAAACAAGTAATGCCTCCGAGTGTACAAAAGAATATCTTCAAAGCAAAGCGCCCAGAAATGAGTCCTGCACAAAGGTTTCTTGCAAAATAGTTTGGTTTTTTGCAATCTTTATTCAAAGTCTGCTGTAACTCAGGGTGACATATTAAAGGACTCTCAGTCTAATTCTTGGAAAAAAATTAACAGAACTTCAGTAAAATTCTTCAGCTCATAATTTTCTTGGAAGATCCAAAGCCAGCAACTTGTTAGCATGTTGATGGCCTGTATCCAAATGTCCTAACCAGAGAACTTTTCTTGTTAGAAGTGAACAATGAAGAAACATAAACAAGGCAAGATCATGAAGCACATCTGTATGACTTGGCGTGAACTCAATATGGCACAGACAACAAAAATTATGCTGGGTTACAGCGTAGTTGTCTATGTGTGACAGGAATAGCTTTTGACAGCACTTGTCCCTTCACATTCCTCCTCAGTCACACACTAATTAAACTCTGTGCTGTTGCCAGAAAATCCAAATTAAACTTTGCAATTCATTACTTTTGATTTGATGTCAGAAAATCATCCATTTTCTTGTTGATGTTTCTACGGTGCTTGCTCCAGGATTCGAGGTACTCTGATTCACACCATCACAAAATGAAGAATGGAGGCAAACATTTAATCTGGACTTTGTTATTGGGCACACTGCAATGATGCTGCCATGCAAGGCCCCCCGCAGATCTGAAGCATTAGGAAGACAGAAGTTGTGAATTGAGGGCTTTCAAAGCCAACAGATCAAGTTAAAATGTCTGTATAAGTGATATTGTAAGATGATAAACTGGATCAAGCTCAGATTAGTTCTCATTAATCCATGTGAAATAGATTCTTTGGGTGGGATGAAGAATCAGGGAAATGTTTGTTGAGTGAAGGTGCAAAGCAGGTGCACAATACAAGGCAAACACACAGAGCTTCCTTTGGCAGAATCAGATAATTGATCCATCAACCTAATTATATTATATATAACCTAATTACCGTATATGTGATTTATTTATATGCAATTTTGGCTCCAATCATAAAGACACTTTCTGGGAATAAGACCCAGTGAACACAATGGGACTTACTTTTGCGTAGATATGGTTAGGATTGTGCTATTTGTCTCAAAGCAAATGAGATTGACTCTTTAAATTGAAAGATAAATATCCCATAAGTAGCAGTTAATGGCTTAAAAGCAGCTTGCTTACAATGGCCAAATGGCAGGCAAGTAAGCTTGCCTTGTATACAAAGATATACAATGAAATTTGGATGCACCGTCAGGATACAGACTTCACAGATATAGAATATCTAAGTAAAAATTTATCGTATACTACAACCACACATCAACACTCAATCCTTCACCATTCAATCCTTCAACCGCCACATACAGCAGCAAAGTTAGAGCATTTCAGGTGGGGAAATGGCTGTGCCTGTAGTGTCTCCAAAGGGGAAGGGCCCCTTAGACTCCTTCCTCCAAGACTGACTGCTCCATCCCCCTCTTGCCACACCAAATGGTCTGCTGCCCTTCCAGGCTACAATGCCAGTCACCATACATGCTGATCCCGTTCCCAAGGAGAAACAAGGAAAAAAGATGGTGGCAGTGACAGTGGCAGCCCCCTCTCCAGTGCTGTTGCAGAAAGAAAGGGGAGGAAAAGCTGCCACAGCTCCAGGTGCTTAGCAAGCAACCTTGTGGGTCTGGACTGGAGATCTAGAATCCACTCTTCTTCCATTCTCTGGAACTTTTCAAGCACACGAAGGTAACATCCAAGCTGAGCCTTTTACCATTCTTTGTTGCATCACATCACAGTCTCACTGCCAAGTGGTAGGCATCACACACTGCCCCAGGAGCTGTGCCTTATAGGTTGGGAACAGGGTGACCATATAGAATGGAGGACAGAGTGCCTCTATCTTTAACTCCGTGATTTTCAACCAGTGTGCTATGGCACACCGGTGTGCTGCGTATAGTCCTCAGGTGTGCCGCAGGAATTTGAGGAGGAAATTAATGGGGAAAACTTTGGGATTTGAACAGCATGGTGTTCCTTGCCAGTGGTAAAAACAATTAAAGGTATGCCATGAAATGAAAAAGATTGAAAATCACTGCTTTTAACTTTTGCATAGAAGAGGGAATTTAGGCAAGTTTAACTCAACATAGAAGGGTTTTAAAATCAGCACCTGCCAAAATTCCCTCTTCTAATCTACAGAATGCTTAAATGTAGAGGCACTCTGTCCTCCATTCTATATGGTCACCCTGGTTGGGGATCTCTGCATTATTCAGAGCTGTTATGTGTATGTTACACATGAGTTTGACTCACTTCCCTACAGAGGTGGGGATCAACTCTGTATGCCAAAGACACTGCATAGTGGGGGTACTTAAACACTCCCCCCAAAACACACACACACACACGTGAAATAAGATGGGGTGAGTGCAAGTTTAACTTTCATAGTGCATATCCCCTACCACTCCATAGATGAGTGAAGCAAGCACATGTTCAATGCACACACCATGATCCCCAATGTCTTGTTTATCACTTAAAATATCTATTGGACGCATCATGTGCACCTTGGACTTATGAGTACAGATTCCCACAATTGATTTATCATGTGTGTTCAATCTGTGCAACAAAGAAGTCTGCAGCATTGTTTTATTGGGGGAATTGGTCCCTCGTCTTATTAATTTTCCTCTTTCTGGCAAATGTCTGCATCTTCTGGCTCTTTCTCATTATCTATTTTCTCTTTTTTAACCTCCAGACTCTTAAAATCATCCATTTAATAATAGCTGCTGGGGAAACACTGGAAATCTTGACTCGCAGGAGAGATTGGGCATTCCTGACTCCCTAGGATTTGACCGCAAAATTCCAAAGGATTTATTAGTCTGTGAGGCCAAGAACAATGGTGTGGCTCTGGCAGCAATACAGGTGCGACAGGAAAATCCAAAGGAATGGTCGGCTGGGCTCGCCAATCAAGGAGATCACAGAAATATCCAGACTAGACCCACAGCCAAGAGCCAGCAAAGTTCCACACCTCCAGCTTGGAGCAGAATTATCTCCAGATAGGAACAATGTCTTTTAGGTTTGCATGAGAGATCTGGCAATATATGAGACTGCAGAGCATGAAGGAATTTGGGGAAAGGGGCCCGAATATGTAGGGTGAGGTGTGGCTGAGGACTCATACAACTCACAGAAGCATAGATTTATGGGCAGGGAGGCAATTCAGGGAGTTCCACACCAGAAAATATAACCATCTGTTCAACATAGCGTCCTCATAAATCAACATAGCGATTCAATCCAGCAAAGAGCAAGCGCATTGCAAAAAGGTGCTTGCCGACGACTCAAGAAAGTGAGCCACACTTTAAAGAGAGAAGCAAAAACATATAATGAAATCTAAAGATAACGGCCAGACATTTGAAAAAAGGAACTGTTTCATGATTCGAGGTGTTGACAATCACCTATTAAGCTACATCAAAGACACTGACTGTAAATTTAAATTTGGGACATCTTTTGAAAGATCATTTGTTCATTGCAACCCTTGTGTCAAATTCAGTGAAAAATACAAATTAATTCATTTGTTAAGCTCTACATCACAGATTTAAAGGCCTAAACAATTTAGGCCAGCCTAACTCACATGGTACATCTTTCAGTGGTGCAGTGGTGAGGTCGGTGGTGTGGTGAGGTATGCCTGTGCACTGGCCTAACGACCCCAGAAGTGGAACAGAAGTGCTCTACGGCACTTTTGTGACACCCCCCAGGTCAGCACAGGACTTGTGCAGGAACTTATGCTGGCCTAACCAGAATTTAGGATTGCAGCCTTAGAATCCCAGCCTGTACTTCTCTGGAATGTGATGAATGTTCCCACTAAATATTTTCCATTGACAGGCAGGAGAATGCACAATTGCCCCAAGTAAATTAAACAAAATAAATTGTAAATTTACTCAAAGTAAATTAAACATGAACTAAATAAAAATAGATTGCCCATGGACATTTTAAAATGTAATCAATTTTATGCTTTTGGAAATTGCCAAAAGTCAGCAGTTGAAAGATCCCCAGCATATCCTTCGGCAGGAGTTTATGCACGCTTGCAAAACTTCATGGGAAAAGCTTCACCAAACATTATTAGGAGGAGGAATTCAGAGGGCTTTTTTGAGTCCCACGTGCCCAACACCCACCTGCTCACATTCATGAAAGGCAGATGGTAAATCAAGTCTTTCTACTGAATTGTGGAGGAACAGCAAAGTACCTTCTCCCAGAACTCCAGTTTAATATTGGAAATGGCAGCATGTCAGACAAAGAGATCAAACACAAGGTGATGTTGCCCTCCCACGATCCTAGGAGAGGAAAGTGGCTCACCTGTGTACCTTGCAGTCTCACCCAGGCACCAAATGTAAAGTCAGCAATCCAAAGGACACACACAGCTAATGCTACGCAAGGCTTCATCCAAAATGAAATAATATAATATGCAAACAGGTCTGCAATGCTAAGCATATTTACTGGGAAACCCATTCTGGGTTTCTGGTTGGGAGGGAAGACATTCTGGGAAAGGGTAGGGGGGAAATCAGGCTGGAAGATTGGTGGTACCACTGGAGCCCCACTCCGTTGTATCCTCTCCTCCAGTTTTTGCTGGGAAAGTAGCTGGCACAGGCTGGAGAAGACCCATTGAAGCCTACTCTTATTTGGGGAAAGGAGATGAAAGCCCCCAATGAAAGTGGGGCCACTGGATACAACAGTTGCCATTTTAATGTTGTGGAGATGGGAGAGGGAAATGGGAAAAGGGTCATGGGATGGTGCTTTTTCTGGTAGGGTAAAATATGTAATTGAAGGTGATGCATATGGGGGATAATGGCTGCAGGGTCCCATCTGTGTCCTTTCGGAGTAGCCAGCTTTACCTGATGTATTGAGCCAGCCTTGCCACCATGTGACCAGCTATCAGCCACATAAAAATAAAACTTGGCTGTTGTTTGCTAAGTCCTTTTGGCCAGACAGAGGCTGCTCTGATTCTCATCTCTGGCTATTAACCTCTAGCTGTGAAATGGTTTTGTGATGTTTTTCCCTGTTAGTATTATTCTTTTATTTAAGATTTTTAAAATACTGGTTTTAATTATTGCTCTTCTTAGCCACTTGGAGTTTGTTTTAACAAAGATAAAGCAGGATTTAATTTTCTGCCACAAGAACAACATTATATTGTAGAGTATTCTGGGACATGTAGGATTCTGGGCAAGGTGAACATATGTTATAATTGAAAAAGAGGACAAGGCCCCACCAAAATGTAGGACACCCAAGAAAAATGTAGGATGTGATAGAATGAAAGGTAAAAACATTTGTATATATGGCTTTAACACTATATTATTATTAAATTTTAACCTATTACATATAATTTATTAATTGTTCTACTACAATTACCTACCTGACAGGGTTGTTGTGGGTTAGGGTACATGGAAGGAGCCTCAAAGACTACTGTGGAAATGAATTCCCAGCAGTCAGGCATACTCCAGGCAATACTGGAAGCTCCACCAGTCACTAAATCCTTTCACCACCAGAAAGAAACTCTGGACTCAAAATAAATATATTTATTAATTACAAAAAGGCTACATGCTGCCTGTTCACAAGGAAAAGGAGGACAATGAAGATTTTTCCAAGACATGAGACTAAAAAAGAGGACATAAGGTTATCATGAGTCTGGGACATATCAGTGCAGGCAAAATATTGCTGAAACATATTGTGAACTCAATGTTCATCCATTCCAGATCACACCCTGTACTGTATTTCCCTATGGCTGCTATAGCATGGAACATGAGTAGTTGGCCAAGCAAGCTGAGTGCTTTATTACCAGAGCAATCTTTGACCCTCTTCCCATTGCAGAATCTGAAAATACAGTGCCAGGGCAGTCGAGATGCCATCTCAGTTGTGGCAGGCAGCCTTTGATGTTAATAAATGAAACACACACAGTCCTGATGGAGGGACAGACCCTTTACAAGAGCCCGTGACAGCTAAAGTGCTTCAGTCAGCCGGGGAAACAAAAGAGGTCATAATTTATGTGAAAGGTTGATTAGGAAATGCCCCCCAAATGCAATGCTAACAGGTCTGACCCCCCATGACATTAGGCAGCTTGAAATAAAAGGGGTGAAGCATTCCTGCACTGGCAGGTGAATGCATAATGGAGACGGATTTCAAACTCTTGTCATTGTCACTGTGCACCTGCATACATAATGATCTTCGGTTCCTCATTAAGGGCTCCTTGTACTTACAGCGCTTTGGGGAACGAGGAGGGGGCGAGGAGGACCCAGCTGCTTCACAATGATAGTTCATTGTGATGGAGGTTTTGGCAGCTCGCTCTGCTTATAAGGTATCAAAGCCATTTTACAACAGATAGTCTCCACTTTGGCACCACAAATGCATACATTACCGCCCTAGCTTTGTGAGGCCTCAAATCTCTTCTCCGTCCAGGCAGAAGTGCCAACTGCCGACGCATTACATAATGAAACATGTCACCAGGCGTCACAGGGAACAGCGAGATGCTAAGTGGGTCCAAACAGAGCCAACGTGATGGGGGGGGGACACGACACACACACAAACTGCCATAAATCAGGTTGCCACCTTTGCTGTGGCTATGCTCTTGCATCTTGTAACAGCTACAGAAGAGGCCAAAATTCCACAGGTGATGAAAAACCATCTCAGGTGCCCTTTGGGGAGAAAGGCATACAATTCAAATAAATAAATAAACTTATGCTTGTCAAAACCTGTTGATGTAGCTGCTTAATGTATGTAGCACCACCTGCCTTTCCCCTTTCCGCAAAATCATTGCAACATTATTTTAATAAGGGTGTCCACCTGGGATTTGAAGCAGGTGGTGCCCATAGGTGTGATTTACACTGTGATGTTTTCCTGTCAGAGTAAAGTACAGTTGTGTCTTGTAAGAAAAACTTCATTTGTTCCAGAAGCATGTTTGTCTTACAAAGCTTTCTTCTTACAATGCAGATTTTCCCATAGGAAATAATGGAAACTCAGATTATTGGTTCCACAGTCCAAAAATATTCATATAAAAATATTAACTATAGGTAAAAATGATGACAAAACACTGTAATTGAATTCAAAACCCTGTAAAATAATACAGAACACAATTACTGTAATATTTATTTAAAAAACACTAATATACTGTACAGTAAAACAGAAAAGAAAAACCTTTATGGCCAAGGATGACTAATTTCTCTAAAAGAGTTGCAGGTATCTTTTTGAGCAACTATAACAAAGGACCCAACTCTGTGTATGAGAGATCTATCTATGCAAGCCAGATAGGCAGTTCACAGGAGCAGCAGCAGCAAAAGCTTTGGCCTTGATGCAAAATGGGCAAGATCCTATGCTGTCTACTCAGAATCAAGTCCCATTGTATCCAGTAGGGCTTACTCACAGGAAAGTGTGGATACAAAAGAGACGTGATCCTATGCTGTCAAATCAAGTCCTGTTGTATCCAGTGGGGCTTACTCACATGGAAGTGGGGTGGAGTGGGGTCCAGGCAGGGAAGATGGGGGGAAGAGGGGTAGTTGTAGTGGGGTCCAGGCAGGGAAGGGGTTTCCTTGGGGGAAAGGGGTTTATTTTGAGAGGGGTCCAGGAGGGGGTTTCTCTCCTACCTGATTTTGGGAGGCTCAGACTTTCTTGCTGGGGAGGCTCAGAGGACACTGCTACCTGTGTGTCCCTCTGCTGGACAGGTTCAGGTACTGCAGGCAGGAGGAAAAGTCCCAGCTCAAGCCACTGGAGTCCAGCAAATGGGCATTTGTCTTACAAAGCACTTTCATCTTACAAGGCAGAATTACATAGTAATTTTAGTTCTTCTTTCAAAGCATTTGTCTTTCAAGGTACCTGTGTAGTTGTATATGACTGTTACCTCCATTTTTGTGGTTTGGTACAAAGTGTTCCACCTGTCTGAACCTCTGCCACTGAAGAAACTGGAAACCTTGCACTGGCAAAGTATACAATTGCTTGGTGTTTTAAAAAACAAACTCTGGCCAGCAAAGCGCATTAAAGTCCATGCTTGCTTCCCAATTGCTTCCAAGTGTAGATTACAGTGCTGAGAAAGATTTATAAGTTAGAACTGCGGGGGGGGGGGGCAAACACTAGCCTGGGAGACATTTGTAGCCAAGGGGGACCCCCACTTCAGCCTCCCAAGAGCCCAAAGTCTCCAAAGAGCCTGGGGAGTAAGGTCAATTGAACAAAATTGGACTTACTTTTGAGGAGACATGCATAGAATTGTGTGGTAAGAATGCGAATGAACGCCTCAGTTGTGACAACTGTCCATGAAGAATTGAAAGCAGACATTTTCAAAATGGAACAGTGATGTAGCTAGAGGGTATTCAAAGGAATAAGGCTGCAATCCTAAACCCTACCCCCTTATGCCGGCATAAGACCTGGCAGAAGTCCCATGCTGGTCTGGAAGTGTCACAGAAGTGCTACGAGGCACTTCTGCGCCACTCTTGGGAAAGGGTTACGCCAGTGCATAGACATCCTCCCATGGGAATGAGAAGACCGACAAGTTGTGCCGGCCTAGGTTAGGATCGCACCTTAAATTTTGCAGGGAACTTCACCACAGCATGCAAGGGTCTCCTTCCCTTTGCTCCAAAGGGAAGGGAGACAGGTCCCTGGCACACCACTGTGAGGCACTTCTGCGCCACTCTTGGGAAAGGGTTACGCCAGTGCATAGACATCCTCCCATGGGAATGAGAAGACCGACAAGTTGTGCCGGCCTAGGTTAGGATCGCACCTTAAATTTTGCAGGGAACTTCACCACAGCATGCAAGGGTCTCCTTCCCTTTGCTCCAAAGGGAAGGGAGACAGGTCCCTGGCACACCACTGTGAGACTGCTTGCAAGGCTTAGAGCTTTGCACCCCCTCTAGCTATGCCTCTGAAATGGAAGGGGTACTTCACAAATAGGTTTGCAGGCAGATTAGAGACACAGGAAATGCAAGCACTGATTTTAGGACTGCACGTGAAAACAGCTTGGGAGATGGCCTTTCACTTCATCCCACAAATGAAGATAAATTGTAATACTATTGCTAGAGCCCCTACAATGTGTCCCACAATGAACCAAAAAGGGGTGTTCCTCATTCATGGTCTCCATTCTAGAGCTACTCACCTGCCTTTAGGGATGGGAATTAGCCGTCTCCTCCAAGCATTCATTCTGAATTAGTGCTGACACCCAACTAGGAATACAATGCGCAGTAATTACTGCGTGACTCTTGTCGTGATATGCACTGGCTACCGCACAAATCTGCTGAATGGATTGCATTGATAAGGTCATGGGGGAAGCTCCTGTTCAAACAGCTTATTGTCATTTGCCATTTCAAGTCAGCCGGCTGAACACCAGTGTGGCTCACGCATAAAGGATGATATTAAACTGGATGATGAAGGTTCTGCCTGCACTTTCAATCATACACTGTGATGATGACCTCTGAGATGTGCCTCAATGTTCTGTGCCTCAGTGTTGAGCCACCGCCACTTCCCATTTGTCATGACAAGTAGGAATCCAGAGTCTCTTATGAGCAGCAAAAGAGAACAGCACTTGAATGTTAAGCGCATGCGAAGCTGCCACATATTAAATTATGTTAGGCATGCTTTCTGCCAGTAGTGTAGCTAAGGGTGCAAAGCACTAAGTTTTGCAGGCACCTGAACATGCTGTGCAAGTGGCCCCTCACCTATGGAGTCATTCCAGGCAGTGGGAGCCAAACAGAGGCATTTGTTTCCATTTTACCAGTCCCTTTTGTTCACCATTGGAGCCAACCTGGACCAAAATGGCAGTGATGTGCAAATGGGATGGAAAGGTTACATGGCACATATGTTATCTGCTTTTGCTTACTGCACTGTCCTCTACAGCTGCTCTACTGCACCTCCTGATACAGATGCCAATTAAATTGGCATCTTTGAGCCAGCAAGAAAAAACACCTGCAAGCATTGGTGCTAATTCTTTCACATCTCCAAAGGAAAATGTAAAGCAGATGGGCTTATATTTAAGCTCTGAGAGGGGAAAGTGTTGGGGAATATGTTCTTTTGTTGTTAAATTTTGTGCTTTTCACACTTAAACTTCGACATGACAGGATATGGTTATATTTGACAAGCATCTTCAAGGACTCATCAGACTCCATCGTAAAAATTTCTGTTCCTACAAAACACAGTCCTGGCATCTACCTGCCTTGTCGTGTTTCTCTTGCAATGTGCCTGATAGCGACAACATCACACAGCAATAATATAGTCATTCAGTCTCGTGTGGGATTATGTTCTGTTAAAGGCTCTATGGCTAGTTTGCTCTGTGAAAAGAACATATAGAAAATAAGAGTTGCCAGATTAACAGACAGCCAATAGACATGCTTCTGGAATTACAAATACTATCCTCTGACTTTTACTCAAGGGGTGAATCAGGGATTGTCATGGGATGACCAACACGTGACCTTCTAGTATCTGAAGCAGTACAAGTACTACTCTCCTTGCTAGTGATGTGCAGACCTCTACACTTCTGACACCTTCTCATTCTTCACACTTCTGCTCTGTCCCCCTTAGTGGCATAGATAAGGGAAGGCAGGGGGTACATAGGGAAGAAGTGGAGATAGATGACTTTTTACACAAAGTGGTAAGTTATCACGGCCTGCATAAACTTATTTTTACCAAGAATTTTACCATGAATCATATACAGATATCTGGTAAAGTTGGGCAAAAGTTAGTGGAAACTTCAGTGACGGCATTTCCAAGTTCACACCACAACCACATCAACTAATTAAAGGGTTTGGGAACTTTGCTGTCTGCAGTGGTAGCTGGAGAAGCCGTAAAAACCAGGATTTGTAAGAGTGATTGAGGCACAGGTGTCAAAAAAGCAGCTTGGGTATTCCATTTCAGACATGGTAAAATAGTCTATTTGTATCCATTCAAAATCATCTGTCCTATAATAATTGATCATGGAGTGACGGCAAAAAAACACATTGGACAGTTGTCTGCGGGCAATCTATGGATCAGACTCCTGGGATAGCAACTCTGAAAAAATCTGGAATCTATTCGGTGTTAATAATCCTCCGACCACTGCCTTGTCCATTCCTTTGTACTCAAGCAGGCAGACAGCTTTGAAGAGCCCAACAGACCTTCTGGCGTCTTCAGAGATAAAAGCTGCGGCTGATCTCATACCCAAATGAAGACGCAGCCCCTGCTTTTCAACAGCGGATCAATAACAGCAATGCATAATCATCAGTGTTTGCATTATCTGTTGTCAAAGTGGTCATGTTCTGTCACAGTTATCAGACAATCTTTGCTCAGAAGACCTGAGCTGCTGCTAACAATTCTAGGAAGGAGAGAAGGAGTAGCGTCTGCATCTTTGGCTGTGTCTCTACCTACAACTGGCATGGAGATTTTCCATCATTAACACCCCTCTCGGACTGCATATTTGGAGTTTAAGTTATTTGTATTTTTCACCCTGTGTATTGGCACAGGGAGGCTATCGCAACTCCCTGCAATGGTCTCACCTCCTCTACAGGTGTAACAGGCTTGCTTTGGGTCAATGCAAGTTACTTGTGTCAACCCTAGTAGGCAGTTTAGATTGCACTCCCAATGGTGACACCCTTGGGTGACACCCCCACAGAAATCTTGGAAATCAACTGGACGGTAGGGCACAATCAGCTGGCTTGGTGCCAAGGTACTCCTCAGTTTTGGAAGGAAAAACAGCAATGAGACCTGATTCCGTAGCATTTTCAGAATGCATTATAGGCAAAAGAACAAAATGAGCAAAAGAAATATCACACTGCGGTGGTGTCACCACATCTCGATTCAAATCTGATCAGCAACAAAACCTTCTGGCGCTCTTGGGTTAAAATCTCTCTCTCTCTCTCTCTCTCTCACACACACACACACACACACACACAGCTCATAGACCTAGTTGCCAGCACCATAGCATGAACTGTGACTGTAAAATCTTTTTTCTTTTTTTGCCATCAAGCTTGTGACACCCGACAAGAAAGCAGTTGGCTTTTTAAGAATACAATTGTCCCTTTTTTCCCTGGGAAAAGGCAATCAAGTACAGCCATCATTTGAAAAACTACAACTTGCTCTAGTTTTAGACACTGAAAGGGCTTTTAAGACTTTAAAAGGCATTGATTCACCTGTGGAAGGTTAACCTCATGTCACGCCAGAGCTCTGAAGAACATAGACGCAAATGCATGTTAGAGAATGGCAATGGCCATTTTTTGCTAATGGAAAGCAGGTTCTGGAGGGGGCTGCTGAGAGTAATCCTTTCCCCAGCAGCCCTGGTCTCACTTCCAGTTCCACCCCAGTGTATTTCTCCTCCATTATGGGAGGAAAGTTGGTGTAACTTGAAAGGGAAAAAAACAGCAGATAGGGATAAGCTGACTCACATCTGCTACCAACGATGGCGTCAAGCGGGGAAAGATTTCTATAGCAGAAATGGGGATGGCATCAGCAGGTACACTGCCTTAGTGAAAAGAAGCAGCAGGCTCAGATGGAGGCATATTGAGTAATGTGCCTAGAAGCATACAGTAATGGTTAGACCATGGATGGACAAGCTGGGCTATTTTGGGGATCTTGGATCTCTTTAACAATTGCATAGGAGACAGAATTTCAGCAGATGTAATTTATAATCTGGGAGGTGGCAAGCAGCACCTACTGAAATTCTTCTATACATTAAACCCAGGCTTTCGTGCTTCGCATGCAGCGTATGCAGTGCCGAGCACAATACCATAGTCTTCCAAGACTGACGGAGGCCTGCTTTTAGTTAAAGGTCCAGAATCCTTAAACTGACCCTGCTTGCCCGTTCCTGGGCTAGACCATCATTCTTCTCCAAAGCTTTCCCCACACCATATGTAGTTCATGTTACATCAACACTACAATTATATGGAAATTTCCCTGTTTACTACTGAACACAGTGGAACTTTTCTGATTAAACACAAAGAGGCTGGCATTGTGGATCACTGAAGAAGACAAACAGCAAATTGGCTGCTACAGACCATTGCCCTGGAAACAGAGCGGCAAAATCTAGATGAGTTTTTCATAGATTTTCAACTGCTGAGTTCCTCTGCTCACATCTGCAGACCTTTTTCAGCACACCAATGTGCCACAGCGCACCAACTGAAAGCCACTATAGGCTCCCACTTTTCCAGGGTTCAAACCCACTGATTCAGTAATCTTGACAGATGCAAGATGTTGGAAAACTTAATGATCCCACTTGAACGACTTCACACTCACACATACAGTATATAAATGTATTTTCTCACCCTTAGGTGGTGCGTGTGTGTGCGTGCGTGTGTGTGTGTGTGTGTGTGTGAGTGATAGCCTCAATCTCAGGTCCTCTACCAGTGTGTGTGTATACTGTATGCATGAGACAGACAGACAGACAGACAGACAGATAGATAGATAGATAGATAGATAGATGTACACACACACAAACACACACACACACACACACACACACACACAAACTGGTGCCTTGTAAAACAAACATAATTCATTCCAGAAGCATGTTTGTCTTATGTGTATATATACACACACAAACACGCACATGTGCGCACACACACCACATTATTACTGGCATATGGGAGCCATTCTACTACCTAATTAGGTTGCAGATTGTTACGGGGTAACATACTGAAATATACAAAGTAAGAGCTGAATTTCTGGTGTTTCTGAATGCCATTCATGAAGCTCCCTGCATGTAGTAAACTAGTACCTAAGGGAGAAAGCGTATTAAACCCTTGCCACTGGCTTGATACATGCAGTTTTTTTATTTATGTATTCTCATACATAGGGGCACTCAAAAATATGGCATATGCAACTGAAGACTCTGAATAAATTTGCTAAATGAAAGGGCATCCTTAACAAATATTTGCTGTTAACTTGTTCTATTCAAGTGCAATTGTTTGGCTGATTAAATTCTTAAATTGCAATGTCTTTAATTCAGGGATTATGCATTTTTTTTTACCCCAGAGAATTTAATACCACCTGGTACCAGCATTTCAACTTCTCAACCGGAATTTGAGTTTGCATCCCAATTCAGTCAAGGATTCATTGGTAGACCTCAGGAGAATTCATGTTTTGATTAATTCTCTACTTATAAATTTAAGAGATGTGGTTGCTGGCTTCACAGGGTTATTGTGAAAATGAATAAGTGAATGTTTTGAATTGCTCCAAAGAGAAAGGGATGGACTACACAACAGAAAGGGATGGAATACACACCATGCTAAGGCTCCCTGCAAAACCTAATATTTTACACCCCTCTAGCAATACCACTGATGATGTAATCCTAACCAGTGGTGGGCACCAGCAGGTTCGCACCTACTCTATAGAACCGGTTCTTAACAAGAGATAGTACATATAAAGTTTAAAAATAGCCATTTTAAAAGTGGCTGCCAGATGGACAGAGAACCGGTTCTTAATTTCTTTGAAGCCCATCACTGATCCTAACCAATCTTCCTCTGGTGGTGTGGGGAGCTATGTGTATTCCTGTGCACTGGCCTAACCCTTCTCCCCAGGAGTGGGGCAAAAGTGCCATACAACCCTTTCTGACACCTCCAGGTCAGCAAAGGACTTATACCAGGGCTTATTCTGTTGTAACTGCTTCTGCTGGCAGCCTGACTGTAGGTGCGCAGCTATCCTCCTTGGCTGCAATCCTAAACACAATTTCCTGGAAGATCCATTGAACATAATGGAACTTACTTTTGAGGAGACATGATTAGGATTGTGCTCTTCAACTAACATTTGGTAGGCATTTCACTAGAAAAAAAGTATTGTACTTTGTATTTTATTTCTAAGGTCTCACTGAATATGTCTGAAAGAAATCTTCAGACCAGAAGTATTTTTGAATCTAAATGTGATTTTTAAAAATATCAATTCTCTGATTTATATTCCTTATAGTCACACAGAACTAACTGTGTTCAGCGTAAAGAAAAACCAAAGGAATCTGTTTATTATTTCTTCAACCATACAAGAGTTAAATATCTTTTTTTTAAAAATCCCAGCTGGTTAGAGACATTTGCAGTAATAGGCCATATAAAAATATATAATATGATGACATTTTACCATGTGCAGTGGAAGACCAAGGTTCAAATTTCTTTTGTATTTTATTTATGAGTTCAGACACCACTGTGGTGTTCAGGGCATCTTTATGAGGGCAGAAGAAAAGAGCAGACTTTTGCTTCTTTATCTTCATTCTCATTGTGTTCATAACCTGTTGTGGCAATTATTTCATAAGCTTCTTAAAAACCAACTTTTCTCTTGGGGCAAACAATGCATTATTTTTTGTCAAAAGCAAGGTCAAATGAAAACATTGGATATTAAAGCTGAATTTGAAAAATAAAGATTGGTTTCTCTTGTTCAGGAAGGTTCTGCAACTTTCATGTTCGCCTTGACATAATGAATTCAATGCACTTGGGGTTGAGGGAATACCGTAGTGGTGACCTGGGGAAGGTGTGGGGTACTCGCAGGAGAGAATAGGTAAATGGAAAGGTCTCACACACTGCAATCCTAACCCTTGGTTGGACCAGCACAACCCATGCTGGCCTTGGGATGTCACATAAGTGTCATCTCTCATGGAAACAGGGAGATGGGTGAGTGAATTGTACTGACCTAAACTGGTCAGGATTATTCCCTCAGGAGCATAACTGGGTCTTTCCCCAGGTCAGATGCAGCCCCCACTCCTATTTGGCTAACATGGAAGTAATTGCCAGGTTGTGATGATGACACCACAATTACTTCTGGTCATGCACCACTGCTGGCAGCTCATCATGACCAACTCTAAGGGCAATGCTCTTTCCCATGATGAGGCCAAAGAGCCAGCATTGTCCGAAGATGTCTCCATAATCATGCAGCCTGCATAACTCAATGCCAAAGGCACATGCAATACTGTTACCTTCCTTGCACGATGGAATCTATCTACTTGCATTTATATGCTTTTGAATTGCTAGGTTGGCAGGAGCTGGGCAAGTAATGGGAGCTCACTCCATCATGTGATACTTGGATCTTGCTCCACCAACTTCAGGTTGACAAGCACAACATGCTTAACCACTGTGCCACCATAGTCCTATCCAGTGGTGGGATTCAAATAAATTAACAACAGGTTCTATGTCCCATTTGGAACTGGATCTCAGAACCAGGCGCTCATTGGCAAAGGGTTCTATAGAACCTGTGAGAACCACCTGAAGCCCACCACTGGTCCTATCCCTTGGATAACTCTCTGTTACAACCTCTCCTTGCCATCCTAACATTTGAAATGGAATGCGTATAGTCTTTCAGTACTGTTTCCATACTATTTCCATACTTGCTCAAAGTTTATCTTTGCAGAACGTTATAGAGCCCAGACTTCTTCCTTATAAATCTGAGCTCCTCACTCAAATGTAAACACAGGAAGTTTCAGAAACAGCCTTTTGCCTTTGATGCTAATTTTAGTTCTGTTTGTTTTATCTTCCTTCCCAGCTTTCCCTTTGTTCCTGCTACTCCCACCGACGTCATCTTCATCTCTTATATTTTGGCTACTATTTCTGCTATCACCTTTTCAGTGTTTTGTCAAAAAGGAACAAACAGCCAGCAAGCTCATGTAAGGTAATCAAACCCATAACTACAGGAAGGCCTAATTTGTGTGGTGACCAGTTTCCTGCTTTGGGCTACCAACTGGCCTTACAAACAAAGGGATACCCAGCAAAGAACGACTGGGTAAAGCAAGGGTTGGGCAAAAGTCACAATTCGGCAGTATTTGTAAGGAAACACTTGTATCAAGCTCCTTAAAAGTTGCTGATCCAGCAAATAACAATAGCTTTTGCATTGCAACAACATGGCGCACACAAATTGACTGCAAATATTGCATTCATGGAGAGGTGAGGGAAAATCAGCAAAAATTAAAATGCCCAGATGCACCCATGTGCCATGTATAGCACAGAACTAGGCAGGGGAGGGAGCAGGACTGAAGCAGACTTGCCACCCAGCACTGGTGCAATTCCATACACTTGACACACTGAAATAAATCCTTATAATCCAACTGTAGTTGAAAAGCAGCAGAACCCAACAGTCATACTGGACTGATTTTACATAGGATGCTGCTGAAGCCATAGAAGCCCCAAGCTCTGTTTTTGAGTCTTAGGTAAGGGTCAAGTTATATGTTACAGAGAATGTGTAATATGGAACTGTGGTTTGCTGTTGTGTTGAATGGTGGTTGGGAGCCAAGGATCAATGCACAGCCATGGCACAACTGTAGGGGATCATTAGCACTTTGCTGCCACCACTGATCTGTTCCAGATCTGACATGAGCACTTTAAAAAAAATATTCTGTTGGTTTTCCATTTTCAAAGATCATGGGATATTTGGAGGGAGGATCAGGGTTGGAATGATGCCACTTCTCATGAAGAGGAAAAAGTCCTAAAATCCTATCCTGTCACAGTTATACATCCAATTTGCAGCCCCACAGCTGCTATTGAAGGCAAGCAATATATATCTTGACCATGGGGAGTGTAATTCATTTGGATGTTAAGTTGGCAGTACTTCAAACAATTATTTCTGTAAATTCTCATTTTTATGATTTTGCAATAAACCCATAACATCTTATCTTGCATTATGTGGAAGCTTTCCAAAGCACATTGCTGAATCTGTAGAGCCTCATTGTCCATATTGCAGTAAGTGATTACTTTTGTCTGACAGGGCGCAATCCTGAGTAACGACGGGGAGTCCTTGCTCTGGTGTAAGAACAATTTGCTCTGGATTGCAATATGAATTTCCCATAGGTTTTCACTAGGTGCTGCAGTAACTACGGGTGCACTTAAAGTCTCTTACATGCTCCCAGAGTTACTCTGGATTGTAGAGTATGTTGAAAGTTACTAGGACCAATGTAAGCTATTGAATGATCACAATAAACTTGTCCACTTATCATTTGATCATATTTTGGTCAACCAGTTCTTCTCTATTGGAACTACTTATTTCCATTACTTCACAAATGTTACCTTCGCTGCACTTAATAGGCTTGTGATGAAATATTTATCTTCCTTAGACAACAAAGGAAGTTGTCTAAAAACTTTGTTTAGACAACTACATGCTGACAGTTGAAGAATACAACCATCAGTTCATTTTCTTATCTACACTCTGGCACATTTTGAATAATACATCTTGCCAACAATTTTTAAATTTCCATGCAAAAATGTCCTTGTGGTTGATTGTTAAGATCCTGGCTGTGCTGTTAAAGATCTAATTATCTTTACTGGTTTTTGCTAACTCAACTGGGGAGTTTTAATGACTGGGACAATATACTGTTGAGTGAACTGGAAGGGATGAATCTTTTTCAGCTTTGTCCACTGGATTGAAAGTGATAGGAATAGGTGAAGGGGGTGACAAGGTGAGGCAGAACTGCCCTACAGTAGTCTACAGAAAACAGCTGCAGCCTGCTTTATGGCTGTGCATGCATTACACCCGTTCACAATGATACCTCGCCTGCTGCTGCTGCAAAAGGGATAACATCTACCCTTCTTGCTGCCTCCTAATCCCTAATATGTCTTCCCCTACCCAGTTTCACCCTCCACCTTCTCTCCCCCTCCATTCCATCCTTGTGTCTTCCTCCATTCCCAAATTTGGTTATTGATTTAGCCATGTTTTAAGCCCACCATACCTTGATTGCTTAGGATAGATAAAATTAAAAATCAACACTACAGTAGGGTTGCCATATGTCCTGAAAAATAGGGACAATCCCGATTTGGGAGGATTGTGTTCACAATCCCCTTGCCCCAAAGAAACCTCCAACAGCGACCTTTATTCCTGTGTTGGATGCAGCAAAGGCTGCACTGGCCTCTCTGAATCTCTGTGAGGGTCTTTCGTTACAAATGGGTTGCCCAATAATTGAAAATCCTCTGTTCAGGTTTTGTTTGTAACAAAAGACAATTTTAATTGCTCCATAAAATATGTTACAGATAAACAGTGATTTGGCAACATCTTTTGATAGCACTTTCAAGCATCCCATTTTCTCTTTAATCCTTTTTAACTGGTTCCCTGTTTTCTTCCGCATTTTACTGCTTTCTTTATATCATTTCTAACACAATTGAAAATATTTCTCCATGGGATGCTCCTATTTATAGCACATTTTACAACTTATTGAGATCACACCAGGTAAAAAAAGAAGTCAGTGATGATGATGACCTTTAGAGGAAAGATTCACTCATGTCATTTAATCTGCTCTGCTTTATTTCAGCAGTAGCTACAATCACCAATTTTATCTCATTTGAGTTACTAATTTCATTATAATATTCAGTCTGCAGTCAGAAGATTTTTTTTTTTACCATTGTAATTCTCTGCTAGATGTTCAATATTGTTACTACTTTGGAGTGAAGTTTTTCATGAAAAATGCAACACTTATTCAGATCAATGATGTAGCTAACAAGGGTGCAAAGCACTCGGTTTTGCAGAGAGCCTCGCTGCAGTATGCAAGCAGCAACTTTCCCTTCCCTGTGGAGCCATTTCAGGTGGGGGGAGCAAAACAGAGGCAAATGCCTCCCTGTAAAATTTGGCTGCAAGCCTAACCACACTTTCCTGGAAGTAAGTAATATTACTTCTGAGTAGACATGCTTAGGATTGCATTTGTGCTAGCTCCGAGATTGTGGATTGCTTGATGTTGTTTAGGATTCTAAAATCTTGTGGCTATACTGCTGTGCATTTCATAGTTTCTGTGCATTTAGTAAACTGATGTATTATTAGATAAATTATAAAATCCAATTAATAAGTACTACTAGCATATTCAGTCATAGCCTGCCAATGCATGGAAGTTACCCCTACTAACTGGATAAGAGGCACTCTTTCAAGTAGGTGTTCCTCCTTTATTTAGCAGGGGGAGAGTAACTGGTCCTACACACCCCAGCAATGTCTGTTCAAGTGGCTTCTGGTGGTGTTCTTTTTTGCATTTTAGATTGTGAGCCTTTTTGGGATAGGGATCCATTAGCTATTAATTATTTTTTCATGTTCTTTGTAAACCGCTTTGTGAACTTTTTAGTTGAAAAATGGTAAATAAATAAGAAAGAAAGAAAGAAAGAAAGAAAGAAAGAAAGAAAGAAAGAAAGAAAGAAAGAAAGAAAGAAAGAAAGAAAGAAAGAAAGAAAACATTTCTGGAAATAATGACCTGATTCGGCCAGAGTTTAAAACAGCAATCCTAACTTTGCATACAAAGTTTACACTCCTAAAGACACTTTCCTGAGAGTAAGACCCATTGAACACAATGGAACTAATTTTTGAGTAGACTTTTTTTAGGATTGTGCTCTAAGTCTACAATGCTATCCACACATACCTGAGAATAAGCTCCATTGACTATCATGTGTCTTACTTCTGAGGAGACATTTAAAGGCTTGGGCTGTGTGAAAGATTCATGGAGTAAGTTCCACATAACTCAGTAGGCTAAACAACTCCGTAAATACACTGAGATATCCAACATGTTGGACAATACTATACATCTTATTGATTTCATTGATTTCTGTCAAAATGAATCGGCCTTAAATGTGCCAAACTTTGGCTGAACTCTGCTCAAGAACTTTCACTGGTGAGACTGCTAAATGAAGCCTGCATCCTAAGCACACTTACAACCCATCCTGTGCATCCATGCCTACTCTTATATAAGCTCCATTCAGTTCAATGGGACTTTTGCCAGACTAATTTTGTTTGGGACTGCAGACTTACTTAATTCAACCGGACATACTCTCAAGGAAACATGCACTGAATCTGGCCGTGCCGATACATAGGATTCCGCTGTAAGACTGTACATCCATGTGTGGCGAAGTAGAGGCTCCAACACGGTCTCCACTGTATCTCATGGCGGAGTTTTGGCTTCTGGACACCTCCTGAGGGTAAGATAACATATGCTCCCTTGCCCTGGAATGATCCCCAGCATCTGCCATGGGTCAGCATAAGTCTACATAAACCTATGCCTGCATGAGTCTACATTGATCCTGTTGTCAATCAGGCCAAAGAATTGAGGTTAGGATTTGGTTGACACTGGTTCCAACAATTCTACCCCCTTCCCAGGCCTGATCCACCCTCCCACATCCTGTGGCCTTCCTGTTCCATCTACTCTATTCCTTCCGCGCCTCCATGTGGGCTTACCCGCTTATCTGGGCTTATCAGCTCTGGGGAGCATCTGCCAATTGCAATCCTAAAGACACAGCCGCTTGTTGATTGCAGTGGCAGCCAGACTATACTGCATTTACTGAGAGTTGTAAAGGAGTCAAAATTTATTCCAGTAGTTTAAAGACCCTGTGAAGATTGGGTTGTTAAGTACCTGCTTCTAAATAAACAAAAAATCTGGATCAAATTAAATTTATCAGAAAAGGTTAGTGTAATCTAACCTTTGTCCAACTTAATCCATTTAAATAATACACTAGATGAGTGGTATTTGAGCATTTCAGCCCAAGACCCCCTTCTAAGAATGACAATCTCTCCAGGATCCCCAGGAAGTGATGACATTTCTGAAAGTGACATTAAAGGTTCCCAGTGCCAGATTCCAAGATGGCTGCACCCAGCTTTTCATAACTCCACTGAATTGAAGTCGCAAACCCCCAAGGGGGTCCCAGCCACCACTCTGAAGACCCCTGCACTAGATGAATGAATCACTTCTGTTGAATAACTTCTATTTGCATTGCAAAGGACTACAGAAAACTATGTGTCTGTTTTCATCTCAATCGGGGGAAATCCATATTTTTGGAACTTGCTTCCTTTCCTGACTGCCTTGGTGAGGGTTATTGCAATGCAATTTGCGCAGCTGGACAGGTCTACAGGTGGCGAGAAATGGATGTGAGAAGTGACGGGGAGGAAGAGACAGGGAGTCTCTCCGGGATTCAGGTTGTGCCAGGCATTAACACAGCTGACTGGATAGCAGGTGGCTGCAAGTCTAAATTTCATGCTAACATATTCATTAGCGCTCCCTTGCCTCTGTCTTCCCGGAATTGTCAAGTGCTGCTGGTATCACCCTAAGCGAGCCTGTGCAAGGACACACTCCTTTTCTCAGAAAAGAAAGGCAGTGAAGCCCTAGTGAATACGACAAGAAAGAACGATGCCGTATCCCTCCTTCCTTTCTCTTAACCTTTGCAGAACATTGCTTTAGGCGGAGACTTTCAAATCCTGCTTAATAAGTGAGTTAAGTATGCAAACCCGATTCCGTTTGGAGCTGAAACAGTTTGGAGAATCTCTGTCACCATTAATTTATTCATAAGAACCCAGAAGGTGTGACTGTATTACACTAACCAGCCTATCTTTTAGAATATCAATTGATGAACCAAAGCAGAAGATAGGCTTAAGAGACATATAAACATGCAGAAAGTTTCGTCCTTCCTGTAAGAGTCTTTTAAAAAACAGAAAAATATATCTCTGATGTTTGTTTTTAATTTGTTTTTTCCATTAATAAGTAAACATATATCATAAATGTGCTGAATAAAACAAAGGCAGGAGACGCACATCAAGTGTGCTGGCAGGAAAAAGGAGACCAATGCCTGAAGTGTAAGGTTTTTTTCCCTGTAAGCTATACAAGAGAGTACCATAAATCTTCCTTTTGACCTAGTTTATAGTCTGCGGCATTCCCTGGTAAAATATTCACACGCAATTAAATATCCATGGACAAGCAGGAAGGAGACAAGATTATGGGTGTCAGGGAGAATCCACCACAGTGAACAGTCTTTTGCCTCCTTCTCCCAAAGCTCAACATGGAGAAAGCCTCTTAAAAAATGAACATTGTAATTTGAACTAAGAAGGGTTGCCACATCATACCATGAAGAGTGATTAACGTGACCTTAATAGGGCTGTGGGTGGCGCAAGCGGTTAAGACGCTGTGCCTATTAACCAGCAGGCCAGGGTTCGAGACCCGGGTCAGCCCCACAAGACAGGGTGAGCTCCTGTCCTTAGCCCAGCTCTGCGACGCCAGCTGGATCCAATCGTATTGGTTCTGCCTTTCCATTGGACTAATTCAGTGGCGAGGAGAGGGGGGATTTGCTGCTTGGGTAACAGCCTATCCTCCATAACAATCTAACCCAGGCTTTTGTGCTTCGCATGATACCGTAGTCTTTCAAGACTGATGGAGGCCTGCTTAATCTGAATCAAATCATTGGTTCTTCTGGCGCAATTCTCCTTTTCAGCAGCCAATCCTATGCTGGAACCATAGAGACAGCAATCTTGAAATGGCTGCCATTGAATCCATTGGGCAGGGAAGCCTCCAGAGACTCCTTGGAGGAAGGAAGATTTTCTGCCTTACCCCAGATGATGACGCCGCAGCCCCAATGTGTTTCCTGGGATCCGTATCTGCTTTTGAGTGGTGCAGAACTGAAGAAGTCCATGTTGTACTCCCAGGTCAGGGAGGGACCACAGGGTTTATTCCACAGGTGGGCTGAGACTGGATCGCCCTGGATTGCCAGAACCGGTTGTTCCAATTTCTCTCCGGTGGCGATCCTGTAGCTGCGGGAGGGGGCAATAACTGGGAACCGGTTCGTTCAGCAGCTGGAGGCAGTTAAAGAGGCTGGCCGGGCACTTTTAAATTTGCCACTCTAAGCGGCAGCCTGGCAAGCCCCAGCACCCAGGGAAAAGACGGTGGCTGCTGCTGCAAACCTATCCACACTTTCCTGGGGGTAAGCTCCATTGGCTATAATAGGGCTTACTTCTGAGTAGACCTGCATAGGTCTGTGCTCTGAGGATGCTGAAACCCTATTCACACATTCCTGGGGGTAAGCCCCATTGGCTATAATAGGGCTTACTTCTGAGTAAACCTGCACAGGTCTGGGCTCTGAGGATGCTGAAACCCTATCCACACTTTCCTGGGGTAAGCCCTATTGGCTATAAAAGGGCTTACTTTTGAGTAGACCTGCACAAGTCTGGGCTCTGAGGATGTTGAAACCCTATCCCAGGAAAGTGGCTGGCACTACAGCCTGAGAGCACAACCTGACTACTATGAAGTAAGTCCCATGATAGTCAATAGGACTTACTCCCAGGAAAGTGACTAGAACTACAGCCTGAGAGCCCAACCTGACTACTCAGAAGTAAGTCCCATGATAGTCAATGGGACTTACTCTCAGGAAAGTGGCTGGAACTGCAGCCTGAGAGCCCAACCTGACTACTCAGAGGTAAGTCCCATGACAGTCAATTTTAATTTTTAAAAATGTTTTAAATTTAATTTTTCCCCGGCCCCTCCCCCTGACCCCAGCCCCTCCCCTGACCCAGCCCCGCCCCCTGACCCAGCATGGCCCCGCCCACTTCCAGGGCACCGGTTGTTGGGCCAGGCTGGGCCCATCACTGGTTTAAACCATCTCTTCCTCCCCCTAGGCCTGATCCTCCCCATTGCACTCCCCTGCTGCCACTTTTTTGGGGTTCCCAAAGAAGTTGGGGATGCATTTGAATCAGGATTGGAGCATGGGGTGAGTTCTGACAGCCAGAAATCATTCTCACTCACAAAAATTTATGGAGCAGAGGTATCATAAGCTGATGCGCTCCAGGAAATATTGACAGATGTGTCACTCTCCAAATACCACTGCCCTTCTCTGCCTGAGCACATGCCAAGTGACACATGCACAAAACCTTCATGCACTACCGTAAGCAGCAACTGGGAAAGGGGGCGGTTGGGTGCAGGTTGTAGAACAGTCCCTGCCATCTAGCCATCAACCTTCTCAAACCAGTTGTTCCCATTGCTTTGATGGATGGACCACTTTGATATTGGGTTGCATTCAAAGGCTCCTTTCATTCAAACCCCATCCCACATGTCTTCATGTTGCATGGTGGTGGTGAAGGCTTTCTGTACCACCTAGTGGGTCACAGCCCACAGTTTGAGAAGCCCTGCTCTAATATTAATAATAAAATATATGTTAAAAAATACTATGATAGAAAGCAAGAAGGCAACATGCCCAATTTCATGTATCAATTTCTTCTACTAAATTATAGCAGAACTAAATGTCTACATGCCAAAATCTTCTTCACAGCATACATTTACACTTAAAGTAGCTATGAGAATAACTTCTGTTTAGATGGAGACTGATCAATCTTAAGTATCAAATGAATACTTAATCAGTTCCACACAGTTGGAACGAACGAGAATTGGATAGCTGAATACTAACTTCTGTTAACATCCAGCATCTCCATGAAACATGTTTTGCGTGTTACATATGTGAAAAGCAACCTTCTATTTAATGTCATCTGCTCCAAATTATGCAATTATGGTAAAAAATCTGTACCAGATCACATGTTTTTCCTTAGGATTCTAATTCATGCATTATTTAAATTTTTTATGACTTCCAATTGACAGATTGATGAAGTTCTTCATTTATATATTACATTCTACAAGTGAGAACCTCACTGAAGAATTAAAATTAGATCCATCTCACACTGGTGTGCCACGAATAGTCTGCAGGTGTGCCACAAACATTTGGGGAAAAGGATAATTATTAAAAGGGTTAATGGGGGTTTGAGCTCTCCACCTCCATCATGGTCTAAAAATGGATGGTTTGTTTAACAATTTTAGCACATTTTCAGTGTGCCCTGAGATGAAAAAGGTAAAAAATAACTTCTTTATGGTATTTTTCCTACCTTAACACAAGAGCAATTAACTCTTTTATCAGGAATCAGGAGGTTCATTAGATATTTATCAGGGCTCAACATATGTACTGATAATTGCCCTTATATCCCAGAATATCCCAGAATCTTCTGCAACATTTAGGAGTTCTACAGTAGATGCATAGAAATGTGTGAGATTTCCTCTGTCAAAACTCTTTTTTTAACCTGCACGCATGAGCATTTTGAGGATTTTGAGCATGTCAATCCATGGCCAGCCCATGGCATGGAAAACAGCAAGTACATGCAAGTCCTCCCTGAGCACGTAATGTGCTATTCCTACCTGTGGCTGACCCCATATATACATATGAAATTGGAACACATGGTTGATTTACTGCTTTAATGTACTTCTTGGCTTGGGGGCCAAGGACCTTCTTTTCCATATGATTCAGCCTGCACCTGTTCTCCTGCGTGTGCTGATGTTATCAAGATTGGGTAGGCTGCAACAACCATTTCGGCAGAACAAGTTTGAGAAGTCTGAGAAGAGGTCATTCTGGGAAAAGGATTTGGGGATAAGATCCAGGAAAAAGCCACTATTTCCAGATCCACCACCTCATTCTCCAGAATCCTCAGGTTCCTCTCCCAACAAGCCTCCCACAACAAAGCTGGGCCTGAACCATCAGTGTGAAAGTGAGACTGTTCTCTTGTGCTTCTAGACTGCTATCATACAGAGCAAAGTGCATGGGGTACGTGGCAGTGATTCAGAAAAGCTTTTAGGGTACTGATAAGCTGTTGGTAGAGTTGGCCATGGATGGGACATGGCAGTGATGGGATTCAAAGAAATTAACAACCAATTCTATGCCCATCTGACAGCCACTTTTAAATGACTATTTTTAAATTTTATATGTCCTATATCTCATTAACAACCAGTTCTGTATAGTAGGTGCGAACCTGCTGGAGCCCATCACTGGGACATGGGTGCCCTATATGTGGCAGGGGGACAACAGCCAAGCTTTCACACCATTTGCTGTGACACCACAACAGGCATTGATAGGATTGAGACCTCTGTCTACCAATGGTCTCTTAGAGGGTTCTCAAATCTATGACTTATGATTTTGATGAATTCCAAACTGGATGAATGGAACTCTTACTTTTTCCTATACATTTTTGCAAACATTAAAAAAGTCTCTGAAGGCTAGTTTTTAATATGTTTTTTTTAAAGAGTTTTATAAATTCTCTTTTTTAGGTCACCTATTATATCTTTTCCTGGTAACAGTAAATAACAGTAACAGTAAATAAGTAGCAAGGATGTTTGCATTTGTAGGTGGAGAAGGCCCCATAGTGGCCAAAAGTAGGAACAGATCAGAGCAGGATATATGAGTGATATGTGAGACCAACACATTTTCCTGACAAGGAAAAAAGATGTTAACATACAATGTGTATCTACTGTTAATTGTACTCAAAGTTATATACATGGGATTTTGTGGAATGCCTTAATGTAAATTTCTATCTAGATTCAGAAAAACAGAAGTATCACATATCAAGGTTAATTAATGTCTAAGCCTCTGTGGATTTATTTAGATATGTTTTGTGCCTGTTAACATAATACTCACTGTCAGGGGTGTCACTAGGGTTCGCATCACCCGATGTGGGAGGCCAGCGCGTCACCCCCATACATTGGTCAGGGCAACAATATGAATGGTGGGCATGGCATGGTTATGTGCCATTGCCCCACCTCCACTGGTTTTTTTAACCATACAGTTTAATAAAGTGGTTTCTTTCACTGCATTCTGCTGTAAATTGCAAATTCAAAGGTGTATTACATGATGGGATTATTTCTACAAACCATAATTTTAGCCATTTAGTTCACATGCTGCCACCCCCTTCAAGGGAGCCCCCTTTTCTAATGCCCTTGTAATGTCCCTGATTGGAACCATTTTGGAAGTCTTATCCTCTCCTGAACTGACCTTCCACTCCAGCTAAGGCATGCCTGCTTACTCACCAGTAAACACAGCTGTGCGGTTCACATCTATTTTCAATGAATTTCAATGCCATCATCAGGGACCAACTTCTGGGGTGATTTGTGGAGGCTGTGTTCATTTGATCAGGACAATTCTAGTGTCCTTAGATTCCTCTAAGCCTGCCTTTTCCAATAAACGTTTTCCTACTCACGTGTAAAGCCACAGTATGGGTCACTTTCACTTTCCATAGAGTTCAGTGCACATTTTTAGTTTTTTGGCCATAACTTTTGATAGGAGGGAGATGCTTCAAAAACAATTTTTGCATTGGATTCTGCTCTCCAATACGAATCCAATAGTATATGACACGATAGGGTTTGAGGTTCCATCATGAAGTTCCAATTTTAGGTCTCCCACTGCATGTCACCCTGTTTGGGGCCATCACTTGGTGCGGACCGCACCACCCTAGTGATGCCACTGCTGACTGTAAACATTATCCTGTACGCTTTATGAGCCTCTCAATTTGTTCACTTTAATGTGCTGCAGGTTTGACTACCCTTGAAAGCAGTTTGGAAACTTAAAGGGATCCCGAGTCAGCAAATTGATGACTTCTATCTGACGACTATGACATCAGTAATGATTCTCTGCAATGTTCACAGGCCATCAATTATTTCCAAGCTGAGTTCAAGGTAATATCGTATTTAATTTGCAGCACAATCCAGAGCAACTAAACTGTCCACATAAGAGCCCTTGGGTTGCCCTATCTAACACTAGGTTGGAGCAACTGCAAGATGCTCTACCCTAGTTACTCTGGAAGAGGCTTGGGGCAGAGCAAGGCAAGATAGGGTGCCCTAAGAGAGGTGGACCTGCTCTCCCCTAACTGGGGCAGCCTAGGCAGCTCAGGAGAGGCTTGTTGAGGGCATGTTTAGCATTGCTTAGGTCAGAGCAGTTACTCTGTATCCAGAGCCTGTTTCCAAGGCAGAAATGCCCTCTTCCAGCCCTCAGAGTTATACCACCTCAAGAGCAGGTATAGTAATGAGTAGACCCATAGGGGTCCATAATAAGGCCTGAGTAAGAATGGCAATGTTGACCAAAAATCTGAGTTCTTGGCCAGCGTGGCTACAACCCCTGCCTCTCAACCTCAGGATATGGAACACCTACGGCTGCCCACAAACCTCAGGATACAGCAGGCCACTCCAAGAAGCCCCTTGTATTCACTGTAGAATGTACTGGCATCTCATCAGGGACTCCTTATAAGGCAGACACCCAGTGGCGTCACAAAACTGGTGCAGCTGGTGTGGGCCGCACTGGGTGACACACTCCATATGGGGTGAGGCGCCGGAGTAGTTTGACTGTCCTTTGGCAGGCCCAGGGCATCAGTGCACCCATTCAGGCGGATTAGCAGCCAGAAGATGCCACTTGTCCTCGGAGCTGGCCCGAACGGCCAGCTGAGGTGCACTGTGCAGAAACACACAGAGCATGCTGAACAGCTTCAGAGGACACTTCCTTAGAGCGGAGGAAGTCTGTGCCTCAGTACGGCCATTCAGCCTCACTCAGGAGGCGGAGTGGCAGCCGAATGGCTTTAGAAGAGTACTGCACAGGCACCAACTCTGACACCTGCACAGTCTCCTCTGAAGCCGAAAGTCTTCAGAAAAGTACTGCGCAAGTGTCAGAGATGGTGCCTGTGCAGTACTCTTTCTGAAGCCAGTTGGCTTCAGAAACAACTGCGCAGGTGCCAACTTTGGCGACTGCGCAGTCCAGGTAGGGGGTGTGCGCATCCCAGGGGTGACGCACTGACCTCCGCACCAGGTGATGCGTAGAGTTGTGTCACCACTGTAGGCACCACAGCTGTTCCTTGTTCAGTGTGATCTGAGGGGTGTCTCCTCAGGAGCAAGTCCTCCCCATGTGTCAATTACTTAGCATGCTCTGGAGCAGTTAGGGCAGCCCAAGCTTCCTGACTCTCTGGATGCAGCATAACTTTCTGTTCTGGATACAGAATAGTTAGGAGAGAGCAGTTACGGCAGAGCAGGCTGAACTTGCTCTGGATTGTGCCCATAATGTGCCACTGAATCTAATGCGCACCCAAATTTTAAAAAAGCTTGAGATTAAAAAATTGTGTACTGGCGATTATAACACACAGCTGCAAACTAGGGACAAAACAATTTTACCACATTAAACAATGAGATATATGACAACAATAATATGACAATGGGTTCCAAACATGTTATAATTTTTACCTAATTGCACCAAGTAATAAAACCCATACAATGGGTTTATGCTACATTTTTGTAATGGGGGGGGCACCAGGTGGGTGGGGGGCACCAGACACACATAAACACACAAACATGCAGCATGCACACACTCACACACACTCCTTGCACTCAGTCACAGACACACATAAACACACACACACACAAAGCATACTAGCTAAATGTACAATACTAGCTAAATGTACCCATGTTGCAGGAGTACAATTTCAAGAATATTTATGTGCCTGGGCACACCCTCACTCCCCATGCAGCATTCCCCCGTGCAACAGCTGCCCTCCCCCCGTGCAACACCTGCAACACCGTGCAACACCTGTGCAGCACCACCACCCCCATGCAACATGAACCCCATCTCTTGTTAGCAGGGCTGGGGAGTAGCGGTGATTTGGGGGTTATTCCTACTCCAAAGTAAAATATTTTTTCTTAGTGTTATTCCTTCTGATTAATGTTATTCCTACACCTGGAATAAGAAAATTGTTTTGCACCGCCTCCAACCAGCCCTGCCTCCTGCACAGCCCCACATGGCCACCTGCTGCTTACCACCACCACAGCCCCCTGCAGCCGCAACAGTCCTCCTTCTGGGACCCTGAACATTTGCAAGGTGCTTCCAAAGAGCACCTTGCAGGAGGGCCTTCCAAGCACTCCAGCAGGAAGCTGGGAGCCTGCACAGCCTGAAGGTGAATGTTTTGGTGTGTGTGTCTGAGGGCATGCTCTGTGTGTGTGTGTGTTTATGTGCCCATTCTAATAATGAAGCACACAGCAAAGAACTGAGCAATGTTGCTTTCAGTTGATTTTAGATAAATAAAAAGATGTAGATCAGTTTTTTGCATAGAGTTATTATTTGTTTGAAAACCCTGATGATAAATTGATGTCAGAGAAGTCTGAGTGAGTGCATGCTGTGTGTGAGTGCATGCTTTGTTGTGTGTGTGTGTGTGTGTTTATGTGTGTCCGTGACTGAGTGCAAGGTGTGTGTGAGTGTGTGCATGCTGCATGTTTGTGTGTTTTTGTGTGTCTGGTGCCCTCCACCCACCTATTGCCCCCCACCCAGACTTGTCCACTCACCCATCCACACTCTAACATAAGTACTACTGCTTTTGGAGGAACTTGGGTCAGAATCATGTATGTTAAAGTCACTTGCATGTGTTGTGTTGCTGCAAATTGCTTTGAGGGAGTCTTACATATCTGGGTCAGAATCATTTATGTTAAAAGATTTCAAATTTTAAAGGAGTTGAAATTAAGTAAAGGAAACCAATACAAGTATTTTTGCTTTATTTTTAGCATGTCCTTCTTTTGTCCTACATTTTTGGGATGTCCTACATTTTTTTTAAACTGCGTAGGAATTTTGGCTTGGGGACAGGAATTTTGGGGAAATTGGCAGGGAATTTTGTGTTTGGCCACCCTGGGTTAATTCCACCAATAGTATATAGACATTCAATGATAACCAAACTTTAAAGACCTTTATTTGGACAACTCCTTTTCCCCAAAATGAACACTAGATGGCAGAGAAGAGCTACTCTAAAGAACTACTCTAAAGAGCCCATTCTAATAATGAAGCACACAGCAAAGAACTGAGCAATGTTGCTTTCCGTTGATTTTAGATAAATAAAAAGATGTGGATCAGTTTTTTTTGCATAGAGTTATTATTTGTTTGAAAACACTGGTGATAAATTGATGTCAGAGAAGACAAATGTGGTGGGGGCCATAGCAGCAGCCCAATCCAGTCATTGAGGGACACCAACATAACTTCACTAAAATACTTGCGTGACAGCTCCACAATTCTCATTTGCCCCTATATTCACCATCCTATAGTGCAGGGGTCTCCAAACCCCCGCCCAAGAGCCAGATGTGGCCCTCGGCAAGCCTCAATGGAGCCCCCAGCAAGTCCCCTCTATTTGGTACTTGGGCAAGCCTTGTAATCCACTCCAATACATTCTTATCCGTAAATTTATTCACATTTGAAATATAAATTAGTTTTCTGACCCCCCAACACATTGTCAATGAGATGAGGTGGCCCTCCTGCTATATTGCCTAAACATTATGTTTGCCTATGGCAAAAATTATAGTTGATACTGGGGATGCACATCTTTCATACAGCATTTGTTCATGGGGAAGAAAAAATGAGCCCACGAGACCATTAAAAACTTAAAATAGAATTATTTCTTGAAACAATCATTCAAATAAGCACAGCTTTCTCCCTGCATAGCATATTACATCAACCATACTCATAAGTTCAAATAAAAATGTAAATAACAAATATGCTCTTTCCCATCACTAATGATGCCTTTACCCCAAAGAACTGTAAATTCAGTATTTCATTATTTCAAACCAGTACTCTATAAAACCTATACTATATGAATATTTCACAACTTATTTAGCTCAAACAACATGCTCAGCACTAAGCAAAAAGTATATATAATTAAAATGAGAAAGAGTCTGGCATTTTTTAACAACAGCTGCTCTCAACAGTAGCACTGAGTGTCTCAATATTGCAGTGCTTTTGAATTCAATATGATGCTAGTATGTCTGGTACAATCCATGCATTGTGTAAAAACACTCCTACTGGTATAAATACCACTTCAATGTACAATAGCTAATGAGAGTATGAAAGAGTTCTTTCAAGACTCTATTAAAGTCATTCATGGGAATACAAACCCTGCATTGATTGAAGATGCTCTATCCTGATGCTCTACACATGAATCACTTTCACTGGCAATATATCAACACCTTCACAAATATGTGATAACATCAGTCTATAAGATTCTATCGTTATATGACCTTGGAGATAGCACAGTTCTTTTCATCTGTGTGTGGTTCCTATGGCCAGTATCACTGTTCATGTATATACAGCAGTTGTTATTGTTATTAAGAATATTTTTATGCCACTTTTCAACAAAAATGTATCTCACAAAGTGCTTTGGATAGCAATATTAATCCATAAATTTAAAGGGCTCACTGTCAAAGAGGGAAAATTGTTCTCTGCTAAATATGAGGTCACTGCTTTAAAAGGTATTCTTTGCCCAATTAGTAGGGTATCCTTTGCTTTCTGACAGTTCATTTTCAGACAATCCTCTCTTTCAACACCTTTCAGTTATACCCAGAACTCATTCATTCAATGCACATTTTTCTCTTTCAACCGCTCTTTGCTGTTCTAAAGTCCAAAATTGTCCTCTCCCATGTTGTAGCTCCTGGTCAAACCCAGTAATTGGATTCAAAGAAATTAACAACCGGTTCTATGCCCATCTGGCAGCCACTTTTAAATGACTATTTTTAAACTTTATATGTCCTATCTCTTGTTAGCAACTGGTTCTATAGAGTAGTTGTGAACCTGCTGGAGTCCACCACTGGTCTAACCCTGTTCCCGAAGGTGTTGATGAGAATCCATATGCAGAAATCATTATGTGGCAGCAGGAATTTGCAAGATAAAAGGGGCATTTGCCATTTGCTAGCTAAAAATAGCACTGGAAGTAACATTTATAAACTAAAAAAGATGGAGTTCCACTTTTCAGCAGTTTTCACTTTTGGAGGTCTGTTCCCTAACCTGTGCAACAAGTGGAGATGCCTATATATGAGCAATACCTTTGACAGAGCAGGTGATACATTCCTCCAAAGTTCAGTGTTCCCTGAATCTAGGAAAACAGTCCTAATGTTGTGTTTGACTGATCTAAGTCACAAACATTCCATAAAGTACGTTTGTGATTATTTCCAAGTAGGGGAGGCCAATGCAATGATGAGATCTAGCCTTTCCATGCCACATCAGGCTCACAATGGGTAACTATCTGCAAGTCTTGGCAGACAAGCATGGGGAGGTTAGCAGAAGGGTGGAACAGGAACATTCTGACGTATGGGGAGGGTGACCCTGTATGCCATCCAGGCCCAGGAGGGTGGGGTAGGGCCAGTCTCTGACACTAGAGCTGCAATCCTAAACAGACTTTCCTGGGAGTAAGACCCATTGAACACAACGGGACTTACTTTTGAGTAGACATGGTTAGGATTGTGCTCTTACACTAGATGCTAACCTCCCTCCTGAGCAGCTGACATTACACTGTGTTGCCTGGATCTGTGCCAGCAATTAAGCTAGTCCAGGTCTGAGCAGCCCCATTGGGGAGGCAGGGGCATTACTTGGAGTAGCAAAATATATATCCCCTTAATTTGAGTTGGCAGTCCAGCCACTTCTACACCTTCAGTGCAGGATAGGAATGGACTGCCCTTGTGTTAAGTTTATTATTTTGCATTAAGTTGTCTTTGAGAAGACTGCTTGCTTTTTAACCTTTCCCCCCTTCAGCCCACTTTTTTCTTCTCCTCTGTATTTGCGTGGAATAAAATTCCATTTTTATACATCAGTCGTCTGGTTGCTACTTCCTTTCACCACAGGGTCAAAGGATGAGAAGGGGTCCAAAATGCTCACAGCCAGTATTATCATAAAATGTCAGAAAGTTATTTTTGGAGTTTCAAAAATTTTGTCTCAGGCAAAAAATATATTCCCTCTAGGAAAAAAAGGAACCAGGACAGCAGTTGAGTAAACACACAAATTGGCTGAAATCCACATTGAAAGTTCAAGGTCATCTCCAATTTCCCATCAGAGAAGGAATGCCAAACAAACACCCCTTGGCTTTGGCTGCAGACTGTGGATGCTTTGGTCACTAAGAGAACAATCCTAACCATGTCTACTCAAAAGTATTCCCCATTGTCTTCAATGGGTCTTACTCCTAGGAAAGTGAGTAGACATGGTTAGGATTGTGCCCAGAGCCATTTAATTGTAGATGAAGGTAATCTTAATGAAAGTGATTCTTATACAGTACAGGAATGTGCACAAATTAGCAACAAATTAGCAAAAATAGCAAAATGTCTATTTTCACAGATCAGATATTAAGAATTCTGACACCTGTTGAAAAACTGAACAGCCTTATTGCTTCAACTGCTTTGCTAGGCCCACCCTTAGTGTGATCCACAAAGCCAAACAATAGCAATATATCAAGTACTGCAACATGCTTGATGAGCCTTCTTTTCACCATCTTGGGAAGGCAGCAAAATAGGACTGAGCTGCAAACACATGGCTGGTGGTCAGCTTTGTGACTGACAACTCAGCAAGCTCTCCTAGCTTGCCAGTATAAAATGTATATAGCACACACTGATCATTCAAAGTGCTTAATTTTACAAGTGGGACTTGGTATCCACTGATTTGAAGGTCTGCCTTCAAATGTCTTATAACAAGGAAAAATATTCCAAAATCCAATTTCCTATTTTTGAGTTGTGAAATAATTTTATTCCACTAGAGTACATTATTCACCTCATCTAGTGTCTGAATACAATATTCAGTATTCAGAAAAGCAGTAGTTTTCAAAGTTGGGGTCAGGAGCCCCTTCAGGGGTTGTGACTTAATTGCAGGGAGGGGTTGCAAAAAGCTGGATGCAGCCATCCTGGAATCTGGCACTGGGCACCTTTAATGTCACTACCAGCCATAAAATCACTTCCAAGGTTCCCAGACAGATTGTCATTCTCAGAAGGGGGTACCCAGCTGAAATATTTGAATACCACTGCAATTAAAGTGTCTAAATCAATGCATTCAGGGGCAACAATGGAGGAGCAAAAGTACTGCAAGAAGGGTCTTTAAACCTATTTTTCCACTGATTTGGTGTCCACTGAAATTTTTTATCCACTATGCATTTTTGAATGGATTTCCAGTGGATAATGATGCACAAGCTGTTATTATCTTGTGATTCCTACAGCTCTCTAAGGTAAGCAGTAGCATTCCCAATTCTGCAGCTGAGACAGAACTTCTTGCCTAAGGCCACCTAGTGAATTCTTGGCAAAGGTTAGATATGAACCAAGGAAGTCCTGACGCAACCCAGACTCATTACACAACACAGTTCTAATCTGGCTTCACCAAAACAGCACTTGGAAGGCACTATTTATCACAGTAAATGCACCACATGAGCATAATGCTTGGATATACACTGCTTCTTTTTTATGGGTGAAGTCAATTAGAATTCAAACTATAGTTTTCCCTCCATAATTTTTTTGAAAGCATAGGGGTGGCAGTCAGGTTTGAATTATCACTCAAATGTATAACTGAAAAGGGGTGGCATTTAGTAGTCCCCAAGAGAGTATAAGGCAAGTTACTACCCATTCTGTGCGGAAACTTGGAACTGAATCAGAGTTGAATCACTGGGCAAAAATCACTGCTGAATCATTCTGCTTGAGGTTAAGAATGCTTCCAAGGCATTCTTTAAATAAACCCTGTTTCATTAGAAGAACTGTATTGTATCCATGTCACTCCTTCCCTAATTTCTGGTGGAGTGCCAAGACAAGACTGGACTCAGGGTTGAGAACCTGGGAGTGTCCCTCAACTTTTCACTTGAGTTTGTTGTAGCATATGTGGTGAAATAGGAGTATAGCTATGTTGACTTGATGTATGTTGGGACAGGAGAATGTGTTATCTCAGGGGTCTCCAAACCCTGCCCCGGGGGCCAGATGTGGCCCTCGGCAAGCCTCAGTGCGGCTGCCAGCAAGACCCCTCTATCCGGCCCTTGGGTGTGCTTGTAATCCACTCCTATACATTTTTACATGTAAAATTATGTAATTGAATTTAAATTTGAAATATTAATTCAAATTAATATTTTCCAGAGTGTCAGAGAGATGATGTGCCCCTGCTGCCAAAAACATTGGAGGCCCCATCTGTACAGGATGAACTCTAGTGGGCACTTACTATGAAGATAAAAATGAAGGATTTTAATCATTTGGACATAACAGAGAAATGCTGGCTGACTACCAAAGAGTAAGAAAATCTTAAATTTATTAAGCCATTGAAAAGAGTAAAAATAAACTAACTCTCTCTCTCTCTCTCTCTCGCTCTCTCTCTCTCTCTCTCATATTTTACACCATTTAAAACAAAGCTCTGGCCTGGGTCTTTGTGCGATAATTCTATCTGGGTGAAAATATGGAAAAGTTTACCTAATGCATATGAGCCAAGCTTCTGTAGAAATAAATGATGTTATATTATTACAAAGCACTCAGGCGTCTGTTACATTTCTCCCCTCTATGGAAAATCACTCTCCTTGCCCTACTAAGGCTTACCATTTAAGGCTGCAGTCTTCAGGCTACATTCTTTGCAAGAGCCTGGTTGCTTTCACCAGTGCTTTGCCTTTGGAACTCATAATTTGAGGGTCGTCCTTTTAAATCTAGCTTTTACTACCAGGTTTTTGCTAGACAGTGTGTTTTGATCCAGAAATAAAGAATTCTATGAATGCAAGCATAGATTTAGGATTCAGTCTAGTCTTTAGCTATGGTTTCAGAGCATATATGCTAGTTGTACGGCCCCAGCAATCCATGGCACACACTAGTAGACATGTCAAAAGTCTTTGACTTTGTTTTGTTTCTTTTTCAAAGGACAGCCCTTCTGGGAAAAAAAGACATTTCAACTTCATACCTCAAGTTATGCTTATCAGCCCAGCAAATTGAAGCAATTTTCCTCTCTGACTAGAATAGGCTTGTTGGCCTGATTAACTGGCTGCACAAAATAGTTTAGTTGTACTGGCGAGCAAGTTGCTCTTCCATTCCTGGCAGTCTCTGAAACACACTAGTAGATAAGAAGCACTTCTTGTTTAATCATCTGATTGCAAAATGAATGAAAGCCTTATGGAGCAGTCCTATTCCAGCCATCAGCAACATGACAAGCATGCACATTGGCACAAATGTTCCATCAGGCACATTGCAGCAGCACAGATTATGATGGTTCTGGTGAAAAGGCTTGCACCAGCATGCTGGTGACACTTCAAGGCCTGTCCCAACAGAAAAGGTAGGGTCTCAGTGGGCTAATGGGGGAGGGTGAAATGGGTAGGGAGGAAGTGTAACTATAGGAGAGGAGGACAGAAAGAGGAGTAGATCAGTCCCAGGAGGATGGTGGGAACAGAAATAGAGGACCCTACCATATCCTATCCACCTTCCCTAACCTGATTCCCAACACACAGCTGCCCCAATTTGTGCCAGCTATTTTGCTGGTGTAAACCTGACTAACCCTGTAGCAGTTACAGGGAGTTAGGGGACAAACATCCCCTTCCGTTGGGAAAACTTCTAGCAGTTTCTCTTCCTTGGTGCCCCTGCATCACAGTACTTAAGTTAGGATTGGGATGCCCAGTGTGATTGGGCATTTTTACACCTTTTTTTGAAAGTTCTAGATTAGTCAGTAGTCTTTTTATTTATATAGGGCATTAAAGTTATTAAGGGCACAGTCCTAAGAAATTTAAGACAGCCTAACTCACCTGGCCTATCTTTCCATGATGGTGTGGGGAGGTCAGCGTTTGCCAGTGCATTATCCTAACCACTACCACCGCACAGGAATGGGGCAGAATTGCCTTACAGCATTTTTTTGACACCCCCAGTCAGCACAGGATTTGTGCCGGGCCTTAAAACAGCTTAAGAGAAGATTTGGATTACAGCCTTATTTATTCAAAACAATATCATTTGGATCATGAGTACAAAATGCCATGAGTTTTCAAAGTTCCTTCTCTCATGGAGCCAAAACCCCACATGATCCTTGACTCAAATAATTCAGAGTACAGTATTTTCCTTTAATTAAAAGCAACTGTGAAGAAGAGAATTGGATCAGAATCGGGAGAATTATTTTTCCCATGCTATTTCCTCATTTAAATCTCATTCATGCATCCAGTGTTTGCTATGCTAGGGTAAAAAGTCAGATATTGAAAAATATGTACAGTATGTCATTCTTTCCCTTCAACTAACAGATGCTGTTGGTTGGCGGTGGTGGAGAAAGGATGTACTGCACCGGTATTTCCTTAGCACTGCTATAGACCTAATGGAGAGCACAATCCTAACCATGTCTACTTAAAAGTAAGCCCCATTATGTTCAATGGGTCTTATTCCCAGGAAAGTATTTTTAGGATTGCAGCCTTAACTGCCTAACTTCAATGCCTTTAAGTAATAAAAAGGTAATACTTTTAACTGCCTAACCTCAATGCCTTTAAGTAATAAAAAGGAAGATCCAGTCACAGATGACTTCAATTATACATGTAGTACAACAACAACCTTCTTACCCTAAAACTAACCCTTTGTTCCCAGCTTCTGATCAAGAAATTATTCTCTAAAATTATTAAAACACCCAATAATTAATTTTCTCCCTTTACATATGGGCCTTTTATTAATAAGTAATCTTGGATGTAGCAGAAATATCATTTTTTTCTCCAAGATATGTACCAGCCACAAAAAGACACTCTCTCCCAGACCCTTTGCTCTGGTTTTGAATGAACAGGAGGGGAGTGAGAGTCTCTCTGGGGAGGGAGGTCCACAAGCACTTGCCCACACTTGCCTTTTTATCCACCACCCATGTGGCACACTTCAAGGGTGGCAGAGTGGCAGGATTTGGACAGCAGGGAATCATGTGCCACCCCAGGGTATTGGAGTGTAAAAGATCATGACCATTTCTATCTTCATTATATTTCCTGATCAATTTTATCCTCTCAATGGAGCTGTAAAAATGTGTTGCTTAACCTCCTGGAAAAGTGATATTTTTTGATTCAAGGAGTTTGCAACTTGTTCGAAAAGTACTTTTTGTTATTCATAGTTGAAGAAGATTCCAATGTGACATAGGCTGCTATCCTAAAGACACATTCTTGTGAGTAAGACCCATTGAACACAGTGGGGCTGACTTTTGAGAAGACATGGTTATGACTGTGCTATTAATATCTGTTTTCCTTGCTTTGCACAATGGGTGATCCAATGAAGTGTGTAGCTCTCTGGCTCAAGCAAATCCCCCACCCTGTTCTCCTTTATCCATTGACTATGGCTGCAATCCTAACCACACTTTCCTGGGAAACTATTGAACACAATGGGACTAACTTTTGAGTAGACATGCTTAGGATTGCACTGTTTGCCTGTCTGCATGATTTTTTCAGTACGTCCTGTAGGCGGGAGAACTTATTCAACTAGGTCATTCCCAAGCTAACATCTGGAATATGGAGCCCAACAGTCACTCCTTTTGTTTTGCTAATGAAATTAGCAGCACAGAAACTCTCAGCAACTCCTGCCTTTATGCAGGAAGTAAGATGTGGATTTAGAATTAACCTAATGTTCTTGGCAGTCAATGTCACTTTTCTGTGGGCAGAAGTCCAAACCAAATTTTCGTTACTGTACAAACAAAAAAGGACAAATGGCTACAGTACAAGATTTATGATTTATAACTTTATGCATGATTACAATTTCACATCAAACTCCATTCTAAGCTAGACAAGCTGGCATATCACACCAAACAACTGAAAATGACAGGAAAATTGGGTGGCTGTAGGTGTTCAATTCTTAGTCCCAAAACTTGTCCAGGACAATGAGAGCTATTTCAGACAAGTTGGTTTGTGAACAACAAATGTATAGCCATTATGCAATAATGTGCAAGAAGTAAATTGTGCAGTGATGTACAAGGAGTAAAGGGGGACCAGGAGCCAAAGAGGATTTGAACATGCAGAAAATGTCCCTCTGGTATAACTGCTGAGAGGGGGGCAGAACTTAAGCTGTGCTGTTCCAGTGATGGGATTCAAAGAAATTAACAACCGGTTCTATGCCCATTTGGCAGCCACTTTTAAATGGCTATTTTTAAACTATCTCTCTCCTATCTCTCATTAACAACCGGTTTAACAACTATCTCTCTCCTATCTCTCATTAACAACCGGTTCTATAGAGAGGTGCAAACCTGCTGGAGCCCACCACTGGGCTGTTCCTCTATTGCAGGGTGTCCGAACACCAGCCTGGGAGACAGATGTAGCCCATTGGCCAGCCTCAATGTGGCCCATGGCAAGACTCCTCCATTCAGTCCTCAGGCAAGCCTTGTAACCCCTGTAACTGTCTTTAATACACTCATATATGTACATTTATATAAATTTTTCACATTTGAATAATGTCCCCTGGACATCACAATAATGTCCCCTGATACAGTGTCAAGGAGATGATGTGGCCCTCCTGCCGAAAGGTTTGGACACCCCTGCTCTATTCACATTGGATTTGAAGAACATTAGTGTTGTCTTACCAATCATTTTTATTTGCACAATTTTTTAGGAGTAAACACCTCCAAGCAAACACAGTAGAATTTACTTCTGAGTAACAGAAATGACACTGTTCACAATATAGTACTTGAAAATAATCTTTCCAAATCTAACTTAATTGTAACTCAAAAGCTTTGCATAGCATACTCTTCCGCACACACGAACTGGCACTGCCAAACAAACTTGATATCAGGGGCATGGTATCCGAGCTACCAGTATGACATGCAGAAATATATTCTTAATAGGGATTCAGTTTTTTAAAATAAAGAATAAAGTGCAATCTTGAACATGTCTACTCAGAAACAAGTCCCATTGTGTTCAAAGTACTTACTCCCAGGAAAAAGTGATTAGGATTGCAGGCTAACCCTACAATCCAGAGTAACTACGGGTGCACGTAAGAGACATTACGTGTACCCATAGTTACTGCAGCACCTAGTGAAAACCTATGGGAAATTCATTTTGCAATCCAGAACAAATTGTTCTTACACCGGAGCAAGGACTTCCCATAGTTACTCTGGATTGCACCCTTTGTCTACCTTCTTCAGCATACATTTGGTAGTCTTGCCCTGGCTTGCAGAGTTACGGCACACCTTTCAGACAAAATATGTGTGATAAGGTTATAGAATCCAGCCTTTGGGCTATTTTTTCATCCTTTGTTTTCACAACTGAGCATTGCAAAATTGCCTGTTCTTATTTATAGTAATTTTTTAAAAAGAAAATGTGAAACAAATAGTTCATAGTCTAAAAAGAGGAACACTGACATGACAGGTAATGTTAAAAATCAACTGAATATTTTCCTTTGAAATTCAGTGTTTATAGTAGCTGTGTATATTCTGAGATTTTCTGCATTGGTACTGATGTTTTGTTCCCGTGACATGGAAAATTGACAATATCAGGAGTCTTCCCTGTATACATTCAGCTGACATTAGGGAGACAACATCTGGATAAAATAAAATCCAGAGCTAAAGTTCCTCAGCACAGCAAACCATTATTTATTTTACGATACAGAATTGCATTGCAACATTTCAAGCAATGTTGGCTTCCAAAGGTGCTTAAAATTTAGATTCAAACAAAAGGACAATATGATTGGGCAAAGGTTTCTTCCAACTGCAGGCAGTAACTAGTATGGAGGGTTCTAGTCCCCCCCCCCAACAAAGGAGGTAGCAGAAAGAGCTGCACAGAACCACAGAAGTACTGCTTTAATCTTCAACCATTTCTGAAGGAAGGAGTAAAGGCCCCAAAACATGAGTTTTCCGAGCACTTCCCCAGATCTGCAGTACTCCCAGCCTCCATTCTACCCCATCTACTCCATCTCTCTCCTGCCTCGTTCTGTCTCCTCTGCTGAGACACCTACCTTTGTAGGTCTGATGATGAACCTCCAGCACTGTCACTTCATGTGGCAGTGCACCTAAAATGGCCATTACTGGAGGCCATTTTACAACAGTGTTCCACTGTCATAAAGGATTGAGCCATAACATATTTACTTCATTGTAACAGAAGGGGAATATCTTTTTACTCCACAGGAAATACTCCTTCTTGGTAATACTTGTGAGGGAATGGCAAGGTGCTATTTGCTTTAGGACAGCAGTCTCCAAATTGGAGACAACTGTGTCCCAAAAAAGACCTTACTGTTCCACCATGTTTCTTTCAGGGTGATCCTGGCCACAGGATTCTGAGCAGACACACCCAGTGGTGGGCTTCATGGGGTTCTCACAGGTTCTATAGAACCCTTTGCTAATAAGCGCCTGGTTCTGAGAACCGGTTACTAATGGGACATAGAACCTGTTGTTAATTTATTTGAATCCCACCACTGGTCACACCTATTGCCCAACATCACAGATGTTTGTGCTGAAGGATATAAGGGCAGAGGTAAGTAACTGTCCAGAGCATTTCTGTGCTAAGATCAGCTTGAAGGAAACATGGCACCACAGTGGAACAGTAAGCTTTGGTCATGGGAGGGAAGGCTTTTTTCAAACCCTGAATCCAGCCTGCGGACCAAGGTTTGATGAACCCTGCTTTAGGGGAATGATTGCGGCTTCAAAAACTAGTACCTGTCTACTTGTTGGGAACTCATGGAACTTGTTGGGAACTTCATGGATGGGAACTCAAGTCTGAGGCTCTAACTTGAGACACAAAAAACAGGTATTTTGTGGGACTCTCAAGTCATGGATGCTAAAGACTTGGGGCTGACTCATGACTTGTGACAGTGATTTGGAAGAGACATGACTCAAGTCAACATTCCTGTGGGTATGCTTGTGATTCTGTTTTATGTATGTCAAGTGGGTATGCTTGCAACTGTTTTATTTATTTTTTGTTCCTTTTGCAATGCAACTTGTTTCTAAGAATGACTCAGATTCAAGTCAGAATGACTTGTAAGCAGCTCAGGGTAAGTGGCAACAGGCACACATTATGACACATGGGCAGGTTGAGGCTTGAGAAAATTAACTTGAGACTTGAGCATAGTAGGGCTGTGGGTGGCGCAAGTAGCTAAGACACTGTGCTTGTTAACCAGCAGGCCAGGGTTCGAGACCTGGGTCGGCCCCACAAGACAGGGTGAGCTCCTGTCCTTAGCCCAGCTCTGCAACACCAGCTGTATCCAATTGTATTGGCTGTGCCTTTCCATTGGACTAATTCAGTGGCGTGGAGAGGGGGGGTCTGCTGCTTGGGTAACAGGCTATCCTCCATAACAATCCAACCCAGGCTTTCATGCTTCATATGCAGCGTATGCAGCGCCGAGCATGATACCATAGTCTTCCAAGACTGACAGAGGCCTGCTATTTGAGCGTAGTGACTCTGGTGTATCTCTGCTTGTTTGCCCTGTGGTTCATGTACATTTGTGAATAGGAAGATATAAAATCACCATCACTCCCCAGTAGTCTGCCCTCACAAGAAAACTAATCCTGCATCTGTCCCTGGAGTCTTTTCTGCAAACTGGGGAAGGCATATTAGCACAAACTGGATACATTTCAAAGCTCAAGCTGTAGTTAGATAGTAACTACTGTCTTGTAAAACTCACATTCTTCCTTGAAATCTATGCACAAAACTGTACAAGTGAGACGTACCATCTTGAAAACCCTGTTGAAGAATTTACAGGGGTATTCAGAACAACAGGGGTATTTCCAAAAGCAAGTGCAAAGCAATAAACTAAAATCTATGTCATAATTAGACGGTGAATAAGGATTGCTTCCAGACACTCCCTTTAAATGCCTATTCTTGCAGTGAACTTAATAACTTGGGTCTTAGCTATGGTTATACTACAACCATGATAAGAAGCAACACCACAGAAGCTTTACTGATTAATCCTATTTGATGAACAAATTCCTGACTAAGTGCAAACAGTCTGGTATTGCCCAACTAAGGACTCAGTAAAGTGTTCTGGATTTGGTTGATGCAGCTTCACAGAATGCTATGACACAAAGCTCCTTGCATCGCACATCGCGCTTCTGCGGCTTCTGAAACTGTTGTGAATGCTGTTGTGTTCTGTTCTTAAACAGTGTGTGCTTTGAACTTACAAGCACACACAGAGCATCAGCTGTGGGCTAACTGCTTCACTAAGAGTAAAGAAAACATTGACAGTGTGTTCTCAACTGTGCAGAGACACATACACAAAAACCCCTCTTTCCAGATTATCTGTTACTGCATGTTTTATACTCGTATAATCTGATTTTACAAATTGCTGCAAATTATTGGTAATTGTGTAAGAGCACAATTCTAACCATGCCTGCACAAAAGTAAGCCCCATTGTATTTAATGGGTCTTACTCCCAGGAGAGTGTCTTTAGGACTGCAGCCTTAGAGCACAATCCAGAGCAAGTTCAGCTTGCTCTGCCGTAACTGCACTCTCCTAACTATTCTGTATCCAGAGCAGAAAGTTATGCTGAATCCAGAGAGTCAGGAAGCCTGGGCTGCCCTAACTGCTCCAGAGCATGCTAAGTAATTGACACATGGGGAGGATTGCTCCTGAGGAGACACCCCTCAGATCACACTGAACAAGGAACAGATGTGGTGCCTACAGTGGTGACACGACTCTGTGCATCACCCGGTGCGGAAGTCTGTGTGTCACCCCTGGGATGCGTGCACCCACCTACCTCCACTGCACAGTCGCCAAAGTTGGCGCCTGCGCAATTGTTTCTGAAGCCAACTGGCTTCAGAAAGAGTACTGCACAGGCACCATCTCTGACGCCTGCACAGTACTTTTCTGAAGACTTTCGGCTTCAGAGGAGACTGTGCAGGTGTCAGAGTTGGTGCCTGTGCAGAACTCTTTCTGAAGCCATTCGGCTGCCGCTCCGCTTCCTGAGTGAGGCCGAATGGCCATGCAGAGGCGCGGACTTCTTCTGCTCTACGGAAGTCTCCTCTGAAGCTGTTTGGCAAGCTCAGTCTGTTTCTGCGCAGTGTACCTCAGCTGGCCGTTTAGGCCAGCTCCGAGGACGAACGGCAGCTTCTGGCTGCTAGTCCGCCTTGGAGCAGGCCTGAATGGGTGTGCTGACGCCCGGGGCCTGCCAAAGGACAGTCAAACTCCTCCGGCACATCACCCCATACGGAGCGCATCACCCAATGCAGCCCACACCAGCCGCACCAGTCTGGTGACGCCATTGGGTGCCTGCCTTATAAGGAGTCCCTGATGAGATGCCAGTACATTCTACAGTGAATACAAGGGGCTTCTTGGAGTGGCCTGCTGTATCCTGAGGTTTGTGGGCAGCCGTAGTTTGTTCCATATCCTGAGGTTGAGAGGCAGGGGTTGCACCTAGGATGGCCAAGAACACAGATTTTTGGTCAACACTGCCATTCTTACTCAAGCCTTATCATGGACCCTTATGGGTCTACTCATTACTATACCTGCTCCTGAGGTGGTATATCTCTGAGGAGCTGGAAGAGGGCATTTCTGCCTTGGAAACAGGCTCTGGATACAGAGTAACTGCTCTACCCTAGGCAAGGCTGAACATGCCCTCACCATGCCTCTCCTGAACTGCCTAGGGCAGAGCAGTTAGGGCAGAGCAGGTCCACCTCTCTTAGGGCACCCTATCTTGCCTTGCTCTGCCCTAAGTCTCTTCCAGAGTAACTGGGGTGGAGCATCTTGCAGTTGCTTCACCCTAGTGGTAGATAGGGCAACTCAAGGGCTCTTATGTGGACAGTTTAGTTGCTCTGGATTGTGCTGTAAGTGCATTAGCTTTTGGGGATATTGTTAAACAGTGGGCTAGACCGATACAAATACTTACTTGGTGCCAAGTAAGACACTCAGAGTGCTATATCTCAAATATACAAAAAGGACATAATAAAATAAAAAATGTTTTCATTGCAAACCTCAGAGTTGCATAGATCTTCCCAGTATGGCTATGAGCAACTTTCCCTACAGTCCAGAGTAACTACCAGAACACGTAAGAGACATTTACATCGACATAGTTATGGCACCACCTAGTGAAAACCTATGGGAAATTCATATTGCAATTCAGAGTAAATTGTTCTTACACCAGAGCAAGGACTTCCTGTAGTTACTCTGGATTGTGCCCTGATTATAATGAACTGATCTTCCTTCTCTTACCTCTCATCTACTTAACAGAATATTTTTTAAAGTCTTTTAGTATGAAGAAAAATGAGATGCACCAAGTTATGAGAATACCCAAAATGTTCTCTCAATACATCCTCTCAACAACAGTAATTATTCTTTATTATTAGAGAAGTTTGAAATCTAGTTCCAATGCAAGAGAAGAGATTCTGACTGGATATGAGGGAAAAAATTCCTATCAATAAGGGTGGATTGACAGTGAAACAGATTGCCAAGGAAGGTGGTGGACTGTCTTTCACTGGAGATCTTCAAGCAGAGGCTTGACAAGCACCTGTTGATGCTCTCAGAAGATTTCCTACTACAGGTGGACTGTATGACCTTGTAAGTGCTTTCCAACTTTACAATGTTATTGACAGTGTTTTTTACCTTATGCAGAAGTAAGCCTATTAAGCCCAAGTAAAACTATCTTACTTACTAGAAACAACTTTATTTATTATATATAAATTGTTTGCTATGTCCCTTTGAAATTATATATTTGATTTATATCTGGCTCTATGCCATGGAATCAGAGCAGCTTGCAGAATTTTCCCTAAATGATAACAGTCATGTTACTCATGAATTCCTTTCCACTCTTCGACCAAGAAGCTCAAAGCAACCTTTTTAGGTCTGCAATTACCCTTTGAAGAAGATTCCCGTTAAGAGAAGGTGACTGGCCCAAAGTTTTGCAATTCACTCTATGCATGAAAATGTAAGCATGGGATTTTCCAGCAAAGATTTTTTTGTCTACTGTCCCACACTGACTACCCCTATAATCCAGAGTGACTACGGGAGCATGTAAGAGACATTATGTGCACCACCTAGTGAAAACCTATGGGAAATTCACATTGCAATCCAGAGTAAATTGTTCTTACACCAGAGCAAGGACTTCCTGTAGTTACTCTGGATTGTGCCCTACATCTAAAAAGAAAGCCAGGGGAAAAAGATTGTATCAACAGGAAATACTGTACTTCATGCTCTCCTTAAATATTATTTGTTTATTTCAAACCAGGTTCATCTTTATCAGCTGAGTTTATACCACCTTGGGATGAATAATCTTGAGAATTCATAGAATCATAGAGTTGGAAGGGACCTAGTAGGTCATCTAGTCCAACCCCCTGTCCCCTGCCTGCAGCAGGAATTAGTATACCATAGATGCACACTGTTTATCTTCCAGGAATTTTTTTATTTTACAATTGTTCTTAGGCATGCTGTGTCCATGAAGAACCACCTCACATTATAAGCATAATTATGGGTGCAATCCAGAGCAAGTTCAACCTGCTCTGCCCTAACTGCTCTCTCCTAACTATTCTGTATCCAGAGCAGAAAGTTATGCTGCATCCAGAGAGTCCGGAAGCCTGGGCTGCCCTAACTGCTCCAGAGCATGCTAAGTCAGTGCCAGCTGGGGAGGACTTGCTCCTGAGTAGAACCCCCTCAGATCACACTGAAGAAGGAACAGCTGTGGTGCCTACATTATAAGGAAGCCCAGCAGTTCCTGACAACCAGTTACAGCTGCAGTTCTTCTAGTGCAAGATGGATGCTTGGAGTGGCCTGCTGTATCCTGAGGTTAGTGGGCTGCCATAGTTGTGCCATATCCTGAGGTTGAGAGGCAGGGATTGCAGCTAGGCTGGCCAAGAACTCAGATTTTTGGTCAACACTACCATTCTTACTCAGGCCTTATCATGGACCCCTATGGGTCTACTCATTACTATACCTGCTCCTGAGGTGGTATATCTCTGAGGAACTGGAAGAGGGCATTTCTGCCTTGAAACAGGCTTTGGATACAGAGTAACTGCTCTGCCCTAGGCAATGCTAAACTTGCCCTCTACCTGCCTCTCCTGAGCTGCTTAGGCTGCCCCAGTTAGGGCAGAGCAGGTCCACCTCTCTTAGGGCACCCTACGTTGCCTTGCTCTGCCCTAAGCCTCTTCCAGATTAACTGGGCTGGAGCATCTTGCAGTTGCTCCACCCTAGTGATAGATAGGGCACCCTAAGGCCTCTTATGTGCAAGGAATAGTTGCTCTGGATTGGGCTGTATGTTACAAAGGCAAGACAAAGCAACCTTAGTCATCACAAGTTCAACTAAACTTGTAGAAACTAATTATTAGGGTCCTTCTCCTTGTGCTGCTATACAGAAAGTTCATCAGGATGAAAAAGCGATCTGTGGTCACTTTAGATGTAATGGAGGGCACTTCAGGTTCACACAGCGTATTCTGACCTGTGCCTGTTTAATTTGTAATACATGAATTGACCATTGAGACATTGATTCGGCAGACAATGAGGACATCTTGCTTCATGTGTTTAGTGTAATCAGTCATGTATCAACTGCATGTGCAGTTTTCAAGCTAAGAAGATCTCAGGGCAAAGGTAAAATTCTGGATAAATAAACTTTTCAACCATTATTCTACCCAACAGCGAAATAATAAGAGCCAAACTAGATGAATACATTACTTGACCTTCTGTTTTGGGAGACTAAAAAAAATAGCATCAGCGGCCCTGAATTCAGGTCCAAGCCATGTCATGGGGAATAGGAAATTTACAGCATCGTCACCAATAACAATTTCCCCTCCAGGGGGAAACAGCCACTTAGAGAGGGTCAGTATTGCTTGGACCATGGCTTAGAGCAGTGTTTCTCAAACTGTGGATCACTAGCTAATTTCAGGTGGATCTCCATTTCATTATTATTTTATTTTTAATATATTAGACTTGATGCTATCATGGGACTTACTCCCAGGTAAGTGTGGATAGTACTGCAGCTTTTTGGAGTTTGGGAAATTTTTTAAACAAATCAGCAATAGCTTGCAAGTATTAGAAGCATTCTTCATTATTTTAAATAGACGTTAAAAATAATTATTATTGTGCCCTTTTACTTGAATTACTTGATTTGATTTTGTCATTTTGGGGCGGTGAAATTTACTGCTCAATTATCTCACTTCCAGCCATGACATCACTTCCAGGTTAATGACATCATTTCCAGTGGGTTTTGCCAGACTGTCATTCTAAAAAGTAGGTCCCAGTGGTAAAAAGTTTGAGAACTGGCTTAGAGGATGGGAGGAAGGTTAAAGAATGCTCACATGTGCCATGATGTCAATCTAGATTGAGTCACCTGCTTTTTTTCTTAGGCGCAAAATCCAGAGTAACTATGGGGAGTCCATGCTCTGGTGCAAGAACAACTTACTCTGGATTCCAATATGAATTTCCCATAGGTTTTCACTAGGTGGTGCAGTAACTACAGGTGCATGTAAAGTCTCTTACGTGCTCCTGTAGTTACTCTGGATTTGGGGGTAAGTTTTAATATAAGGGCATATCATATTTTTCAAGGCATGCCTATCTTGGTTCTCAGTACACAGGGCTCTGTCTCGGGTTTATGTGTTCCTTCTTCTCTTGTACTATAATTCCATTCTTCATTTTTTTAGTTGTGAGAAGTTTAGTTTGCTGAGGACCCTGGAATATGGAAATGGTATTTCTTTGAGGAGGCAGAGATGAAAGAAAAAATGAGATAACATTATGGTCCTTAATTATACAAAACAGCATTTGGTATACAGAACAAAACACTCTTATTTATATTCTTTTTAAAAAACATTTCTCTCAACATTCATGTAGCTCAAGTCTCATAAGAGACTCGCAAGAGACAATAAACACAAGCCAATATACTTGTATATTTTGATGGAAAAACACAATAGCAACAGTTCACTTGGGAATATACCTAATTAAAGAACAGGAGGCTACAGTGGCTCACTGGTTAAAACACGAGGGTTAGAACACTGCTTGACCGGAATTCCACTCAGCAGGTCAATGGTTCAAGACCAAGTACTACAAGACAGGTTGAGCTCCCATTCTTAGCCCAGCTCCTGCCAACCTAGCAGTTCAAAAGCATGGAAATGCAAGTAGATAAATAGGTACCACCTAGGTGGGAAGGTAATGCACCTCGGCATAAAATGCTGGCCACATGACCACATAAGCGTCTTTGGACGATGCTGGCTCTTCAGCCTAGAATGGGGATGAGCAACGATTCCTAGAGTTGGTCATGACTGGTAGTACAACCTGTTGGGGACACCTTTACCTTTCTTTTAAAAAGAACAAGCAATGCAGAACGTAGACTGCATGATTTAGACCAGCAGGAAGGTCTCTGGCAAGTTTTTTTAAACAAGGCCAGAGGAAATAACTGTGCGTGAATCACTGGAAACCTTACACAATCATCTTTGTGATTTATCAGCCTCAGCAGCTTTGTTAGAATATTTCATATAATAAACAGGAATCTTAAAAATCTTAAAAATGAGACTCACCAGAGAAAGAGACTGTATTTATAAATGCCAGTCAATGTCACATGATCTACAACACAATCTTAAGCACATTTAATTGGAAGTAAATCTTACCATGTTCAATGTGCTTACTTCCTGGTGAATTTAGGATCAAAGCCCAAGAATATTAGGGGATGAAGTTATAACGCAGAACTGAGTTACCAGAAATATGTCTAAAACTTTTCAAGCAGTGGCTACAAACTATAATGTTTCTGTCCCCTTTTGGAAGAAATTATTCTGGTTAATTTCAGTGATTGAGTTAATGCTGATGGCAACATGCTTGACATTTATAATGAACCAATCACAATTCCTTTATATTATTGACAGTACCGTCCATGGTACTCAAGCATCAGCACTTGTTGTCACACATGTGCATTAATAAGGGACATTTACTGTACCCAGGGAATAAGGGAGGCCTGTGTTGCCGTCAGCTTCAGTTGGACCCTCAACCACTGGCAGAGAGAAGGTAGATACAAGCACCATGGTAGGCACCAGGCAGCCCTCTCACTTGCAGACCATAATGGTGTAGTCCACTGCATCATTTCCTTATGGATCTAAATAAAGGTCAATGGACCATATTATTTACCTTTTACCTTTTATTACATACCATTTACCTTTAAAGCTGAGGACAGTGGTACTCAAATTGGGGGTCAGGACCCCTGTAGGGGTCATGACCGCTGGTCAGAAGGGTTCAAGAGTGTGAGATCTGATATCTTGGAATCTGGCACTGGATTTTCCTGGGACTCAATGGGACTTTCTTCTAAGTAGACATGGAGGAGCTCTGGTATCATCATGATGTCATATCCTGGCAAGTTTGCAAGGGGGTCACAGACAGATTTTTATGTTTGGAAGGGGTCCCAGGCTGAAATGCCTGAGTACCACTGGCTTAGGACCAGATTTTTTGAGGAAACATCTTCCATGAAAACCATCCAGTCCTTTGAGGATAGCTGAAGGGGCCCTGTTATTCATGCCACCTTGGAAAAATGCCAGGATGGTGGTAACAAGGAGTAGGGCTTTCTCCATGGTGGAACCATTTTATTAAAATCTCTCAGTAGAATCTAAACTTATGCCTAGCATTATACTGTACATAAAACTATACAGGTAGCATTACACCAACCTTTCAAAGAATAATTTTGTGTTCTTTTCCCTTTTGAATATGCAAGTTCTCCTCCCGATACTCAAAGCCTGGGAAACACCCAGAGGTCCACAAAAGCAGTGTGCCACCCTGCTTGCTGTCATACAGTAATGGCCCCTTGAATAACCATGTAGCCTGGCATTTGGGGTCCAGAGGCCCCTGTGGCTACCCACATCACATGTCATTGTTAAGAAGGAAGGCAGGATATACCTTATTTACTTGAATCTAATATGCCCAGCAGGCTAGGGTTCGAGACCCAGGTCGGCCCCACAAGACAGGGTGAGCTCCAGGGTGAGCGACGCCAGCTGGATCCAATCGTATTGGCTCTGCCTTTCCATTGGACTAATTCAGTGGCATGGAGAGGGGGGATTTGCTGCTTGGGTAACAGCCTATCCTCCGTAACCAACCCAAGCTGTCGTGCTTTGCATGCAGCGTATGCAGCGCTGAGCACGATACCATAGTCTTTCAAGACTGATGGAGGCCTGCAATATGCCATGGAATCTAATTCGTACCCTATACTTATAATTAAAGTACTTTATTTACTCAAATCTAATTACCCATCAAACCTAATGCACACCCTGATTTTGGAGACTCAATTCAGCTGAAAAAGGTGAGCTGTATTTGAGTAAGTACAGTAATTTTTATACAACACAAGTGAAAATGTACCCACATGACATCCCCCCATCCACAACAACCCCATGCGCATCAACCCCCATGCGCATCATCCCCCCATATGCATCAACACCCCATGCGCATCGACACTCCCCCACTGTGTATCATCACCATGTGCATCAACCCCCCATGTGCAATACTCTCCCATGTGCAATACCCTCCCATGCGCATCTACACCCCATGTGCATCAACACCCTCCACTGTGTAACATGCCCCATGCACATCAACCCCCCATGCACAATACCCTCCCATGTGCACCACTACCCCACACGCATCATCTCCCCACGCATATCATCTCCCCATGTGCATCATCCCCCTCATGCATACCATCATCCTCTGTGCACCTCATCCTCCCTCCCAGTGCATCAACTGGATATTGATCAGTTAGTCTTCGATGTTAAGTATAGGCCAATAATTTGTTTCAGCCCTTTTCAGACCCTTAGGGGTTAAATTTCTAGAAATAAGTTCGTGCTGGTTGTTGCCGTCACAGAAGGAACACCTTCCCAAATTCCATGCTCCTTGGTTCAGGAGTTGGGGCAGAGTGTCCCTCAGTCAGGGATTCTTCAATGCAAAGTATAGGGAAGAAAACGCTTTGTGCCCCTTTTCACCCCTTCCAACTGGAGTTTCCGAAAACCAATTCTTAATTGGTTCCACCATCACGGAAGGAACACCCTCCCCAAATTTCATGCTTCTAGGCCCAGTGATTTTGGCTGGCCGTTGATGAGAGAGTCAGTCAGTGACATTTCAGTTATATATATATAAAAAAACTGAAAAGTCACTGACTGACTGACTGACTCTCTCATCAACAGCCAGCCAAAACCGCTGGGCCTAGAAGCATGAAATTTGGGGAGGGTGTTCCTTCTGTTTATATATATATATATATATATATATATATATATATATATATATATATATATATATATATATATATATATATATATATATATATATAACTTCTTTTCTTATATGCCCCTTTTCTTACACTAAACTGTGTTTATTGGAGTTTATTACATTTATTGTGCTTATTACATGAATTCAGGAAATAACTGTCAAAGTCATTGGTTATGAAGGAAAATATGGCTGTTTCCATCACAAAGAAATACAGAAGCATCAAAAGTCAGGCTCTTGGAACTATTGAAGCACTCGGCTGTTATACAACTTTCCCAATCAGTCACCATAAGCAGCTTTGAAGAATGGGAAGGAATCCAATGACAGTTTTGCCTCTGACAGCCCAATCCAGAGCAACTAATCTGTCCACATAAGAGCCCTTAGGTTGCCCTATCTAACACTAGGTTGGAGCAACTGCAAGATGCTCCAGTCCAGTTACTCTGAAGGAGGTTTAGGGCAGAGCAAGGCAAGATAGGGTGCCCTAAGAGAGGTGGACCTGCTCTGCCCTAACTGGGGCAGCCTAAGCAGCTCAGGAGAGGCAAGTTGAGGGCTTATTTAGCATTGCCTAGGGCAGAGCAGTTACTCTGTATCCAAAGCCTGTTTCCAAGGCAGAAATGCCCTCTTCCAGCCCTCAGAGTTATACCACCTCAGGAGCAGGTATAGTAATGAGTAGACCCATAGGGGTCCATGATAAGGCCCGAGTAAGAATGGCAGTGCTGAACAAAAATCTGAGTTCTTGGCCAGCCTAGCTGGCCAACCGCTTCCTCTCAACCTCAGGATATGGAACAAACTACGGCTGCCCACAAACCTCAGGATACAGCAGGCCACTCCAAGAAGCCCCTTGTATTCACTGTAGAATGTACTGGCATCTCATCAGGGACTCCTTATAAGGCAGGCACCCAGTGGTGTCACCAGACTGGTGCGGCTGTTGTGGGCTGCACTGGGGATGCGCTCCGTATGGGGTGATGTGCTGGAGGAGTTTGACTGTCCTTTGGCAGGCCCCAGGCGTCAGCACACCCATTCAGGCCTGCTCCAAGGCGGAGAATCAGCCAGAAACTGACACTTGTCTGAGGAGCTGGCCTGAACGGCCATCTGAGGTGCACTGCGCAGAAACACACTGAGCATGCCGAACAGCTTCAGAGGAGACTTCCTTAGAGCAGAGAAAGTCCGCGCCTCTGCACAGCCATTTGGCCTCACTCAGGAGGCGGAGCGGCAGCCGAATGGCTTCAGAAAGAGTACTGCACAGGCACCAACTCTGACACCTGCACAGTCTCCCCCGAAGCCAAAAGGCTTCAGAAAAGTACTGCGCAGGTGTCAGGAGACGGTGCCTGCACAGTACTCTTCCTGAAGCCAGTTGGCTTCAGAAACAACTGTGCAGGCGCCAACTTTGGTGACTGTGCAGTCCAGGTGGGGGGGGGGGCGCGCATCCCAGGGATGACGCACAGACTTCCACACCAGGTGATGTGCAGAGTCATGTCACCACTGTAGGCACCACAGCTGTTCCTTGTTCAGTGTGATCTGAGGGGTGTCTCCTCAGGAGCAAGTCTTCCCCTTGTGTCAATTACTTAGCATGCTCTGGAGCAGTTAGGGCAGCCCAGGCTTCCTGACTCTCTGGATTCAGCATAACTTTCTGCTCTGGATACAGAATAGTTAGGAGAGTGCAGTTAGGTCAGAGCAGGCTGAATTTGCTCTGGATTGCAGCCTGAATATGGATGTTCTGGGCGAGGCTGAAGGGATCTGCCATTTCAGATCAACACCAGAATTCTGACATTTTTAATTATCACTACTACAGTCCTAAAGTCATACAACTTTTCTGAACCTTTTTCCCCCAAAATCAGAACATGGTTTTTAATAACAAAGCTACCAAAGCCTTTGTTGAATGCTTGACATAAATTTAATGTACAATTATCCTTTCAAGCTGTCAAATTTTTAAATACCTTTGTTGAAATGGTAATTCAGAACAGCTAGTCTAACTTATTTTGCAGAAATACATATTGAGAAAACAACTGGATTCTTTGTGGATTCCTGATGGTCCTTAGTGATGGAAATAATTCAGCCTGGGCTCTTAATGAAGCGCAGTGTAACATTCAGCCATTTATATAACGACAGTAAAAATATTCTACTCTTACCCAGGAATGCAAAGGAAATATCTCTGGTATTTCACTATGTACCAATGTCAAAGTGTCTGTTATGTTTTCAAGAAAGAATGAAAATAGCAGACCACAAACTGCTAAGAATATTACATACTTGGAGAACCTCTTGCTATCAGATCAGGAGGAAATCAGAAATAAACTGCTTGTGCCAATTGGTGCCAACACTTCTGTACTTCCATAGAGAAACAAACCAATTGTCTGGATTGGCTAATGCAGGGTGCAATCCTAACGTAAGCCAGCACAACTCTTCGGTCTTCTCTTTCCCATGGTGATGTAGGGAGGCAAGCGCCTGACTGTGCATTGGCCTAATCCTCCCCCAGGAGTGGTGCTGAAGTGTCTGAACGAACTTTTGTGACACCCCTAGGCCAGCACAGGACTTGTGCCAGGGTTTAAGCTAGCCTAATTGGGGGATAGGATTGCAGATGGTGGATCTCCCCCAGTCAACAGTGCGGTTCCATCAGAAGAAATGTCCTAGGGTCATACATTTATTACATTCAGCTACTAAGTATAACAAAACAGTGAGTCAATGGCAGATGTGGGGTATAGTGAGTGAACTTGTGCCTTGGGCACCTCTTGTGAAAGGACTCCAGATGAAGGCTAGCCATGGCAGTGAGCAGTAGCACTCATGAGCCTCCCTATTCGCACCCAAACATCATTTTTGATATACAAATATTGCAGACAGGACGAGAAAGGTAGAGTAGAGGTGTCAAACTCATTTCATAGGGTGTGTCAAAGTTATCATCTATTGTTATCATCAGCCTTGGATGGCTGAATGGACTGGACATTATTAACATCAGATTTACCATAACTCCATGTATTGTATGCCATATGCTAAATACACAGATTATAAACGAATTTGACTAAACACAAATGGTGGCTGCTGCAAAACAAATGCAGTTTTAAAAACTGCTTTTCTACTGTTGCAGAGAGGCAAACATGCAAACAATCATTCCATTCTTCAGCTGAACCAGGCAAGGTCCTTTGCTTTTTTTAATTGCTGACTGCCTCTCTACAAGAATAAGAAAAACTTTTTAAACCACTATAAAGGGACACACTTTTATTTTATTTAAATTGCTTTTATTTAATGTGTACATTAACACTTTTTTGCAACAGTAGAAAATCGCAGAATAAAATCCCTGCAGCTATAGAGGCACAACCTTTTTGCAATAGGAGCAACAGAAGAGGAAGATACCTAGAAGCTGGTCTTTGAATATATTTTTCGGCTGTTTTTTATCCACTGATTTTTTTATCCATGTGAGGTTCCAGAACAACCTACTGGATAATGAAGGGCACTTGGATAAGAAGTGCCCTTGGATCAGTAATCTGCACACCATGCCGGTTTCCAGTTTGTGGAGAGATTAAAGGGAGGAGATAAATTTCCTAAAACTCCTATTACAACTGCTTGGTGCAATCACTTCGCAGTTCAATCCCATTATCCTTTAGGACCAGATAAGGAGGTTCTGTGGATAAGGAGAGTGCTCAAACCTGCTGGGGCCACTGCCCTTCTAAGCGACTTCTTGGTCTAGTTGTGCTGGCCTTTCTTACATGTGCTCACGTGGCAATTTCCACCAAATGGTATGGGATCAATATTGACATGCTGCTAGAAAGTTGGGCAGGTCAAGAAAGAATAAGAGACCTGGGTTTCACCTTTAGGCAAGTCTGTTAAAACTGCATGCTGATTTCCTGTTGAACACATATGAAAATAGCACATTACTCAATATAAGTACAATTATATATCAAATCAATTCCTAAAGCAACGTTTATCACAAACATACTAACTTTCAAGGCTCAAAATATAGCTGCAGTGTGTACTAAGGGTTCAGAAAACATGACAATGGCTGCAATCCTAAACCCCAAGTTAGGATGGCCTAAGCCACAGCACAAGTCCTGTGCTGGCCTGGGTATGTCACAAAGGTGCTGCAGAGTTAGGCCAGCGCACAGACATGTGCATGCCTCCTTACAACACCATTGGAATGAAGAAAACAATCAGTTTTGCTGGACTAGGTTAGGTTTGCACCCAAAATTTTATATAGCCTACAATTTATGACAGATTTAAAGCCAATTTCTCAGAATGTCAGACTAATTATATTGAACTTTTAGAGAATGCAACTGTGCCTTTTCCTTCTCTGCGGAAGCTCATCTGCACACCTGACAGCTCTTATTCAGCTTGCCCTTGCGTTCTCTGAATGCCTTTCTCCTAATATAAACCCAGTGACTATAAATCAGGAGGAACATGTTAGATGCTAAAAAAAGAGCATACTCTCATCCTATAGAAATAATTATGCATCAAGTGTTGCACACAGGCAATAAATGAAATGGGATGGAGTAGATTTACTATTGCGATTAAAAGAACTGGAAGAACCTTCTTTCTTTCTTTCTTTCTTTCTTTCTTTCTTTCTTTCTTTCTACATGGAGTGGAAGCAGGGTAATAGTCTTTTCTTTGAAGCACTGGAGATCTGTTGGGTATTGTTAAAGATTAACAAAACGGTTATGGAGATAACCATGAGATGGTGTTTGAATGATCTGAGTATGTAGTGAACATCTGTCAGTTGTGCGGAAGTGCTAGTTTAATCTTTTGTTACATTGATGCATGTTTAATCTTTTGATACACTGATGCAAGTGTTGTTATTTTCTAAACATTGATTTGTTGCAAAAAAAAAAAATTGCCTGCCTTAAAATTTTGAAGAGAAAAGGGAAAGACCCCTAGGAGACCCCAAAAAGTTATTGTTAGAATATTAGATAGTAATGATCTATGGATGAGTATCTAACGCAGTACAAAGCTGTTTCATTTAAGAACCACTGAATTAGGGCTTGTTCTTTAATACTGGTTGCATGATGCCTCTCTCTAGAGTTCTGAACATGTGCAGAGCACATTCTTCATGCAAAGAGCCAGCTTTTTATATAAAACTGTAAACTAGAACAAAAGGGCCTCTGAGAATATACAGAATTTTCCTTTTCTTGGGCAGAAAGGGAAATTTTTAAAAAATAAAAAGAAATGTAAAGACATTTACATTTCTGTATGTAGTTCATACAGAACAATTCTCTATATCTTTATTGTAATGGGGGGTTGATGTGCATGGGGGGGGGGGTTGAAGCACAATGGGGAGATGGTGTATTGGGGGAGGTATTTAACTTACACAGTGCAAACATAACCCTGGTTAGCCTAGCCTGGGGATGTTGTAAAAGTGCTGTTAAGGTAGTTCTGAGAGGCTATGCCAGTGCACAGACATGTGCCAGCCTCCCCACACTACTATGGGGAGATGGATGGGTTGTGGTGGCCTAAATTGGTTAAGATTGCAGAGTTTTTGGAAAGTGCTAGCAGACATCTAGCCTGGAGGATGAAATTTCATGGAAGAGATCCATGAAAATAGCCAGGTGATAAGAGGAAGCAAAGGTAAAATGTGAAGAGGAAGCAAAGGTAAAAGCAAAGGTAAAATGCAAAGGTGAAGCAGAATAAAGAGGAAGCAAAGGTAAAATGAAACCAGGTTTAAAGAAGTGGTTCTTGAGGGGAAGCAGTAAGCTTATAGGATAGCAGGCCCATCCTATGCAGGTCTTCTCAAAAGTATGTCCCAATTGTGTTTAATGAGACACACAGGAAAGTATGGGTAGGACTGTAGCCTAAGGGCCCAAACCTATCCAATTTTCCAATTGTGCCAGTGGGGTGTGAGCTCCAAATCCCATTATAGTGAACGGGGCTTACTCCCAGGTAAGAGTGAATGGGAGTGCAGCCTCAGAACCCAGTTCTAGGCAGGTCTACTCAGAAGATAATCCCATTATAGTGAATGGGGCTTACTCCCAGGGAAGAGTGTGTGGGACTGAAGCCTCAGAGTGTCGAAGGAGGCGTGTGGGTGCGGCTACTCGAGAGTAAGGCTTCTATCCTCCCCACAGGAGGGCGGGCAGGGAGGGCGAGGCGAGTGGAGGCGGTGGAGGGAAGGGAGTGAGCCTCGGGGCCCGCCTGCCTGCTCCGCCCAGCCTGACGGCAACGGGGAGGAATGCGCTTCCGGAGGCTGTGAGGGAGCGGCGGCGGTGGTGGCTGCGCTTCCAGGCCCGCTCTTTCCTTCCCCCTTCCCGGCCCTGCCAGGCGAGAGAGCGGAGCCACCGCCGGACTGCTGGAGGAGAAGGAGGAGGCCGGGGGAGAAGCGGGGCCATGGCACAGGTAGGCCTGGAGGGGAGAGGCTCAGGGGTCCCGAACTCCTCAGGCGGCGGGGAAGGGAGAGGCGCCCCCGAAGCCTCGCACCCCAAGCACTGCCTTATAAGGCTTGAGGGGAGGCTGCGCTCTCTCCAGGGCTCCCTCTGAGGACTGCCTGGGAGTTAATGGGAACCGGCTCTCTTGGCTTGCTCCCTACCCCCTCCCATAAGGAGAGGGGTCCCCCTAACCCCCAGCCCCACAGGCACAGGGCTCCTGAGGCTCACGGGACGGTCTCTCCCAGCCCCACAGCCACGGGGGAGGTTTCCCCCAGCCCCACAAACACATCTCCCACAAGCCCCACAGGCACTGCCACAGGAGGGTCTCCCCCAGCCCCACAGACACAGGGGGGTTTCCTTCAGCCCCCAGACACAGTCTCCCCCCAACCCCACAGGCACTGCCACAGGAGGGTCTCCCCCAGCCCCACAGACACAGGGGGGTTTCCTCCAGCCCCACAGACACAGTTTCCCCCCAACCCCACAGGCACTGCCACGGGAGGGTCTCCCCCAGCCCCACAGACACAGGGGGGTTTCCTCCAGCCCCACAGACACAGTTTCCCCCCAACCCCACAGGCACTGCCACGGGAGGGTCTCCCCCAGCCCCACAGACACAGGGGGGTTTCCTCCAGCCCCACAGACACAGTTCCCCCCCCAACCCCACAGGCACTGCCACAGGAAGGTCTCCCCCAGCCCCACAAACACAGGGGGGTCTCCCCCAACCCCACAGGCACATCTCCCACCAGCCCCACAGGCACTGCCACAGGAGGGTCTCCCCCAGCCCCACAGACACAGGAGGGTTTCCTCCAGCCCCACAGACACAGTTTCCCCCCAACCCCACAGGCACTGCCACAGGAGGGTCTCCCCTAGCCCCACAGACACAGGGGGGTTTCCTCCAGGCCCACAGACACAGTTCCCCCCCCCAACCCCACAGGCACTGCCACAGGAGGGTCTCCCCCAGCCCCACAGACACAGTTTCCCCCAACCCCACAGGCACTGCCACAGGAGGGTCTCCCCCAGCCCCACAGATACAGGGGGGTTTCCTCCAGCCCCACAGACACAGTTTCCCCCCCCCAACCCCACAGGCACTGCCACAGGAGGGTCTCCCCCAGCCCCACAGACACAGTCTCCCCCCAACCCCACAGGCACTGCCACAGGAGGGTCTCCCCCAGCCCCACAGACACAGGGGGGTTTCCTTCAGCCCCACAGACACAGTCTCCCCCCAACCCCACAGGCACTGCCACAGGAGGGTCTCCCCCAGCCCCACAGATACAGGGGGGTTTCCTCCAGCCCCACAGACACAGTCTCCCCCCATCCCCACAGGCACTGCCACAGGAGGGTCTCCCCCAGCCCCACAGACACTTCTGTGGTGAGGCAGCCTCTCTTGCCACCCCACCCACCATATAGGACTCTGCCCTTCCCACCAGCTAGTTCTTTTCTCAGAACTCCAGTGGGGAGGCTTTGCCTCCCTTGCCATCCCACCCACTACACCATCCCTAATTTGTGGTGGGCTCTTAAATAACTTAAATTCACCTCAAACTCTCAGGCCAGATGTTTTCTACTACTGTGCCATGACACATTGGTGTGCCGCGTATGATCTACAGGTATGCCACAGGACTTTAGAGATTAGTAGGGCAATTGGGGTTTTGAACCTTATTTCAGGTTCAGTTTGGGGGATTGACACCCAAAGTGATAAAAGAGGAAGTAAAGAAGAGGAACCCCCTACTCAGCAGCATAGTGTGACTTTTCAATGGTCTCCCAATTGCCTTACTAATAAATAGTGTGCCTTAACTGTTTTAGTGTCAATGTATCATGTGAAGTGAAAAAGGTTGAAAGTCACTGTCTATACCTTTTCTGTGGCTGAGCTATTGGGTGCCCTTCTCTTTCCACACCCCTTTCCTGTGGTGAAAGCATCTGGTCTTGATGCCTTGAAAAGTTCATCACAGGTTACAAGACACTTTTTAATTTATAAATGTATTAGTAGAATTTACCTGTCGTTGCAGGAGTAAAATTGCAAGAATATTTGTTGGCACTGGCAGGCACTGTAAGGCAGTGGGCACTGTGCACTACTGGGAACCAACAGGCACTGGAGGGTATCAGGGGCAGAGGCGGGCAGCAGTGGACACCAGTGGACACCAGGCATCCCTACTGGGCACTAGCAGGCTCCACTATGAATCGTGCAGCAGGCACCAGCAGTGGGCATCAGCCCACTGATAATGGGCATCCCTAATGGGTACCACTGGGCATCCCTCTCCAGCACAGGGCATCCCTGCCAGGCACCTGTATGCAGCACCAGGCACCAAATTGATTCGTAAGGGATCCTTAAATCACAGAATGAATATCCTCCCAAAATTTCATGTTTCGAGTTTCTAGGGTTGGGCTGGGTGTTGGTCAGTCAGTCTTCAATGGTTAGTTTAGGAGGAAAACACATTTTTCCCCCTGATTTTTCCACAGTCTTCAATGGTTAGTTTAGGAGGTAAAGGCCTTTTCACCTCCTTAGGGGTTAAATTTGTTTTTGAAAAATTAGTTCTTAGTGGGTGCCTACATGAAAGGAATACCATCCCCAAATTTCATGCTTCTGGGTCTGGCAGTTTTGGCCAGGTGTTGATGAGTCAGTCAGTTAATGAGTCATTCAGTGACTCTTCAGTTTTATATATATATATATATATATATATATATATATACATATATATATATATATATATATATATATATATATATATATATATATATATATATATAAACAGTATGTAGAAGATTTATGAGGTTTAAACCCTCCCTTTCCCATGCCAAAGCAAATGCCCAAGATGGCTTACAGTGCCACCTTTCATCCTCACAACAACCCTTTGAGGTAGTGTGACTGAGAGTAAGTGACTGGCCTGAGCTCATCCAGGAAGCTTCATGGCTGACGGGCAGATCTGAACTTGGATCTTCCAGGTTTCAGTCCAACTCAGTGCAACCTCCTGATTTTTGAAGTTGGCTATCTCAGAAAGTCAGATGCAGGGACGGCACTGGGGTTGCAGGTCTCTTGTTGTCTTGTATGCTCTCTGAGGCATCTGTAGGGCTCCAGTGAAAAATAGGAAGCTAGACTAGATAGACCTTTGGTCATATTCTGTGGGACTTCTTATGTTTTCCATAGGGAAACTTTGTGTGATACTGATGCTCTGCCTGAAAAAGAATGAGATAAGGAGACAGGAAGTTCTGCATGTTGTGTTATTTCTCCCCACGTGAGGAGGCAGAGTGAGCCTTGTCTCCTTGCAACCATATTTTGTAAACTTTGGTAAAATGTAATTTCTTAATGTATAATGCGTGCTTTGTATGCAGCGCTAAGCACGATACCAAAGTCTTTCAAGACTGACGGAGGCCTGCTTAATGCTTAGATTATAAACTGAGAATATTGCACACAGTCAAAGGAGTCTGGTGGAGAGGCCTTCCTTCCTGATTTACCTTATGCCAGTGATGTGTTCTAAATGGCTATTTTTAAACTTTATATGTCCTATCTCTTGTTAACCACTGGTTCTACAAAGTAGGTGCGAACCTGCTGGAGCCCACCACTTTCCATAGCACAATAAGTTAGGTCACCACAAATCCCTAGGACTTGTCTATGTCTCCGCTTTTGGGCCCCCCTCTGCTTCCACCACCACCCACTTCCTCCATTTGGATGTTTAATATGATATTAAGGATGTTTAATATGATATTAAGGAAGTTTAATATGATATTAAGGAAGATATTAAGGAAGTCCCTTCCTTAAAAATGATTTAGAAGCTGGCTTTGAAAAGGAGAGATAGGACATGTCCATTATGTCATTCCCTTTCCACCAAGTTGTAGGTGAGCCTTGCCTCATCTGCAACCGCATTTGGGTGAATTTAACTTACAAATTGTTTACTCAGGTTATAATATGAGAAGCTACTCCCACTGATTTTCCATAAGGATTTGCTTTCTATAGGTTAGCAGCCAAATCCCAAACATGCTAACTTAGCTGTAAAAATAACTGAGTTCAGTTAATCACACTTCTAAACAGGAAGGCATGGTTGATATTTAAGTGGCTCTAAACTGTACTCAATGAACACTCACTGCTAGTGGTAGTGTGTGCCCCACAAGGGAGATGAATGGGGGTTTCTGAGAGGAAGGCTGTGCAGGGTTGTGCATAGTATTGTGCCACCATCACTTCTTCCAAGTTAGCATGTATGTTCACATTCTGTTGTTTTTTGGAACAGGGAAGTAATATTTCTTTTCTGTGTCTGATGAACTGGATCAGTTTGCTAAAATTTATGCTAAAATAGATGTGTTTGGTATTTAAGACTGTTGCATCAGATACAACAGAATAACCCCAGGAACTGTTATAGTTTCTTACTTGTTTTTATTCGTATACACTTTTTCAGTGTATTATATACTAATTCAATGTATTTTGCACTATTGTGTCTTGCCTACACTTTAGATGCCCATTTAGGGACTTCTGCTGTTTTCACGTTTGTCCCTCCTCCCAACTGCTGAGTAATATTTAAAACTATATTTTCAGTCTTAATCATCATTGTATCTGGCTTCCGTTTCTTTTCAGGCCTTTGTATTACCTTGAATTTATGCTTTTGCTGCATTAGGAGCTATGAGGGCCAATGTAAAATATTTTTTGCAGGGTCCCTCTACTCATCGGAACAAGTGTCATTGTTAAGCCTGGGCTCAGTGGCACTCCATACAAAGTGCAGCACCTGGATGTAGATGGTGGTGATATAACATAACTTACAACTGCTTAGAAGGGAGTCTGATTTTGAGCCAGTTGTGCCCAGGTGCAGGTTATCCAACAATAATGCTCCATTTGCTACACTCTGTTATCTGCCCTATCATGGAGCCTCTCCAGCCACTATAGTCCAATTTGGCCAAATTCAGCCTAAGGCTGGGTCTGGGTGGGACACATGTCATTTGCTAGCCTTGCAAGTGCTCATTCTATCCAGGCAGCATCTCTTCTACTGGCTTGGTGTGGTGTTGCATGGAGGTAATCTCTCAGACAAGAGCCACAATTCTCTAGCCTGGTATGTGTGGTCCTTAGGAGTGGGGACCAAATTGGTTGAATTGGCCAAAAGACAGCCCTCAGTGGCACACGTCCTTCAAGATACTGAAAACAGTGTTATCTTCAGAACAACACTGATTAGTAGGTATGTACAGGCTTGGAAAGTATGAATTGCCTGTGGCCACCAGGAAGTTAGAGAGTTGAGCAGGAATTTGAGCATCGATTTTCAATACCCAAGTCTAGCCCTTTAATGACTATACACCATTATTTGTGAATGACTGCTTGAAAAGTTAGTTTTGAAACATCTTAATTTTCAAGTTGTTGATTATTCCTCATGCACATTTAATTGGGAAAAGTGGCATGATTAGGTGAGACATAATGTGTATTTGATAGTTAGCATTTCAAAGACTTACCGTAAAGTGACTTTCAGTTATTTTAACAGATGTAATATCATAAAAATAGTAATAAAAACCAAGTAAAAGAGAGAAACAAAATAGGAGCAGTGGCAACATTCATCTCATGTGGCTCTTGATTGCCTTTCCTGGAATTTTCAAGAGTACCAAGTTCAGAAAAGCCTTAAATAAAGGGCCAGTTTGGAAAGCATCAGTATTCAGAGTATATTCCTACATGCACAGTTTCTTCCAATCTGTATTATATTGTCATATAGCCATGAAGCTTTCACCTTCGGGCGTGTCACTTTTTCTAGTCTCCTTCATAATCTTAAAATTTGGTGTCATTGTAATGAGTGGGGTTATAAATGCTTTAAATTTAAATATAAATACTTTAAATTTAAATTAAAGTAGATGCGAGAAGCAAATTCGAACAGCTGGAAAGATGAAATTAATACATGTAAGTAATTGTACCAAGAGTAATTTTAAGGTGTCCAGATAAACAAGAAGGAAAATGGCCACAAAATTTTATCTGTTAAGGGAACTGAATTACATTGAGAAAAGTGGAGATAAAGATTCTTTACAGGTGTCCTTTGTTATCCACTAGGATTCTGTTATGGAACCTCCCATGGATTAAAAAAATCCATATGTAAAGAAAACAGTGGAAAAATAGTTTTAAATACCCATTTCCAGGTTTCTTGCTCTTCTGTTGCAGTAGTCCTCAGTCTTGTGAGGACCAGGTTCGTGGGGAAAAAATTTCCCATGTCCTGGCAGGATCTCTAGCAGGGATTCTGGAATGAACTGCACAGGCAGAGTTCTGCACTCAACTGCGTCTGCCATTTGGGGCCAGGCCGGAGCCAAGCACTATCAGGACTCCTGCCTCCAGTCCAGGACCAAATGCCGGTATGGCCCAGTGGTCAAGATGCTGCAGACTGGCACTGGGCTGCAGACCGGGAGTTGAGGACCCATTCTATTGTGCCTGACTGAATAAGGTAGTGCCTCAGTATCTGCAGGGGTTTAATTCTGGGGCTGAATAATGGAATGATTACTTGCACGACTGCCTTTCTACAACAGTAGAAAAACATTTTTTTTAAATTATGATTTGCAGTGGCCATTCGTATTGAATCAAATCTGTGAATAAAAAATTAGTTTATAATAAGGTTGGGCCTTTACTTTCCATAACATGGATTTTTATAAGTTACACAATACTTACTCCTTATATACTTTCTATATTTATATGGCCCATTTCCAAGAGGACATGCAACCTTGTTGTATCCTCACAGCAACCCTCTGAAGTACAGTATGTTTGACAGAGAAAGGCTAAACCCTAAAGACACTTTCCTGAGAGTAACACCAACTGAATACAATGGGGTTTTCTTTTGAATAGACATGGTTAGGATTGTGCTCAGAGTGTCTGATTAAAAGGTTACCCAGTAAGTTATGTGGTTGTACAGGAAATGAAACCTGGGCCTTGTAGTTAATAGTCCACCACTACACACCACATTCATTCTCAAATCTGTTTTTTTTTTGGGGGGGGGGGTGGTGGTTAACCATTGGTTTGATGCAAGTTTTTAAACTGGTTTCAATTTATGGTAAGTAGAATTTTTTTATGGACTAGTACCAGCTAATGGAGGAGTGGTATGAAAATATTCAGCTAGTACAAGGACAGAGGTGTTCTTGGATATTTCACTCCAGTCTCTCTGACTTTTTGGATGTGCTACAGGCAAATTTTGTTTGCATTCAATGAGATTTGTAGAATGGGTGAATCTTCTGTCTATCTTGTTCTACATACTGGTATATATAAAAGAGAAAAGTCACTCACTCATCAACGGCCAGCCAAAACCGCTGGACCTAGAAGCATGAAATTTTGGGTAGCTGTTACTTCTGTGATGGAGGGAGTCACTAAGAACTAGTTTTTGGAAATTCCAACTGGAAGGGGGTGAAAAGGGGTGCAACGCGTTTTCCTCCCTATACTTTGCATTGAAGAATCCGTGTCCGAGGGATGCTCTGCCCCAACCCCCGGAACTAGAAGCATGAAATTTGGGGAGGGTGTTCCTTATGTCACATGAACACCCACCAAGAACCGATGTTGAGAAATTTAACACTTAAGGGGCTGAAAAGGGGTGCAACATGTTTTTGTCCTATACTTAACATGGAAGACTGACCAACATCCAGCCAATTTGGTGCTCAGTGCCTGGTGCATTGGGAGGGATGTTGTTTGGATGGAGGAGGTGCACTGGGGAGGATGCTGCGCATGGGGACTGATGCGCATGGGGTGGATGTGTTTGGGGGGGGTTGATGCACAGTGGGGGGGATGGTGTATGGGGAATTTTACTCCCGCAACGCGGGTATGCTTTTGCTACTCCATTAATATTTAGCAGTTTGTTTACAAGACCAAGAGACTTATGACACCTTAATTATTCATTTCTACAGTTAGTTTTCATTGCAAGAGTTTAATTCCATGCATAAAATCTATAAACAAAGGTCTGTTCAGATAATTGATTATTTTAGGTTTGAAGGTTGTAGAATGAGGGTGAAATTCAGACTGCAAGGGACTTGTGTTCAACACTGCTCTCTTGATGTCACTGTGATTTCTTCCTGTTAAATGAATTTGTGAACACTTTTGAATTCAGTTAATTGCTGAAAGACTCACACACATTTTATTATCTATGTTGTGCTTATGCTAGATGGCTTTATAGTTTGATTTTCATGTGTCATTGATGCAGCATCTAGGAATTTCATGGTTCTATGGATTATTAGAATATAGACAAGGATGATGTAATCTGTCTGTACATGGCCAAGAGATGTCTAGTCATTGTCCTATAAAGGGGAAGGACAACCCAGTCTTGTTAAAATAAGAAATTTTTCCAATGACCTCAGTGAGATGTGGTTTGTGTCCTCAGTTCTTACAATCAATGTATACCACTTATAGTGGTTTTGTCATACCCTAAAGGAGAATATGATTTGGCAAGTGCAAAGGAGAATATGTATACAAGCATGTTTTCTTTATTCTTGATATTAAACATTGTGGTTGGATGTGATTATAAAAAATTATCTCTTTGCTTATACATACCATTTTAGGATGTTCAGAATACTATTTGTAATTCTGACAATAGCCATGTCAATCGGGCCAGGCCCATATTATTATTGATATGCTTGTTTTGCAAAAGAGCTGAAAGACAGCTTTGCCCAAGCCAGGGTCTCCAAACATTTCAGCCAGAGGGGGTCACATCAAATACCAAAAGGGCCAGAAAAAATTTAAATATAAAATTTAAATACATTAGAGATAGAACTTAGATGAATGAGTAAATGAATTGGTTCAAATTTCCAGGATTTCTCCAAGCTGGTCCAACAAGCCATTCCCCCACCTCGTAAGCATCTTTCAAGGTAGCAATTTTCAATCTTTCATCCCACAGCACACTGACAAGGTGCCAAAATTTGTCAAGGCACACAGTGCTGCTAAGGTGCTCAAATCTCCCTATTGCCCTATAAATGACCCTCTCCCACATCTGCTGCACACTTACAGACCATCTGTGGCATACTAATGTGCCATGGCACAGTGGTGGAAAATCATTGTTCTAAGGCTTTCAGATGACACAAGAAGTTCATTCTGGATTTTGGGAAAACCAGGAAGTGATTTTTAGGACCTCAGAACAGCCTTCAGATATGAACAGAGTACAGCTCCTGTTCTGTTCATCACATGGATAAAAAACTTGCAGGGGATCAAAGGCTGGCTGTGGGCTTGATAAATTCCTGCTGTGGACAACATCTGGCTCCGAGGCAGGCATTTGTTGACCCCTGGTCAGAATTACTGTTAATCTCTCTAGGAAGAAAAGTGTTGTACAGTATACTGATTCCCTTTTTAGTATTGTATATATGAAAGCAAACTCAGCGATGCCCAACCTTGAATCTTTTTAAAAGACAAAGAAACATAATCCAGACTCCACCCAAGTTTTAACACAGTTACTCAATTTTATGTCACTAAAAATGTATCCTAAGGAAATGATTAAGCAGCCTTGCCTAAGGCTGCATGCAGTTATGTATCAGGGAGTATGAGGAAAAAAAGAGCAAGTCAGCAAGACCTATAAGGTTTTAACAAGAACTATAAGGTTTTAACAGAACAAACAAAATGCTTTAATTTTTTTAAATTAAGGTTCTAATTAGCCATTAAGTGGAAAAGTGTTTTAAAGCTAAAATGTTTGGCATCATAATGTGTTTCCTTTTAGACCAGTGCTTTGTGACATCTTTGCAGATTGGAGATTCTGTCTTGACATGTTTTATCTATGGATTGGTATTTTACAATACTGCTGTAAAATGTTGTTTTAAGTACAGTAAATGTGATTGGGTTTAAAAGGTCTTTTGTGGAAGCCTTTAAACCCCTAGACCAGCGTTTCTCAAAGTGGGGGGTCGGGACCCCTTTGGGGGTCGCCTAGAGCTTTCCTGGGAGTCGCCTAAAGACCTCTGGGGCCAGGTCAGGCTTGCCAGACCTCCGGCTGTAGCTGCGCGCGCACTGGGGCTGACTGACAGCCTCAGGGCCCAAACCTATGCATGCCTACTCTGAAATAAATCCCATTGTGTTCAATGTGTGCATAGAACACTGAAAATACAACCTGCATATCGGATATTTACATTACAATTCATAACAGTAGCAAAATTACAGTTACAAAGTAGCAAAGAAAATAATTTTATGGTTGGGGTCCCCACAACATGAGGAACTTATAAAGAGGTCACGGTGTTAGGAAGATTGAGAACCACTGCCCTAGACTGTAGTGTGATGTTCCAGTTGTTTGAGGAACTATGAACTTCCTTTTAAAACAGGCCATATTTGCAAAGATTCTTAGTAAGTGTTCATATCACCAATATTTTATCAGTTGCGGCTGTATGCTTACAGATATTTTTGTTCAAGTAGAAGAGTATGGAAATTCTGGCTAACTCCAGAAATTCCACAATTGCATCCTTGATATACATCTTTGTGCTAATTAGAGCTTTTGTCGCAGGCCGGTTTTCTCCCAGATATGACAATATTCAGGAATGTCATATTCCTCACTCCTGCATATATGACTTTCAGCAGTCACAGCTGCCATGCACCCAGCACCCCATATGGGCAGCAATTCTTGGCAAGATTGGAAAACACAAGATCAGGAAATTTCAGGTGGGCCCTTTGGTTCAGGGCCCTCCTCCTGACCCTGGGCCCAGGTTCAAATTACTTCTTGTATTCCCTCTCATGGGGCTTGCATGCAACCTCTAGCCCTTCACATAAAAAATGCAATTTATAATACAGGTGAAGGATTGTGTATGGCTGTGTGTTGTTGTTTTTTCTAGATGTGGGCAGTTCATTCTCTTGCCTCTCAGGTTGGTCTACTCTGGGTGAATCATGCTGGAATTGTAGATGACCATCTAAAAATAGCCTAATTTGCATAAATTATAATTGCCGGACAATAAATCCGGTTGGTCATCTAAGGGTTACAGGCTATTTTTCCCCCTGAGATTTTGAGGGCCACTTCTGAGGATCTCACAGACCACAGGTTGTAAATCACTGTTGTAGAAGATAAGCATTGATCAGTATTAAACTACCTCTGCACAACCCATCATCATGGCAGGTATATGTGAATGGTAGAGGCCCCTGAGGAATATGGTTCATCTGGGAGTGCAAGTGACAGTCTTAAACTCTTTTGTCAGTTTCTGTTGGAGAGTAGGCATCCTGCTTCATGATGGATAGTTCTTATCTTTACTGTCTCTAGTACAGTGCTACCTTATTATACTGCAAGAATAAGTGGCAGCTATTGGATGGAATAGAGACATCTGCCTCTGATGTGAGGAGCAAGTTTGGAGCTTCTGATACTGTGTGGAGTAGAATACTAAATATAGTTCTTAAAACTGTGAAGTACAGTGGTGCTTCACATAACAAGTTTAATTCGTTCCGGAAGCATGCTTGTTATGTGAAATGCTCTTTATGTGAAGCGGATTTTCCCATAGGAAATCATGGAAACTCAGACAATTGGTTCCACAACCCAAAAAATATTCATATAAAAATATTAACTGTATGTTAAAATGATGACAAAACACTGTAATTGCATTCAGTGTGCATGATCCTATGAAGTATATTTACCCTACAATCCAGAGTAACTATGGGAGCCTTTAAGAGACATTATGTGCACCCGTAGTTACTGCACCACCTAGTGAAAACGTATGGGAAATTCATATTGCAATCCAGAGCAAATTGTTCTTACATTGGAGTAAGGACTCCCTGCAGTTACTCTGGATCGCGCCCTTAGGCTGCAATCCTAAAGACACTTTCCTGGGAGTAGGACCCATTTTACACAGTGGGGCTTAGTTCTGAGTAGACATGCTTATGTGGCTGCAATCAAAGACACTTTCCTGGGAGTAAGCCCCATTGAACACTATGGGACTTACTTCTCAGTGGACTGAGGCTGCAATCCTAAAGACACTTTCCTAGGAGTAAGCTCCCTTGAACATTATGGGATTGCTTCTGAGTAGAGATGGTTAGAAGGCTGCATGGAGGATAGGGGGCTTACCTGGGCTGCTGCTAGAGGCCAGTGGGTGCACTTGGGGGCAGTTAGGGGCAACTTAAGTTCGGGGCTGTTAGAGGCAGCAGTGTGCTGGCCGGCAGCCCTTTAAAACAGGCTCCACGCAGAGCAGTCAGGGCTGCCTAGCGTGCCTCCCATTAGGAAGCAACACTTCCTGTTTCTCCGTGCGCCTGCCTTTTGCGTCCCCAGATGATCCGGCCAGGTTGCTTTCAGGTTGCCTGGGGCTTGTTAAGTGAAGCAGGCTTGTTAAGAGGAGCACACTCCCAATGGGAATTTGTGCTTGTTATGTGAATCACTTGTTATGCAGGACACTTGTTATGCGAGGTACTGCTGTGTCTGAAATATTTCAGAACCAACTTATTTTATCTCATACTTTGGCTAACTCTTCATTAAGGATTCTGTTCTTTGTTAGAATTCTGGTACTTAGTACCGTGGTATGTTGCAAGACAAATGCCTTATAAGACGAATGCTTTGAAAGACGAACTAAAATTTATATGGGATTCTGCTTTGTAAGACGAAAGTGCTTTGTAAGATGAATCCCCATTGACTGGACTCCCTCTCCTCCTCCAAGCAGTACCAGTGACCGTCCAGCAGAGGGACGCACAGGCAGCAGCGTCCTATGAGTCCCCAGCAAGCATGTCTGAGCCTGGAGCCCTTCCTTCCCCCCCAAGGAAGCCTTCCCTGCCTGGACCCCACTACAGCTTCTCCTCTTCCCCCCACCCACCACTTCCCCGCATGGACCGCACTCCATCCCAGCTTTTGCATCACAGGCACTTTCCTGTGAGTAAGCCCCAGCGGATTCAATGGGCCTTGATTCTGAGTAGACAGCATAGGATCTTTCCCCTTTTCAATCCAGGAAGAAGCCATTGCTCCTGCTGTTGCTGTTGCAAACTTTCAAGGTCAGGCTGGTATCCTGCACACTTTCCTGTGAGTAAGCCCCAGTGGATACAATGGGACTTGATTGTTAGGATCTTGCCCCTTTTGCACAAGGCTTTGCTGCTGGTCCTGCTGCAAACTGCTATCTGGTTTGCATAGATAGATCTTAAACACAGAGAGGTGCTTTGCTCAAAAAGACACCAGTGACTCTTTTGGTGAAAATTAGTCATTTTTGGCCAAAAGGTTTTTCTTTTCTGTTTTACTGTACAGTATATTACAATGTTTTATTACAGTAATTGTGTTCTGTATTACTTTACAGTGTTTTGAATTTGATTACAGTGTTTTGTCATCATTTTTACATACAGTTTAATATGAATATTTTTGGGTTGTGGAACCTGTTGTGTGAGTTTCCATTATTTCTATAGGAAAATAATGGAAGAACGTTTTATATGACAAACAAGCTTTCGGAATGAATTAAGTTTGTCTTAAAGACACTACTGTATTACTAAAACTAGCACTTTGATCTTCATTCAAAGATTACTGTATTGTACTACATTATCCAAAACCGTTTCAATGTATTCTGTTTTTAACTATTATGCTTTCAGTGGAACAGTGGAATATTCTGTCTTATAGTGGGTTTATTGGTAGTGGTGCTGGTCAGTTTTTTCAATAACATTAAACTATATGTACTACTATCCAGAATTGTTAAGAGTAGACAGGCATGATAAATAGTGCCAATATGCTTTAGGCCAGTGGTTCTCAATCTTCCTAACGCCATGACTCCTTTGTAAGTTCCTCATGTTGTGGGGACCCCCAACCATAAAATTATTTTCATTGCTACGTTATAACTGTAATTTTGCTACTGTTATGAATCGTAATGTAAATATCAGATATGCAGGATGTATTTTCATTGCTACCATTGAACACAATGGGATTTATTTCAGAGTAGGCATGCATAGGATTGGGCCCTGAGGCTGCAATCTTATCCACATTTACATGGGAGTAAAGACCCCCTGACTATAATGGGATTTATTTCAGAGTAGGCATGCATAGGATTGGGCCCCGAGGCTGTCAGTCAGCCCCAGTGTGCACGCAGCTACAGCCGGAGGTCTGGCAAGCCTGACCTGGCCCCCTGCACCAGGGGTCTTTAGGCGACCCCCAGGAAAGCTCTAGGCAACCCCCAAAGGGGTCCTGACCCCTACTTTGAGAAATGCTGCTTTAGGCTAACACAGTCTTCTACATGCTCCTCTGCATTTTTATTCCACTATTCATTTTCTGGTTTTAGTCAACCACCATGTGTGTCCACAACATAGGGGGAAGGTGGAGTGTAAATGCATTGAATAATTTCCTTTTAGCATCAATTCCTTTAGCAGCACCTTGGACCTTATTTCCTCACAGTGGCCTCATAGAACCATGAACTGTTGTGAGGAAGAGAAGTTCAGTTAGGCCTGAACATTTGTCACAGCATGGAATGGTGCAGGATATGCTTCTATGTGGTAACTGTTTCATGCAGTCTTGGTCAACCATGGTATTTGACATTCACTTTTGTGCCTGCCACACCTGGAACTAAGTTTTTCCACATGGTACCATAACATGACTTTGGCCACTGTGCAACACTGTTAAGCAGGTTTAAGCCCAGTTTTAATTCTGTGCTGGAGTAATGTTTTGCTGAAACGTATGCTCTTATTAAAAGCTTTTAGAGCAATTCAAAACAAAGTAATACAGTCGAATTATGTTAAGGTATAGTCCATGTCAATTCAGGCAGGCAAAAAATAAATCTTACCTTCATAGGCTACAATGCAGAGTAACTACGGGAGCACGTAAGAGACATTACATGCACCCATAGTTACTGCACTACCTAGTGAAAACCTATGGGAAATTCATATTGCAATCCAAAGTAACTTGTTCTTACTCCGGAGCAAGGACTCCCCATAGTTACTCTGGATTGTGCCCATAGTCTCAGAAGTTTTTGAATTTAACATATGTTAAAATTCAGGAAAAAGTAAGATACCTGTATATTTTTGTTTTGCCCAAAAAAATTCCTGGCCCAAGATACAGCCCACCAAAGATGGCGCCCCGGGCACCATTTCTCACTTGCAATTTTCAACAAAAAGTGCTCTATCTCTGGAACGGTGCAAGATATTTTGTTGTGGTTTTTTATTTGAAAGATAATATTTTTCTGTTTAAAATGATACGCTCCCTTTTGAAATATTTGTTCAACTTTTCTTGCTGCAGCCTTCTGAATTTTTTTTAAAAAAATAAAAATAATTTTTTTTTCTCAAAAATGCCAATCCCAGTACCATTGAGTACTACATTCCCTGTAAAGGAAAACTTCCACTTTTGAGTTTAACAGGTGAAAAGGGGCGCAACGTGTTTTCTCCCTATACTTTACATTGAAGATTTGATGATTCATTAACATTCTGCCTCATCAACATTTCACACTTCTAGGTCCAGGGACTGGGGCGCAATGTTGATGAGTCATCAGTTCTTCAGTGTAAAGTATAGGGAGAAAACGCGTTGCGCCCCTTTTCACCTGTTAAACTCAAAAGTGGAAGTTCTCCTTTACGGGGAATGTAGTACTCAATGGAACTGGGATTGGCATTTTTGAGAAAAAAATTACTTTAATTTAAAAAAAAAAATTCAGAAGGCTGCAGCATTAGGTGAGATTCTGTCGGGGGGGGGGAACCATATTATTCAACAACTTCTGTGGTCTTATCATGCTCTTCAAGCGTATTTTCACAGGTTTAAGGGCTAGTTGTCTGTATTTTCTTGCTGACTTGTTCTGCAGCTTGTTTTTCCCACTCTATAAGAACCCGAAGATACAATTTTTATTTTTAACAGAATCTTTTTGAACACCTCTGATGCTTGGTGGAAGAGAACACATGGACATCTAGTAACACAATTTGGGTGGGACGTTGAGAGCCAGAGTGCTAAAGGAAATGGCAGATTTCCTTTTTTCTGGAGAGATAGATACTGTACAATGCACGTAATGGGCAGATATTTCCTTACTACTGCAGCTGAGACTTGTAGTAAACATGCTCTTTTTATGACAGCAGCATAAAAGTTTCTTACCCCACAAAAATGTCAAAGTAGATTTATTCTACCTTGATTTAGTTTGGTCCTTGGTGATGGTTGGGGGATATTCCTAATAACTGCCTATCATCAGGTCGCTTTTATTATAGGATGCTTTTCATAGGAATCCTCAGATAAATGTTTCTAGGTATAATTTGCATGAACAAAATAGTAATGTGTCTTATATTGGAGTAGAATTATACTTTAATTTCTTTTTTTAAAATAGGGACATATGGTTTTCTTTCCACTGTAGATGTTCTTAAATGGATTTAAGATAAAATGCATGTTTAGTAAAAGCTAAGATATGTTACAAAAACAGTGCTGTGTAGCACTTGCAAACTATGCAAGAGCTATTTATATTCTAAACAAAATTGATTTTATGTGGCTAAATATGGGTTTTAAATTACACAGCTGAACAATCTCTGCTGGGAGGAGTTGTGGATGGAAGCATCTTTGCTGCAATTCCTTGAGGCAACAGCTCTGATTTCTACTAGAATCACTTTCTACTAAATTCCTTTATTGTGATTTTTGAGGAGAGATGGATCATTCATTAGTGTTTGGGAAGGGGGTTGTCTGTAGGTGTGAAGTCCTAGAGAATAATCTTACTTTTTTGTTGTTCAGTTTGTTTATAACTGTTTGTTTTGTTTTTGTTGTTCAGTTTGTTTTGTTTTGTTAGGTTTGTTTATAAAACACTTTAAAAAACAAGTATACCACCACTATTATAAAAATATCATTGTGAGAGCTTGCCTGTGCCACATTTGTGAGTTGATGTTTACTCTGGGACCTGTGATTATATAAGAACTGTTGGGCCATTGAGGGAATACAGCCAACCAGTTCAATTGCTTGTCTTTTTTGCTTTCCAGACACACTTCAAGTTGCTCACCTTGGCTGTATTGTTAAATTGCCTCATAGCCTGTGGACGTGCCCAACAAGGTAGGTGAAATAATTTCACGCTGTTAATGATGAATCTTAATGTTTAAAATCCATCTGGTTAAGATGTGTCAATCTTCTGAATATGTCCTGTGAGTTTTCTACTCTGCCATACAGGTTATGTTTGGAATTGCTCCAGAATTAAGGTAACGCTCCTAAGCTGGTGTTTGAAGGTTGAGTTCATAGAACAGTAGTTGGTGCTATTTTTGCCCATAGCATTACTTTGTACTAATGGCTCTGACTGGTATGGGAAGGAAATGTTGGTCCTGCAGAAGTAATTAAGTTGTATGGAACACTGGAGGATATGGAACTGTTGCTACATTTGAAGCTGTATTCCTGTCCCAAATTCTGTGGTTTAAATATTATACATTTTCTATACTTTAAGGAATATTATGGCTGTAATCCTAAAGACAATTTCCTGGGAGTAAGACCCATTGAACATAATAGGGCTTACTTCTGAGTAGACATGGTTAGGATTATGCTCTATGTGATGAAAGTTATGTGTAAGACAGTGGTTTCCAAATTTAGAAATAGTCATTGTAGACATTTGCGGCAGAAAAGATCTTCCCATCTCTTCTGCACATCTCAATCTTGGATTGTGTGAGAACATACGTTATCTAAGATGGTGGGAGAGCTGGCAACAAGCCACTATGGACATCTCATGGCACCCCAACATACTTAGGTACTATAATGCACAATGGTTCTGCTAGTTATTAAGTAAAAATCCAGCAGGGTGAAAGGATCTCTGAAGGCAACAGTTTTCTCACTTTTAACAGTTGCTAATTGTGCTGTTGCTGATTGCCAAGCAATTTTGTATCGATTCTTGGTAGAGTGATTTAAAGTTTAAAATCATTTTTTCTTACAGGTGGCAGTAATTGTATAAAAGCTAATGCAAAATCATGTGCTGAGTGTATACAGACGGGACCAAATTGTGGATGGTGCACAAACATAGTACGTATTCTTAAATTATTTGTTGCTTTATTTTCCACTGCATTTTATGTGTACATTACAACTTTTTATGGCACCTTGCTTTGTATTTGGCACCTTGCTTTGTATTTGATACATAAGTCAAATGAAAATAGTAAAAATATGAAGCTCTTTGGCAACCTATGGATGGACTCTGAACCATAATTTTGGGACTGTAGGTGAAACAATGATAAAATATGATGAAAAGGTGTGCAAAAGTTAGCCTTCCATTTAAGATAACGTTGAGTATAAACTTTTGTAAACTGTTGCTAAGGTGGCACAAAGGACTAGGGTACAGAAATTTTAGGAGACCTTTAAAAATTGATGGAAACAATAGCAAGCCACTTTTAACTTATAGGTTTCCCTTTCTCCCCAATCTGGAGCTTTGTGCATACCAGGGGATTCTGGAAATTGCTGGGTCTTTATCATCTTCCTCTCCTACCCTCCATTTCAGACACCACTCTACGTTTCAGAGGAGAAATACCTCTTCTCCAAGACCAAAGCTGAAATCCTGAGCATGTCTACTCAAAAGTAAGACCCACTGTATTCAATAATATTTACTTCCAGGAAAATGTGGTTGAGATTGTAGCCCAAGTTGAAGAGTGCATTTGCAGGATCTTATGACTAAGGCTTCAATACTATCCATATTTTTCCAAGGAGTAAGCCCCACTGAACACAATAGGACTTATTTCTGAGTAGACATGCATATGATTGTGCCCATAAATGTTGTAGTTTGTAATTAGGATGCAAGCAATCTTGCTCAGTTATGTGTAGAACTTGGTTTGGACATCTTTCTGTGCATATACATAACAGCTGGAACTTAAAGGAAGAAATAAAAGTACAAGATGAAATTTTGCCTAACCACAACCCATCCCTTTCTCATCTAACCCATCTTGCAAGTCAACTTTTGCATAGTGTTATGGCACTGGATCTACAGTAGTTCTCCTCTCTTGCACCATTCATCTTCTCTACTATATAGCTGTGATGAATGTCTGACACTGCAGCCGAAATACATATATAGCTCATTCTGTGCACAGAAGGAACCATATTGGATATACCAAATAGCTGATGTTCTTGTATGGTTTTGCCAGCGAGTATGTAGCAAGAGGGGGGAAGGAAGCAGGAAACACAAGTTTGAATGGCAAACATTCCAGAACATGGTATGGGGGAACAAGTCTCTGCTGTGAGACAAGACATTAAAACTGCTATCTTTATTACCTAGAAGTAAGTGTTAGTTGTAATCAATGAATAGATAATTGGTTAAATGTTTAAAAAGAAAACTGATTTCAATAATTTTTCTAGTAATGGCCATCTTCCTTTGCCAATTATAAAATCTATTTACCTTTTCTACTTCTCAACTCAAATTCTCTCTCGTAGTTATTTAAAAATCATTCCACTCTGGAGTCTCTCTGTCTGGATTTAATTATATTCTCTCTATGACATTAGATCAGTAACTCTAGATGTTGACAAAGCAGGTGGACAGGGAAACAGAGGGCTTGATGTTCATTAGAAAATATTTTATAATTTCAATTGGGTTTCAAATTTTTGTCAATTTAGGCTCTGTTTTCACTGAGATAATGGTGTTCCATCCTATAATATTTGCAGAGTAATTCAGAGTTAGGGCAGTTAGAGGGCCCCTAGCTGGGCTGCTCCAAGTGGACTGTATCTACAGCAGAAAGTTATGCTGAATCCAGAGTCTTCCAGAGTCAGGAAGCCCGAGCTGCCTTAGCTGCTCCAGAGCATGCTCAGTAGGCATCGTCAGTGGCACATGTGGAGGGCTTGCTCTTGAGGAGAACCCCTCAGATCACACTGAAGACAGAACAGCTGTGGTGCCTGCCTTATAAAGAGCCCCTGACTCTGAGGCTACAGTGGATGCAAGGGGCTTATTGGAGTGGTCTGCTTATCCACAGGTTAGTGAGCTGCTGTAGTTGTGCCGTATCCTGAGGTTGAGAGGCAGAGGTTGTAGATAGGTTGGCCAAGAAGTCAGATTTTTTTTTGTCAACACTGCCATTCTTACTCTGCCTTGTCATGGACTCCTATGGGTCTACTCAGATTTATACCTGCTCTTGAAGTGGTATGTGTCTGAGGAGCTCGAAGAGGGAATTTCTCCCTGGGAAAAAGGCTCTGGATAAAGCATGCGCTGTTCTGGATATAACTGCGCTGTTCTAGGCAATGCTGAACATGCCCTCAATATTCCTTTTCTGAATTGCCTAGGCTGGCTAGGGCCATCTGTCTTGGGGCAGCCTGCGTTAACTTACCTTACAATCCAGAGTAACTATGGGAAGACATAAGAGGTACTTACTCTGGATTGCTCTATGCATTTCCCATAGGTGGCACCATAATTACATCAGTGTAAAAGGTCCTGTAGTTACTCTGGATTGTAGCCACAGAGCACAATGCTAACTATGTCTACTCAAAAGTAAGCACCATTGTGTTCAATGGGTCTTACTCCCAGGAAAGTTTTCTTTAGGGTTGCAGCTTTAGGCTGCCCCAAGCCTTTTCTAACATAACTGGGCTACCCCATCTTGGAATTGGGCCACCCCAATGATGGATATGGCAGCCCAAGTGCACTTCTGGATTGCAGCCTTGGACAGCAGGTGGTTGATACCGCTTATGCTCAAAGAATTTGCATGCATATGGAGGAAGGGACCTAGTGTAGTGGCTCATTGCTCAACTGAACAGATTGACATGGAAGGAGGAGGAAGGTCTGGTTGTGGATGCAAGGCAAGAAGTGGGTGATGGGTAGTGCCCACTGGATCAGCAGCTGAATATTGGGCGGGGGAGGGGGGAACCTTGGTAGATTGTATCTGCTTTGGCCATCCCAGGCTATAAAGACCAGGCAGAGGAGGGCAATCAGAGAATGGAACTGAAACTTGGGCATGATTCTTTAGTTTGTTCTTTGACTTTGTAAGCATTAAGCACAGTGCCATTGACTCAAATACACATTCACTTTCAAAGCTTGGTTTTCCATTCCAGTTTCTGGATTGTGCTCTTATAAACACGTACCTCATTTTCTTAGAATTTTGAAGATTAAAATAGTCTTTGGCTCTTCCAAACTTGATATGGTGCATTTTACTTTAAAAAAGATTGATTTTTTGATATTTTTTTCTCCTTTAGGCTTCATTGTGGCCTGTTAGAAACAGAATAAAGTGACAATAGTTTTCTCTTTCTTACAGTTTTCCATGACAAATATTTTTATTCTGTCCATTTATGCTCTCCTTTTTTAATGACAATCAACCCCCAAACAACTGCTAATAATTAAAATGAATAAAACTAAAGTGAATAAACTACAGCATTGATAAAACAATATCAATAGTGAAATCAATTTGCATGACAGGAAATCATAAAGTATGGTACATCTCTGCAGTAATGAAAATAGCAGTTTAATATATAATCCAGAAAATCAAATCACATTTGGTAGTGTTCTTTTAAAAAGGAAACATGTTAACGTTTTAGATAGTTACCTATAAGTGAAGCAAGAATAGTAATGTAGTTATTCTTGAGAAATGTAAACAGTTTTGAAAAATATTTTTGAACCTGACCTTGTCTGTATGTATGTTAGACTTTTTTACAAGAAGGAGAATCAACTTCAGCGCGATGTGATGATTTGGAAGTTTTAAGAAACAAGGGATGCCATCCAGATGAAATAGAAAATCCCAGAGGTGACCAATATCTGGTCAGAAACAAAGAAGTAACAAATCGTATTAAAGGTCAAACCGGTCCAGAAAATCTCAGACCAGAAGACATTACCCAGATTCAACCACAGGAAATAAATCTAAAGCTACGGATAGGTAAGAACACAAGTTATAATAGTGTGGCTTGTTTCTTGAATTTTTTCCTATTACAATAGTGACAGGTTGTGTTCCTACAGGCACTTACCTGGGTGCAAGCATTTTTAAACATGAGATTTACTTCTGAGCAAACATTTAGGACTGTACCACAAGAAAATTTAAAATGACTTAACTGTACTGTATACTGAATTATACAGTATAATTTCAGGAAGCAATTATGGATCCATAGGTATAATATTAAACAGTAGCAGAACTTCTTAATTGCTTTACGGGTCTCAGTTCAGTTTCAGTGTTATGGCTGCTTGGCTCCTCTTTGAATCTTGTGAAAGTATGTTTGGAATAATTGGCACTTGTATCTTTGAATATTTTATAAATATATACAGACTTTTGAATAGATATTTAAGATTGCACCACCAAGAAAATAAACCTCATTCTCTGACATGATCAAACATGATGAAATAAAGTATGGGATTATTCCTGAAATGTTAGCTGTATATCTCATAAATTCACATCATCAGTGTCTGAGAGTGTTGGAGGAGAGGGGAATAGGAACTGGTGCAGGTGGTACCAATGAAACACTAGTTTTAATAGAGTAGATACTTTCCATTGCAAACACCTGAATGATTAGCTAAGCAGAAGTGTCTTACTGTTTATAGTAAATGTATTTATGTCCTAGGAATGGCAGGGAGCACTGCTGGGAATAGATTACAACAGCATTTCATTTTTGTATTCTAGTTTTGTCTTTAATCAGACAAGGTATTGGTGACCTTGAATACATTACTAAGGCTGCAATCTAGAAGTGCACTTGGGCTGCCCTTCACAGGGGTTGGCTGAAGTCTAAGATGGGGCAGACCCATTATGCTGGAGAAGGCTTGGGGCAAGCTAAGGCAACATAAGCTGTCGCAAAACAGATGGAGATGGGCTGCCATAACTGGGCCAGCCTAGGTAGCTCAGAAGAGGTATGTTGAGGACATGTTCAGCATTGCCTAGGACAAAGCAGTTATGCTATATCCAGAGCCTGTTTCCCAGGCAGAAATTCCCTCTTCCTGCTCCTCAGAGTTATACCACCTCAGGAGCAGTGTTGACCAAAAATCTGAATTATTGACCATCCTATTTGCAACCCCAGCCTCTCAGGATATGGCACAACTATGGCAGCCCACTAACCTGTGGATAAAGCAGGTCACTCCAAGAAGCCCCTTGTATCCACTGTTGACTGTACTGCCAGGATGAACATGTGTGCCTCTTTTTCCCCACAGGACATGTTCTGCATTTTAACCTTCTGCCCTAGAAAAAATTCCCTTGCCCTCCATTTTCTTGTGAGCAGACAGCATGTAGAGCTCATCTAATTAAAAAATTGTATGCAATAAATTATATGTAATAGTTTTAAATTTAACAATAAGTATTACAGTGCTTAAATTAACCACATGAGAGCAATATATATGAGTGTTTTTAGGTTTTATTTTGCATGTCCTACATTTTTCTTTGGTGTCCTCCATTTTAGGGTGCCTTGTCCTTTTTTTTCTGGTTAACACATATGGCCACCCTGTTTACTATAGTCTCCTGCTGCAGCTGTTATTGGTTATCAGGGACTCCTTATACTGCAGGCACCACAGCTGTTCCTTCTTCAGTGTGATCTGAAGTAGATCGTCTCAGGAGCAAGCCCTGCCCTGGGTGCCACTTAGTTGGTGCCTTTTGAGCTTACTCTGGAGCAGCTAGGGCAGCCCAACCTTCCCAACTCTCTGAATTCACCGTAAGTTCCTGCTCTGGATTCATAATAGTTGGGGCAGCCCAGCTAGGGCATTCCTCACTGCCCTTACTCTGGATTGCACTGCCTGTGAATGACTTCTGCTGAAAAATCTTTTGCTGGGTTTTGATGGGCAGTGGCAGATAGTGTCTTCAGCTCTTGCATTTGCTACTTTATTTCTTTAGAAGTACAGGAAAAATAGTATGGGACATCATAGGGCTATTGCTTTTCTCTTCTAATAAAAAGGAATGGTGATTGGTAGGAGCTGCAGCTGCAGCTGAGGTTACTATCAGCACTTAAATGCTCATACAGTTGCGCATGCCCACCAAGGTATCTCTGCTAAAAGATGTTTCAAACAGCTATTTTAAAAAGAGTAAAACCTCACCCCAAAATGCTAGCAGCTCTTTTAAGTTAAACTCCTACAGCTGCCTACCAGAGGTAATTTTTTACTTTACAAAAGACCCTTCCAGTGACAACACCTTCCCCACCCCACCAGGTGCCTTGTCTTTTTGTTTGTTTGTTTTGCTTGCAAGTTAAATTTCTCTTGTTGATCATTCAAGCTCACCTCAGCTAGGTTCAGCCAATGACACACTGTCTCCTCTTGCTTCCGCTTTCCATCTGGAGAAGGAAGTGGTGCAGGAGAGCAGCCGTCTTGGAGGTGGCCGCAATTGCCAGTGGCAAGCAAAGACAGCCAACAATTGTGGACTGCTGTGCATTCATGAATAGGTACTGGAGAACATTCAGTCTAGTCATGCAAAGTGTAATGTTATGAACAAAGGAGAAGCAAGGCCAGATGCTTAGCATTTAAGTACGTAAAGAGACTAGAGAGGACTTGAAGAGGCTATCACTGTTCCCCTTTTGAGGCTACCATGGGGAAAGGCAGAATTTGAGGCTACCATGGGGAAAGGCACAAACTCCAAAGTTTGTGTAACAGATCAGCTAAAGTCTTGGTCAAGTTAAGGATACTTCTAGTTATCTTGGGTGGTGGACCTGGAATAGTCACAAAAGTGCCATAAGGCACTTCTGTCCCTCGTGGGGGCGGGGGAGGGTGTTAGGCTACAGCACAGTCATACATTGATCTCCCCACACTACCACAGAAAGATATGCCATGTGAGTTAGTCCAGCATAAATTTGTTAGGATTGCATCCTAAGTTAAATGTTCATTCTTCAAGTGGCTTCACCGCCTGTTAATTCTTCTGAAGAAATATACTGTCTCCACAGCATCTTCTGTGGTTTTCTGTTTTGCCATGCTATAATTAACTTGCATGACAAATTGAGAATTTGAGGTTTCCTTTCCCTAGTACATAATTGACTTGCAAGCATTTCATGTGCACAGGCCTCTTTTGAAGTTACTGGAACTCGCCATTGTGAAAAATTGACTAGTAATGATTTAGGAGTCTTTCAAAAAGAATTTCCGCAGCTGGAGGTAGAAGAAGTTGGAAGAGTGTAAAACAAGTAGAAAAAGGAGGTGCATCTGTAGATGTTGTGACTATTAGAAGCAGCATGCAAATGACACTGCCTGATATTTTTCAGTTTGGGATGGATAAATATATATAAATGATACAGCGCCAGAAAACACAGAAGGTAACTTGTATTATAATCCTCACTTGTTGTTATCATTGTGCTTTGTAGGTTGATGGGGACTCTGTACTGACAGTCATTGCTGATGCATTGTGTTGAAGGTGTTCTTTCTGCTACCGCAGATACCAAAACTGTGGATAGCAGTGATGTCTATATCTACTGTAGGGCTACTCAGGCCCTCCAGACTGCTCCTTTTCCCTGACTCCTTGTTAGCACTTATTCTCCGTTACAGGCAGAAGGAGTTGACATGGGAAACAAATAGCATAGGATACAGTGACAAGAGGACGAACAAAACAAAAACAGATGAACCATGAGCGCAGGGATGGGGAGAATTTGTGCACCACCAATAACTGAAACTGAGTCAGTGGATATTGGCCTAAGGATTCAATTCTAACTCAATTCTAACTCTGTATTAGTGAGTCAGAAGCCTCCCAGGATGACTGAAGAAGGGTATGAGTAACTGTACTCCAGTTTATAACCAACCTATAAAGAATGATCCTAGGAGTAATTTCTCTTGTACGGCTTATGTGCCATTTCTGGATAATGTTGAGGCATGAGTCAGTCAAGCAGAAAGTAGCAGAGGAATGTTGGAAGAGTGTGGCAGACATCTGGAAGCCAGGGTGACTCAAGACATTTTGCCGTCAGAACTGAAAATGGTGCATCCCTGTGAGATTTACTACTGAGCAGCACATCATGGATGTGACAGCAGGAACACCACCTGCTGAAATTCTTCATTTGGTACAGCTGAGACTGCAATCGTAATGGCCAGCGAGTAAGACCCAGTTAAGCTACGGCTCTTCCGAGTGAACATGCATAGGGCAGTGTAGAGCAACTGGTAGAATAGAATGGGAAATATGGGCATTTTATATTTGGAATCCTAATACTCAGAACTCTGAAAGTTGACTTTCTACTCAATTTTCTTCCAGTAATGTTTGCTTAAACGCTTCCCCCATTATTGTTGTCAGCTGAAAAGTTTGCATGTTTGTCCCAAAACTGTGTGTGTGGAGTGGGAAGCTGTAGTGACTATATTTACAGTGGTGACTATATTTACAGTGGTGCCTCACATAAAGAGCTTAATTCATTCTAGAGGCATGTTCTTTAAGTGAAACATTCTTTAAGTGAGGTGGATTTTCCCATAGGAAATAATGGAAACTCAGACGATTGGTTCCACAACCCCCAAAATATTCATATAAAAATATTAATTATATGTAAAAATGATGACAAAACACTGTAATTGAATTAAAAAAATTCATTCAATGTGCACAATCCTATGAAGTCCACTTAGGCTACAATCCTAAACACACTTTCCTGGGATTAAGCCCCTTTGAACACAGTGGGGCTTTCTTCTGGGTAGACATGGTTAGGAGGCTGCAGTCAAAGTCAGTTTCCTGGGAGTAAGCCCTATTTAACACAATGGGGCTTGCTTCTGAGTAGACATGGTTAGGAGGCTGCAGTCAAAGACACTTTCCTGGCAGGCTTACCTGGGCTGCTGCTGGAGATTTAAGGTGGCCGGTGGGGGCAGCTGCCTCTGGCACCCCCCAGGCAACTGCCCCCAAGTTGGGGGCTGTTAGAGGCAGCAGCGCTGGCCAGCAGCTCTTTTAAAGAGCCTCCATGTGGAGCATCAGGGCTACATAGCATGCATGCCCATAACATGCTTGCTTGTGAAGTGAGGTGGAACTTATTGTGTGAAGCAAAATTTCTTGGAAATTTATACTCGTTATGTGAAATGCTTGTTATAAGAGGTACCACTGTATTTTATTCATTGCAAACGTGAACTTCTGAATATAGAGCTAAAAACAATGTTTTTGCAATCACATCAACATTGACTGCTAATAAAATGCTAATAAAATGCATTTTATAACCATAATCTGTGTGTAATCCAAAGCATACCAGGGGTGGGCCCGGCCTGGCCCAAGAACCAGTTCTCCGGAAGTGGGCGGGGCTGGGGAGGTTTTCAATTTAAAAATTAAAAAATTAAAAAATAAAATTACTTATTTCTGAGTAGACCTGCATAGGATGAGGCTCTGAGGCTGCAGTCCTCTCCACACTGGCCTGGGAATAAGTCCCATTGAGTATACTGGGACTTACTTCAGAGTAGACCTGCATAGGATGGGGCTCTGTGGGTACAATCCTCTCCACACTGGCCTGGGAGTAAGTCGCATTGACTATACTGGGACTTACATCAGAGTAGACCTGCATAGGATGGGGCTCTGAGGCTGCAGTCCTCTCCACACTCCTCCCGGAGTGTGTGCCTCCCCAGCCGGCCGGGAGAGGAAGAGAGAGCGCGGTGGTGCCGCACAGAGTAAAAATGGCGGCCACAGTGGCCGGTAGTGGCTCAGAACCGGTCCCCACGGTTGTGGTCCCCCCACCCCTACCAGCTCACCACCAGCGGCCAAATAACAGGATCCTGTTTGGGCGAGTAGGCCCGAACCAGCAAGTGCCCATCCCTGACATTATTGACTCAGAAGTAAATCTAAAAGGGCTGACTCTACAATAAATGTGTACTTACTGGGGGCGGGTCAGAAAAAAGCCATATGAAAGGAATAAAAGGAGTAAAAAGTTAAATGAAGAGGGAAACAGAGTTCTTCCTTTTCTCTGTTTTGTTTGTTTTTTTGTGCAATCCTAATCTTGTTTACTCATTTACTCCATGGTGATGGAGTGTTAGAGGGGAGATAGAAAACAAAAGTTGAAAGCTTGCCATTTTAGTGTGCTTTTCCCCATTCTTCATATACATCTGGCTGGTTCCCCTTCCCCATCCCTTTCTCTTCTACACTTGCCGCTGCTGAGGACTGCATTTCCTACAGTCAGAGGCTTCTGTTTTTACTAAATGTACTGCTGCTATTATAGCAATGCATGTGCGGCTTGTCCGGCTTGCGTACATATACAGGCAGTTATTCTCCAATTTGGACAATGGTCAGTGGACTCTTGCACACTCAATCCTTACTCCAATGGTGGTTAGAAGCTGAGAGATGACAGGGTAGACTTTATCTACTCCTGTAATTATCTGCCTCTTGAGACAACTGCTTCCTGTCTCCTGATGGAGAGGCTGTCATTGTTTGGAAGGAATCTCATTCATTGGAAACTATTGGTAAAACTTAAGCCAAGTAGAATTATACTGGGTAAAACATATCGACAAATTGCTGTGTTTTAGAACTGAAGGTGTAATATATGGGTGTCAAAAGAATCTTGAATCAAAGATTAACATTTAGCCTTCTCTTTGGTTAGTCTGACTTGTATCTTTATATATGGATGTCCTTTTTAATAATGATCAAGTTGATTTCATAAGTGAACTTAAAATCCAAATTCTTGTAGCTAAATTTCCAGCTGATTTTTAATTTATTTATTAGGGTATGGATACAAGGTCTCTAACTACAAGCATTTTCAGGGTTTTGTATTTTTTAATTGATATCGACACATTCTTTAAATTGTTTTAAATTGTTTTGTTGATATTGACAGATTTTTTATTGATATTGACACATTGTTTTTTCTTTCTTTCTGGGATTAGGGGAACCACAGACATTTTCATTAAAATTTAAGAGAGCTGAGGATTATCCTATTGATCTTTATTACCTTATGGATCTCTCTTACTCCATGAAAGACGACTTGGAGAATGTGAAAAGTCTTGGAACTTCTCTGATGAGTAAAATGAAGGATATAACATCAGATTTTCGAATTGGTAAGAATCATGTTTGTAAAAATGACATCCCCACCCCCGCTGTACCATTCTTGCATTAAATTCTCAATTAATGAAGAAAATGTTTCAAAGTCTCATAAATTATATCTTTATTTATAACCATTCAAAACTTTGGAAGACACAGAGTTTCTCCAGGATTAGTGAGAAAAGTGGAACTTGTGCCAACCCACTTATGGGCTTTTTTCTGGCTCCTTCCTTCCGTGTAGCATTCCGCTACACACCCTGTTTGCCTTATTCTGTGCTGTAGCTGGGGTTAAAACCCCTGGTTAGTATTGCACATGTGATCCCTTCCCAGTACCAGCTTCTCATTGTTTAGTGGCCTCTGTGCTGTTGTAGCTAGCACACAATTTTCTCCATTGTAAGGTCATATGGAAAATCCCTGAATGGCTCCAAAACTAGTTTGCCCTTGGAGGCTGGGACGGTAAACTACCAGCTTTGTGCTTGCTTCATGGGGAATGGCAGAACAAATGAGCCACAGCTAAACAAACCATTGCCATGGGCCAGATCCAATTTGCAAGCAATAATTTGGAGACCCTTGCTTAGAATGCCTAGTGAAAAATAAAGTTGGACAACATGTGTGTGAATGCTGATGCTACTCGTATATTGGTTTGTGAAAATAGACAAAACCTGATCATGGTTTCTCGTTGATTCATGCTAAACTGAAGCAAGATTTCTAAAAAAATTCTAAATTTTTCTCCCTTTCTCTTAGGTTTTGGCTCTTTTGTTGAAAAAACAGTAATGCCTTACATTAGCACCACACCAGCCAAGATGAGGAACCCTTGCACAGGCGACCTGAATTGTACAAGTCCTTTTAGCTACAAAAATGTCCTCAACTTTACCAACAATGGAAGTCTGTTCAATAAACTTGTAGGCGAACAACAAATTTCTGGCAATTTGGATTCTCCTGAAGGTGGATTTGATGCTATTATGCAAGTTGCTGTTTGTGGTGTAAGTGCATTTCAGTCTGTTCTGAATGTTGCTATAAACCCAATTTTAAGCATATATTACAACCAATGTGCCATGGCACACTGGTGTGCCATGGATAGTTTTCAGGTGCGCCATGAGAATTTGAGGATTGACATTAATTAATAGGAAAATTGGGGGATTTTAACAGCCAGGTGTGCCTTGTCAGTGGTAAAAACAATTGATGATGTACCTTGACAATTTCAGTGCCTTGTTAGTGTACTGCAGGATGAGAAAGGTTGAAAATCACTGATATATTAGAGTAAAAAGAGAAAAGGTATAAATAATCAATATGTGCTCTCAAAGTATTTAACCCCATTATGTCCACATAAGTTTAAGTCCTTTTTGGGGGAGGAAAACTAATCAGATTTAGAGTTTTCCTCCCCCAAAAAGGACTTAAACTTATGTGAACTTAAGCACTTGAACAAAAACACAGAAAAGACCTCCGTTCACCTGTTCTTTCCCAGTAGAAATTTGTTTTTGGTAAAGGATTGACCTGGGAAAATTCAGTTCTTGAGTTTTAATGTAAAAAATAGGAGGGAGGTGGACCCCCACTTTAAATTTTGAAGGGAAAATAAGGTAGTTTAGTTTAGTCTGCAATCTTCATTTTCAAGGACAATGCAAGCACATTCTCTTCCCAAACATCTTTTAAAATAAATCATCAGGGATGAGTCAAAAGCCTTCCATAATGAGCATAATGTTGGAAGGACACTTTGCATCTTGAGCTACTGTACTAACCAGATGGGTTTTAGTTCAAGTCCTTTGAGCATTTAAAGCACTTTCAATATCGTAAGTTTGCCGTCCTTGGGAATAAGTCCAGCTGAAGCTCAGTAGGACTGAGTAGATATGCTTGGAGGCCCAAACTGTTTTTCATTATTCTTTCCAATGCAAATACATTTTGAACACAGCTTAATTATTTTTGTTACCTACTTGGGTAAATGCTTATAATCTTCTGTCCACAAAACAAGAGTGTTGGGGAACAGGCCATTTGCTATTTTCCCCGTGTTTCAATTTGATATGCTTCTCGTCTTGATCCTAAACACATAACTCTGATACAGTGCCTGTCAGATTCAACTCTTTCAAGGACCTACTAGCCAGCTACATATTCCCATAGGACTCATTCTTTGACACACCTTCAATCTGGTAAAGATATTATCAAATCAAGGCCAGTTAACCAAGTTAACCTGCCTTAGATGGTCTAGTACTGTATCATGATGTTTAGTAGGGCTGTGGGTGGCTCAAGCAGTTAAGACGCTGTGCCTGTTAGCCAGCAGGCCAGGGTTCGAGACCCGGGTTGGCCCCACAAGATAGGGTGAGCTCCTGTCCTTAGCCCTGCTCTGCGACGCCAGCTGGATCCAATTGTATCGGCTCTGCCTTTCCATTGGACTAATTCAGTGGTGTGGAGAGGGGGAATTTGCTGCTTGGATAACAGCCTATCCTCCATAACATCTAATCCAGGCTTTCATGCTTCGCATGCAGCGTATGCAGCACCGAGCATGATGCCATAGTCTTTCAAGACTGACGGAGGCCTGCAGTAGTAGAAAAAACTAACAACTTTCATATGGCATTTGACAGTCCTGAAATGTACATGTGGATTTTCTCCTCATGTCTACCTCTTATTTTTAGGCATTCTAAGTCAGAAGGGGTCCAGTTGCAAAGGTCACAAACCCTTTTCTGTAAAGCCTTGTTGGCTCATTTGGGCAACAGTTTCCTCCTAGTGTCATAACTAATACCATTCAGGACATCTGGCAGCCTTAGTATTTTAAGGCTGCATTCCTAAACAGGACACAATGGCATCAATCCCATTGCACTTTGTAGGTAAATATGCTTGGAATTGTTCTGTTGTGTAAATACTCCTTCATGCATACCACACACAGAAAGAAAGTTAACTAAAAGTATATGATTATACTGATTTTTTTCATTTTGTGTGCTGCCCTCTGCTTTCATTTTTGCCACACAAACTGTAAGCCATGGGCATTCACACAGTTCAGTGTGCTTGGTGAGCAGACCTGGTTCCACTCAGACCTAGTGTGACCACCTCCTCTTAGACATTCTGGGCAGTCTTGTCTACCCTGACATCTTTTTGTGTGGCCTGTTGGGATGCTGGGCTGCCCAGAGCACCGCTGTCCTCCAGAAGAGAAGAAGTTTGTGTTTGGTGCCCAAGCAGAACATTCAGACAAGGACCTCATCCAGACATAAGTTTGGACTCTACTTTCTATACCATACATCCTTTTACAAGTTTACATTAATATTTACAAACATTTTATACTTCACCCTTTCAATTCATAACTATAGCTTTCACAAATTTACTATGTCTTGCATAGGTAAAACAATTCATAATTATATATCAGAAATAAAAAAGTAACACTAGCAAAAATATACAAAATCAAAGTCATCAGCAGTACCTACAAATCAGCAAGATACCTCAAAACAGAATGGTTCAACCAGCAACAAATAACTTGCTTTCTTCTTCTTCCCAAGTCCAAAATTGGCTGGCGAAATGTCACTCGATTGTTGGTGTTTTCCACGGATGCTGGATTTCATTTTGCTGGAGATGGGAAACTTGGAGGAATTGTTTTACCAAATGATGGGCAGTGTCACTTAGATAATAACATGTACACAATGAGCCATTATTACGTAAGTATGTTTAATAAAAATGTTGTGTTTTTGTATTTCTTTATCTGTATTTAACCCAAAAGGCAAAGTTGAGCCAGTGGGATGGCTGGAATGGTGCAGGAGTGGTATGTTGGAAGTGGGAGGGATGGCACAAACTACCTGCTGTAGATGCTGTCCCTTTCACAGTGAACATGCCCAGACTGGACTAAAGAGCTGGCACAAGTCTGAGGAGCTTATGGAAGGGTAAAATGTTTTCCCTTTCCCATCCAGTTTGTTCCTCCTGACCATGCAATGCAGTGTGCTTTGCCTCAGCTGTGTGCAAGAGCACAACTGAGCTATAACTTGGTTACGTTATTTTAAATGGAACTTTGAGTTATGAAGGCTTACTCTTTGTAGAAAGCTAGAGCATTTTATACTCTAAATATATAGTACAAAATATACAATTGTGAGTGTTTTATGTTTCATTTTACAGGACTATCCTTCCATTGCTCACCTTGTTCAGAAGCTAAGTGATAACAACATTCAGATTATTTTTGCTGTAACACAAGAATTTCAACCAGTTTACAAGGTATGTATTGGTTTATACATACAATATACATATATATTGGTTAATATATATATATATATATATATATATATATATATATATATATATATATATATAAGGTATATATTGATTAATGTGCTGGATACCTGACAAATACTATCAACCTGTTTGAAAAACCTTTCCAAAATACTATAGACACCCGCAGTACATTTATGCCAAGGTGCTATTCTGTAGGAGAAAGATGTGACATATGTTCATGGAAGGCATTTTTCTACTTTGTAAAGAATGGTGCATGAGAGATGTGAAACTCAAGTCAAACCCAAGATGTTTGCAAACTCTTACACAGTACGTGTACATGCTTCTTTTAATGAACGTTTGTGACCTGCTATTTATATGCTGTAGCCTCATCTTTCTTGGCCATGTTTTGCCTACTATAATGCAAACAAACAAGAAGTCTTTCTGTAGTACCTTTGTGAAAATACATCTTAATCTTCCACTCATAACTCTGTGGATTCAAGCCATTGTGCGTCCTCAGTAGGTTCAAGTAGATGAGACCATATGTAAAATAGGAGAGGTTTGTGTTTAGTTCTCTAGATATGAATCTACTTACTCAGATCCCAGGTACCTGCGCAGCCTAAATAAAGGATTGTTTACCTGTGATCGAGGGGTTTTTAGTGTGTTTAAGATTGATCTAAAATATTGTTGTTCTACAAGGTCCAGTAACCAAAGTGATCTTTATTTGGAGATGGGTATTTATTCTGTAATATGTTTTCTATAAACTAGAATTTTAACTGAATTTTATTTTTCTCTTATGTAAAGGAGCTGAAGAACTTGATTCCAAAGTCTGCAGTGGGAACACTATCTTCAAACTCCAGTAATGTCATTCAACTGATTATCGACGCCTACAATGTAAGTTGATATTATTGAGTTAGCGAGCCATCTTGAGTGTTCACCAAGGCACCAGCCTACAAAAAATTACCATAAATTTCAATATTACCATTGGTTGTAATAGAGCTGGTTGACACTTAAGGAATTATGAGTTGAAATTACACTCAATAAAAGCACATTAAAATTAATTAAAATGTAAATAATATTTTAAAACTTATAATATTCCTATATCACCACATCCAGCTATTTTTTTTTTAGGATAACCACCATTGGTGAACCAAACAAAAAAAAAGTTTTAGACTGCCTCCACTTATAAGGCTTTAAAAGTAACTTCAGGTTTCTTAGTGAAACTGGAAGTTGCATTATTTTTACTGTCAAGCTCAATCTTTGCCTGGCAGAGGCTCCTCAAGAGAGGAGCCAGGCTCCCTTTGCCTTTGGAGGGTCTGGGCTGCTGGGACAGGCATTTATCAATATCCACACTTCCAGCAATTTGCAGGAGGTTCTGTTCCCAAACTCCTGTAGATAATTGGTCTTTGTGATGATTTTTTGCCAAGTTGCACAGGCACAAATCTCATGAGAGTCATGGAATAGTTGTGGATTCTTCTCTGCTGTGTATAAGTATCTAATCAAGAGAGTGAAACAGTTTCTTGAAAAATCTGATAAAAGCTTTTCTGCAAAAGATGCAGAAATATATTTATGGATTCTGTTTCATCCTCTTAAAACCCTTGTTAAATTCAAATATGATTATATTGCTGAACTTATTTTTTAGTCACTGTCTTCAGAAGTCATTCTGGAAAACAACAAACTGCCAAAAGAAGTCTCTATAGAATATAAATCTTTCTGCAAGAATGGTGTGAATGGAGTTGGAGATGATGGAAGAAAGTGCTCCAATATTTCAATTGGAGATGAGGTAATTCTCCCACATTGGATTTGCTGTATGACTGATTGATGTCAGTGCACACTTTGGGTGCCTTAAATATTCATAAGGCTGGTGCTGTTTAAAATTCCTATTCTTCCATTTAGAAGCAGTTTATCCCAATTGCTTCTGTTTATTAACCCTCTGCTTTGCTTACAGGTTAGGTTTGAGATTAAAGTAACCGCTAACCAGTGTCCAGAAAAAGGACAAAGAGAAACAATTAAAATCAAGCCACTTGGTTTCACCGAAGAGGTAGAAATTAACCTGGAGTTCATCTGTGAATGTGAATGTCACAAAGAAGGAATTCCTGACAGCCCCATTTGCCATGATGGAAATGGAACTTTTGAGTGTGGTGCTTGCAGGTACTTAACTTTCCCATCTATGTTTTTGAAGGTCAGTAAGGAGGTCAGGAAATGAAAGGGACCAAAGAAGACCTGGGAAAAAATAGTAAAGGAAAAGAATGAAGTAGGGGGAAGCTTGCGATGGGGGGTTGGGGGGGAAGGGGAATTGTGAGAGAGGCAAAAAGGTGAGGTGATGCTCATGAGGATGGGCAGTAGGGAGGAGGTGAGAATATTGTGAGAATGTGGGGGAAAAGCATTGTTGAGGATGGGGGATAGAATAAGGATAAAAGAATACAGAGGTAAAGGGTTGAAAGCACAAGGAAAGAATGGAGGGACTGAACAAACCAGGCTTGAAATCTATGCAAGAGGGTACCAGAGCATCCATTCTTGCTATAAAAATAGATGTTGTGAAATACCTCTTATGCCTTGTTCTACCATGAGGGTTGAGGAACCAATTCTAAATCAAAGGAATTGTGGATCAATTCTTGACCTCTCTCTTTCTACGTATTAAGCACTCGGGAGAAAAGGGTGGAAATAGATTGAGAAGCAGGGGGGTGAGAGAAGTGAGTTGGGGAGAAAGAGCAGCCAAGAGAGAAACTGAAAAGGGTTGTTGTACCAATGTGGGATGTAATAACACAGTAGATTTTTTTTTTAGGTGTAAACCAGGACGTATTGGAAAAAACTGTGAGTGTAGCATGGATGAAGTAAACAGTGAAGACATGTCAGGCACCTGTAGACCAGCTAACAGTACAGAAGTATGTAGTAACAACGGAGAATGTATTTGTGGCCAGTGTGTGTGCAAGAAGAGAGAGAACCCAAATGAAGTTTATTCTGGCCAGTTTTGTCAGTGTGATAACTTCAGCTGTGATCGGTCTGATGGCTTGATTTGTGGAGGCAAGTACTTTGTGTTCTGTCAAATGAACCTTTGAAACTTGAGTAGACAAACCGGAAGCTACTGTGATAAATAGTTGGAGAACCCAGTAGATAAGAGAAGTAAGGGGTTGACTTGGGAATAATTTAGGACTGCAATGTTGCCCTTGGTTTAGTTGAGTGCTGGATTGTTCAGAAAATCAGATCAAGGGAAACTTCTTAGATCTCATGATGGCATATGTTGCCTTAGGCATACCAGGATTTTTGTGTAGAAGAACAATATCTGTACATGCCCAACGTAGTGAAAGATCTTGGTTTTTAATCTATGCTCACTTGCTTGGGAAAGGCCTTTAATATGGCATTGGCCAACAAATGGAGGAAAACGTCTTTTAAAAAGAACCCTTTAGTCCTCATCATTACTAGATATGAGCTTAAAGTGGACACTTAAAAATACACTTTTGTGGCATAATTACACTGAAGCTGGACACTAAATTTCTTTTGTTTTCCTTCTTTTAAAATAGGGCATGGTGAATGTAAATGTCATGTGTGTGATTGCTGGGCAAATTACACAGGCTCTGCTTGTGAATGTTCTCTGGATCTTACTCCATGTGAAGCTACTAATAAACAAATCTGCAATGGCAGAGGAACCTGTGAGTGTGGAGTCTGCAACTGCACAGACCCCAAATTCCAGGGACCTACATGTGAAGTGTGTCCAACCTGTCTTGGGGCCTGCGCAGAACACAAGTAAGTTTATTTTTCTCCCTTAAAAAAGGTTATGGAGTCCTCTTAAAAGGGTGCTTTCAGTCCAGCTCAAGGGATTTTTCTTTGCTAATTTTTGTTTATGGTAGCAGTGCCCAAACTCATGTCTGTTCTGCACCAGGCAAAGAACCTGTATGTGTGGGACAGGGGAAGTTGACAATACTTCTCATTATGTATTCAGTTGTACCCTGTTTGAACTTCCTAGGAATCAATTCCTTATTTCTATTCTTAGACGTTTGTGTGGTAGGCCCCCAATAGCACAGCTATCCTCTACTGAACATGTAAATGAACATCTTACATTTTGTTCTACATTTTTTAAAAAAGGTCTGGATTTTCAGTTGAAAATCCAGACTTTGGGGTGACCATGTCCTACATTTTGAGTTTAGGATTTGGTCACCCTGAGTGCGGCGCTAAGTTTCTTTGCCTGGTTATAGGCTCTTTCAAATCAAGGGGATAATGTCAGCATATCTAAGTATATTTTGGGGTAAAAGGTAAAAAAATTCCTTGACCCCTGCTTTAACATCTCATCTGGTGCCTGAATTAGTCATAACTAGTTAGCAATTCTACATACAGACTCCACCCAAGTAGGCTTAAGTCCTACAAAGTTGATTTCCCAACCAGCATTTTATTTCTCAAAGTAACTGATAAGCACAGAAGTAGTAGTACAGTAATAGAACATGTAGACAAAGATCTTTCCTTCCAGTGTTGCTTTCTGCTGCCCCTGAATGGTATGAATGCTGCCCCTGAATGGCTGCCCCTGAATGGAAAGGATAGCATAAATTCATGATGCCTAGTGGTTACTGACGTCCATAAATTCTTTGAGGGAAAGAAAATTGCACCTCCAAAGAGGCTTAAAAAAGAAACAAGAAAAAAGGAAAATACACTAAAAGGTTTTTTTATTATCACCTTTTGTGAGAAGGGAGTATATAAAGACATAGGGCAATTTACAATGAAACATGAAAACAAAGAGATTGAAAATAACTAATATGCCTGATCAAGTAAAATGGAGAGTTCTATGCCCAAAATTTTATTTGGAAATTTATTTGGAAATTTGGAAAAAAAAAATTCTGGAACCTGCTTTACTTTTTTGTATTGTGTGTTGCCAAATGTTCATATTCAGATTGGTGGTGTTTAAATGTTGCTGTACTGATGTGTCATGTATTTGATTTGCTACAGGGACTGTGTGCAGTGCAAAGCTTTCAACAAAGGAGAAAAGAAGGAGCGGTGTGCAGAAGAATGTTCACATTTTAATGTGAAAATGGTAGATACTAGGGAGCAGTTGCCACAGCCTGGACAGATTGATGGGATGTCTCATTGCAAAGAGAAGGATATCGATGACTGCTGGTTTTACTTCACGTACTCTGTTGATTCAGATAACCAAGCTGTTGTCCATGTGGTGAAGACACCAGGTATGTGTGATTCCTCACCTGGTTAACATTGATGTAGTTCTCAATAAGTGCTACTATGCAGTTCATTAAACCAATGGATGCAAAGCGATCAAAGGATAAAGGTTCAAGAAATTCAGCAAATCCATTTTCATATTTTCTATATGGGTATGTCATCATAGAATGTATATGAAAACGGTTTAAATAAATAGGGAAAGCTATAACAAAGGTGAAGGCACAATTAACACTGGATAATTCTCTTATTTTGTCAGTTATTTGTACTTGGCAATTATAAATGATTGACATTTGAACAATGAATTAAGAACTATTCAGTTATGGATGAAGATTTTATTAAACAAGAAGCAGTTACTGGTTTTGAAATTGTCCTGGTGCAGTGAATACTTACCATACTTTAAGTATGCACAAAGTGGTACTTATTTTAGACCAGACTACAATTTCCATGTTAACTTTGAAAGAAGTTGTCTGTTATCTATCTACATCTACAGTATTTATATATCTACAGTATTTATATACCGCTTTTCAACTGAAAAGTTCACAAAGCGGTTTACAAGAAAATGAAAAAATTAATAGCTAATTAATAGCTAATGGGTCCCTGTCCCAAAAGGGCTCACAATCTAAAGTGCAAAAAGAACACCAGCAGAAGCCACTAGAACAGACATTGCTGGGGTGTGGAGGGCCAGTTACTCTCCCCCTGCTAAATAAAAGAGAAACACCCACTTGAAAGAGTGTCTCTTGACCAGTAAGCAGGGGTAATACTTGTTATACTTGTAATACTTTTAATACTAAAACTTGTATTAGTATTAAATACTAATACTTGTAATACTAAAACTTGTTAGAACAAGTTGAACGTGGTTAATAAAAACCTTGAAGAATGAGAAAGATATAAAACTACAAATCTCTAAACTGAAATATGTAAGTATATGTTCAGTAGTTTAAGCTAAATAAAATGCTTACAAAATGCTTTATAAAACATTCTACTATATCCCTCTGAAAAACCAACTGAAATTAAATATGGAGCATCATCAAATAGCTTTTACGCATAGATGGTGGACTTTCCGGGAGGCAATAGTGGGATGAATTCATTGTTGCAAATTTCAGTAAACCCGTTCAGTTTTTCCATTGTTTTAATTTACAAGAGTAATACCTTTTAGTGACTATTAATGACAAGATGGTGCTCAGTCATAGCTCTGTTTGCTTAGTTTTAATGAATACCGCCAAACATAACCAGAATATGATTTAATAACTTTTTGTAGCATGATTGGTTTGTTATCTGTATTTTTTTCACAATAGGAATTATTTAGATGGAGAAAACAGTGTATTTGAGAATTTAATTTTAAAAAATTGTATGCATTAGCATGAGTACCACTCTAAGCACATGGTTGGTGTTCTTGCTCTAATGGTATAGCTTAACTGTACCAAGTTTTCTTGGCAAGGTAAAGTAACAACATTGCAAGGTTGGGATTCAAGCATATGAACAAGGAACCGTAAATCATTCTTTTTTTTTGTTATACCACCACCTGCATCTGTCCCGGCTAATTAGTACCATGGGTAATGCAGCAGCCCCAGTGGGTCTACTCATAAGAACATAAGGAGAGTCTCCACTGGATCAGGCCACAGACCCATCTAGTCCAGCTTCTGGTATCACACAGCGGCCCACCAGATACCTCGCGGAGCACACAGACACCTGCATTCATGTGCTCCCACCTGCATCTGGCATTTTGAGGTTGTCTACCTTTACACACCGCTCATGGCTTGTAACCCATGATGGTTCTTTCCTCTAGGAATTTGTCCAAACCCTTTTAAAAGGTGTTGAGGCTAGATGCCATCACCACATTCTGTGGCAGGGAGTTCCACACACCAAACACACACTGGGTAAAGAAATATTTTCTCTTGTCTGTCCTAACCCTCCCAACATTCGAGTGGATTTCCCCTAGTTCTGGTGTTATGTGAAAGGGAAAAGAGCATCTCTGTATCCACTCTGTCTATTCCTTGTATAATTTTGTCTCAAGCATGTTCCCCCTCAAGCGCCTCTTTTCTAACTGAAGAGCCCCAAGTGCTGTAGCCTTTTCCCATATGGAAAATGTCCCAAACCATCAATAATTTTGGTCACTCTCCTCTAAACCTTCTCTATTTCCTCTATATCAGTGGTTCTCAATCTTCTTAATGCCGTGACCCCTTTATAAGTTCCTCATGTTGTGGGGACCCCCAACCATAAAATTATTTTCGTTGTTACTTTATAACTGTAATTTTGCTACTGTTATGAATCGTAATGTAAATATCCGATATGCAGGATTATTTTCATTGTTACAAATGAAATGTGTGTTCTATGCACACATTGAACACAATGGGATTTATTTCAGAGTAGGCATGCATAGGATTGGGCCCTGAGGCTGCAGTCCAATCCATATTTACATGGGAGTAAAGACCACCCTGACTATAATGGGATTTTTTTCAGAATAGGCATGCATAGGATTGGGCCTTGAGGCTGTCGATCAGCCCCAGTGCGCGCACAGCTACAGCCAGAGGTCTGGCAACCCTGACCTGGCCACTGCACCAGGGATCTTTTGGTGACTCCCAGGAAAGCTCTAGGCGACCCCCAAAGGGGTCCCGACCCCCACTTTGAGAAACGCTGCTCTATATCCTTTTTGAGATGCTGCAACCAGCACTGGACACAGTACTCTAAATGTGTCCTCACCATCGATTTGTACAGTGGCATTATATTTTTGCCATTTTATTCCTAATCCCTTTCCTAATGACCCCAAGCATGGAATTTGCCTTCTTTACTGCTGCCACATTTTGGGGTGACACTTTTCATCGAGCTATCCGACAGCACCACAGATCTCCTGTCCGAGCCCATACATAAAGTTCTTTGCCCCAAGGATTCTTTGCCTCAATGTGCATAACTTTACATTTATGCACATTAAAACGCATCTGCCATTTTGTTGCCCATTCTTACAGTATGGAGGGATTCCTCTGGAGCGCTTCAGTATCTTCTGGTCCTCACCTCTCAGAATAGTTTGGTGGCTACCTCGCTTCTTAATCCTGACTAGGTTGTTTATGAACAGATTGAAAAGCACCAGTCCCAGTATAGACCCCTGCGGCACCCCACTTTTCACCTCTCTCTATTGGAAAAATTGCCTATTGACACCCACCCTCTGTGTCCTAGGCATCAACCAGTTCCCAATCCATGAGTGGACCTGCCCTCTAATTCCCTGACTGTGGGGTTTCATCAGTAGTCTTTGGTGAGGGACCATATCAAATGCCTTCTGAAAAACCAGATATATGATGTCCACAGGTTCTCCCGCATCCACGTGACCTTTTCAAAGAATTCAGATAGGTTTATGAGGCAAGGCTTATCTTTATAGAACCCATGCAGATTCTCCCCAAGCAAGGCCTGTTTTTCCTTTTGATCTTATTGTTTTCCAGAAAGGATTTGCATCTTTATCGAATTGATAGTTAAATTTTTCTACCTGAAACTCAGAAAAGTCGTCATGCTGCTGTCTAGACATTATTGCCCTCCAGATTTCCCAGTGTCATCCATGGCATTAAAATGTCACATCCAGTTTCTCTGTGAAATCAGAAGCCATGTGTATTGAGCTCTAGAGTTCAGTCTGAGTCTGCCAGGGGCCATGGATGGACATTTGTGGCCTTTGCTGACCTCTGAGGGCCCTCTGGAGGCAAGAAGAGTAGAACTCCCCTCGGGGAGCACATGCAGAGAAGTTGTGTACCTAATCTGTAGAAAACTGAATCCAGAGTCATCCCCCTCCCGTACTGCAGGATGCTATAAAGAGGAACACATAACAACATAAATATTTTTTAAAACCCCCTTTGAGTGACCTCTTAACCTACTCTAAAGCTCATCCTCTACTGTAACTTATGCCTTCCAGATCATTTCATTAAGTAAAAGGGAAGTTGTGATTAAGAAAATCCACCCTGAGTCACGGGAAATCTTTAGTGAGCACAACTTAGCAAGTCAGGTTGCAACCCTATCTATGCTTACATGGGAGTATGCTCCATTGGCATACTATGCTGGGACATACTTCTGTGCAAATATGCTTAGGACTAGACTCTTAGTTGAGTAAACTGCTTTAGTGAAAGGAGCACTAACTGCAACTCTTCTTAAAATTACTCCTTTTTCTGAAATTAGGCCTCCTTTAAAATGGAGGCTGTCATGTCACAGGTTAAATCAGTTTGTTTTTTTTTTAAAAACTCCTTGGTGAGATGAAACAGTGAACTTGGTGGGCTGGTGCACCCATTGACCTTATTGATCAATAGCACAGTGATGTAGGAATGGTGGCTGATTTTTAATAAGAACCAAATCTACAGGGTGATTGAAAAGTAACTCCCTACTTTAAAATACTTATAAATTACAATATAGGGAGTTACTTTTCAATTACCCAGTAGATATCTGGTAGATTAGAATGGGAAGGACTGCAAAAATGAGGATTTAAGAGGTCAACCAGTGAAGTAGCACTGGAGGGTCAACATATTGGGCCAGAAAGTGTTCAAAGTGGCAGAACTCATAGGTGGATAGGTCTTGTTAAGTCATTTTAAAAAATATGTGCTAAACATTTGTGAAAACATTGTTTAAAAATATCAGTGCCATTTCATTCTTGTAGGTTCACAAAAAAATGAGAATTGCTTTCTCTGTAATTTGTATTTTTAAGAGATTATTCAGTTAAATGTATTATTACAAAATCTTCAGTTCATTTTATAGTGCTGATTTTACATTGCGCTAAAATGGCATTTTCAATCATTTTATTTGCCAGAATGCCCAACTGGTCCGGATATCATTCCTATTGTTGCTGGTGTAGTCGCTGGAATAGTTTTGATTGGTCTTGCCTTGTTGCTAATTTGGAAGCTACTTATGATCATCCATGACAGAAGAGAATTTGCCAAATTTGAGAAGGAAAAGATGAATGCGAAGTGGGATACGGTAAGTCTTGATGTGAATCGGCTGCAATGGCAGCAGGACATCATTTACCAGAAACAGCACAAACCTCTTTTTTGGTGCTCTTCAAAACTGTCATATAAAACTGTATTCTTAATTAAACAAGCCTGAATTAATTGTGTTCTCATTCCCAGACAATCACATGTCCTAGTAATTGAGTGTTCCACTTCATGGATATCTCTGAGCATTTAATTACTGAACATCACTCATGATTTCTAGATGGAAACAAGTATAATAGTATAATTAGTAAAATAATAGATATATAATAGTATCAGAAGTCCAGCTCGATTGCATTCATAGGACAGCATATTTTAGCCACAGTTGAAGTGTGAATGTATCTCTTTCAGTAAGAGTGGATTCATTTCTACCTGCTGGGGAGAAAATAGATGTAGTGGGGAAATTGTATTTAAAGATATTTCAGTAACTTTTAATGACCTTACCTGGAAATCAGTTCGTAGTTTTCTAATGCTTACACAAGAATCTGTCTATAAACTCTTTTATTCTCACCAGCCTGAATATTTTAGTTCTTTTAAAGTTTTGTACTGCCACTTAGTGCCCCTCAAATGAACAGAAATGTTTGAATGCCTCATTCTCTACTAACCGATTATATAGGTACAGCATGACTTTTTTAATTTTGCATTTGAGTATGTTTTCTTCTTTTCTATGTTCCACATTGACCATTTTTCTGTCTTCAGCAAGAAAATCCAATATACAAGAGCCCTATTAATAATTTCAAGAATCCAAACTATGGACGTAAAGCTGGTCTTTAAGTCTCCGTTCGTATTTTCTTTTCTTTTTCTATGCATGTCACTTCTGTTTTTCTCCCTGAATGCACCATTAACTAATCACTGCTTGACTCTCACAAAATTTACCAGCTGCTGCTTCAGTATCTGGATTTTTAGAATGAAAGTTGAGTACAAGAGCGAAACAGTGCAAGGACTAAGCTGAAAGTGCCATTCGGTCATCACCTTTTTTCAGTGTGACTTACCTTATCTCTAAGTTTTTGGTAGCCCTCAGGCAAGATGCTTTTAATGGAGTATTAAAATCTGCAAGAAGCAGGCCACTTGGATGTCGTTCTGCTATGTTGCCACCTAGTTTCTGGAATGGCTCGTGCAGACTGGTGCTGGCTGTGCTGTTGAGGCAGTAAGACTCGGGGCTGGGTAAATGTCTGGTCTTGCTGAGTTGTATCCAGAACCCTGCATGACCCCATGCCCAAAGGAAGTTTGAACTTTGTTCATGAACAAAAGTTAATTGCCACCACTCCCCCTGTATGCTGCATGCCATACCTTCTTTTTCTTTTCAAAAGAAAAGTGAGGAAAGTTTTGAGTGTGGAAAGTTTGAAAAAAAGTTTTGATGCAACATGGGGATGTGTTCTCAAAACAAACAAGTCAAGGTTCCTCTGGACACATCTATAAAGCCCTTTGGATCCAAGCTGTAGTTTTGTGAATAGCAACTTCAGAGCTTGTCCTGTGTGGTGGCAGGGCTGTTTGTGCTGGACGAAATAATCCAAACCATGATTGACACACCATTGGGGAAACCTGGCTGGCCTGTTGCAAGAGCCTGTCGCCAGGTCATTGCTTTCCCCACTAAAGCGGTACTTATGTATCCACTTGAATTTGCATGCTTTTGAACTGTTAAGATGGAAGATGCTGGAACAAGTGATGGGAGCTCATACCATCATGCAGCACTCAGGTCTCGAACCGCTGACCTGCTGCTCTTCAGCTTGACATAGACAGTGCTTTTAATCACTGAGACACTGCAGTCCCAGCACTGTTTTCTGAATGATGCAATGAAATGTAGTGTAGTGGAAGGTCCAATCTCACTGATTTCTGTGGAAGAGTTGAGCAAATGCCTAGTTCTCTCTCTGTGTGTGTGTGTGTCTGTCTGTCTGTCTCTCTCCGTCTCTCGCTCTCGTTTGTAGGAATAAAACTAGTCATTTAACTTAACAGGACATGAAGCATATTAGAAAACAGAACACTGCATTGGATAGTTGTGTAGCGTAAACCTGCTATTGATTTTTTACCACCATACATCCTCCTATTTCCCTTTTTCTATACTATCTAAAAGCATTGGATTGTTTTTGAAATAATCCAAATAGTTTTTCTTCTTAAGTCAATTTTGAAATGCTCTCCTTTTCTGTCTAAGATAAATTTTAAAATGAGATGCGCTGCATCAAAGCCCTGTAAAGCAAATGAACCAGTTCAATTATTTAATTTGTTCAGAACTGAACCCAAGGAAGAAATAAGGGCTAGTTTGGATTTCTTACCTGTCAAGCTCCAAGGAAGATCTTCACTTTAAATAGAAAAAAATTTCTCAAAACAAGTGGTTCGCTTCCCCACAAGCATGTTTATCTTTTGTTGTTTTAGTCATTAAGTCATTTCTGACTTTTTGTGACCCCATGGACTGCAAAAATGTAGATTCCTGTTATCTCGATATTCCTTATATTGAGCATAGCACTGAGGCAGAACATGTGGATAATTTATAATGTGGTCCAATCAGATGATAAGGGACGATGGGGAAACAGAGAGGGGTGGAATAACTGGGACTCCCACTTCTATGCTAAGTGGGTTTTATAATTAATAGATTACAGGTCATGTAATACTATAGTCACTTATTAAAAGAAATGTACATAACTCTTGTATGTTCTGCTTGTTGGTTTAGCAAGAACAAATAGCAAAGGGTTTTGTTGTGATGGTTGGTAGAATCCTTTATGGTCAAATTGTCCTTTCTGATGCAGAAGTCATTTGGCAGTTTAGCAATACCCCCCAGGCCAGCACAGGACTTGGGCCTTCTAACCTGGGGGTTAGGATTGTGCTGTCAGTATTTTATTTCTAGTGATTCTCTCTGCTATGTTTAAAGTTTTAGTAGTGCCTCATGGGATAAAAAGATTATGCTGATTTCAAGTCATGTATGTATACAACATTTGAATGCTTTTGATATGTGAGATTTTTATACAAACGTGTCTAAGCCTTGTAGGAGACAAACTAAAATGGTATGGCAATGTCTTCCGCTAAAGTCTGCAAACAGTATCTCTCACCTTAGATGTGAATCAGACCATTAGGTCCCATCCAACAAAGCAATGCCTTGTTCTTAGACACATTTGTATCTTAACTTTACACGGATGTTTGCTTTGTAGTTCAAAATAAAAAAGCAGTAGGTTGTTTCCAGAGAAAGTCACAGGCTTAACATTATTGCAATAAACAAAACACCATCCTAGGCACATCTACTCTGAAGAAAGTCACATTGTGTTCAAAAATCATATTGTGTTCCTTACTCCAGGAACATGTATAAGAACTGCAGCTCTTCTCCCATTAATTAATTGATTAAAACGGTTCTACTTACACTATGGGAGCCACAACATATCTGTGCTGTGTAAGTTGATCTTGATAGTATTTGTCTGCTTTTGGAGTATGGCTGATTCCTATCCAGCTTGCACATGAGCAGTCTGCTCCCCATTCTTTCTGCTTCAGTGTTTGCCAGCTCTGCACTTGAATACCTAAGGGTGGGAATGGCTCTATTCATGCTTGGACTAATTTTGTGTGTGGTAGAACAAGCTGTATTAAGAACCCGGTAGTGATGGTAGTGCCTCAGTCGTCATAACACAAGTACAGAAATTATCTGACCTTTAGCTTGGCCCTGCTCTAAGGCCTTGTGAATAACGAAATCAGTCTGTGAGAGGCTCCACACTGTGTGTGAGTGCAAAGTAGACGTTTTTTAAATGCGCAACACTGTGCCTTCTGCATATTTTTGCAAGAGGAAGAAAAGCAAAACTGCATTTGTCATGTTCCTAAAATTGGCAGAGAGAACCTGTGATAACTTCACATTTTTAATTAATATAGGAAATTATAGTGACAATTTCCATTGTCAGGAGAATAGTTGCACTTTAGATACCCTAACTCTCTTACATATTATTCTAAAGTTAATAATTTTGTTGTAGGCATGATGTTTTATAGAAGCTAAAGCTGTTAAAGACACTTTGGCCTGCTGCTTTTCTTTTTCAGATGTGGTCTAAAAACTTTTTGCAGGAGTGCACATGGAGCTTTGGAGTGGATTGATTGTGTGCAGGAAAATATGCTGATAAGTTCTGCAACATGCCTTTAACCCATCTGTCAGCCTTAATGTGACTATACTTTCCTTTCTCCCCAGGGTGAAAATCCTATTTACAAGAGTGCAGTGACAACTGTGGTCAATCCTAAATATGAGGGTAAATGAAAACTGTTTTGTAACTTCACAACACTGTATGCAATGTAGCAATTTTGTAGTCACAGTAATCTAGCTTTTAGGACAATACTGCAATGAATTTACTAATTCATTACAATAACATATAGATTTGTTTTCTTTGCAAGTTTTGAAAATGTACAGGATGTTTTTATTTTGTTTAAGAATATTTTCTTTTTGTGTTTTGCAAAGTGCCAGGGACTGACAGAAAACTTGAGTCTAGATAGCCCACTGAACTAAGTTCACATAGTGTCTTTTTGACCATTTTCCTCCTGCAACTGGAGTGAAATGTCTGAAGCAATCGGTTTGAGGGAATCTCCCTACCCTTTAAACATTAAAAACTAGATCTCGTTTAGCTTTATAGCCACATTAGGGCTAAAAACTGATTAAAATGCAAGCCAAATTTCTTGTAAACTAAAATGTTTAGCTTGTGCATAATGGAAATCTGCAAGGTTTATCTTATTGGGTACAGTAAGTTTTTTTTTTAAAAAAAGATGGAAATCATGTTGTAAAAGACAATGTGTATATGCATTTTAAATCGTCAGAAGATACGTTGAAGTGAAGAGGAGAAACAAATAGTTCCCGAACAATAGCTTTAACATTGTGCCATTTTCTTCATACTGTTGCTACACAGTGACCTAAGAACTCACCTATGTAAATTAAAGTCCTGGCTTTGGGACTGCAAAGTCTTCTGCCAAGACATTGTCTTCTAAATGCATATGGGCCTTAATTCATTAGTTGTGGTTGTTTTTTTTTAATGTGTGTGCTTGATTTAAAGCCTGGTGCTTTGTCACCTTTTTCTTTAATGTATCCGGTTTTGTGTAAGTTGTGTCAAAACAACTTCATTTTCTTAAGCCATCTTGGCTGTAAATTTGCCTTTATCCTGTGGCCGAGGTTGCCTAATTGTCATGTAACTTGACTGTCAGGAAGGAGATATCTTCATTTGTGCCATGTACATTTTGCCTCTGACCTTGTGTCATCTGTTCTGAACTTGCCACATTCTTATTTTAAGTGCCTTTTTATTTTTAAAAAAATGTTCACTTTTTACAGTGCTACTATGGAAGTTATTTATTAAATAAAAATGTTTAAAACATCTGGCCTGCTTTTTTCTTTTTACATTTAGCCTTTTTGTATCCTTGAAGAGACTACCAATGAAGTGTGCTTGAAGTATATCGGGTTAAGCTTTTCTTCATTAAGAACTACTCTAAAAATTTGGAGAGAACACGAGATCCAACTGAAATAGGGACCCCAAAAATCTACAAAGCATACAGTCTAACATGTGAAATAGATTGGCACTGACATGTAGGTACAACAGCATGTGAGTTCAGAAACTGCATTTAAATGTATTGCTGCAGTGCCAGGCTTCCTCACTGAGACGGACTCTGTTGCAACAGACTCTGCAGTGCCTGGGTGTCCATCTTCTAAAGTAGTAACTCCATTTCTGTGCCCCACTTTCTGAGCACAACAAAATCTCACAGAACTCTTAAAACCTTCTGAGGCTTCCCCATGATTTTAAACTGTTCTTCCCCAAAACCAGCAGTATTGTTTCCAACTATGAGCCTCAGAAGACATCCTGTGGGGTCCTAGAGTTGCACCTGGGTCAGAACCCAGGGCATTTGCCCCTTTCTCATGTGCTAGATCTGCTGCTGATGGGCACCCACAATTGAATGCTCCTCCATATGAAAAGTTATCTGTAAATAGAAAATCACAATGACAAAGAACATTTTGACTCCTGTTGCTGTATTTTTCTATGTTCAAATGATATGGAACAGCATTCAGTTGTGTGATTGCCCGTTTACAGTCTATGCAGCCCAATACAGGTTTACCAGTGAGAATTACTGGCAACAGTGCTCACACTTTTAGCTGGCTATGCAAGAAATGTGCTCGTGTCAATAGACTTTTCATTTCTTGATAAAGTATGCCTGGAAAACAAAGCACCTTTAATTAAGTTGTAGACCTAAGTTGTAGACCTGTAGGTCTTTAATTTAGTTGTAAACTCAATACAATGGCACCTTGGTTTACAAGCATAATTCATTTTGGAAGCAGAATGCTCCTTTTATACAGCAGAGATAATCTGTCAGTATCAGTTTGCATATCAGTATACAATATACAGATACCAAATAAAAAGTGTGTGTTCTTACATCTAGCTGACACACAAATCCAGAACATGGACTTCAGACTTTTAGATTTGTTTTTAAGAGAATTTTTGAGTGGAAAAAGCTTCTTTCTTGATCTTTTCTTCCCTAGAATGCATATTTATTTTTGGCATTGTATCTTATTATGATTATATAATTTGCACGTAGGATTATAAGAGCAGGTTCTAGATTTTTGATATTCCCTGTCTACTAAAGCACTGTGTATGGTGTTTCACATAGAAGTTTTTATCCTTACCATTCCGCAGCCTTCCTTTAGAGGTAATTTATTATTATGGTCTTTGACCAACACATACAGAGATATCACAACAAACATTCCATCTGTGTCTACTTGCATGAATATTAAATGTACATAGATTATATTGACTTAATTTTAATGTCAACAATCAGGATTTTTTATTATCATTAGACAACCGTAGGTATAAATTTACATATTAAAAATTAGAAAAGATATTAAAATTACAACCCAGAATTAAGATGACATAGTATTCAAATGTGTCCTTCTCTGAATCTTAATAGCAGCAGCACAAAATTTGGCCACAGAGGCTGTAACGTTTGGCTTAATATCAGATAGGAGTCACTGCAATATGTCTCATTGGAGCAGGCTGGGTGTCTTTGTAGCAGCGGCAGGATGAGCTCAGAGCATGTATCGCTATAAAAAGGACATCTAAGAAGCACATGTTCAGTGGACTCTGTTTCCTCAGAGCCACCGGGACATAACCTGCCAGCCATGGGGATCTTCCTGAATTTCCATTCGAGAACAACGGATGGTGGAACACGGTTACGAGCTAAGGTAAACACACTTCTGTGGCTCTAACTGAGATAGATAACTAGCAGGGAATAGAGTATATTTCAGCTCTTCTGAGATTAAGAAGTTTGGAGCTCTACTTAAATCATCTTGCCTCTCAGTGTCCAATATCCTCTGCTTGATGACTCTCCTAGCTGAATTGAAGTCCTGGGATAAAAGAAATGCTGGGGATAGTCATTGTTCTCAATGGCCCTAGCACATGGTGAGCAGAACTGATCTTCCAAGATCAGCAGGACTAGCCCCTGAGGTTGAAGGCAAAGCTTAAGCCATTGGGTACATGCAAGAATCCAGGTTCTTGCTTCTACCCAGACCATTCCTGTTTCTAGTCAGAGGGCAGCGTTTGATATACACGGTGGAACTCTGATGAATTTTGACTGAGTCCTTTCCAAGGAGAAGTTAGTTGGAGGGGCACAGAGTTGGGCACCATGTAACATCTGCATCATGGCCTTTGCCTCAAATAGTTTAAACACCTCCTGAATGAAGAAGCTGCCCACTGATCTCAGGAACCCCAAAATTGAAAATGTAGACTTCTGAGCTACAGCTGAAATGTACGAATAATGGCCTTTCTTCCTCCCTTTATCAGGAAAAACAACTCCCAGATATTTAAAAAGGGACTAGTTTTACTTTGTGGCCAATGATACTCCAGCTTCTCTGCTTAGGTCAGCAGGCAAACACCATCACTTTGGTCTTTAGAACCTTCCTTTACAAATCTCCCTCAAGTGTTATGGCCCTTTAAGAGCAGCAGCCCAGAGAGAATGAGTTACCACAAGAAAAGTCAGTGACACATACCCCAATGTACTTGCACTTAAATGGGTGCATGTGCATAGGTGTCCTCTCCCTTCCTTCCTGAATTCTGACCTCTGCAGGCATGAATAATTCAGGAAGAGAGTGATAGTAAAATAGCATTTCCCCCCACACACACAAAAGGAAGGAATTCTTACCGTGAATGTCCTTTTCTTGGAGTTGAGGACAGGGTGCATTCAGAAAGAACCGGGGCTAGGCCCCACCCACATCTGAGACAGGGTCGGACTTGATCTTGACTCCTTCCTGGGCGGGGCATCGCCTTCCTGGGCGGGGCATCGCCAGTCCGGTACCAGAGCCGAAATGAGGAGACGAGCCAACACCGCCAAACATGAAAACGACTTCAGAGAGAAAAACTGCAGGAAAAACTTGCAGAAAACAAGATATAAACATGCAAGGAGACAGCAACACAGTCCCCAAAAATAGTGTGGAAAGGAAAGAGGTGAGCCCGGGACCTCACAGACTAACCCTTGGGTTTGAGAATGTGTGGATACCTACCCCCGGGACGACAGAGGTACCCCTTTGACCAGGAGTTTGGTTCGCGTCTCTGCTGAGGTGGGCATGAATGAACCCTGTCCTCAACTCCAAGAAAAGGACATTCACGGTAAGAATTCCTTCCTTCTCTGGAGTGAGGATCAGGGTGCATTCAGAAAGAACTGGGATATACCAGAGCCTCACACTCAGGGTGGGAGAGGCGCGAACCCAACTCATGGCGACACTACTGAGTGCAACACTCAGCAGCCGAGGCTGCCCTGTCCACCTTGTAATGACGTATGAATGTGTCGGGTGAAGCCCAGGCTGCAGCCCTGCAAATGGATTCCAAGGAGCAACTGCCTTTGAACACAGCCGAGGCAGCTGCTCCCCCTGGTGGAATGAGCCTTGATCCCTCCCGGAGGATCCCGTCCTACCGCCTTGTAGGCTTCCACTATTGCCATTCTCATCCATCTGGCCAAGGATGAAAGTGATGCCTTCTTTCCCCTAGAAGGACCCCCGAAGAGTATGAACAGTGCCTCTGACTTCCGAAATTCCTTAGTTCTATCTAAATAAAAACTAAGTCCCCGTTTCAAATTAGGGAATGCCAGGCACGTTCCTTGGTTGACTTAGAATCCGGACATGAGGTGGGTAGGACTATTTCCTGGGACCTATGAAAAAGGGAATTCACCTTAGGCATAAATGATGGATCAAGCCTAAGTGTCACCTTATCCCCCTGAAAAAGGCAAAGATTAGGGTGGACTGATAGGGCCCCCAATTCCGACACTCTCCTAGCAGAGGAAGATGACTTTGAGAGTCACAAACCTGATGTGCACTGTTGCCAGGGGTTCAAAGGGGGGCCCCATCAGGGCCTTTAATACCAAGTGTAGATCCCATGTTGGGAAATGATGGACCGTGGGAGGGTTCAGCAATTTAAGTCCCTGTATAAACCTCTTACTGTCAGGGTGTTGGGATATCGGTCCAGTTTTCCTCAGACCCAGAATAGTGCTAATCGTAGACAACTGCCTTCTGATCGTGTTAGTACTGAGTCCCTTGTCTACTCCTTCTTGGAGGAACTCTAGTACCTGACTCAGCTTGGCCTTTTTGACACTGACTCCTGTACGGGAACACCAGTTGAACAAAAGTCTTCCACGTACGGTCATAAATCCTGTTGGTAGAACTGCGCCTGGACGCAAGTAGGGTCGAGAGAACCTTCTCGGAGTATCCTTTTGCCGCTAAGCCCCTCCTTTCAAATACCAGGCTGCTAGACGGAACCTGCTTGGGTTCAGATGGAACAGGGGCCCCTGCCGCAGCAGATCCGGCTGATCTGGGAGACGAAGGGGAGGGCCCTGCGCCATGTTGACAGTCGATGCGTACCAGGGGCGACGGGGCCAATCTGGAGCTACTAGGATCAGCGTCGCTCGTAGCTGTGCCGCACGACGGAGCACCGCCGGGATGAGTGGGAACGGCGGGAAGGCGAACATCAGTGCGTTTGGCCACTGGTAGTTAAGGACATTTGTGCCCTGTGCTAGAGGGTCCGGAGTTCTGGAGAGGAAGAGAGGGACCTGGCGTTCTCCCTGGAGGCAAACAAGTCCATCATTGGAAGGCCGAACCGAGAGACGATTTGCTCGAATACCTCTGTGTGCAGACTCCATTCCGCCTCGTCGACCTGTGTCCGACTCAACCAATCTGCTTCCAGATTGGATGAACCCAGCAGGTGTTCGGCTTTCAGAGATAATACATGATTTTCCGCCCAGTTGAAGAGGAGGGCTGCCTCCTTCATGAGTCCGTGGGACCTTGTGCCGCCTTGGCGATTGATGAACACCTTGGCTGTGACGTTGTCTGTCTGGATTAACAGATGCTTGCCTTCCGTCAGGTCTTGAAAGTGTAGGAGTGCCAGCCGAATAGCTCTCAGCTCCAGGCGATTTATGGAGAACCTGGACTCCCGGTCGGACCAGATGCCCTGAACCCAGTCCGACGACAGGTGTGCCCCCCAGCCCTGGAGACTGGTGTCCGATGTCATGACTACTCTGTTCGGCAGGTCCAAAGAGGTCCCTTGATCTAGACGCCCACCATTGTAAGGACGTCACCAAATGGGCTGGAAGATGTAGGGTCCTGTTTGCCTTCCTCTCTATCAAGTGGGCGAAGGGACGTAGGAAGAATTGCAGCTCGCGCAGATGGAACCGTGACCAGGGGACCACGTCCTGGCACGACGCCATCAGTCCTAGGAGGGATGCAAGGACCATCAGGGTGGCAGAATGGGTTTCCAGGATCTGCCGGACCATCTGTCCGAGTTTGTCCCTCCGTTCCTGGGAGAGAAAAAGACGAAAAGAGGCTGAATCCACTAGGAGGCCCAGGTGGCTGATGACCTGGGACGGGATCAACATGCTCTTGGCCACGTTGATCACGAAGCCGTGTTTGCTCAAGTAGTCCATGGTCGTCTTGAGGTCTCTCAGGACGCGGCTGCTGGAGGACCCGCTACCAGGATGTCGTCCAAGTACGGGAACAGACGGATCCCTTGGCGACAGAGATTGGCTACGAGCACCACCAGGATCTTGGTGAAGACCCTGGGGGCCGCCAACAACCCGAAAGGCAGGGCCCTGTATTGGTAGTGTGCCTTGCCATAGGAGAACCTCAGAAAGCGCCTGTGGGCCGGCAAGATCAGGACGTGAAGGTATGCTTCGGAGAGGTCGATGGAAGCGAAGAAGTCTCCTTGCTGAAGGGCCATCATGATGGAGCGCCAGGTCTCCATCTTGAACTTCCGTTTGATAAACCGGTTGAGCCATCTGAGGTCTAAGATGGTGCGCATGTCCCCATTCTTCTTCGGGACCAAGAAGAAGACCGAGTACACTCCGGATCCTCGCTGTCGGGCCGGAACTGGCTCTATGGCTCTGATGTCGAGGAGATGCTTGATGGCTTGAAGCTTCAGGAGATGTTTTTGCGGATCCCGGGAAACTGGTACCCGCCAAAATCAATCCGGAGGGAGACGTCTGAACTCCAACGCTAGGCCGTGGGAGATAGTTCGGAGGACCCAGGCGTCGGAGGTAGACCCCCGCCAGCAGGGAGCGAAGCCAAGCAGTCGGGCCCCAATGACTGCCTGCTCGGCTGTAAGCCCAACGTCATGCTGCTCCTCAGTGTTTATTGCCAGATCTGCGAGAATCCCGACACTTGCTGAAGGACTGATGACCTCGTGGAATGACGCGCGCATTGGTCCAAAGCGACTTTTGCCGTTGACGGTCGGAGTTATCTCTATACCGTTGACGGAAGGCACGAAAGGAAGACTGCTTCCCTCTGGTCGCTTCCTTCTTGCCTGGCGGCAGGATCTTATGCTTGTCCTTGGCCTCTACTAATATATAATAATAAACCTTTATTACGGTCTTAGACCAGCACAAAACAGTAAAAAAACAGCTTAATTACAAATATCCAAAAGGAAAAGAGCACAATAAAAACGTAGAAATTATCAATATAAAGTGCAAAGGTCATATAAAGGTCATATATAAAATCATATATAAAAGCCTTGGGTTAAAACCTCAGCCAAGATTGCACATAAAATAATGACCTAATAATGTATAGAAAATGATAAAAATTGGCAGTCACTTAAACTGAAACATTCATAGCTGCGATCCTGATTCTCATGGCAGCAGCAAGAAATTTTGCAACAACATACACGGAAGTTGGATTTCTGTCAGTCAAGAGCATGTGCAAAAGTTGACAGTTAGATCTCCCGGGCAGATTAGACAGCAATGGATAAATAAGCAGAGTGCGCAGATCTTTATAAAAAGCGCAACGTAAAAGAACGTGCTCCGTAGTTTCAACCTCATCCTGTCCACAAGGGCAAAACCGCTCATCATAAGGGATTTTCTTATATCGTCCCTCTACGACAGCAGAGGGTAGGGTGTTGAAGCGAGCTAGAGTGAAGGCCCTCCTATAACTATATATTTCTAGATGCGTCAGGTATAGCGCTGTGGCCTGTGGTCTAAACTCACCTTTAAGAAAAGGATCTGCAACACTTGCGAGGTCATTCTGCCATTCAATGTCTCGTATACGTTGTTTGATGACTAACCTAGCCCGTTCAAGACCCAGAAGGGGCAAATCACACATTGAGAGCCCCAACTGTGCTAGTTTTTTTTTGAATGTTCTTTAACCAACCATGATGCACATCATCCCTTAAAATTAGAGTAACAATACCTTCTGAATTGAATAACAGCCTGAGCCAAAAGAAAAGAATATTTATCCAGAGCATGGCTTCAACTTTGATCTGCCCCGTCTCCAGCCGAATCAGCATTGGAGACATCTCTGGGGACACCTAAAATCGCCCTCAAGAATTTGGATTGTACGCGCTCTAGCACTTTTATATTAGCTAGAGGGCCAAGCTGTGAGCCATATCGTAGTTGGGCTAAAATTTTAGCGTGGAATAGTTTAAGAGCAGCAGAGATAGAATTGCCACCTTTCGTTTTGATATAATGGATTATGGCTGTTGCACTTTTTGGGGCATTTAGGGCAAGATAAGCTCCATGGGCATTCCTAGAGTTACGTTTTTGGAATATCACCCCCAAATATTTAAATTGGGCAACTTGTTCTATCCTATGCTCATATATTTTCCAGACACGGGTATTAGTTCTTTCTCCAAAAGCCATTACTTTGGTTTTATCATAATTGATTTCTAGTTGATTCTCTTGGCAACAAATTGCTAGGGCCTGTAGAGCTCTCCGCAGACCGACTGGAGTCCTGGAGATGAGAGCTGCATCATCTGCATATAACAGCAAAGAAAGATGTCTGTGAGCTATTTTAGGAGGATGGTACTCAGATTTGGTCAGATGCTCCACTAGAGTATTAATATAAAAGTTAAACAGGAGAGGTGCCAGGATACAGCCCTGCCTGACTCCTCTCTGCGTTGGAATTATTTTTGAAAGGTGGCCTTGCGGAGTGCATCTCACTTGCAATGAGGTGTTTTTATGCAGGGCCATAATGAGAGCGAGCAGACGCTTATCAATATTTGAGTCCATGAGTTTCTCCCAGAGTTTAACTCTGGGTACTGAGTCAAAGGCAGCCTTGAGGTCAACAAAAGCTACGTACAGTTTCTTGTATTTCCCAACAAGGTGCTGCAAGACCAAACACTGATCGATGGTTGAACGGCCGTGTCGGAAGCCTGCTTGTTCATCTGCTAAAACCTGCTCTTGCTCCATCCAGTCCTTCAGTTTGTCATATAGATGTCTCGCGTAATTTTACTGATGATGCTAAGAAGACTAATCGGCCTGTAACAGGATGGATCATCTTTTGGGCCCTTTTTGTAAATTGGTACTATAATAGCGGTGTTCCAATCCTCAGGAATTTGGCCAGTCTGGTCAATATGAGTAAATAAGGATGCAAGGATAGGAGCCCACCATTTCAAGTTAGATTTGATAGCTTCAGGGGGTATTAGATCTTTTCCAGGCGCTTTGCCACTTTTTAGTTGGTCAGCGAGCTTATAAATTTCCAGCTCTGTTACTGGGGCCCAAGGCGAAGTTGTTGTCAAATCAATAGAAGGTGCTACCTCAGTAACATCCGCAGGTTGATATAGCAATTTAAAATGTTCTTCCCAACATTGTGGGGTAATGTGACAGTCTGGTACTGGAAGCTCACCCTTAAAGGATAAGCGAATGAGGTGCCAAAATAGGGAGGTGTCCTTGAGTTTGGAGGCTTGTATCAATCTTTCACAGTTGGTCCTGAGATTGGCTCTTTTTTCTGGGCAAGCAAGTGTTTGTACTTTTTCTTCATATTCCGAAGTTCTTGGGCAGCCTCAGGGTCAGAGCTATTTTGAAATCTTTTATGTGCCAAATGTAAAACTCTTTTAGCTGATATACAGTCCTTGTCAAACCAATCTCTTGATCTTGGGTACTGGGGGTTTTGTGCATCTTGTGGTTTGTATTCCAGAATCCTTTTCAGCTCATGTACTAAGTCCAAGTAGAGATCCATTGGGCAAAGTGCTTGTCTGGAGTGAAATATATCAGCAATCTCTCGCAGAGGAGCAGAAGCTAGTAGAAATTGGAAGTCTGCTTCCATTTTTGGAGTCCATCTGGCACGACGGTATACATCTCCCTGATATAAGGGCTCAGGTCTATAGAAACTGGCACTTCTTGTATGTAAGGCTAGATTCTTTAGTGACAATTGCACAGGGAAGTGGTCGCTGAAAAACACCGGGACAACTTCAAGGTCCTTAAGTAAATGAGTCACGTTGTCCGATACCAGAAAATAGTCAATCTGACTCATTCTGGATCCTGAGATGTATGTAAAACTGGCTGGTTGGTCTTTTCCATAAGCTCCATTTAGAATGTGTAGATCCATCTTAAAGGCCATTTGGTTTAAGAGAAGTCCAGCAAGGTTAGATTTTGGATCTCTGGAATTGCGCAACGAAAAAGGGGTGTCTGTTTCCTCTATTGGTGGATAAGCCTTATGTTGTTGGTATAAGCTATAGTTGTCAGTAGCCATCCTGGCGTTAGCGTCCCCTCCTAGGATCAGACATGCATTAGGATATTCTTGCATGAGGTGGCTCACATACGCTTCCAGGTCAGACCATAACTTGATGATCTAAGCTCCTTTCCTCAGAGGGGGCATGTATATGTTGATTATCAGTAAATCGAATTGATGGAACTGAAGTAAGAGCAAGAGTGCATGCCGGTCAAAAGGGGGGAGTAGTCTTACAGATCCACAGAGAGCAGTTGATATTAATGTCGCCAGTCCACCTTTGCATCTTCCATGGCCGGCCCCCAGTACTGCATCTATACTTTTCAGCCATATGTTTGGAAGCCATTGAAAGTTGGACTATAGGACATCCAAGTTTCCTGTAGTAAGAGGATATCTTTGGTAGAAATGAAATTTTGTAGTTGGGGGTCCTGGGAGAGACTGGCCCAGCCATTCACATTCCAGGTGACGATGACAAAGTCCTTGTTGTGCTGGTCCATTTTATGTCATAAATTATCTGGGAGAACAGTCTCACAGGTGTCTGGCAGTAGAAAGTTGGTGAATCTGTCAAAGTGTGGATCATTAAGTAAGATGGCTCCCGGGCGTAGATCCGGAGTTTCATTGTTTGTCAAGGAAGACCAGGGTCCCAAAAGGGAGGTTTGTGTTAGAGAGTTCACTCCCTTACAAGGGGATTTGTATGAATAGGTGCCCATAGCTGGCCTAACCAAACTGGGTCCATAGTCTTCCCTGAAGGGTTCATTGGGATCATTACTGTCATCCCCTGAAGAGCGCTCTTTTCCACCCATCTGCAAAGAATCTTCCTGGCTGGATATGTCAATTAGGAGGCCTTCATGCTCAGTAGGAGCTACTTCTTGACTGATGAATTCAGATTCCAGCTCATCCCTCTGAGGTTCATAAGATGTGGGCATTGGAGGATCCAAATTTGTAAAGCACCAAGAAAGGGGCGTAGAAGGCTGAGGTATGTTTTGCAAGTTGGGGTGAAGAAAAGCATTAATATCTAGCAGATTCTCAGAAGCTAAAAGGGAAGAGGGTATGGTCCCAGCTGAACTGAGTCTAAACGGTGCCAGCAATTCCGATAATTTATTCTTCAGGGCTATCTGGTCATCTTGTTGAATATTTTGATCATCCTCTTGAGAAGTACATGGGAGAGTAAGTGAGTAGTCCTTGAATTCTGTAGTGTCGAAGTTAACACTGACTTTTTCTTGAACAGAGTACTAGGGGAGGAGTCTCTGAACACTCTAGAAGGGAAGAGACCATAAAATCTGAAATGCTGGGCTGCAGAGAAAATTTTCCTAGGTAACATTGGGGAATGGAAGGATAAAAAAACTCTTTTATGGTTGTGAAGGGAAGGCAGAAAATAAAAATAGTCTAAATCTGCAAATGAAATATGAAGGTCCAGCAAAGCTGAGAGAGATTCCAGAATTCTTCCCTTATTGCGGCAGCGTTGAGCGTCAGCTATGGGGATATTCAAAACCAATTGGTGAGCTTGGTAAGATCTGGAAATTTTCTGGTCTGGCCCCAAGGAGGCGTTTCCCCAAGTGTTTTTAGAAGGAGCAGAGATTGATTCCTTCTCATGGCTAGGTAGCAAAAAACCTTCGGGTGGGGCTAGTATTTTCAAAACAATCTGTAGCTGCGATTCGATCTTATTAAAACAACCTAGGAGGTAAATTAAACTTTCTGCGGATATGTAGCACATCTGTGCAAGGTGCTCCAAAAGGTACTTGGCAACCTCACACTTGGCATGCTGTGCGGGGATATCTTTCCCCAGTTGCTCAGATCCATCCACCACAGGAGGATAAGAAGGCCCCTTCCCATTCTTTGGAGAAGCGACAGAGACCGAAGAGGTCTCTGCATAAGCTGGAGCAAGAAAACAAATCATTTTTACTCGCAAGGTCGTTGGCAGAAGATAGAAAGGTTTCTATTTTGAGTTGCCTGGCTTTCTTCTGAGCCACCTCCTCATTAAAGCTGGGAGGGAGAGTTCTTTTCCTGGAGGTTCTCTCATCTTCCAGGGGTGATAAGCACGACATATTCATTGCCAGCTTCAAAACAAACTGTGGGGTAGGCAGAAGTAATCAGCAGAGGAGCCTCTGATCTCTCCTTCTCTTCCAGAGCCTTCTACTGGGCAAACCCTGGGGTCTCCTTGGCCTCTACTAGGATGGGCTCCAACGCCTTTCCGAAAAGATGGTTACCTTCAAAGGGCAACCCAATCAACTATGAGTGCGAGCTGGCCTCCCCCGACCACATGCGGAGCCACAGGGCACGCCTGGTTGAAACGTTGGAAGCCATGGCCCGTGCCGAGAGACGCATAGTATCCAGGGAGGCGTCCGCAGCGAAGGCCGAGGCCAGAGCAATCCGCTTGAACACACTCTTGAGGGACTTGGGTAGCTTCTTAATCTTGGCCACCTCCTGGGCCCAAATGAAAGCTGCCCTGGACATCACGGAATTGGCTGCTGCGGCTCTAAATGAAAAGGAAGACAATTCAAAGCTTTCCGAAGATTACTTTCCGTTTTGCAGTCCGTGGAGTCCTTGGGCCACACGTCCCCATCTACCGGAACTGTGGAGGATGCCAGGGCTGCCACGGGAGCGTCTACCGAAGGCAGCGTGAGCAAAGCCATTTGTTTTTCTGGTAGGGTGTAGAGCTTGTCTATGGCACCAATTCCCAGGCCCCTGGGATGGGGACGCCATTCCTGGTCGAAGACCTTATTGAAGGCCTTGGGAAAGGGAATGACCGTCTGCTTGGATGACGATCTTGGGAAGGCCTCAGCCCTGTCCTGATCTGAGTCCGAGTCAAGCTCACTGTGGTGACGGAGGTGAAGGCAATCTGCTGAGAGGTCCACCACCTTGGGCAGGTAGTCTGATGGAAAAAGCCGCTCTTTCTGGGGCTTCTGATCCTTGGAATCTGCATCAGAAAGCTCTCTCTCCTCCAGTCCTGACGAAGAGGACCTGGATGGGGAGGAGGACGAGGAGGATGACTCGGAGATGCGCCTGGATTTGTGGCCCCTAGGGCGCTTGGCCCTTTTGGCCCCTGACTTGGAGTCCAGATGTTTGGTCTTGCATTGTTTTTTGCATGGGGATCCAGAAGGGGAACCCTCGGATGGAGAAGACCATGAAGATGACACTGAAATGGGACGCTTTCTGCTGGATCCCTTGGTTCTGGGATCAGGCCTGGTCGCAGCCTGGACTGCCTTGACCAAACTTGGGATACTCTGGGCCACTGCAGAGTTTATGGCCTGTTGGAGGACTGAGGCTGGGATAACTGGTTCTGGGGCTATAGGCCTGGCTGGTGCAGACAGGATGTGACCCTCGCCATCTTCCATGGTTCTAACCAGGCTTTGGCCCTGAGCCATCTTTTTTTTTTTAAACAAAAAACCTGATTCTGCCCAAGCTTCCTCCCCAACACCACCAGGCTCGGCCCCTCCTACTCACTGTGCTATTCTGGTCTCCCTCCTACGAGACAAAATGGCCGCCGCTGGTGAGTGCGGGAAAAACTGAGCCCCAAGATGGCGCCCGACAGGAGAGCTGCCGTCCCGTTGCGTGCCCGGGATCCTCCAGGCCCTGCTGCCCGCCGTGGACTGCTCCACCGCCTGGGCGGGAGCAAGGACGGGCCTCCGGAGGGCTCCCGACTGCTGCTGGGGTGCGCTGGCAGCCAGGAGAGTTGGCGCGCGCGTGCGCCCGCTCGCTCGCTCTCCCTCTCTCTCTCCCAGCAGGGACGCTGGCAAGCCGCGGCCGGGCGGGGAGGCTCGGACGCAACGCTCACCTCCCTCCGGCTGTCAGCTGGGCATGGGCAACAGGTCTGCACGTGGGAGACCCCCGCACAGCCCAGAGAGCCACCGCAGGCGGTGGACGAGAGGTAGGACAGGCGGGAAGAGGTCCAGAGGGTCCCCCCGCACTGTGACCCCCCCGGCCCTCCCCTAGAGGGGGGTGGAAAACAAGGGTCAGCCCTGAGCTGGAGGAGGAGAGGTGTCCAGCTGCAGGAGGGGAGGAAAGAGCAGAGAAGGGATGTACAGAGAACAGAGAGAACAGGAGAATAAAGGAGCCAAAAAGCTGTGCTCTAAGGAGCACAGCACCAAAAGAGCGACCCTACTCTTTAAGGAGACTTCACCCCTGGACTGGGGTGAAGGCGATGCCCCGCCCAGGAAGGAGTCAAGATCAAGTCTGACCCTGTCTCAGATGTGGGCGGGGCCTAGCCCCGGTTCTTTCTGAATGCACCCTGATCCTCACTCCAGAGAATCCAGTGCTACTATGACTATCATCCATGCTTCAAGCAACTAGAATAATCTTCCTGCCTTGTAACACAAAGAGAAGTTAACTTTGAAATGTTTCCCTTAACCATGCTGTATTTGTAAATTGTAAGGAAAAGCAGTAGAGTAGTCTGGTTTGTATGTCATTCTTTTAAGAAAAAGTGAAGCGCTTTAATACAAATAAAGCACTGCTCAATTTTATGTGATGTCATACTTGGGCCAGACTATATGAAAGCATTATATAAACTAAACTAACCAGTACCAGATATATGGAAACAGAATATAACAAATAATTTTAGTGATATTATAAATGCACAGATAGATCTAGTATTTGTGTTTGGGATGGGTGGTCATGCATTATCTTAACTCCAGAACCCATTTCCAACAGGCAGGTAGACCTGGACTCTCAGCTGAACTTTGGCCTCTGTGTTCAAAGTGTGTTGGGTGAGTAGGGCTGGGTAGATGAAATTTTGAGTCCAGATATACCTACAAGGAAGACCCGGGCTTCCCTTCCAACTCTGCTCTCTGGAGATTCCTCTTCCAGGCAGATAGTCCTGAGTCCTGAGCTGTACATGCGCTGCTCCCCATCCTGGTGGGTGAACTTCCCCACTGGTATGATAGTTTAGGGGGGACATACACCTATAACCGCCTTGTAGGATCCACTGTTGAATAAATGTAGCTGTGTTCCATTTAAATCACTGAGATTTGAATATAGTTGGTTCAGATTTCATTTATTGTAACAGTTATTCCAGTATAAATTAAGTTCTTGCTCAGCTTTCAGAACATTATGTTGTAATGTTTTCTTTACACAGTTCAGCAAAGATGAATGTTGTAAGATAATGTGTATCACTGAATTAATCCATAAAATTACTGAAATTAGCCAGGCCTTATTCTTTGTTTTGATGAGACTGGGAAAAAATCATCTCTTGATTTAAGGACGCTGAATCCCTTTCCAGAGATACTCATTGTCCCCTAAAAATAAGACAGTACAATAAGAAAGTTACACAGTAGTTTTTTGTAATTATAATTTAGTTGATCGAATTAAATGAAGTTCACTGCAGATTAGTATGTACACATTAAGCTGTAACTGCTTGTTGTGAGTTGGTGCACTGCTATGAGGATAATTCTTATACATTCTAAAATTTCAATGGGTGCTCTAGACACAGGGGTGGGGGTGTCATGGTATCAATGTTAATTTGGTCAGGCTTGCAACTAATTTAAAAAAGACCAATTTATTTGCCTGTCTTAGCAGCACTGCTTTTCTTTTGGCCAACCGCTGTGTCTAATAATAATAAGCAGTAGCGTAGAAATGCTCACTTGGTTGATAGTTGGTAGACTGCTGTACATGGCCTGGAGTGAGACAATAGTTGTGTTAAAGAGTCAAAATGCCTAAAGTGCACAGCTAACATGATTTGTGTGTCTGCCATGGCAGTGTTTAATGCACCCATTCTAAATGCAGTACAGGGAAATAATAATTTTAAAATAAATGACTTAAAATAACAGCGCATGTTCAGCTCTCTAGGTTAAATCTTAATTACTTACTGATGGTTTTGGCTGAGAGGTTTGGGGCGAGATTATTGGCCGAGAGATGTGGGCCGAGATGGTTGGCCGAGAGATTTGTGAATACGCAGGTAATACAGAACTTCCTAAATACAAAAGTCATTATTGCATTTGAGAGCATTATTCAATTTCTTGCTTTTATGCATAAGCTTAATTAAATGTGACACTACAGTATAGTTCTATGCCATTTCTGAGCAATGCCATTGCAGAGTTATTCACTACACTTCCTGTAGTCCCCCACTTTTTGACGTTTTGTTTTCTGATGGTTCTGCTTTTCCAGCACCTTTCAGTTATACCCAGAATTCATTCATACAACACACATGTCTCTCTTTCAACCTCTCTCTCCTGGTCTAAAGGCTGCAATTGTCTTCTCTGTTATTGATTTGCATGTGACATATAGAGCCAACTGTTTTTAGCATTTTCTTATGTCTTTTTTCAGTAAATAACCATCATTCAAGTATATAAGATATTCATTGGCCACACCATTCAAGTATATAAGATATTCATTGCCTTTCTAAATATTACTGTCATTTTCTATGTATTTAGGCTGTGTTTTAAGAAATGTGTGTTATTTTGCAAGTGTCTTTTGGTGGCAATTTTGCATTTGCAAGCTAAAAGTATGGGTTCCACTTTGCAGTGGTTTTCACTTTTGGATGGTGCTCCAGTCCCTAACCCGTCCAATAAGTGGGGGTGCATGTATTTGAAATTAGATGAGCAGGAACTGCAGAAATCACTCTGATTTCTTGTTTTTATTACTTCCCTTTCACACCCATAACCAGGCAGCAGACACAGTGCTACTATCCACTATGGACAGTAGCTATCAGGAAGCAATTTTCCTCTCAGACAGCAATAACACTCAAATGGTGAATCCCAGGGGTATATTAAATATGTGCAGAGAAGGGAAAGGAGCATATGTGGATGGGACAGGAATTGATGCTTCCAAGGTACTCCATGTGTTGAAGGTTATAACATCTTCAGCACAATACGATCTGTAATGTTATAACCCAACCAATGACATAGGAGAAAAATGGCAAGCTCAAAACCCATATTACAGAGGAAGATTTGGTCTTTGCGTATGTTAGGATAACTAGTACTTCAGTACTTTTTGGTGTTTGTATTTCCAGTTGGAAGTATTGGCTTGGAGAAGACACTGTGAATCATATTCAAATGTATGAGATGCACCCACAAAGTCATTGTTGCTCTTATTCTTGCGAGATTGTTTTCATATTTGTATAAATATGAAAGTCTTCTGTAAAGGTAAAGTGCATATCTTTGGGTGCAATCCTAACCTAGACTGGGACAACTCATTGGTCTTCCCATTGTGATGTAGGCAGGCAACCCATGGGAAGATTGGTCTTCCCATTGTGATGTACACATGTCTGGCAAGCACATGGCAGGCCAACCCTCCCGAAAGAGCGGCACAGAAGTGCCTTACAACACTTTGGTGACATTCCTAGGCCAGCATGGGACTTGTTCTAGTTAGGATTGCAGCCTTTGTTTCTTTCCCCTCCAAAGATGCAATACTAACCTCCACTTAGACCAGCATAAAGCCCCACCATACATTCTATGCTGACCTGCAGTTGCCACAAGAGGGTCATAAGGCCACGCTGACTATATTAACTGGAGGGCATAGTGCCTGTATCTTTAACCTTTGCATAGAACAGAGAATTTAGGCAGGTTTAGCAAAACATAGAAGGGTTTAAAAGCTCCTGCTTAAATTCCCTCTTCTATGCAGTGGTTAAAGATACAGGCACTCTGATCTCCACTCTATATGGTAATCCTGCATAAGACACTTTGCCCCACTTGGGGGAGGGGGGAAGTTGGCCAGTTCACAGGCATATTCTGACATCCCCACACCATCAGTGTGAATGGTGTGCCAGGTGTGTGAGGTCGGATAAATATGCCATGGGTGTTAGGCTGGCCTAAATTGGTTAGGATAGAACTTTTGTAAAAGAGAAATTACCTCTTATTTCTGGCCCCGTGTATTTCTTTTTCAACAGGTTCACTTTATGGCCATAGTCCTTTTGAGGTAACATGCTTCCTTCCCATGCTCCTGCATTGGAAATACACAAAGATAAATGGAAGACAATACTGTGTGTTACAATATGTTACTTTGAAAGTGGGAATGTATACTACAACTTATGGAGCTTTATATATTGATATAAATCATATATCTATATATAAAAAACTGAAAAGTGACTGACTCACTCATCAATGTTCAGCCAAAACCACTAGACCTAGAAGCATGAAATTTGCGGAGGGTGTTCCTTCCATGATGGAGGCACCCACTAAGAACTGGTTTTAGGAAATTCCAACTGGAAGGGGGTGAAAAGGGGTGCGATGTGTTTTCCTCCCTATACTTTCCATTGAAGAATTGCTGACTGATCTACACGTTACCCCAACCTCTCTACCTAGAAGCATGAAATTTGGGAAGGGTATTCCTTCCATATGACCACTCACCCATGATGTGATCATCCATTGATGTTTAGAAATCTAACCCCTAAGATGGGTGCAATATGTTTTTGTCCTATACTCTACATTGAAGACTGACTGATCATCACACAGCCCCAACCCCCGGACTTAGAAGCATAAAATTTGATAAGTGTATTCCTTCTGTGATGTAAGCACCAATTTGGTGCCTGCTGCTGCCCTCTAGTGTCTGGTAGGGATGCCTGCTGCTATGAGCGGTGGTGCCCAGTGGTGCCAAGTAAGGATGCTGAGTGCTCAGTATCTGCCTGGTGCCTGCTATCTGGTAGTGCCTGGTGGTGGCTACAGCTCAATGGGGACCAATGTCCCCTAGGGATATCTGGTGCCCACTGATGCCTACAGTGGTACCTGGTGCCTGCTGCCCATTACCCTCGTGCAAGTGCCAGTACCTAATACCCAGCAGTGCCTGACACCTTCTGTGATGCAGGTAACTACTAAGAACCTTTTTTTGGAAATTCAAAATGGAAGGGGGTGAAAAGGGACACTGTTTTTGTTCCCATACTTGGAAGAATTGTTGACCAACACACAGAACCAACCCCTGGCCCTAGAAGCATTAAATTTGGGGAGTGTATACCTTGTGATATAGATTCATGAAGAACATATTTTGTGCCAATGGTACTTGCTGCCCAGTGTTGTCCACTTGTGCTCAGTGCCCGACGATGCTCACCTGGTAGCTGGCAGGGATGTGGGATGCCCACTGGTGCCTGATGGTATCCTGTGATGCCCATTGCTGTTGCCTGGTGCTGTCTACTGGTCCCTGTTAGGGATGCCCCCTGCTCAGTGGTGCCCGCTGCCCACTGGTGCCTGGTGGTGCCCACTACTCCCTTGTACTTGCTGTGCAGTGGTACCTGCTGCCAGATGGTACCTATTGGTTACCATTAGGGATGCCTGGTGTCTACAAGTGCCCACTGGTGCCTGCTGCCTGGTGTTGCCCACTGCACAATGGTACCCATTTGTGCCCACTGCCCAAAGAACTTTGCCTGGCTCAGCTGCCTGATTGTTTGCCTCTCTAAAACAGTAAGAAAAGCAGTTTTTTAAACTGTGATTTTATAGGGATGCATTTTTTTCTCAAGAGATTGATATGTTCCTTCTCATTTGCAGTAGCAATTTGTGTTGAGTCAAATCTGTGTATAAAAATCTGGGCATATCAAGATTGGACCTGTAGATTGATGTTGCCTGGAATGTAATAGATGCCCTCAATTTAAATATTGTTAAAAGCAGTGCTGCTAGTATGTCCGCAAGCTAAAAGTATGGGGATGCAGCAAGTTAGGAATGTCCAGTAAGCTTTTTTCTGATAAAACTTGACCCAGGTCCTAGTTCTGTTAAAGTCTTTGATTATATTCTGGCAAATAAACCCTCTCAGCTTAATGATCTAGCAATCGTACACTGTTTGTACAATAAATGAAGCTGTTAACTTTCTGAATCTATAATGTGGATCTGATTTCCTTAAGAAAAAACTTTTGAGTGTTTCCATCTTAAGAGTCAACATCATGGATTACCTGGTTTGCGAGGTTGCAAAGAATAGTCATGGAACCTAGTTGTGCCCGGTGCTGGTGTTTCAGCAGTAAGTCTTTCTCTTGCAGCTGCTGCAAATTAAAACATAAAACTTTCAGTTAGGAATAACTGCACACTCTGTTCCAAGAACTCTAAACTAATAAAACTGAAAACATGATGAAATAAATTGCTTCAAGCCCAACCCAACCCCCCCACCCCCGCACAAATAGAAGCATTGTTTGTGTTTTATGTATTGATGGAGTACATGCAGTGGTTGTGGTGAATAACCAAAGGAATAGATATTTATTTTTCACCCCATAAACAACCTGGCCTCCAATGGTCTCCTCAGACAAATGCCTGATATTTAGTATGTCCAGGGAACTCAGCAGTGTTTTAGATACTGCTGCTACTGAGATCCTTCCTTCCCACCCCTGAACTCCCTGGTTCAGCCCACACCCCATGCTAATCATCCTCTGAACCATTTATTAGCTGTACTTCTGAAAGATCTTACTTGCTTCAGTAGAGTGTTTGGAAGCTTCTACACACACTTGGAGCTTCCAGCTATTTGCACTGGTGACTCAAAAACATGTGGCAACAGAGCAATTTCTACAGCAGGGAATCACAAGATCTACTGCGATCAGCCCCAATTAGAATTTGGTCAGTGATAGAGATGTTTGAAAATGGTGTTTCATAAGTAAGCCAACTGTTTTCAACAAGATTTAGGCTATAATCCTAACATAATCACGAGAAACAAACATTTCTAGACATTAAAAAAATTGAATAATTCTAACAGGAAAGAAAATAACTTGCTCACTGACTATAGACTCATAGAAGCAGAGTTGGAAGGTACCTAATAGGTCATCTAGTCCAACCCTCTGTTTGTAGCAGAAAATCCTCCTAGTTAACATTTAAAATAATACATTACATTATAGTATTTGGTTTTTTTGAAGGGGTCTTTTTGAAGGGGTATGCACCCATATGGAGTGCCAGCACCTCTGTGGGTGAGTAAAGGTACCTCTGTGGCCTCCAAGTAGACATGCCTATGACTACAAATAACATCTTCATGGTGAGTACCCCCACCTTTATAAAATCTTCATGTTGAGTACCCTCGCCTTAATTTATAGAAAAAAGCACTGAAAAATACTATTTATAAATACTGTTTATAAAAATCAAATTTTTGTCATACTGGTTTTCAATTTATGCATGGCTAACTGGAAGTCTACAAAATAAAGACATACAGGAGCTAAAAATTTCATTCTGCTTTTATATTTGGCTGCTTCTTCTACATCAGTGCTTCTCCCCTGCAATACCTCTTTTCATGGCTCATCTCTTAGAATTACTACTGGAAGTAATGGTGATGATGATGTCATTGCCAGTTACTTCCAGATTGAGAGACCAATCCTGTGGGCTCAGTGCAGGGCTGCCGAGAAAACTGTGTCTCAAACATGCCAAAAGGCATACCTGCAAGCCCCACAACTGAAGGCAGCAAAGTGTAACGTTCTCCACCATTCTGCAGTCCATGCTGACCACAGAATGATGGTGAGCTGAGAGGGAATATGAGGGGAAGTAGGGAGGAGGCGTTCTTGGATGGGGAGAGAGTCAGTGGGAGTTATGTCAGCAGAGGGAAAGAGGCAGATGTGTCCAGGGGATCTCAGCACTTTCTAACCCAGAGCTGCTTGCTTTCACAGGGGAAGGGGATGATCCAGATTCAGGGAAACAGAACAATGTCTTAAATACTTTGTGTACCCCATTACTGTGTTACTTACCAAGAACATTAGCTTGTTGTAGCTGATACTTTGCAAACATCAATGCTTGATGCAGGTTTCCACTTTGACTCGCATCCAGATCCTTTCTGTAATCTATGATTTGTTGCAGAATGCCCTCTATGGAAACAAAACAACAATTGACTTCACTAAACAAGTGTCTTTTTTACACTTCATAACAGAGTCTCTCAAACCCACTAGGGTCAGGACCCACTAGGTGGGCTGCACTCCTATTTCAGTGGATTGCCATTCATTTCAATGTGTATGTTATTTTTAACCTATTAGAAATGATAGATCTATTAGACAGGGATCTCTAATCCTGGCCAGGAAGCTGGATGCGGCACGTGTCCAACCTCTGGCCAAATAGAACTAGAGCTGTGCTCTGGTTATTCCTGGATGGTATTCTGAGGGCCTGAAAAATCACTTCCTGGTTTTTCCAAAGCCACAAGTATCTTTATGTGCCATCTAAAGGCCTTAGAAAGTGCTTGGGAGGTGGGGAAATGGAGATCAATTTAAGTATGTGCTTTCTTTCTGTGGTGTAGTTGGTGCTTGGAGAAGTTCTAGAAATTTGAGCCCATTCATTCATTCATTCATTCATTCATTCATTCATTCATTCATTCATTCATTCATTCACTCACATACTTAGGCTGCAATCCTAAAGGCACTTTCCTAGGAGTAAGACCCACTGAACACAATGTGGCTTACTTTTGAGTATTCATGGTTAGGATTGTGCATTTAGACTGCAATCCTAAAGACACTTTTCTAGGATTGTGTTCTGATTAATTTACTATTTTTCTACCTTGCCTTTCTCCAATTTGGTTGCTTCCCCACTGTTATTTTAAATGTGTAAAAAGAAAATCTGAGCCAGGTGGACACATTTAAGTGATTGTCCATGCAGACAGTTGCCAAGCAAGGCAGGACAGCACTAGGTGCTTACCATTCAGCTGAGGAAGGCATGACTTTCTCTATTTAACCCAGAATGGGAAAATACACTTGCGGTACAGCAGCTGCAAGTGAACTATATTTATGATATATTCTTTAGTGAAAGTCCAGGTGAACCAGAACTTCTCTTTTTCCAGAGTGTCTTCCTTATTAGCCTTTTGTCCCAGAAAAGAACTTCAGTGTCCTCATTTTCCCTTGAGTTGCCAACATATAGCCTTCTTGTAATTAATAAATTACAGTGGCACCTTCATGTAACAAATGCCTCATGTAAAGTATGTTCCACATAACAAACAAAAATTTTAGGATTCTGCTTCATGTAACAAACTGCTTCACGTAACAAACACTCTTATTGGCAGTTGGGGAAGACGCGCTGGCAGCAGCCTGTTTAAAAAGCGTCAAGGCTGCCTAGTGCACCTGCCCATAGTGAAAGCAACACTTCTATACAGATCCTCCTGTGGCCAGATGTCCGCTGGGCAGAGGGAGAAAAGAGCAGTGGAGAAGAGGGAAGCAGCTCAGGGAGGTGCAGCTCAGCAGCTCAGAAAGGAGGAGGGGAGAGAGAGGCTCAGGATGGAGAGAAGGAGAAAGTGGGGAGACACTTTGAAGATGTCTTGGATTGCAGCCTCCTAACCATGTCTACACAGAAGTAGACATGTCCTCCTTCATAAATCTTCATTGTCCTCCTTTTCCTTGTGAGCAGGCAGCCTATAGCCTGCTTGGAATTAATAAATTAAAGGTAATAAATTACATCTAATAATTTTAATGTAATATTCAGTAATATACAGTGCACTCCTAACCGTGTCTACACAGAAGTAAGTCCCATTGTGTTAAATTGGTCTTACTCCCAGGAAAGTGTCCTTAGGACTGCAGCCTAAGTAGACTTCATAAGATCATGCACACTGAATGATGTTTTGAATTCAATCCCAGTGTTCTGTCATCATTTTTACATCCAGTTAATATTTTTATATAAATATTTTTGGGGTTGTGGAACCAATAATCTGAGTTTCCATTATTTCCTATGGGAAAATCCGCTTCACGTAAAGAATGTTTCACGTATCAAACATGCCTCCAGAACGAATTAAATTTGTTACGTGAGGCATCACCGTAATGTATTACAGTCTTCGACCAGCACATTCAGAAATATAGAACCAAACAACACAGAATTCCGTCTGTCTCCACTTGCCTGAATATTAAATGTAAATTGGATATATTGACTTGATAAAAAATCCTGATGGTTGACATTAAAATTATTATTAAACAACAGTAGGTATAAATTTACATATTAAAAGTTAGAAAAGAAAATATTAAAATTACAACCCAGAATTAAGAGGACATAGTATTCAAAAGTGTCATTTTCTGAATCTTAATACCAGCAGCATAAAATTTGGCCACAGAGGCCGTAACGTTTGGCTTAATATCAGATAGGAGCCATTGCATATAGGTCTTATTGGAGCAGCCTGGGAACTCCATTGAAAGTGAAACTCCATTGAACTCATGTGTTTACACCTAAGTAAGCAAAAGCTTTGGCTTATGTGGAAGGTCAGTCCAGGTGGTACAAGGTTTCCAGATTGGCTCTGATCCCATGCACCTGGAGCTTACAAGTACCCCAGAAGGCAATCCCCTCCCCCCCCCCCCCATAAAAACTGGCTCAGAAGCAGATAATATGAATTTTTAAACTTTTTTTAATTTGTAAAGCTGGATGATAGTCCAAACTCCTCTTCCCCTTTCCTTAAACCTAATTTTCTGTCTTCATCCCTCTGGGGATGTAATGCTTTGGGGAGGAGGGATTAAGGATGTTTTTAATTCTTATTTTTTTACCAGGTGTCCTCTTTTTCAGGACATGTCCTCTTTTTAACTTTTTTGTACTCCTGGAAAAAATCTTCATTGTCCTCCTTTTCCTTGTGAGCAGGCAGCCTATAGCCTGCTTGGAATTAATAAATTATAGGTAATAAATTACATCTAATAATTTTAATGTAATATTCAGTAATATACAGTGCACTCCTAAGCATGTCTACTCAGAAGTAAGTCCTATTGTATTCAATGGGGCCTCCTCCCAGGAACGTATGTTTAGGATTCCAGCCTTAGTGTAGTATTCCAGCACATGAAAGCAATACACATGAAGGTTTTGAGCTTTTATTTTGTTATAAACAAAATATTTGTATTTTGTTATATTGTTATAGCTTTTTATTTTGCTTTTGAACTTTTTCTGGGTGTCCTACACTTTGAGGAGGGCATTTTTGGGTTGAGGTTATTCACATGATTTACTTTAATGTATTTACAATTATTTATATGTTTTAATTTACTTGATAATGTTACCGTACTTCTAGCCATATCACTGTTGGTGGATTATGGACAGATTGTCCCAAGTGGGTCCCAAGCTAGAAGGTTTTGAGAGCCACTGCAATAAGTTGTTAGAAAGATGCCACTCTTGGGTGGGAGGGGGTGACACCACTAGTGACCAAAATGGCTAAAAATCATGGTTTTTTAGGAATAATCTCAGCATGCTACATACTGTTGGATGTGTAATTTACAACAGATTATAATGAAACAAATCACTTTGAAATACAGTGGTACCTTGAAGGACAAATGCCTTGAATTATGAGTGTTTGAAAGAAAAGCAACAATTTCTCAGAAATTCTGCCTAGAATAATGGGCAATGCCTTGGAACATTTGGTTGTATTATTACTATATTACTTAGTAATGCTCGTAATTAAAGGCACTAGTGTATCTTTATTCCAGTGATTTTCAACCTTTTTCACCTCACGGCACAGCAAACAAGATGCTGAAATTGTCAAGGCACACCATTAATTGTTTTTACCATTGACAAGGCACACCAGACTGTTCAAGTCCTCCAATTTTCATATGTTGGATATCAATGTTGATCTCCAAATTTCCGTGGCACACCTGAGGACTATCCATGCCACACTGGTTGAAAATCACTGCTTTATTGTATCAAAACGTGTAGCCAAAAAACAAATGGCAGTGGGGCAAAGGCACATAACTACGCCCACGATCCAAGTGTTGCCCTACCCCCTGGAAGGGGGTGCCATGCAGGCCTCCCACACTGAGTGACGCAAATCCTAGTGACCCCCTGCATCACAGGCATTTGCTTTGTGATGGGAAAGACCAGATATAAATTTAAATAAAAAAATACCCATTCCTCCCCATATTCCCTCCTGGAATTCCTAAACACTGACTCTGTTTCAGAAATAATTTGGATTTTGTTTACTACAGGAATACTGCCTTCTCTTGAAATCCAGATACTTTCTTAACAAACATTCATATTACTGCCTCATTCACTGGCTGAATCAAGACTGCCAGATTTCACTCCATCTTCACTCCACAAGTACTGTACACTAATTCTATACTTGCCAGGAACTCTGTGTAAACTTGCTTCCAATGATGGTACCAATGGAAAAGATGCTTTTCCTGTTGGTGATCGCTGCAGAAGTTCCCTTTTCAGTGCTAGCTGTATCTCCTTCGCTGCAAAGGTAAAGTTTTTGGACACAGCATACAGTCTATTACATTTAAAACATAAAAATTGATATATTGATATATTTAAAACATAAAAATTGATAAAGAAAAATAGAAAAAGCCTACAAGGTGCTGAGAAATCCATTTTCAATAAAACAAACTATGTAGGTCACACTGAATATAGTAATTTACTAACAGCCCAATCCTTATTTACATGGCAATTGGTAGCAGGTGGGTGTTCTAGGAGTAGGGGATATTTCTGTCTTGGGGAGAGTGGAATAGGAGTAGGATCAGGCCCAGAAGGGGGGAACTGGTAGCAGCAGTGTATACTGTATCCTAATCCCCTGTTCCAGATCTCTGATACCTAAGCAAGCTTTGCAGATTTGCATCAGCTAAATATAAGGTGTAGATCCAAATAGACTTATAGGAGAGGTTGGGATGTTACCAGGGATAAAGACAAAAACTCCTTATGATGAGGATACAGTGCATGCCAGTGTGGCCTGGATATACCTGCATAGGTTAGTGTTGCACCCTAAATGTAATGATTGTATATGTCATTGCATAGGTATGATTTGCTTTTTGTGGTATGTTATGACCATCTGTTGCATATTTATTTCTATTACGTTTAGTGAAATCCACACAATTCCATGCACAAGTATGCTTGTTTTGCTCTGCCTTTCTTTGTCAAACAGGTGATCAGCACTGTCATGTCTGGACATCAACTATCTTTGCGCAGAGGATATACATGGTTAAAGAGGGCAGTAATGATTCCAAAAGATTTCTTTGCTTATGAATCTGTGGACAAGTATCCCAATGTGTGCATTTATATATGCACACCTAACTGCAAAGCAATGGAATAGAGTGGACTTGCCTACTGCAGTGCATTGTTGAAATTCATATGTGAATTTCTTCTACACATTTCATTCAAAAGATTGATGATCTACCTTTCAGTGGGGCTGCCTCTGGTGATAATCCCAGATAGTGTGATGTCATCATCACTACACTGCCCTTTGGTTCCAAGATGCCACATCAATCATGTTTTTGCCTCCCCAGAGTGGTTGAAGATCATAAAAGGGTGGCAGGCTTTGCATTTAAATCAGATCCTGGAACCCACATCAGGGACACCTCTGCTGCTTTTTCCTTTGACTAAATAGAGTACTCAAGCTATGTATCAGCCCCACACCAACTTATACTACCCCACCTCCTACCCCCACAATGCAGGGCACAACCCTTTAGTGTGACTCCTCAGAGCTGGAAAGTTCAATAGGATTGACCTTTACTTCCTGAGACTGTCCAAAATGCATTATCAAGAAGTTTTTTATGGCAGCATTAAGCTTATGATATTTTGGGCAACTTAAAGGTATGAAAAATATAGGGCAAAATCCAGAGTAACTACGGGGAGTCCTTGCTCCGGTGTAAGAACAACTTACTTTGGATTCCAGTATGAATTTCCCATAGGTTTTCACTAGGTGGTGCAGTAACTATGGGTGCACATAAAGTCTCTTATGTGCTCCTGTAATTATTCTGGATTTGGGGGATAATTACTAATGAAAATATTGTACTGGAAGACCAGACATCCTCCAAAATTCAAAACAAAACAAAACTAAGAATTATTCCATTTTAACATTTCTGAACAAATGCTAATAGGTAATAGAAATAAAAGTAACAAAACTATGTTGACTGATTCTGTTGTATGATGAAATACCTTTAAGAAATGTGTGTGCATGAGATTGCAAGCTTACTTATAGATTTGTCCCTCCGTGTGAGGTAGGAACTCTCAGCTTCTAGGTCTCGATGTCTGCCTGGACTTGGAACAGACTCAGAGCTTGCTTTCTTAATCTCTAAATGATCCATTAACCAGTGGAGAGAAAACACATACGCATAACATGAATTGCTGTTTCAAACCCCAGATAACTTTTATCTAGATTACACCTTTAGATTCTTAAAAAATGTTCTTCTAAACAGGGGTCAGGGAATTTTTTTTACCTTTTACCCCAAAATATATTTAGATACGCTGACGTTACCCCCTTGATTTGAAAGGAAATCATATTTTATTAATTATTTGAATTCAAAATTTTATTGAATCTATTCAAAAAAATCTGGACTTTTAAAAAATGTCCTACATTTTGAAAAAATCAGGAGTAAGCTCCTTTGAATTAAGGAGCTTACTCCTGTGTAGACACCTGGGAATGGGTGCTTACCTTCGCTGGGGAGGCTGCTGGGGAGGCTCAGGCTGCAGTTGGGGGCAGCTAAGACTGAGTTCAGCCATCCAGGCAGGCACTGCGGGCATCCATCTTGAAAAGGATGACTGCGCATGCAGTCTTTCCTTACCTCGCTTCCTTAAAGGTTCCCATGGAGAGGCTTCTCCACAGGCAGAAGCTCCTCTCCTGACCTCGCCGGCACATGCCTCCAATTAGGAAAGGGAAAGCGCTGGTGAGGTCAGGAGAGGACACACTGCCCACAGAGAAGCCTCTCCATGGCAGCCTTTAGGCAGGTAGGCAGGGAAAGGCTACGCAGTCATTTTTTTTCAAGGTGGATGAAGCAAAACTGTGGCTGGCTCATCTCCACTGACCCATATAGATTCATATGCATGCCTGACTGTGTCTCAGCAGCGCAACCATCAATTACCCCCAGGAATTTCATTTTTACCCCATTTGGGGTAATTTACCCCTGTTCCCTGACCACCAGTGGTGGGCTCCAGCAGGCTTGCACCTACTCTATAGAACCAGTTGTTAATGAGAGATAGGACAAATAAAGTTTAAAAATAGCCATTTAAAAGTGGCTGCCAGATGGGCATAGAACTGGTTGTTAATTTCTTTGAATTCCATCACTGCTGACCACTATTCTAAACTGACCACCAGAACCCTTGGAGTATGGATTGTGCAACTCTAAAAATATTAGACTGTACTCCTGAAATTGGTGTGATTTGCAAACTTATATTAAAGGAGTATGGCTGTAATCCTAAAGACACTTTCCTAGAAGTAAGACCCATTGAACACAATAGGATTTACTTTTGAGTAGACATGTTTAGGATTGTGCTCTTTATGTTTAGGATCTCTTTGATGTAGTGGTGCATCCAGGGATGTTACCAACATGCCATAAAGCATCTTATTTGAGTGGAAGGTGGGAAGGTTATCTTGCTTCTTAATTTGGCCAATGTGAACTGAGATAAGAGGACCCAGGAGAGCTAGCTTCCAAAAGGTAAACGGCGTTCCCTGCTAGTAGCGACTGAATCAGGGTGCTCATCCCTGTTTCTAGGCTGAATAGCCAGCATTGTCCAAAGACACTTCCATGGTCATGTGGCCAGCATGACTATATGCCAAGGTCCACAGAAGGTACAAGGTACACTGTTTACCTTCCCACTGAGGTGGCACCTATTTATATGCTTTTGAATTGCTAGGTTGGAAGGAACTCAACCTGTCTTGCAGTACTTGGGACTTGAACTGCTGACCTGCTGATCAGAATTCCGTTCGGTGTTCTAACCCCAGCAATCTAACCACTGAGCCACTGTAGCCACTGCTAGCTGACAAGGAAACACTAATTAAAAATTGGAAGAAGGTAAGATTTTCCAGTTGGGTGGAGTTTGAGTGAGTGACCATGAATAGCCGGGGATTATGTCAGACTTTCAGAAGGGTCCTTGGATCCAGCCATCTGATTGGTTGACATCATATTCTGAGGTAAGGGGTTGGCTTCTCTTTCCATTTTTTCCATGGACACTTAGACTTGCCAGACATGGTACTGCAAGTGGATAAACTGCAACTTTATTCATTCTCCAAGATGGGGGAAACCCAGATAAGTTATAGGGGCTAAGTTAGTTTAGGAAGCTAGCTTTGTTATTTCAGATCAGAGATAAGCAACCCTGACATGGTTGCCAAGCTCGGCACACAGAACTGTGCTTACTGTTACACCAAGGCACCCCTGACAGGTACAGTCAGGAGAGCTGCCACTGTCACTGCCCCAATTGCCAGCACATGGCTGCCTGTCACCATCACTGGTGCCTCACCCCACCCTGCCGCCATCAAAATGGAAGGCCATGGGGCAAAAGAGCAGCTTGGATGCAGCCAGGATAGGGGAAGAGCAACCAAGGGCCAGCCTCATTCCCTGCAGTGGAATGACTGCCTTAACAGCCCTCTCAGAGCCAACTAAGAAGCAGCAGGCCTGAAGGCACCAAGGCCAGGCAGGCAGGAGATGCCAGCAGGATGCCGGGGAGTCCAGAAAGACAGCACTGCAACCTCCTGCCACTCCAACAACTGAAACCCTTGGTGGGGCCAGCAAAGGAGCACCCTGCTGTTCTGCCCCATTCAAGTTGGCCTTTCCTGTGCCTCTCTACTCAGAAGTAAGCACCTTTGCAGTCAATGGAACATCCTCCCAAGAAGGGGTGGAGAAAAGTGCATCCTTCGAGCCCAGTCCTGTGCCTATCTACTCAAAAGTAAGTCCCTTTGCAAGAGTCATTCCAAGGATAGGATCTGGCTGTTCTTAAGCAACTCCAGCTACCACAGCAGTGCATGGATGGAGAAGCCTCCAAAGTTGAAAGGGGGGAGGGGCAGAGGAAGCCATATGCTGGCTTGAGGACAGAAAAGCCCAGGAGGTGATCTATGTACGCACATACAGTGGTACCTTGTAAGTCAAATAACTTGTAAGACAAATGGTTTGTAAGACAAACTAAAATTGCTAAGGAATTCTGCCTCTTAAGTCAAACAGTGCCTTGTAAAACAAACAGTTTTACAATGAAAATTTGTTGTAAAATGAACAAATTGATGGATTTACATCATGAGCAACAGCAAATGGTTATGGAGGAGGTCTCATACGCAGAGGAGGAGGAGAATAAGGAGGAGGAATCCCTCACATCAAATAAGATTAAGGACATCGGTAAACATTGGGAAATTGTGCAAAATTTTATAGAAAAGCACCACCCAAATAAGACTGTAGCAGTGCAAGTGATGAATCTGTTTAATGACTATGTCACATTTCCATGAAATCCTCAAAAAAAGACAAAAGCAAGTGAGAAACCTCTTATGTTTTCTTGTTTAAGTTGCTTAAAAAGACACCAGTGACTCTTTTAGTGAAAATTGGTCATCCTTAGCCTGTTTTTCTTTCAGGAAAGAAAGGTTTTTCTTTCCTGTTTTACTGCGGGATCATTGGCTGATGCGGGGATGTACTTGCATCCCCAAAGAGGTAATAAAAAAATGAATGGTGCAGAACAGCAGATTAAGATTGATAGAGAACTGGTTTGAAACCACTTAACTGGCCTAAATGAATTCAAGTCATTTGGACCAAATGAGCTGCATCCTCGAGTTCTTAAGGAACTCGCAGATGTCCTTGCAGAGCCTCTGTTGATCATCTTTGAGAAATCCGTGAGGAGTGGAGAAGTGCCTGGACTGGAAGAGGGCAAATGTAGTCCCAATCTTTAAGAAGGGGAAAAAAGAAGACCTGGGAAATTATAGACCAGTCAGTTTGACTTCAGTCCTGGGGAAGATATTAGAACAAATCATAAAACACACCTAGACAAGTACTCGGTGATCAAAACAACCCAGCATGGATTTACCAAGAATAAATCTTGCCAGACAAATCTGATCTCCTTTTTTGATCGGGTTACGAGCTTACTGGATAGTGGGAATGCTGTGGATGTCATTTATCTTGACTTCAGCAAAGCATTTGACAAGGTCCCACATGACATTTTAAATTGGGAAGTTGGAAAAATATGGGCTAGGCGAGGCAATCATTAGGTGGATCTGCAACTGGCTCAACGACCGCACACAAAGGGTTTAAGTAAATGGTTCTGTGTCAACCTGGAGGTCGGTTTCAAGTGGGGTACCCCAAGGCTCTGTCTTGGGTCCAGTTCTCTTTAACATTTTCATTAATGACTTAGAGGAAGGGATACGGGGGAGCCTGATCAAATTTGCGGATGACACCAAGCTGGGAGGAGTAGCAAACACATCAGAAGACAGGAGAAACCTCCAGAAGGATCTGGATAAACTGGAATCCTGGGCTGTAACAAACAGAATGAACTTCAATAGGGAGAAGTGCAAGGTTCTGCACTTAGGAAACAAAAACCAAAAATACAGGTATAAAATGGGGGATACTTGGCTTGGCAGCACAACATGTGAGCAGGATCTTGGAGTTGCCGTGGATCACAAGCTGAACATGAGTCAGCAGTGTGATGTGTCTGCAAAGAAAGCAAATGCCATTTCAGGCTGCATTAAGAGGGCTGTAGCTTCCAAGTCGCGAGAAGTTCTAGTTCCTCTTTATTCAGCATTGGTCAGACCTCACCTTGAGTACTGTGTTCAGTTCTGGGCACCTCACTTTAAGAAAGATGCAGCCAAACTGGAGCAAGTCCAGAAGAGAGCGACAAGAATGATCAGTGGGATGGAAGGGAAGCCCTACGAGGAAAGGTTGGGGGAACTTGGGATGTTCAGCCTGGAGAAAAATAGGCTGAGAGGAGACATAATTGCCCTCTTCAGATACCTAAAGGGCTGTCATAGGGAGGAAGGGGCCGATTTGTTCATAGCTGCTTCTGAAAGCAGAACTAGAACCAATGGGTACAAACTGCAAGAAGGGAGATTCCGGTTGGATATCCGGAAAAAATTCCTGACAGTGAGGGCAGTTCGGCAGTGGAACAGATTGCCAAGGGAGGTGGTGGACTCTCCCTCACTGGGGATCTTCAGGCAGAGGCTTGATGAGCACCTGTCGGGGATGCTCTAGGGGAATTTGCTGCTGCAGGCAGGGGGTTGGACTAGATGACCTACTAGGTCCCTTCCAACTCTATGATTCTACTGTACAATACATTACAGTGTTTTTATTAATATTACAGTAATTCTGTTATGTATTATATTACAGTGTTCTGAATTTGATTACAGTGTTTTGACATTATTTGTACATGCAGTTAATATTTTAGATGAATATTTTTTGGTTGTAGAACCAATCGTCTGAGTTTTCATTAATTCCTATGGGAAAATCTGCTTTGTATAAAGAATGCTTTGTAAGACAAATATGCTTCTGGAACAAATTATGCCTGTCTTACAAGACACAACTCTATATAATTTTAGAATCATGATGGCATGTGAAGTAACATTGTAACATCATGGTATTTCAGTACTACACTGCCAAAAGGTTTCTGACCCGTTTTAGACTGTGTGTTCTGGTTATACTTCCAGATTAATACCTAACACCTTTCTTACTGAGATAACATCAAACTTTTATTCTTTAACTAGCAAATGTACCCACGCTGCGGGAGTAAAATACCGCCCATGCGCATCACCACCCCCATGCGCAACAACCCCAGTGCGCATCAACATCCTATGGACTACATCCCCCAATGCGCAACTTTCCATCCGCATCATCCTCCATTCATAACATCCCCCCATGCGCATCAACCCCCTATGCGCATCAACCACCCCAAGTGCACCAACTCCCCACACACAGTATCTGTCCATGTGCATCAACCCCCGTACACATCAACCCCTCCATGTACATCCAACCCCCCATGCGCAACATCCCTCACAGTGCATCAGGCACAAATTGGCTGGATGTTGATCAGTCTTCAATGTTAAGTATAGGAGAAAAATATGTTGCATCCTTTTCAGCCCCTTAAGGGTTAAATTTCCCAATATCGGTTCTTGGAGGGTGTTGATGTCACAGAAGGAACACCCTCCCCAAATTTCACACTTCTGGGTCCAGGGGTTGGGGCAGAGCATCCCTCAGTCATGGATTCTTCAATGCAAGGTACAGTAGTGTCTCACATAAAGAGCTTAATTCATTCCGGACGCATGAAACGCTCTTTAAGTGAAGCGGATTTTTCCATAGGAAACAATGGAAACTCAGACGATTGGTTCCACAACCCAAAAAATATTCATATAAAAATATTAACTATGTAAAAATGATGACAAAACACGGGAATTGAATTCAAAACACTATAATATAATACAGACCTCAATTACTGTAATAAAATACTGCAATATTCTGTACAGTAAAAAAGAAAAGAAAACCGTTTATGGTCAAGGATGGCTAATTTTCATTAAAAGAGTCACTGGTGTCTTTTGGAGCATCTTTAACAAGGAACCTCTGTGTGTGAGATCTATCTATGCAAACTAGATAGGCAGATAGGGGCCAGATCCTATGCTGTCTACTCAGAATCATGCCCCATTAAATCCACTGGGGCTTACTCACAGGAAAGTGTGTAGGATGCAGCCTGACCCCAAGTTTGCATGAAGCGCAACAGCAGAAGAGCAAGATCCTAAGCTGTCTACTCAGAATCAAGCCCCATTGAATCAATTGGGGCTTACTTACAGGAAAGGAAAACAGCAGGCAGGAAAGGTGGCGGGGGAAAAGGGGAAGTTGTAGTGGGGTCCAGGCGGGGGGTCTTCTTGGGGGGAAGGGGTTTGTTTGAGGAGGGCTCTAAAAGAGAATGCAGGAGGAGTTTTCCCTCCTACCTGATGGAGGCTGCAGAGGCTGGGCACATTTTCTGGCTGCAGGAGCAGCCATCTTTGTTGCTCCAGTGAAGAGGCTCCTGAGCTCCCTCTGCTGGCCTCTTCATGTACTGCAGGCAGGATAAAGTCCCACCTCAGTGCCTCAGCCCAGCCAATGCAGACAGGAGAGGGAACCCAACCAATGGGCACTCGTTATGCAAATCATGCTCATTATGAGAGGTGGAAGCCCACACAAATATTAACTTGTTATGTGGAACATTTGTTATTCGAGGCACTCGTTATGCGAGTTACCATTGTATAGGGAGGAAAATGCATTGCACCCCTTTTCACCCTCTTCCTGTTGGAATTTAGAAAAACTCATTCTTAGTGGGTGCCTCCATCACAGAAGGAACTCCCTCCCCAAATTTCACACTTCTAGGTCTAGAGGTTTTGACGAGGCATTGATCAGTCAGTCAAGACAGTGACTTTTCAATATTTAAATATATAAAGCAATATTATTTCCAGGCCTATGGTGTGTCCTGAATATAGAAGGAAACTGGAACTTATCTAGATCTGGTCTAGCTACTACTCATGTTATTTATTGTGTGTGCATCTGAGCCTTGAGCCTTGATACTGAATTTCATTTCTCTGGAGAGATTTGCACAGGAACCACAAAGGTCGTTCTCCTTCTCCTCCTATCACAATTATTCTATTTTACTCCAATGTGAAATGTGACATTCTTTACAAACTGCCCAACAGAAGGACCACTCTTAGGAGTATATGTGCTAGAAATAACATTCAGTACTTACCAGGTGCTTTAGTTATTTGTAATTCCAACCCTGAAGATACTGTTTTCGTTGGTTGCGGTTGAAAAGTAAATGGTTCAATCTGTGTTATTGGTAAACTGTGTGCTGAGGAAAATTATTTATACATTCCATAGAAAAAATAAAAGTGAACATATCAATTCAGTATGCCACCTCAAACAAAACAGTGTTACATACCAATATATACTCAAGTATAAGCCAACCCGAGTATAAACTGAAGCACCTAATTTTACCACAAAAAACTGGGAAAATGTAATGACTCGAGTATAAGTCTAGGGTGGGAAATGCAGCAGTTACTGCTGTTTGAATGAGGAGAAAACAGCCAATGTGGTGAGCCATCAAGCTCCTACAATCAGCTGACTTGGTTGTTGTTTTTTTACAGAAGGAAGCAAAGTAGCCTTTCCTGCTTTTTAAAAAGGCTGGCCAAAGCTGAGCTGCTTGTGCAGAAATCCACTTCTTTGTCCATCTTATGACAAGTATAAGCCGACCCAAGTATAAGCCGAAGGGGGCTTTTTCAGCATAAAAAATGTGTTAAAAAACTCAGCTTATACTTGAGTATATTTGGTAATTCATTACAGTCCTTTTTCTGTGTAATTAAAGTTTTAGATATGAATTCATATCTTTATGGCCACAGGATATAAAAACAAATCACTCTACAAGACTGATGTACCATCTGGACTGCAACTGCTGCATGTGACTTGTAGCCACTTTTATTCTGGCTCTCACAAGATGAATAGATTTATTTCCATGATCAACAATTCTTCATTAAAAGCCAAACACTACTGATGACTTTGCTCCTCTTCACTCTTTCATTTTCAGCATCTCAGTTTTGTTCTTTTTCATCACTTAAAATAAATGAACCTCAGCAAAGACTGGAATTACAATGATACTAAGGCAAGGTACAGATTGAAGGACAGAGTGCCTCTACCTTTAAATATTGTACAAAAGATGTAATTTTGGCAGGTGCTGCTTTTTAAACTCTTCTATGTTGAGTTAAACCTGCCTAAATTCCCTCTTCTATGTGATAGTTAAAAGTAGAGGCACTCTGCCATCCATTCTACATGGTTACCCTGTACTAAAGTAACATTAGCCAAAAGGTAATCAAATTCAGTATTAAAATGTCAAGGAAGGCAGCTGAAACTTAAAACAGCATTGTGATTCTCAAAGAAATGATAGAAACTATAGACACTGGGCAATCTGAAAACTCCTTGAAGTACAGGACAGAACTTAATGACTCAGTGTTTCCTAACAGGAACATATATTTAATTATAAGAGGCATTAAACATGGTAAAACCATGGAAATTTCAATTACTGAGACAAATAATTCTGCTATATATTTTATTTAGCACATTTTTGTTGCGCCTTTCTTGCACAAGTGGGACTCAAGGCATCTTACAACAGAATAAAATACATAAATAAATATACACAAAACTATATAATAGTTTACTTACAAGATTTGATTTTTAATTGCGTCTGAAAATCTTTTATATTTGCTTCTAATTTTGCAGCCAATGCCTTTTGTTTTGTTCTTCGCTCAGCTATAAAATGGGTAAACATGAACTTTAATTCTGGGCACAATCTTAAGCAGTTTAAACCAGCCCAACTCTGCCATTTCCCCATTCCTGCATTGGTATAGAGAGGCTGATGCATGTCTGTGTACTGGCCTGCTCCTCCCCAGAAATGGTGTAGAAGTGACCAATGGCATTTTTGTGACAACCCCAGGCTAGCACTGGACTTTTCAGGGGTTAGGATTGTGCTGTCTATCAGAAAACAGGTTCTAACTGCAATCAGTGTTTCTGAAAACCACAGCTAAATGTTATGAATTTGCATCATATGAACCCCTTCTCCCCAAATAAATAAATTCTCCACAATGGAAGTAGCACAGGGCAAATACAGATCAATTCTACATGCATTGCTAATAGGGCAGGATGTAATTCTTTTATTAAGGGTGAAAAACTAATATCCAGCTTTTTAATTGCTTACTAGCTATCTGTAGGGCTGTGGGTGGCGCAAGCGGTTAAGACGCTGTGCCTGTTAACGAGCAGGCCAGGGTTCAAGACCCGGATCGGCCCAAAAGACAGGGTGAGCTCCTGTCCTTAGCCCAGCTCTGCGACGCCAGCTGGATCCAATTGTATTGGCTCTGCCTTTCCATTGGACTAATTTAGTGGCATGGAGAGGGGGGATTTGCTGCTTGGGTAACAGCCTATCCTCCATAACAATGGAGGCTTTCGTGCTTCGCATGCAGCGTATGCAGCGCCGAGCACAATACCATAGTCTTTCAAGACTGATGGAGGCCTGCTTTGCTTTTTTTTTTAGCTATCAGTATATTCTTCTTGAGAGGCAAATTAGACTTGCAGCCAAATCCAGAGCAACTAATCTGTCCATGCAAAAGCCCTATCTTGGGTTGCCCTAACTGCAAGATGCCCCACCCCAGCCACTCTGGGAAAGGCTTGGAGCAGTTCAGGAGAGGCATATTGAGGGCATGTTTAGCATTGCCTAGGGCAAAGCAGTTACTCTGTATCCAGAGCCTGTTTCCAAGGCAGAAATGCCCTCTTACAGCTCCTTAGAGTTATACCACCTCAGGAGCAGGTATAGTAATGAGTAGACCTGCACGGGGTGACGGCACTCCATAGGGGTGACACACTGGAGGAGTTTTGACAGTCCTCTGGCAGGCCCTGGGCATCAGCGCACCCTTTCGGGCCTGCTCCAAGGCAGAGCAGCAGCCAGAAGCTGCTACTCTGCCTTGGAGCTGGCCCGAATGGCCAGCTGATGTGCACTGTGCAAAGACGCACTGCGTATGTCCTTTGGACATGCACAGTGTGTCTCTGCACAGCCATTGCGCTTTGCTCCAAAGGCAGAACAGCAGCCTCTGGCACCGCCTTCAGAGCAAGGCCCAACGGCTGGGCAGAGATGCACTGTGCATGTCCAAAGGCTTGGATATGAGCAGTGCGTGCCTCTGTGCAGCCATTCGGCCTCGCTCCTGGCTGCCACTCCGCCTATTGAGTGGTCGAATGGCCGCGCAGAGGGGCAGACTTCACTCTAAGAAAGTCTCCTCTGAAGCCATTTGTCTTCAGATGAGACTGCACAGGCGTCAGAGTTTCTGCATCTATATGAGGAAACCATTTCTTTGTAATTTCCAGATAAACTCTGGTATTTTCCATCAGCGTGTTGCCCATCTCTCCTTGTTTTGTTTAATTTCCTTTTTCCTGTGGACTTTTAAGAAACTACAGTAGTTACATTTTGGCCCATTACTGTCAAATTCACAAGTTCACAAGTAATTCACTGAGGATGCAATCCTAACCAATTTAGACCAACATAACTCACCCGGCATACCTTCCCAATGGAGGAGTGAAGAGGTTGGTGTATACCTGTGCATTGGCCTAAGTCCCCCTCCAGGAATGGTGCAGAAATGACTTTTTAGCATTTTTATGAAACCACCAGGTCAGCAAAGGATTTATGCCAGGGCATATGCCAGCCTAACTGAAGCTTAGGATTGCAACCTAAATAGCATATTGTTCCCTGCAGATGCTACTATGGGACTGATTTTTAACAAGAACCCTGGAGGTTCTTTGTCTTGACCCCCAGATGTATCTCTTCTGCATGTCTCTGTAGCTATGGATGATGGCAGCAGATACAAATTACCAGTTGTTTTTAATCCCCCCATTGTACTCCTAGACCAGAAGAGGGAAAGCAGGGAACACTTAATAATAATGCATCTTAATAGCAGATTATATGTTTAACCCTAATGTCACTGGCACAACAATAGAAAAGCCTCACTGGATCAGGTCAATTCTCTAAAGAATCCTGTTTCCTGAGAAGCCACCAAACACATTCTGAAAGCCCATAAGAAAGGTGTGAAAGCAATTCAGCTCCTCTGCTGTTAGTCCCCAATTGAATAGTTAACTGTTATTCAATGCTTGCTGCCTCGGCTCCACAAGACAGGGTGAGGGTCCTTAGCCCAGCTCTGTGACGCCAGATGGATCCAATCGTATTGGTTCTGCCTTTCCATTTGACTAATTCAGTGGCGTGGAGAGGAGGGATTTGCTGCTTGGGTAACAGCCTATCCTCCATAACATTTTAACCCAGGCTTTTGTGCTTATGCACGGCGTATGCAGCGCCGAGCACAATACCATAGTCTTTCAAGACTGATGGAGGCCTGCTGCCTTTGAAAACTTCTGAACGTTTCCTTTAGACATAATAGATAATGTCCATTCATTGTTAGACCTGTCTGACATGAATTTATCTAATCCATTTTAACATTATCTTGATCAGTGGCTATCACATTTTAGGGCACTGAGTTCTATAATTTCATTATGCATGTATTATGTTTATGTATTATATAGCACAAGCAATCTATTGCAGAATGTTACAATAATTCTTAAATTAATGCAACTCTCATTAAAACAAATTATTACACAGTTAAATTCTTGCGTCACTAACAATTCACAGTACTTATCAAATGAGCCATCATATTTGTTAATTCTACTATATTATGAACTTTACACACACCTTCTATTGCACTCTTGGCCTTTAAAGTTTCATGCTCTGATTCAAGCAGCTCAATAGGAACTGCCACAAGATATTCTTCTTGAAAATCATATAAATCTTTCTCTAAGAAAAAAAGATGTGAAATAACTGAATACAGAAAATTCCTAAACATTTAATTATTCCTGCAAAATAATTACACTGAACTTATGAACACTGACAATAAAAATATATAGTGACTTTTATTGAAATAATTGATTACTACTTTGAACAAATCACCAGCAAAGCAAAGGTGTCACAGAAAAAAAAATCAGTTTAAGGTTTAGGCCAATAGGTATTTGGGTTATTTGAGGCACTGAACAGCAGCAATTACAAATCTGTCTCCAATCATATAGTTTGCAGAAAACTATACAAATTTCAGTTCTCTGACAGGTACCAGTATATTTATTTATTTACTTACGGAATTTCTATCCTGTCTTTTCTAGGCGAGAAAGGCTGCGTAAGGCAGCTAACAAACATGAACAACAATGTTTATAAAAACATTAAACACATTTAAAAACATTTAAAAATTTAGAATGACCCACCACCCTGAAAATTACCATTAAAATATTGGCTAAAAACTGCTAAAAAACACAGCACCCCAATCTCTCTATTCACTAAAAATCTCTTGCCCACAAGAATGTTTTTGGGCTCTGCTGAAAACTGTACAAGGAGGGAGCAGTTCTTAAGTCAAAAGGATGGGAGTTCCAGAGCTGGAATGCAACCACCAAGAAGGCCCTGCTTCTAGCCACCACCCTGCTTCTAGCCACTTCTCTCGGTGGCAGCATGGTCAGGAGGGCCCTTCCAAATTATCTTAAGTGACTGGTTGGATTGTATGGATGCAAGCGGTCCCTTAGAAACCCTGGACCCGAGCCGTAGAGGGCTTTAAAGGTCAAGACCAGCACTTTGACCAGCCTTTATATCAGCTTGACACACATTTGCAACTACATTTATGCAGACATTAAAAAAACTGACCTTTAAAACTGCACCTAGAATAAATCTTAAAGAAACATAAAACAAATGTTTAGAGACAACACAGGACGTACCAGTGAAACTGCTCCATTGAATAATGCCTTTATTTTGCAGATCTCTGATACTTGATCGTATATATTGAAATAAACTTCTTTTTCTCCCAAGGAGTTCTCTTATTTCTTGCTCTTCAAAAATAAAACAAACCTTTATTAAGATACTAGCGAAAGGCGTACCCGCGTTGTGGGAGTAACTTCCCCATACAACATCCTCCACGGCGCATCAACAACCCATGCGCAACCTACCGCCATGTACAACATTCCCCTGTGTGCATCATCCCCATGCGCAACTTTCCCTATGTGCATCATCCCCCCACACGCAACTTCTCCCTACGTGCAATTTCCCCCGTGCGCAACTTCCCCCAATGTGCAACTTTCCTACATGCGCATCATCCCCCGATGTGCATCATCCCCCCATGTGCAACTTCCCCCCATGTGCAACTTTCCTACATATGCAACTTCCCCATGCACAATATCCCCCACGCGCATCGTCCCCCCATGCGCAACTTTCCTACATGCGCAACTTTCCCCATGCGCACCATCCCCCATGTGCAACTTCCCCCATGCGCATCATCCCCCATGCGCATCATACCACCATGTGCATCATACCGCCATGCGCATCTTCCCTCCATGCGCATCTTCCCTCCATGCGCAACTTCCCTCCATGAACATCATCCCCCCATATGCAACTTCCCCCATGCGCATCATCCCGCCATGCGCATCGTCCCCCCATGCACATCGTGCCCCCATGCGCATCGTCCCCCCATGCGCATCGTCCCCCCATGTGCAACTTTCCTATATGCGCAACTTTCCTACATGCGCAACTTCCCCCATGCGCAATTTCCCCCATGCGCATCATCCCCCCATGCGCATCATCCCCCCATGCGCACCATCCCCCCATGCGCACCATCCCCCCATGCGCATCATCCCCCATGTGCATCATCCCCCATGCGCAACTTTCCTACATGCGCAACTTTCCTACATGCGCAACTTTCCCCCATGTGCAACTTTCCCCCATGCGCATCATCTTCCATGCGCATCATCTTCCATGCGCAACTTCCCCCATGTGCAACTTTCCTACATGTGCAACTTCCCCCATGCGCAACTTCCCCCCATGTGCCTCATCCCCATGCGCAACTTCCCCCCATGCGCAACTTCCCCCCATGCGCATCATCCCCCAATGCGCATCATCCCCCCATGCGCATCATCCCCCCATGCGCATCATCCCCCCATGCGCATCATCCCCCATGTGCATCATCCCCCATGCGCAACTTTCCTACATGCGCAACTTTCCTACATGCGCAACTTTCCCCCATGTGCAACTTTCCCCCATGCGCATCATCTTCCATGCGCATCATCTTCCATGCGCAACTTCCCCCATGTGCAACTTTCCTACATGTGCAACTTCCCCATGCGCAACTTCCCCCCATGTGCCTCATCCCCATGCGCAACTTCCCCCCATGCGCAACTTCCCCCCATGCGCATCATCCCCCATGCGCAACTTCCCCCCATGCGCAACTTTCCTACATGCGCATCATCCCCATGCGCATCATCCCCATGCGCATCATCTCCCATGCGCAACTTCCCCATACGCAGCTTTCCTACATGCGCATCATCCCCATGTGCAACTTCCCCCATGTGCAACTTTCCTACATGCGCAACTTCCCCGCATGTGCAACTTCACCCCATGCGCAGCATCCCCCCATGCGCAGCATCCTCGCCAGTGCAACCTCTTCCTCCAAACAACATCCCCCAGTGCACCAGGGTCTGAGCACCAAATTGGCTGGATGTTGTTCAGTCTCCCATGTTAAGTATAGGACAGAAACACGTTGTCCCCTTTTCAGCCCCTGAAGGGTTAAATTTCTCCAGATGGTTCTTGGTGGGAGTTCAGGTGACAGAAGGAACTCCCAGAATTCCATGCTTCAGGCCCAGCAGCTGGGGTGGAATTTTGCTGAGTCAGCAATTCTCAATGCAAAGTACAGGGAAGAAAACGCGTTGCGCCCCTTTTCACCCCCTTCCTGTTGGAATTTCTGAAAACCGGTTCTTAGTGCACCCCTCCATCACGGAAGGAACACCCATCCCAAACTTCACGCTTCTAGGCCCACCGGTTTTGGCAGGGCGGTGATGAGTGAGTCAGTGAGTGACTTTTCTCTTTTATATATATAGATTAAACACATCTACACATGATGTATTAGTACCAGCCCATCCAATAATAAGAGACAATTTCATAGAGATGCTCCACTTTGAGCACAATCCTTACCATGTCTGCTCAAAAGTAAGCCTCATGGTGTACAATGGGTCTTACTCCCAGGAAAGTGTCTTTAGCCATAATGTCTTACAGGAAGTAAGACATGTTTCCAGTGCTAGACATTACAATAATTCATCATTTAGAACAGGGGTCTCCAAACCCCAGCCCATGGGCCACTAGCAGCCCGCAGAGAGCTCCAACTTGGCCCTCGGAGATCCCAGGGTATTCAATGGGAATCCGGCCCTCAGTATGATCTTCTCCACACCCCCAGAGATCAAAGGAAAAAGCATACAGAGCCGGCATTTGAAGAGCGAGCTGAAGGAGGAGTCTGAGGTCAGGTGCAATACTGGCCCAATGCCTGCAGAGCTCATTGCACAAGAGCAAGCTGGGGCAACCACCCACTCTGCACCTCTCCCTCTGCTAGGTTGGTTGAGGCTCCTGGCCGACAGGAGCTCCCCAGTGCAGCACATCCTGTGCCCCCCAGACCCTCTGAGCCTCCCAGCTCTACTGTATCTAGAGCAGTGGTTCTCAAACTTCCTAATGCCGTGACCCCTTAATACAGTTCCTCATGTTGTGGGGACCCCCAACCATAAAATTATTTTCGTTGCTATTTCATAACTGTAATTTTGCTACTGTTATGAATAGTAATGCAAATATCTGATATGCAGGATGTATTTTCGTTGTTACAAATTGAACATAATTAAAGCATAGTGATTAATCATAAAAACAATACGTAATGATAGATAGATAGATAGATAGATAGATAGATAGATAGATAGATAGATAGATAGATAGATAGATAGATAGATAGATAGATGTGGTATAGCTAAGAGCGGGTGACTGGAAGGAAGGAAGAAAGGAAGGAAGGAAGGAAGGAAGGAAGGAAAAAGAAAGAAAGAAAGAAAGAAAGAAAGAAAGAAAGAAAGAAAGAAAGAAAGAAAGAAAGAAAGAAAGAGAGGGAGGGAGGGAGGGAGGGAGGGAGGGAGGGAGGAATGGGAAGGTAAGTACCTGGGTGAGAGGAGGCCTCCATAGGATTGGGATCTCAGGCAGCAGAGCCAGCCACTGATTCCTAGGAGTAAGTCCCATTCACTATCATGGGACTGACTTCTGAGTAGACACAGATAGAACTGGGCTCTAAGGCTGCAATCCTCCCCGCCCCCAAGGCTCCACATTGTCTCACAGCTGCTCAGAGACTCCTTCTGAGCTGCTTCTTCCAGCTGCAGTGGCTCCAGCATTTCTGCCAGGTCTTCCCATCTGGCCCCCTGCACCAGGAGTCTTTAGGCGACCCTCAGGAAAGCTCCAGGCGACCCCCAAAGGGGTCCCGACCCCCACTTTGACAAACGCTGCCCTAAATGAAGACTTGCCCTGCAACCCCCCCCCCCCAGCAATCTAACCACTGAGCCACTCTTCCTCCCTTCCTTTCCAGGGGTCTGTTGAACACAGATCCCTGGAGCCTCCCAGCCCTGAGGATGAACCCTTGTCCTGTGCCCATTCAGACTGCTCTAACCACAGATCTACTCTGTACCTCCTATCACCCAAGTACGTGCAGCCTGTACCCTCTCCAACCTGTGATGAATTGGGCTTTGGCCATCACAACCAAAGCAGAGGACAACTCATCCCTAAATCTTGGACACCAAAAAAAGTAAGGCATGACATAATAATAAAAGCTAAAAACATTATATTTTTTATATATTAGTTTTAAATATACCTTATATATAATCTTATATATAAACTGATATATTTTCATGTGGTTAATTTAAGCACTATGTTGGCTATTATAAAATTTAGATCTACAATTAATATTTGGATCTTGTATTAATAGAATTTGGCAGCAATCCTAAACAACTTTCCTGAGAGGAAGTCCCATAAAACAAAATGGGACTTAACTTCTGAGTAGACATGCTTAGGATTGTACCCATCATTACATATTTGTGTATTACAAGGAAGCTACATGCTTCCTGCTTACAAGGAAAGGGAGAAGTTTTTTTCCAGAATAAAGGGCTAAAATCCAGGACCTATCCTGGAAAAAGAGGACACGTCACCCTGTCCTACGATCTCCTGTGTGCATTTGTTGTACCTGTCCAGAAAATCTACGAAGAATTGTGCTTTCCTAGGACAAAGGGCTAAAATTCAGGACATGTTCTGGTAAAACAGGACAAGTTGTCACCCTGTCCTAGGATGTTTTGTGTGTCTTTGCATTTGTTGCATCAGTGCAGTAAACCCCATGATGAATTGTGTTTTGCCCATATGATCACCTGTTTGTGCTTTGGAGTTCTTTTTAGCTGCGTTTGCAGTGCCTGTGTGCCTTGAAGGCAGGTAAATTGTTCATCTCAGGCTACAATCCTATTCATGTTTACATGGGTATAAGATCCATTACCTGTGATGGGATGTACTTCTGAGTAGACATGCATAGGATAGAAATCTCAGTAATGAAATCTTGTGTGTTCTCCAGTAAATGTTCTTATCTTCTCTACTTTCATTCTACTTTCATGAAATTCTTTCATTCATCAATGTTCTGTGTCCAGTGTATTTATTTATGCAAATTGCATGTATATTTAAATTTTGAATTGAAATTAATTCTTTTTTCTCTGGCCCCCCACACCATGTCCGGGAGATGATGTGGCCCTTCTGCCAAAAACTTTGGAGACCCCTGAACTACAAGCATTTTTCTGTGATATGTGATTGCAGAATGCTGCAATCTTAAACACACTTTCCTGGGAGTAAGACCCATTGAACGCAATAGGACTTACTTTTGAGTAAGACAAATACAGAGCCTAGAGAGAACAAGAAAAATGTTAGTTTGGGAAAAGACATTGTATCCTTGTGTGAGAAGAGAAAGCATTTCCTCAGGTGAAAGTGAGTCAGCACAACAAAATGTGATTAGGAGCAGTTGAAGAAGGTTGATGGTTTCACAGAAATTTCTAGAACAAGAAAAGATACAAATCTAGATAATCCAAAAAATGTGATGTTCAGCTGAAATGACAACTTTATAATATCTCAAACCACTTTTTCTGATCTGGGAACTTTTTGAGGGCTGCCTACAGACCAAGGCCTCAGATCATGATCAAAATGTGGTTTTATATCATAGTTTATACAGAACACTAAAACCAGAGTTCTGATTTAGAGGTTAGAAAAACTTGTAGTTTAACAAACCAAGACATTGTCAAATGTGTGAGGGGAGGAGGAAAGGAGAGGTACAAGAAAGGAGTGTTTAATCCTGATTAAAACACATCGCTTAATCCTGATTAGGGAAGAAAAACATGATTTTGTTAGATGTCTTGAATGTAAGTTGTCTCACAAAAGGTAGTAGGCTGTAGAAGGTACAGGGAAGTACAGTACAAGGAAAACCAATTATCAACCACATAAAACACTCTAAATTGTTTCCCTTATGTCATTAATAAATTAAAGGTGCAATCTTATAATTAAGGGTTAAAATAACTAAATCTCCATGTCTTCAAAGGAGCCTGAGTGGAGGTTCCAATCAACACTGATCCATCAGTCATTATAGTGTTATGAAGTTGTATATGTTATGAGTGGTATATGAAGTTGGTTGGGTGCCAACTGGAGGGCACATAGGAATGATTAGCTTTCTGTGTGGGAATATACTCTGAGCACTGAACAGTGACAGGAACAATTTTTATAAGAACATCAGGTGTTAGACGTGCTAATGCAACCACAGCCAGACACCAGCAGCATTTTCCCACTACTACTGCATAAGTAGTCAAAAAAAGAAACAGAATCGGGTGCTCTACATTATTTTTACTGATTTATTTAAAAGATTTTTACCGCACTTTCCCCATGCCAGTGCAAATGCCCAGGAAACTTAAAAAGCTTTTATCTTTTATGAGCTTTATATAACCATGCAGAAGTCTCTTCATTTAATTTCAGGGTTAGAGTGCTTCATAAAGTTCTGGAAGTTTCTGAAATTGACTCTGCATGCGAACTGTATTATGTGCAACTACACAAATACCATGAAGAAACAAAAATAAAAACATTTGCTACAATTTATACTTACGATTAAGTCCATATTCTTCTAATTTGGCAGCTGCAAGTAGTTCATCTTGAAGAGGTATTTCCCATCTATCAATCAAATTCCTTTTTTGTTTTTTTATTTTACGCACTTTTCGCTCTACAAAAAAACCAGATTTTAATCTACTCAGAGATGCTTAAATGCTTTCATCAACAGAGTTTTAAATCTGTTGGCATCTGCCATAGGGCTTGTTCACCAAATGAATTACCGTATATTGTGCGTAATTACAGAATATCTGTGAAATACACTTATTCAGAATAAATCAGTTTGAATTATATACAGGTCATATTCTGTACTCACTCATTTTGTCCAACTGATTATCAGGAACAATACCAATAGCTTCTAGTTCTTTCAGTTTTGATTCTAGTTTTGAAAGTAGTATTAGATCATTTATTTTTCTCACTAGAAATTAAAGATTATAGTTGGTAAGAAACAACAGTATTTAAACATGCTCTTTAAAATTGTAAACATGTCAAACAAAATAGAATTAGCTTCAAAAGTGGATCCTGGAAGAGCAGTACTGAATTATCTGATTGTTCCCATGTTGAATTCACTACAGATACAGAATTACAATTCATGAACACTGTGTTTGTGGCACTCTTGTTCTTTTTATTTGATCCTGCATGAGAACAGCACTTGGACTGAGAATGCAAGGTGCAAACAAACTCTATTCTGCACGTAAGTGATCTTATAAAGAATACTGATTCTTTCTTTGTGAGTTGTCTATCTTGGAGTGGACATTAAGAATAATAGCAATAGATAAGGGTTGTCAAAGTCCTCACAGGCTATATACCATATATACTTGAGTATAAGTCGACCCGAGTATAAGCTGAGGCACCTAAGTTTACCACAAAAACTGGGAAAACTTATTGACTCAAGTATAAGCCTAGGTTGGGAAATGCAGCAGGTACTGGTCTTTGTAGCCTTCTTGGAACTCATACCTGCAATCCTAAGCACACTTTCCTGGAAGTAAGCCTCATTGAACTTAGTGGGGCTTACTTCAGAGTAGACATGCATAGGACAGGGCAGCCAGATGCCAAACCCAAAATTCCTGAACCCCCAGGCCAAAATTCCTACCCGCTTAAAAAAAATGCCAAAAAATGTATTTTTTATTTTTAGAGTTTTTGTTTTGTTTTGTGGCCATAACTTTTGATAGGAAGGATATATCTCAAAACTGATTTTTGTATTGGATTCTGCTCTTCAATACAAATCCAACGGTATATGTCATGATGGGGTTTGATCCTGCCACTTTTCAGTTCACCCAAGTATAAGCTGAGGGGGCTTTTGGGGCCCATTTTTGGGGCCCAAAAAACTCAGCTTATACTTGAGTATATACGGTACTCTCCAACCCTATTTAGGCTCAAGACTATTGCTCAGAGGTGAACATTTAAATTAACATCTACCCAAGCTGTTACCCATATAAAGTTTCCACTTTCATTTGCTTCAATAAGGCACACAATACTTCTGAAAGTGTTGTACTGATCATCACAGGGGGTGGGGAGGGTTAGGGTGAGAGGAAAGTGGTGATTAAGCCAGGAATGGGTGGATCAGGCCTGGGAAGGGGTGGCATTGGTGGTATTGGCAACACAGATAAACTCAGATTTGTTCAGCAGTTTCACTGAACTTTTATACTGAATGCGTTTATCCAGTGAAATTTCCCCTTGTCTTGAGAAGCCTTTCTCCCTGATAACATTCTTTGCAGGATGCAGCACAACCTGTACCAGCACTGCTGCACTGGCACAGGATAGTTTAGGTAGGACTGGGCTATGTGAGATTTAAGTCTTTTTTATATTGAGAAGTAGGAGATTGTAGCCCAGTAGCAGAGAAGCCAGGTTCAAATCCTCATTCAGAGGTAAGCTAGACTTTAAATACACATGCATTTATCCTTTCTCAATGACCACTTTAAAAGAGGAAAACTCGCAGTACTTAAACTATGGAACTCATTGCCTTAGGATACTCTGATGGCACCTGGTCTATCTGCCATTAAAAGGGGGTCAAGAAGATTTTGGGAGGAAAAGTTCATCCCAAATTACAAGTCATAAAGACTATATGCAAACTCCAGGTGTTATAGGTAACCTATCTGAATGTCAAATGCGATGGAATGGCAACAAGATTCAGGTATAATGTTGTTTTGAGGACTCTTTGGGACATCTGGGGGATCACTGTGAGAAACAGGATGCTGGACTAGATGGACCTTTGACCTGATCTAGCAGAGCTCTTCTTGCTTTCTTAGAAAGGTGATTGGAGTGTTAAATGTTACAAATAACTGTAGTGATGTTATTAACATTTTATACCAATAGTTTTAAAATGTTAGAATTTTCACATTTTTCTGGGATGCTTTATTTTTTACTCACCATCAGGTCTTGTCATTTTAATTAGTTCCACATCACTTTCTATTTCTCTAATATTGTTAAGAAATTTCTCAACATTGGTAGTCAAAAGTGTCCGTTTCTCATTCAGCGCTTGTATTCTCTTTTCTGCATAAATGATAACATGTATATTACTAAATTACATTTTTATAATTGTTCTGTCTAACCATTAACTGGAGGGTTGTACTTTTTACAGAGAGCATAAAACTTGCCATACTGAAGTAGATTAAATTTAAATATCAGAAAATGGGGAGATTTGGTCTTACCTGTGTAAGCTCCCTTCTCAGTGGTAATGTCAATGGTGGAGTCAGCCTCTCAGTTGGGATGCCACGCCCTCCGGAAGGCGGGGTCAGTCAAAAGTCTTCCTGGTGGGGGTGCTCCCCAAGATCCCCAGACTGTCCAAGCAATGAGGACTGATCAAGGAACAAAGTGTAAGAATCAACAAAGTCTCTTTGGCACTGCAACAGGACCTGAAGCAAGCTCAAGAGAGGGTCCAAGAGAACAGACTTGGAGTACAAGAAAGGCAGTAACAAGCCAGTAGTCAACATGCACAAAGGTGGAAGTGGTAGAATCACAGAAGAAATATAGAACACAAGGAGGGAGGGCAGCAGTGGGAATAATACAAGGCAAGGCAGCTGGCCCTCCCACGAGCTGCTAACCCCTGCTGCTATCAACACCTGTGTATGTTACTCTCTGTTTCACAGCCCACCAGCAGCGCAGGCGGGCCTGACCCCACCATGGACATTACCACTGAGCAGGGAGCTTTCACAGGTAAGACCAAATCTCCCCATTCTCCAGTGGTATATCCATGGTGGGGTCAGCCTCTCACTTGGGACGTACCCAAGCAGTGGTGCTCCCTAAGGGCAGGAGCTGCCTCGAGGATGCGAAGCTACCGACTCTAGGACGCGCCTAGCGAAGGCAGCGTCCTCTGCAGCATACTTGTCAATCTTATAATGTTTGACAAAGGTATTGAGCGTGGACTACATAACCGCCCAACACACCGTCTCCAGAGAGGGACAAAGTCGGTAGGCTGCCGTGGTAGCCACGCCTCTGGTGGAGTGGGCCCTGAACCAGATGGGGGCTCCCAACCAGCAAACCTGTAGGCTAAAGCTGGAGATGGATGAAGGCGATACCCACTTTCCCTTGGAACAATTCCGAAAGGACATGAAGAGGACCTCCGTCCTCCTACACTTGGCAGTGTGTTGAAAATAGAAACTTACTGCCCGCCTCCCTTACTTACAGGTGCCACTCCCGTTCCAATGGATGGGATGGCCTGGGACAGAAGAAGGGTAGTGCTATCTTCTGCAACCTGTGAAAAGACAAAGTGACCTTGGGCATGAATTCTGGATCTGTGCACAATACAATTCCGTCTTTCATCATAGAACATAGATCCCATGCTACAGGGAGAGCTGCAATCTCTGACACCCATCTGGCAGACGTAATAGCCATTAGAAAAAAGTGATTTAAGCATGAGGAGCTTGAGAGAACAGGTGACAAGAGGCTCAAAGGGAGGTTTGGCCCTATAGTGCAGTGCCAGGGGAAGGTTCCGGGGATGGACCCGTACAGATGGGGCTAGCCTAAGCTACCCCGCACCCCTAAAAAACTTGCGCACATGTGGATGTGATGCTAAGACCCTGCCCTTGGGGTACTCCAAGATGGAAGATATGGCTGCAACCTGCCTCTTCAGGGTGGACGTGCTAAGACCCTTATCCAACCCTGCCTGCAGGAAGTCTAAGAACCTCCAAATTCTAAAAGACTCCGGGAGAATACCCCTCCCTGTGACCACGATGTGAACACCTTCCATGTATAGTTATATATCCTACTAGCAAAAAGCGTACCCGCATTGCAGGAGTAAAATTCCCCTGTACGCCATCCCCTACGGTGCAACATCCCCCCATGTGCATCAGTCCCCCCATGCGCAACCTCTTCCTCCAAACATCATCTCCCCAGAGCATCGAGCACCAAATTGGCTGGAGGTTGGTCAGTCTTCCATGTTAAGTATGGGACAAAAACACGTTGCACCCCTTTTCAGGGGTTAAATTTCTCCACATCGGTTCTTGGTGTGTGTTCATGTCACAGAAGGAGCACTCTCCCCAAATTTCATGCTTCTAGGCCTGGGGGTTGGGGCAGAGCTTCCCTCAGTCACTGATTCTTCAATGCAAAGTATAGGGAGGAAAAAGCGTTGTGCCCCATTTCACCCTCTTCTGGTTGGAATTTCCAAAAACCAGTTCTTAGTGCACACTTGGTCACAGAAGGAACACCCACACCAAATTTCATGCTTCTAGGCCCAGTGGTTTTGGCAGGGCATTGATGAGTCAGTCAGCCAGCAAGTGAATGACTTTTCTCTTTTATATATATAGATTAGTGGAGGCCCTTCTGTCAGAGAGCAAGGTCTGAAGTAGTGAGACTGACTAATCATGGTTAGCTAGCCATGCCCTTTCAACAGCCATGCATGCAAGCGCCGAGACAGGGGCTGAGGGTGCAAGACTGGACTCTTGAGAGAGAAGGTCCAGGGGGAAGGAATTCCTTCCAGGGGGAAGGAATCAGAGAGCTCCTTCAGGACCGAGACTTCTGGACCAGTGGGGGGCTATAAGAAGGGCTCAAGCTCTCTCCCTTCGGTTCTTCGTGATGACCCTGGGCAACAATTTCATTGGAGGGAAGGCATAGAGAGTCCTGGGAGGCCACATGGAGTATAGGGCCTGTATTCCCACCACCAGGGGGTCCCTCTCCCTCGAAAAGTACCTGTTGAGCTGGCGGTCATCCCTGGACGCGAACAAGTCCACTGACAAAGGACCGAAGCTGGAGTCCAGGCGGCGAAAGACCTCGGGATGGAGACGCCACTCCGACTGTTCCAACTCCCTTCTGCTCAGCCAGTCTGCGAGTATGTTGTCCACGCCTGGCATGTGCACTGCCCGTTATTGATGCTATGTGATGTTCTGCCCAAAGGAACAGTTGTCTGGTCTCCCTGTTTAAACAACAAGACCCTGTCCCCCCCCCCCCGCCTATTCACATAGGCCTTGGCTGTTGTGTAGACCATGTAAACCAGAACATCCTTCAAGAGGATCTGGCAGCTGAAAACCTGACAGGCTAGAAAGATCGCCCTTAGTTCGAGGAGGTTGATGGACAACTTGCACTCTGCAGGGGACCATCACCCTTGGATCACTGCACCCTTAGGTGAGCTCCCCATCCGAGGAGGCTCGCATCGGTAAATAGGGTCACTCCATTGGAGACCTGGATGGGAGACCCTTGTTGTAGGCAAGATGGACAAGCTCACTAGGTTAGGTCCTTGATGAACAGAGGGTCCAAGGACCCCATCCAATGTCTGCATGCTGCTATCAGATACTGAAAGGGGAGGAGGAGGTGTTGTAGGGCCCCACAACAAAACCTTGCCCAGGGAATAATGTCCTGGCAGGATGTGAACATCCCCAGGAGTCTGGTCAATGTGAGAATGTCCTGGGAGAGGGACAGACACACCTGAAAGAGAAAGCCGGAGATCTTCTCCCTGCGTTCCTTGGAAAGGAATATCATGTGGGAGCAGGTGTCTAGACGTTTTCCAGAGACTGGGAAGGAGATAGGTGACTCTTCTCCCAGTTGATGAAGGAGCCCTGCTGTTGGAGTACTCTGGTGGTGGCCGCACGATGGTCCTGAGCCAGCGCCAGGGAAGGTGCCCAAAGAAGCAGGTCATCCAAGTACGGACATCCAAGCAAGGCCCTGGAGCCGAAGGTGCGCCACCAGGGCCACTAACACCTTGGTGAACACCCTTGGTGTTGACAAGAGCCCAAATGGTAGAGTGAAACTGGAAGTGGGTATCCCCAAAGCAGAAGCACAGGAAACATCTGTTGACCAGGAGGATGGCGATGTGAAGGTAGACGTCCTGGAGGTCCAGAGAAGATACGAAATCCTGGGGCCTGATGGAGCTGAGGATGGACTGCAAGGTCTCCATCTTGAACCTCCTTCAGACCAACCTAGGTCTAGCCACTTGAGGTCCAAGATAGCCCTGGCTATCAGGCTTCTCTTGAGGACGGTGAAGAGATGGGAGTAGATGCCTGTACCCTGTTGTGCCAGAAGGGCTGGCTCTATGGCCCACAGACAGCGAAGATAACTGATGGCCTGAAGGATGGAAGGGTGTGTGTCCTGGTCTTGGGGCCACCCAACGCAAAGAAAACCCGTCCCTGGGAAGACGAAGGAAATCCAGGGAGCAGCCTCGGCGAACAGTGTCCAGGACCCACTGGTCTGATGCTGTGAGGGGCCAAAGGTCCACAAAGTCCAAGAGCCAGCCCTCCAACCCGGGTGAGTCTTTGGTGTTGTTGTTTGGGGCCCCTGGGGCAGAGAACCGGGAGGCAGATTGGGCTTGTTCTTGGAAAAGGCTCAGGAGCCTCACCTTGAGCACTGCTGTTTGAAGGAGCCAGTGGTAGGGTCTGGAGGGTACTTGAGGCCACAAAAGGACCACTGTTGGAATCAGGCCTTGGGGTTTGATGGAGGACATTCCATGGCTGGGAGGGTCTTCTTATTGCCCTTGGATTCCGCAAGATGTGGTTCCAAAGAGCCCCCGAACAACTTACCCAAAAACAGACCTGGTCTGTTCCCAGTTCACTGGCAATCATTCCAAGAGGGCTCCCATGCTTGAAAGATAAGTCCATAACCACCGAGTAGGCTGGGAGATTGACGTCCCAGTTCTGGAGTCAGGTCGTACGTCTCACCGCAACATTGGCCGCCATAGCCCTAGTGTCAAACTGCACTGCGTCGGTAGCTGCATCCACTGCAAATGCTGCTAATGTCGACCTGCGTTCCAGCTCCTTGGTGGCCTCCTGGGGCAGAGGATCGAGATCGGCAAAAAAAAAAAAGATTAGTTCCAGCTGCGTCGCAGAGCTGGGCTAAGGACAGGAGCTCACCCTGTCTTGTGGGGACCTGGGTCTCGAACCCTGGCCTACTGGTTAACAGGCACAGTGTCCTAACCACTTGCGCCACCCACAGCCCCTGCTTGGTCCATATGAATAGAGCTCTGGCACTGAGAGAGTCAGCTATGGAAGCCCAGAGGGCATCTGATAAAGCACCAAAGGCTCACTTAGTTAAGACCTTCACCTTACAAACCTTAGAGTCCTTGGGGAGGGCACTGGAGCCAGAAGGAAGAGCAGAAGGGGCGCCCAGGGCAGCGTCAGGAGCTTCCATGAGAGGAGGCTGGAAGCATTCCATGGCCTCAGGGACAAGGGCATAGGGCTTGTTAGAAGGCCTGCCAGGGTCCCTGCATCTGTCTGGAATGGCCCACTCCCTCTCGATGAGCTTAAGAGTGGGTCCAGCTGGTCACGATCCAGACTTAGTCAAGGACCATTCAGGCCCATATAGTAGCTCTGTTTGCATTGACATGCTTTTGAACTGCTGGCTTGACAGGAGCTGGGCAAGTGTGGGGTCTGCGAGTCTCAAAACCCCCTCCATCCAGGGCCACAAGCTCAGCTCACTGAGCCACACTGCCTGGTGCTTGACCAAGGCCAGAACTACAGAAAAAACCCCGGCAGCGATGGAAGCCTCTATAACAGAGGTCGGGGAACAGGGGTAAATTACCCCAATTTGGGTAATAATGGAATTCCTGGGGGTAATGGATCACCTGGGTTTGCATACGAATGACACAGCCAGGTATGCATGACCAGCACATAGCAGGGCAGGCATTGCAATCACTGTGCCTGCCACTCTGCAGCCTTGATGGATTACTCCTAGCACCTAATCAGCTCCAGCTTCCAAAGATCAAAACAAACAAAAGGTGTGAATCCCTGAAGGGTCATTAGAAGTTCAGGCTATTGCGTGGGAGGGGGTTGGCGGTCAGGCGGACCCCTCTCCCAGGACGGCAACGCTCTCATGAAGCCTAACATGGGAGTGTGAAGGGGGAAGCGTCCCACCCGCTTTGAGGTACGCTAGTGGCAGGCACCCAAGCGGGAGTCCCTCCCCGTCCCCCCAACCAGGCTCGAAGGCCTCCACAGAGGCTAAGAGAGGGGGTGGTAGGGCTGAGCCAGGCACTGATGGGGGAGGGGAAGAACAAAGGGGCTTCCTTAAGCCCACTAGCTGCCTGAAGACTGGCTTGGGCTCCTCATTCTGGTGCCTAGCACCAGAAACCAGGAAGTGGGAGGAGCAGCCCAATGGAGATCCAAAGGAAGCAAAGGCTCCCCCTCCCACCTTCCTGGGCACCCACACTCACCAGTCTGAGACAAAGTTTGGGGTGCAGCTGGGGCCTCTAGGAACACCAGCGGGTCACCGCCCCCCCCCAGGCCTCTTGACCGGCAACCCCTCATAGGGGGTTGGCCATGATCGGCCGCTCCCCGGGCTCCAACAAGGGAGGGGGGCTGGGGAGCATTGATACCTGCAGTAGCAGGAAATTGCCCCCTCCCCCTTTCCCCCAGAGGTAAGGGGCAAGAGACTCTATAGCCACCTCAAGGGTGGAAGTTAGCAGAACTGACGACTTTCAACCCAACCTAGCCGAAGGCAAGGCCAGTCTGGGGATTTTGGGGAGCATCCCCTCCAAGAAGACTTTCGACTGACCCCGCCTTCCAGAGGGTGTGGTATCCCAAGTGAGAGGCTGACCACACCATGGATATACCACTGGAGAAGAGGCCTGTTCCAATATTTTGAAAGTACTTGTGCATGACTACCAATAACCTTGGCACAAGTGAATGTAGTTCAATTACTAATTTTAGCTATGTGGTAGACTGGATTATGCATCAATAGCAAGTGGCAGGAGTATTAGGGGAATACTTAAAATTATTTAATTGTTTTTATCCACAAATAAGCAATATATTTAATAAGCAAAAAGTAAGCAAAAATAAGCAAAAAGTAATATATTCCAGTATTACTTTTTCAGTTTACATGTTACATTTCCAGTGGTACAGAATGCTTTATGGCAGTCACAAAATGTGACACATTGTGAAACACAACCTGGCCACTGCTGTAAATGGTGATCAACAATGACCAGATGATAGTGGCCTTGGTGGGAACAGCAGCACCTCTGAGTTGGCATTTGGCCGGGGGGAGAATGGTGCTAGGGAAAGATATAATGGGGCAGGAATCAGCACAGGGATGGAGTGTGTCAACCAGAAAGGGAAAAAAATATTGGCGGCAGCAGTCCCACTACAGGTTCAACCTTGTTATACACTGATTTTTTTACAATCAAATTTGACTCAACAGGAAAGGCCACTTCAAATCAGTTTTAAAAACTTCTTTTCTACTGTTGTATAGAGACAGTCATGCAAGCAGTCATTTCATTCTTCAGTTCCGGAATCAAACCCCAGCAGGTACTGAGACACTACTTTATTCCATTAGGAGCAAAAAACATTAGGAGCAAAAAAATATTCCATTAGGAGCAAAAAAACATTTTTCCATTTTTTTAATCCACCAATTTTTTTATCCATAGGAGGCTCCAGAACAGAATCTTAGTGGTAATGAGGAACACCTCTAATATCCTGGCCTCAGTCCATCTATCTGGGTTCACTTTGACTTGTTCCAGCAAAACTGATGACACAGGTTTGAGTAAACCCATCTGGGTAGTAGAGGCAACAGAACAAAGTTCTCTTAGCTGAAAAAACCTCAAGGACTACCATCCTCACCAACAATATGCAATGTGTACTCTCTGGTGGTACTCTGGTGGCACAGCTATATTGAAGAGAATTAGCTGTTAACCCTGTAATTTAATTATGATTAATGTGAATTAAGACCAAAAGAAAATTCTTATGATAGGAGTCTTCAGTGTTGTAATTGCTTTGCCCGGTGGAGTCATACTTTTGCAAGAAGGCAAGTCTTTGGAATCACATTGGCTTTCTGACAATTGAACTACATTGGCTGTAGACAACTGAGTTACAAACTGCTGCACTTGTGAATTCGTACAAATTTAATATGTCCTTTGGTGACGTTTATGTGCAGATGCAAAAGTGCTGGTCAAGCAAGAATAAGGCTTCACTTTCCTGGGAGTAAGACCCATTGAACACAATGGAGCTTACTTTTGAGTAGACATGGTTAGGATTGTGCTCTAAGATGTTTAACTTAAGTACCAACCCTTGGAACCTAAGCTTAACTTAAGGAGGGGACTAATAGCCCAATCTGATCCTTCCCCCCATGAGTGCAGCCACATGAAAAAGGCATGAACTCTATCCAGTGGGGGCTCCAGAGGCTTCAAAGAAAGGAGTTTTCATATGCAATGGTATCCTTGGACTGATGCCAGCTATATAGCTGACACATGACCAAGATAATGGGGCAGCGAGACTATGCAAAAGTAGATTTGGATCCAGTGCATGTCATTGCTACAGTGGAACAGATCCACCCCAGCAGCCACCCTGCCCCCTGAAACTTCCCTTACCTGCCCTATTTTGTGTTGTCCCATCCCTGCCATTGTCTTATGTGCACTAGAAAGGTCCAGGCATGTCTGGTGACAGAGCGTGCTGCTTCCACTTGTGGCACTGCTCCAAAAAAGATCAGTGATGGAGCACTGCATCCTTTACAAAAGTCGTTCTATGACAGTGGAACTTATAACCTTTCCAATACCATAGGCCCGGCAAAATGCATGGTGTGCTAGCAGAGCACACAGTCTGCCAGTGTGCCACTTCAGCAGGACTGGGCCTTTATTATCGTACCTATCAATTTATCAGTATTAACCTTGACAAAATCTAAATAAATAATTAAATTGCTAAGGATTCCACACCTATTCAGGGGGCTACCTCTGAAGTGTGCTCAGAAATTGGCTGGTACAGAACACAATAGCAAGCCATTTAACAGGGGCATGCCAGACAGATCGTGTAGCTAAATTAATCAGCCTTGGTAACCAATCTACTCCTGATCCAAGTATAAGGCTGATGTCAGGATATCTGTAAAACTGATCCGACATGTGTGCTCATGTCAATAATTCAAATGATCGGTCTTCTAGCTACTACACTATGCAGGTACACTGTTATAAAAATGGTTTTATATTGTATTGAATGTTATAAATAACCCTTGAGCTCTTTCAAGCTACTTGTGCTCTAGGTGCTCACTACCTATTTCACAAGCCTGAATTTTCTGCATGCAACTTCCCTAATTTTTAGGCATAAAACATTACTATGATAGAAAGGGTAGAATGCTCAGTATACAAAAATCCATCACTTTACTTACCACTTATCTTATCTGGCTGAGAAGCTATAAGAGCGTGCAAATCTTTCAGTTCTTTGATAATAAATTCAATATTTTCCAAATCCAATTTTCTCTTTTCAGATACGTCATCTAAGAGAAATGGTTTATACTAAAGTTATCAGCTGAAAAAGTTTTAAAACTCCATTGTCCTCGGGATTGCACTACTGTCTCCCTTTCCGCTACCCTTCAAAAGGATAGGGACAGGGGATCACAGGGCTTCCCTGGCTGGGGCATCCTCACACCCCAGTTTGGGAAGCCCTGCTTTGAGTGACTTATACCCAGTGTTTTTCTCTGACTAAATGGATTGCTCAAGGCAGCAAGTTAATTTCCTTCATCCAGGAGAACTGACCAGACATGCCACATGCTCCTTAAGTTAAAAGTCCATTATTTTATGCACCTGGTCTTTTTTCATTCTGTACTCACCTGTGTGTTTTAATATTCCAGCTTTCTCTGCAACTGGACGTATTGTTTTTTGCATATCTTGTTCAACAGCCTCTAAACCTGCAGCCAAAATCTTTCTTTCTTCAATAAGATCCATGAACTTTGCTTCTAAAAAACAAATTTAATAATTATATACATATCTTTATGCAAGGCAGCACTCCGTGTCTGTGTGTGTGTGTGTGTGTGTGAAATCTTACACACACAAACAAAATCTTACACTAGCATTAAAAAATTTAAAAAATCCACTCTGAAAGATAGCTTGTTGTCTTTCAGTAATTTTGTGAATGTTATACAGTATAATTATTTATTAAAATAATCTCAAAAAATAAATTATTTTGATAAATATGGTACTGTTTAACATTTACCAAATATTTTTGATCTTCATTAATATAGACTGGCATTATATGAACAACTAGAAACAGCCCACAGTTATTGTTTATGGAATAGAATATAAGAACGTTCATCAGTAAAAAAGTATGTATTTTTCCATGAAATGGGGCAACCTGTTTTAACTAGTCAACTCAAATATTGGTAGAGAACTATATACAGTGGTACCTCGCTTAACAAGTGTTTCATATAATAAGCAAAAATTTCCAAGAAATCTTGCTTCACATTGACAAGTTCCGCTTCACTTAACAAGCAAGCGCGCTATGGGCATACGTGCTATGCAGCCCTGATGCGTCGCATAGAGGCTCATAAAAAGGGCTGCCGGCCAGCGCTGCTGCCTCTAACTGCCTCTTGGGGCAGTTGCCTGAAGGTGCCAGAGGCAGCTACCCCGAACTGCCCCCAAGAACTCCCACTGACCACCTTGAACCTCCAGCAGAAGCCCAGGTAAGCCTCCCAGGAAAGTGTGTTTAATTGCAGTCTCCTAACTATGTCTACTCAAAAGTAAACCCCATTGTGTTAAATGGGGCTTACTCCCAGGAAAGCGTCTTTGATTGCAGCCTCTTAACCATGTCTACCCACAAGTCCCATTGTGTTAAATGGGGCTTATTCCAAGGAAAGTGTCTTTAGGATTGCAGCCTAAGTAGACTTCATAGGATCATGCACATTGAATGCATGTTTTGAATTCAATTGCAGTGTTTTGTCATCATTTTTACATCCAATTAATATTTTTATATATTTTGGGGATTGTGGAACCAATCGTCTGAGTTTCCATTATTTCCGATGGAAAAATCTGCTTCACTTAAAGAGCATTTCACTTAAAGAGCATGCCTCCAGAACGAATTAAGCTCTTTATGTGAGGCACTACTGTACAATACTGTATATTCTGTACTAGCTTAAAAGCCACACACACGGTTAGCATGTGTATATGTGGAGTTGTGTTGTGTGTGGAGTGTGGGATTGTGTTGTGTATAGGGGTTGGCCTACATTGTGTGTGTGTGAAAGAGTGGGTTAGGTTATGTGTGTGTGGAGTTGTGTTGCGTGTGTGGAGTGTGGGGTTTTGTGTGTGTGTGTGTGGTGTGGAGTTGGATGGTGTGTGGGGGTTAATCCTAGGATCATCCCGATTCCAAAAAGGTATAATATGTCTGTGTAGAGCAGGTGTGGGCGGAGCTAGAGGGTTATAGGACAGACAGACGTACAAACAGAATTTGCCTTTTATTTATACAGATGTATCTCTGTATCTTCCACAGTTGCCCCTCTAGCCTCTTCTCAGAGACAGAGAACTGGTCAGAGACAGTTGGAAATGTCAATTGAAATAGGAATGGAATGTTGATAGTTGTAATGAATAGAATAGTTGGACCCTCAGCTGTCTCTGTCCCAAAGGGTCAAGGGATTAAAACCCTCAAACCGCTTGATCTGCTGACTGACATGGAAGATGAGCATGCCTTGCACACAAGGCTTTTATGTAGAAAGATAAAGATAATTGCAAAATAATTTGACTGTAAGGAAGTTAAAAAGTTTAGTTCATTCTTTTAGTTTAGTTTAGTTTAAAAAGTTTAGTTCATTCTAAAAAGTTTAGTTCATTCTTTTGTTTTCCTTTCTGAGAAAGACTATTATATACAGGAAGTCCCCTATTCTTCTGGGACCTAGAGACTTGTTCCTACCTCTGAAAGTTCATTTCCAGTCTTGGGGTTGGCATGGCAGCTCTCTGTAGGGTCTTGGCGCCAGATGGATAAGCATCAGGGAGAGCTGCTACATGCTGGCCTCAGAAAATGGGAGCCCCCAATCGTGCAAGATTCTTAGTATCTGAGGCAGGGGAGGATATTGAGAGTCCCCAATTATAGGGGATCCAAGTGCCTGAGGGATCGGGGGTTACTTGTTAGTACTACCATACCATGCAGACAGCTGTGTGATCAAATTATGTACACTTACCAGCAGCAGCACTTGGATGCCCAATTGCAAAAGCTTGTGCTTGCTTTAGGTCTTTCAAATTTGCAGCCAAATTTTTCAATATCTGGTTTTTTCTATTTGATAGTTCTGCCAAGATCTTTTCTACAAAAAAATAGTTTGCAATCATTAGCTGAGACATTATTTTAAATTCCTTTACTACTTGAATCACAAGTTATATTCCATCCCGAAAAAAGACTCTGCAGTTAAATCAGACCTTTCTCCAAGTATCTTCCTGTACTTACCGTCCGATTTTACAAATTGACCTTTTTCTAGAGAACGACCTTGTATTTCTTCTAAATCTTGAAGAACTGCTTCCATAGCAGTAGTTAAAAGCCTTCTTTGTTCAGTAAGCTCATGTATTTTTCGCTCTACAAAAAGGAATGTATACATTAAATATTTCTAAATCCATATATCTATGCAAGACAACTAATAATAAAAGCTATTGTTTGCATTTGGAATAACATACAGAGCATGATCAAGTTTACCATGGATACAGCACTCACTTGTATATGAATCTCAAAAAGCCCTCAAGTCCTGCTGTACTGGTCAGGGTGACCCTATGGTATGGAGGACAGAGTGCCTCTAACTTTAGGCAGAATTTAGGCAGGTGCTCCTTTTTAAATTCTTCTATGTTGATCCAAGCACACCTAAATTCCCTCTTCTATGCAATGCTTAAAGGTAGAAGCACTCTGTCCTCCATTGTATATGGTCACCCTGTATCCTGGTCCTCTGTCTACACAACCTCTAGTTAGGCCAGCCTATCCCCCAGCATAAGTACTGTGCTAACCTGGGGGTGTCACAAAAGTGCAGTAAGACACTTTGGTCCCACTCTTGGGGGGTTAGGCCAATGAAATGTATACACCAACCTCCACACACCATCATGGAAAGTTAAGTCAGGTGAGTTAGGCCAGCCTACGTTTTTTAGCATTGCACTCTGAGAATGTAAGAAGTGTAACAGCCTAATCCTAAACTGTCTGGAGCATGGAGCTGCTCAGGTGCCAAAAATGACTGCCACTATACTCAATATACACAGCCACTGCCTCCTCCTGGGAAGAGCACTTTTGTCCCCTTACCCCAAATAAAGGACACAGCTCCACAATGGGGCTATTCAACTCTGCAGTGGCTATTTAGCCAGCATAGATTTGAAGAGTCCCATGTCTGTCCATGAAGCCCAACAGAGGACTCAGGATCCAGTGGAGCAGAGTTCTGCCAGTCCTGCCTTTCCCAACCTGCTCCCTCCCCATCATGTCACCTCCTTGCATTCTCCCCATCTCTTCCCGCTCCAGAAAGCTTCCTCCCATGTTGCCACTAGTGGATCACTGGCCCTCTACGGATTACTAGCCACCACTGTTCACCTGTGGGTGTTGCAATCATGCTGGGCCATTTCTGGTGGTGTGTTGGCAGTAACCTTCAAATACATGCTTTATGGTATGTTTATGACTATGCACTCTAGCAGTAAGCTGGAATTTAAAAGCTCAAGATTGGGCACTGCTTCCGGTATAAAATGAAGATCTTCACTAGAGATATCACATATGCCATAATCTTGACCAGAAAAGAAACTGTAAAGTAAAAAGTCACAGCTGAGCTAGAAACAGACAGGAATATGGGATAAGACAGCATAAAGTGATTTGCTAATTGAATTATAAACATAGATTTTTGTTTGATCCACTACATTTGCATAAATTATTTAATTATTCATAAATAAACCATTCTTCCTCAAACTACTATTAATCACATAAAATATTACCTTATTTAAACAACATAGACTTACCATTGCTACTGCTTGGAAAATTATTAAAACGAACTTGTGCTTCTTGCAGCTCTCTTAGATTCATCTCCAAACTTTCTAAGAACATTCTTTTTTTCTGATACAGATGCTTTATATCTCTTTCTAGAAACAGATTAAACAAAACAAAAAAAATTCAGTGTAAAATGTTCATTTTATCTTCATTAAATTTTTTGTGAAATTTAGCTTAGGGGGTGCCCAAACCCTTTGGCAGGTGGTAAAACATCTTTACATATAAGATTGTATTAGAGACATTACAAGGCTTGCTCGTGGCCTGAGAGAGGGGTCTTGCCAAAGGCCACATATTCAGGCTTGCCAAGGGCCACGTTCAGCCCCAGGGCCAGGGTCTGGACACCCCTTAGGCAGTGATGGACCAGGCCTGGCCCAACAACCGGTTCCCCGGAAGTGGGCGGGGCCAGGCTGGGTCAGGGGGCGGGGCGGGGTCAGGGGTGGGGCCAGGGCCAGGGAGGGCATGCCACCCACCCCAGCGTGCTGCGTGTGTGGGTGGGCAGGGCGAGCCCCAACCCCCGGCACACTGCATATGCGTGAAGGTTGGCACACGCGCAGTGCGTGTCCTGAAGGGCGTGCACCGCGCATGCAAGAACCAACGAAGGTTGGCACATGCGCAGTCTAGGGCTTCCCCAGGCTTTCCCTGTCCTTAGCCTGACCTCTGGCCAGGGACAGGGAAAGCCTGGAGAGGCCCCAGGGAGTCTTGCCCATGCCTCCTCCACAAGGCAGGCTGGCCCTAATTGAAAACTTCCGCCCTGCTTTCTAGGAAGCAGTGCGGAGAATTTAAAGGGCCACTAAGTTCTTGTTAATGCCCCCCAGCAACCCTAACCACACTTTCCTGGGAGTAAGCCCCATTAACTGTCATGGGACTTACTTCTGAGTAGACCTACATTGGACTGGACTCTGAAGATGCAACCCTAACCACACTTTCCTGGGAGTAAGCCCCACTGTCATGGGACTTACTTCTGAGTAGTCATGCATAGGATTGGGCTCTCAGGCTGCAGTCCCATCCACACTTTCCTGGGAGTAAGCCCCATTGACTGTCATGGGACTTACTTCTGAGTAGTCATGCATAGGATTGGGCTTTGGTGGATTGGGAAAGTCAGGCGGATTGGGCAGGTCAGGATTGGGCAGGTCAGACGGCACTGGCAGGCAGGAAGGCAAAAAGCTGCAAGGTCGGTGCCTCGCTCGAAGGCAAAGCATCCTGGCTGGCTGAGAAGAGCGCCAGCTGGCTCTATACACAAGGTGGGGAAGGGAGGAAGGACTTCCTCACCCACCTCTAAGCAGCTGCGCACGCATGTAGGTGTGCGTGCAGAGTGAAAATGGTTTTTTAAAAAAGGCCCCCGAACCAGTCCACCTGGTTATCGCCCCCCCCCCGCCGCTACCGGATGGGCGGGGAAATACTAACATCCGGTTCGGGCGATCCGGCCCAAACCAGTAACAGCCCACCTCTGCCCTTAGGAATAAAAACATATTGGGGGGGAATAGGTATATAGTTTTTATTATGAAAAACACAATAAGGATGACATACAAACTGCACTCAAGAGCAATGCCATAAGTGCTCAAATTGCCAGCCTTCAGCTTTTAAAAGGCCTTCAACTTTTACATTAAATTGCTGGCCTTCAATATTTACATATTAATGATAAGAGCCATTAATGTATAAAGGCTGAAGGGCAGCAATGTAGAATGTATATCTACTTTTGCACACACATTCCTGTATAATATAGAAAGGAAGCTAAGAAAAACATAACGTGGGAAACTAGCATGATTAATCAAGGGTTGTTTTAAGTTCTGAAGATATTTTAGAAAGCCAGTTATCGAAACTGTTAGTTGTCATTATCATTATTTAAAAACCATAAAAATTAAGTGATAACATCACCTCAATGATTCATACTCACCAATAGGTTTTTTCATTCCACCTATCTTTGAAGCACGAATTTTTAATTCCTTTGTGTCTTGCACAATTATTGCCAGGTTTGCACTCAAAAGTTTTGTTTGCTCATTTAACACCTGCATTACTTTATCTGATAAAAAATTAGTATAGAGAATCACTGAAATATATAAAGAATGTTGGAATTAACATTCAATATTAACATTAAATATTGTAGTATGTGTGCAGCCCAATCCTATTGAAATTCTCCATGCCAATGCATTGTGGGCATAGGTTGTGGTGAATTTTGCAATGTGGAAATCTTCTCCAGGAAAGGGTGCAAAAAACCCTTACCCCAGGAAAAGCACCAACATCATTAATAGGTCTACTTAGGTGGGCCTGGAAAACTATAGGCTGATCAGCCTAACATTTGTTCCAAATAAGATGGTGGAATGCCTAAATTAAAAATAAGGAATTGGTTAAGGACCTAGTGATATGAATGTGTGTCAATGGGCTGTTTTCACAATGGAGAGAGGTGAAAAGGCATGTGCTCCAAAGATAGGTCTTTTTCAACCTCTTCATAAATGAGCTAGAGAACAAGATAAGCCGCATGTGGCCAAGTTCGTAGACAACAATTTTCATGTGGTAAAAAGCAGAACTGATTGTAAAGAGCCCCAGAAGAATATCTCCAAACTGAATCTATTCAAAGATCTTTCCAAAGGATCTCTACAAACTCTTTAAAATGGCAGATGCATTTCAATGTAAGTAAGAATAAAGTAATGCACAGTGACAATAAAATTAAAACTTCATATATAGGCTAATGGGTTCTGAGCCAACTGAGAAAGATCCAGAGAGGAATCTTAGGATGGTGGTGGTGGTAGTGAAGGCAGCTAATTCCTTGCTTGGAATAATTAGAAAAAAGTATTGAAAGAATAAAATGGTCAATATTATGATGTCATTGTAAAAATGACAATGGTAAGGCCACACTTGGAGGATTATATCCGGTTCTGGTTGCCACATTTCAAAAAAGGTAGAGTGTAAATGGAAAAGGTGCATCTAATACAAAGGTGCCTTAACCAATTCCTAATTCACCTGTTCTCTAATTCCCTTACTGTGGAGTTTTCTCAGAAGTCTTTGGTGTAGAAATGTATTAAACACCTTTGAAAGTCCAGATATATAAAATAAGTGACAAAAATGATTACTAGACCGGAGGACCTCCCTCATGAGGAAAGACTTAGGGCGCAATCCAGAGTGACTATGAGGAGTCCTTGCTCCGACGTAAGAACAATTTACTCTGGATTGTAATACGAATTTCCCATAGGTTTTCACTAGGTGGTGCCATAAGTACGTCAACATAAATGTCTCTTACATGTTCCCGTAGTTTCTCTGGATTGTAGGGTAAGGTGGCATATAAAGCTTTATAATCAAGTAGAAAGTATTACAATAAGTACAAACATCAAATACAAGGCATTAAAACATTAAGTTTAACATTACATGGTGAAAAAGCAAAATATAAGGAGATAACGAAAAAGCAAAAAAACCTCAGTGGGGGTTTTGCCAGTGGGGTATAGATATGACCAGGGAGGGAGGCAATATCAATAATCAATATCAATATTAATGCAATATATATTTTCATTCATTTAGAGTGAATGGCTTATAGAGTGGCTTATAGAAATACAGTGGTGCCTTGATTTATGAGCATAATTTGTTCCAGAAGCAAGTTTGTAATTCAAAACGCTTGTAATACAAAGCAGATTTTCTCAAGGGAAATAATGGAAACACAAACAATTAGTTCCACAACCAAAAATATTTATATAAAATATTAACTGTATATAAAAATGAATACAAAACACTTCAGGCAGAGCCTTAAAACCTTTTATTTTAAAAAAGCGTTTTAAATGGGGCAGAGGTTGGGGGCAGTTTTATTATTCTATTTATATTATTGTTTTTAACAAATGTTTTTAGTCTGTTTTAATTGTTCTTAGTTTTTTTAAATCTAATTGTATTTTAAATGTATTTTAATTATGTTTTAATATCTATTTATGATCATTTTAATTGTGTTTTATTCTGATTGATGTTAGCTGCCTTGAGCTCCCTCTTGTAGGTGAGGAAAGGCGGGATATAAATTAAAGAAGTTAAATAAATAAATAAATAAATAATATAGAACTTTCTACTCTAATACAAAACACTGTAATACACAGTAATAGAAAACACTGCAATAAAGAAAATACTTTACAGTACTGAACTGTATTGTACCTTTGAAAACCTTCATAGCTGGTGTGATGGAGACAAGAGAGAGGATGATGACTTTCCCTATCAGTAACGAGTCACTGCTATCCCTTGGCTCAATGGAATCTGTCTTTTTGTGGAAGTTTAACATTCCCATGCTACTTTATTATTATTTTTATTTTTTTAACTGGGTACATCATTCTCTATTACGTATATATATATTCCACATTTCTTACATTTTAACCATCTTTCTATTATCTCAACAATCAATTTTTATACATTATATCCCAGAATCCATTCTCTGATTAAACCATCCATAGAATGTTTTCAATCTTTCCTCCCTTTTAACATAAAAGCCTTTTTATAAATTTTCAGATAAACTATCCAATCATCTCATAGAACTTCAATACCAACTGAGTCGTATTAGGGACATTTTCATTTTTCCACAATTGTGCATAGAGCAGTCTTGCAGGTGTCACAATATGTACAATCATATAATTATTTTCTTTAGAAAACTGTGCTGGTATCATTTTTAGAAGGAATAGTTCCGGATTTAAAGGAATCACACAACCTAGCATTTCCTCTAATATATCTTTAACAAGTCTCCAAAATTTTTTTGCCTTCTCGCATGTCCACCACATATGATAAAAGGTCCCTTGTTTCTTTTTACATTTCCAGCATATGTTTGAACTTCCTCTATACATTTTTGCCAATTTTTCTGGTGATAAGTACCATCTATAAAACATTTTGTATATATTCTCTTTATATGAAATTGCTTTTGTTAATTTAATACTCTTACTCCATCTTTTTTCCCACTCATCAACCTCAATTGCCCGTCCAATATTTTTTGCCCATTTAATCATTCTTTCTTTGACATTTTCATCTGCCATCTCCAAATACAATAAATATCTATACATTCTCTTAATATATTGATCTTTTTCTTGTAGGAATATTTTATCAAACTCAGTGTCCTCTATATATATATGCCCATTTTTTATCTTCCTTTAATCTAGACCTAATTTGTGTTTCAGACCACAAATCCAATTTAATTCCTTTTCTTTCCAATTCATGTTTCTCCCTTAAATCTCCTTTTTCATTCAATAATTCTTTGTATGACCTATTAAACTCGACTTTTATCCATTTGGGTTTATTAGCAACTTCAAGAGGTTTTATCCAATTCGGTAATTTCCTATATATATTATATCTGATTTGATCCCAAACCCATAATAAAGATTTCCTTAATATATGTTGTTTAAAGCTGCTGTAATATTTCGCTTTATCGTAAATCAAAAAAGAACGTTTTTCTTACCGTAGACTTCTTTTCCGGTACGAAGGAAGGAGGGCGTTCTTAACTCGTGGGTTGAAGCCTGTCCCCCATCAAGAGGCTGGACGAAGTCAGTTCTCCTCACTGAGGGGCGGCACCACAACCCAGTCTCAAAAGCCGAGCTGAGTAGAAGTACCAAACCCCACTTGCAGGTCTGAGATCACAAATGGCCAGGACAGACCTTGCAACTTAGATAAAAGCTTGAACACATAACAAAGGGAAGAAGGTTAGAAAAACCGAATTCCCCAACTTTTTCCCCATGGAAAAACCACACGACCAACAGTTGAACTTGACACAGCCAAGAACCGAGGGTCAGAAAGAGGTGGGCAGAACGCCCTCCTTCCTTCGTACCGGAAAAGAAGTCTACGGTAAGAAAAACTTTCTTTTCCCTGTACTCAGGAAGGAGGGCGTTCTTAACTCCTGGGATATAGCAAAGCCGTATCTGTCCAGAGGAAGGGAGGGCTGACTCGAAGGTCCTAAGATATCACTACCCTTTGTAACACCCTCCTGCCAAATGCTGCGTCTGCGGAAGCTGCTTTAACGATCTTATAATGCCTGATAAAAGTGTTAGGTGATGCCCATGTAGCAGCCTTACAGATGGATTCAATGGACATCACATCTTCATGTGCAGCAGATGTAGCTGCACTCCGAATAGAGTGAGCAGTAATCCCGGCAGGAGGGACCCTTCCTAAGGATGAATAGGCTAATGCTATGGTTCCCTTGCACCAATTAGCCAGAGTACTCCTCGTTGGATGCCTGCCCATGGCAGGTCCCTTGAAGAGCACAAAAAGACAGTCAGTTTTATGAAACACTATAGTGCGCTCAATGTAGTAACTGACAGCTCTCCTAGCATCTAACTTATGCCAGCCCACTTCCTTGCCATTCTTGGGATTAGGGCAAAATGATGGAATAGCCAAATCTTGTGCCCGATGATACCAGGAGTTGACCATGGGAATAAAGGCCGGATCTAATCACAAAACGACCTTGTCATCATGAAAGATGCACAAGTTTGGATTAATCGACAGAGCCCCAATCTCAGACACCCATCTAGCTGAGTTTATTAAAACCAAAAGATGGTCTTAAATGTAAGAAATTTCAATTCAGCGCTATGTAATGGCTCAGAGGGAGCCTTCACTAACACTGACAACACCAAAGGTAAACCCATGAGGGGAAATGATGAACTTGTGGGGGACTTAACTGTTTCACCCCCTTAAGGAACCTGGTTATGTGAGGGTGGGATAAGATGGCCCACCCAAGGAAACCCCCAAAGTGCTCCACAAAACTGTCACTTGTCAGTGTAATGTGCTGGTGCTACGCCCCATGTCATAGCCATCCTGCAGGAATTCCAACACAAATTAGCATTCTCCACCAGGGATGCCTCCTTGGAATCGGAGTTGTCATGAAGTCTGGGATCCCTTGGTAGGCTTCCCTGCAGAGGTGGGAGCTGGACCAGGACGCTTCTTGAACTGGGCCTTATTCTTGTCCCACTTGGGCTTGGGACATTGGCCTAAACTCTTGGCTTTAAACCCTGGGTTAGACTAAGGAAAGGACTGGGAATTCTTGGGCGGTTCTTTCTTGGTCGTGGGAAGCACTTTTTGCTTCTCCTTGTCCTCCACTAACAGAAGCTCTAAGGCCTCTCCAAGGAGCTTCTCACCCTTAAAGGGAAGATGTAACACCCTAGAAGCTTAAGCTGTGTCGTCTTCTCACTGATGAAGCCAAATCTGTCTCCTTGGCAGAACCCCCATGGCCATGGCTCTGGCAGACAACTGAAGTGAATCATAAGCGCAATCAGCCACCACCACCAAAGCGAGGGCAATCCTCTTTGCCCTTCTGGTGTAGAGGCAGGCCGGACAAAGTTCTGCTTTCTCCCTGTTATCAACTGACACAGAGTACCAGGACAATTGCTGCCCATAAGAGGCAGGACTGCCAGTTTAACTAGGGATTCTGCATCAACATCCCAATGCCTAAGCCAGATATTAAAAAATGGTAGGTAGGTAAGGGTAAGTATACTTCCCAGACTTGGGGAGAAATTAGCCAGGCCAGATTGTGAGGTTATGCAGGCTTCGAACCACTGATCTGCGGACCTTCAGACTTACAGGTGTGGTGGGTTTTTTGTTTTGTTTTTGTTTGTTTTTAGAAGTACACCCTTACAGCATCTTCTGCTCAACAATTTGCAACTCTGGACATGGGAGTTAGTATCCGAACCCCTAAGCCCAAATAATAAGTTTTTACACTCACTCAGCATGACTTCAACTCTCCTACTGCATGGGTTTTCTGGACCTTCTTCCAGAAAATGCAGCCACCAGGAGTTCCACTTTGGCAATCTGCAAAGGCCAAAGTCATCTGAGGTAAATAATAAAGCTTACCAACCAATTTTGGCATGTGCTCCCCTGGTGCAGCCACTGTTCCTTCTGCTTTCATGATCGGTGTAACTGCATAAGAGAAGGGAACTTCCGCCATCTTGGAAATGCCCTGAAGACACAAAAATTTCAACCACTGGCTTTGTTAGCTTGTGGGAAGAAGTAACAGGTTAAACCTTGGGGCTATAAAGAAGGGAAGCCATTATTACAAAGCAATGTTGCATGAGGCTTGATACATTCAGAGCCAGTCTCAGCTAGTCTGTGCTGGTTTAGGCTGGTTCTTCTGCTGTGCATCAGGTTAAGAAATATGGAAAAGGCAACAGAGGCCTTGTAGTTCTCTTAAGTCAAGAACCCAGTGAGGAAGGCTCCCATGGAGGCCCTGCTGTGGGAATAATCTTTCTATCACAGCTTTTTCCAGAAGGTTCTGGATCCACAATGTTACATATGTGCAGGCTTCCAGAGGGATGGGGATTTTGCTAGGCAAAATAGAAGAATCCCTTGAAAATAAACTTGAGTAGTCAAACTCTGCCCTCCCCTGAAGTATTTGAGGCTAAGCCTGCACAGTTATCTGAGGCCATTGCCAAGGACTTACCTGAAGTAAAACCAAGCACTTACCCAACAGTTTTACCTCAGAAATGTGAGGTAAATTACTGAAGCTTGCAAGTAATTTCACTTTTGCTAAGACAACAGCTATGAGGCATGAAGTCTTGAGCTCATTTTGGTCACTGCAGAATGTAGAGAAGGACGGAATTTCCTTACCGTAAATGTCCTTTTCTTGGAGATGAGGGAAGGGTGCATTCCTCAGACCTTCTGGGCTATGCCCCGCCCACTTCCGGGACAGGGCCGGACAAAAAACCTGTCTCCTTCCTCTGCGGGGCGTGCCTTCCCAGTCAGGTATCGGAGCCGAAGAGAAGAACACGGCCACCGCAAGAACTAAAGGTATGAACAGCTGAAGGAAAAACAACTGAAACACCTAGCAGAACAAACCCAATAGGTTAAAGGCTTTAAGACAGAACGGTATCAACTGGAATTAGGACCAGGAACATCTGACTTCCCAAAGAAAAAATAAGACCTCATCCTCTGATAAGGTGAAGTGGATCTGCGTCTCTGCTGAGGTGGGCAGGAATGCACCCTTCTCTCATCTCCAAGAAAAGGACATTTACGGTAAGGAAATTCCGTCCTTCTCTGGAGTGAGGAAAGGATGCATTCCTCACACCTTCTGGGATTTGCCAGAGCCTCACACTCAGGGTGGGAGAGACACAGACCCCTTCACGGGACCACGACCCTTTGTAAGACCCGTCTGCCGAATGCGGCCTCAGCCGAGGCCATCCAGTCTACTTTATAATGCTTAATGAAAGTGTCGGGGGTAGCCCAGGCTGCTGCCCGACAGATGGATTCCAGTGAAGCGATGCCCTCAAATGCAGCCAAGGCCGCCGCTCCCCTGGTGGAGTGTGCCTGAATGCCCTCCGGCGGAGACTTGCCGGACGCCTTGTATGCCTCCTGAATTGTCATCTTTAGCCACCTGGCCAGGGCCACCAAGGAGGCCTTCTTTCCCTTGGACAGGCCCCCAAAAAGAACGAAAAGGGCTTCTGACCTTCGGAAATTTCTGGTTCTGTCTATATAGAAACTCAGTCCCCACTTGACATCCAGAGAGTGCCAGGCTCTCTCTTTGGCCGAGGAAGGGCGAGGACATAATGTGGGAAGTATAATCTCCTGGGATCTGTGAAATAGTGTGTTCACCTTTGGAATAAAGGATGGGTCTAACCTAAGAACGACCTTCTCCTCTTGAAATGTACAGAGTTCCTGATGTATTGACAGGGCCCCTATCTCGGAGACCCTTCTGGCCGAGGTGATGGCCACTAAAAAAATAATTTTTAAGGTAACAAACTTAATGGACACTGTGGCAAGGGGTTCAAACGGAGGACCCATCAAGGCCTTTACCACCAAGTGCAGATTCCAAGTGGGGAATCGGTGTACCACTGGAGGTTTTAACAACTTGAGCCCACGAATAAATCTCCTGCAATCCGGATGGGCGGCCAGGGGTCCAGATTTTGACGGTCCAAGGATGGAGCTGATAGTCGACAATTGTCTTTTAATTGTGTTGGTACTAAGGCCCTTGTCCACCCCCTCCTGTAAGAACTGCAAAATGTGTTTGAGTTTGGCCTTCCTGACCGTAACACCTGCAGTGTTACACCAAATAACGAACCTCCGCCAGGTCCGATCATAGATCTGGTTGGTTGAGTCCCGCCTGGAGGCCAAGAGGGTAGAAAGAACGGAGTCCGAATAGTCCTTGCGCGCTAATCCCCTCCTCTCAAAAACCAGGCTGTCAGGTTGTACTTGCCCGGATTTGGATGTAGAATCGGGCCCTGCAACAGCAGATCCTGTCTGTTTGGCAGGTGGAAGGGCTTCCCCTGGGCCAGGTTGACGATGCTTGGATAACAGGGACGCCTGGGCCAATCCGGGGCCACCAGGATGAGGGTCGCATGAAACTGCTGTACTCTCTTTAGGACTGCCTGAATCACGGGGAAGGGGGGGAAGGCGTATAACAGAGCCCTTGGCCACTGGAAGGACAAGGCGTCCGTGCCCACAACTTGGGGATCCGGGGAACGTGATAGGAAGGCTGGGACCTGTGCGTTCTGCCTCATGGCGAAGAGGTCCAGCATAGGATGGCCGAATCTCGACGCGATGTCCCTGAATACCTCGGGGTTCAGTCTCCATTCCCCTTCCTGAACCCGCTGACGACTCAACCAATCCGCCTCGAGGTTGGAGACCCCCGGCAGGTGGTCGGCCTTGATTGAGGAGAGGTTGTACTCTGCCCAGCGGAAGAGTAAGGTTGCCTCCCTCATGAGCCCCCGGGATCTGGTGCCGCCCTGCCGATTTATGAAGGCTTTTGCAGAGACGTTGTCCGTGTGGATCAATACATGAGCCTTGCTGACAGTAGACTGGAAGTGTAAGAGGGCTAGACGAACTGCTCTCAGCTCCAGACGATTGATGGAGAAGGAGGTCTTGCGTGCGGACCAAGTGCCTTGCGCCCAGTGGGACAGGAGATGAGCCCCCCACCCCTGAAGGCTGGCATCGGTAGTCAATATCAGTCTGTTCGGCATTTCCAAGCTGGTGCCCTGTTGTAGGCGGTGTTTCTCCATCCACCAGGAGAGGGACTCCATCAGAGCGGGTGGTAAAGAAAGATGCAGCGCCACCTTCCTTTCGATGAGGTGCGCATAGGGGCAAAGAAAGGCTTGTAGGGTCCTCAGGTGGAAACGTGACCAAGGAACGATGTCCTGGCACGAGACCATGAGGCCTAGCAGGGAGGCCAGAGACTGAAGCGAGGCGGTCCGTGCTGTGTGGAGACTCTGAAGCGACCTGGTTAGGTTCTCCTGGCATTCCTGGGAAAGGCAGACCTGGAAGAGCTTTGTGTCGATCTATAACCCCAGATGGGTGATGCTCTGTGATGGAGTTAGGGTACTCTTTGCTAGGTTGATGATAAATCTGTGCTGCTGCAGGAATGACATGGTGGTGTTCAGATCTGCTGAGACCTGGTCGCTAGAAGAACTTACAACGAGGATATCGTCTAGGTATGGAAATACTCTGATGCCCCTTCTCCGAAGATTTGCTATCAACGCTACCAGGATCTTTGTGAAGACCCTCGGTGCCGCTGACAACCCGAAGGGGAGGGCATGGTATTGAAAGTGCCGGCTCCCGTAGGTGAACCTCAGATATTTGCGATGTGATGGTTGAATTGGGATATGTAGATTTGCTTCTGCAAGGTCTATCGATGCCAGGAAGTCCCTCCAGTCTAGGGCTGAGACGATGGTGCGCCAAGTTTCCATCTTGAACTTCCTGGGCACGAGGAACTTGTTCAACCAGCTCAAGTCCAGGATAGTGTGGGTGTCCCCGTTCTTCTTCGGGACCAGGAAGAAGACCGAGTACACCCCCCTGCCCGCTGACGCACTGGAACCCGTTCTATGGCGTTGATGGATAACAAATGTTGAATCGCCTGAAGCTTCTCGGCGTGTTTGTGTGGTGACCGGGACGTGGGTACCTTCCAGATTCTTTCGGGTGGCCTGTGTCGGAACTCTAAGGACAGGCCGTTGGCGACTGTACGAAGGACCCAGGCGTCTGAAGTAGACGCGCGCCATGAGCGAGCAAAGCCAAGCAGTCGGGCCCCAACGGCTGCTGGGTCTGCTGAGGGCCCACCGTCAGGCTGCCCCAGAGTCCTTGTTTCTGGATCTGCGGGTGTCACGACGCCTGTTGTAGGAAGGCTTGCCTCGAGGGAGGACCCTTGCGTTGGTCCATATGGACTTGAACTGTTGTCCAGGGTTTTCCTTATATCGGGGACGAAAGGAGCAAAAGGAAGACTGTCTCCCATTGGTGGCCTCCTTTTTCCCAGTAGGAAGGACCTTGAGCTTGTCCTTGGTCTCCACGAGAATGGGATCCAGCGCCTTCCCGAACAACAGGTTCCCCTCGAAAGGAAGATTTATCAATTTGGAGTGGGAGCTTCCCTCACCTGACCAGGAGCGGAGCCAGAGAGCTCGTCGGGTGGAGGCCATAGCTCACGCCGAGAGGCGCATGGAATCCAAGGAAGCGTCCGCTGCGAAGGCCGAGGCGAGTGCAATCTTTTAAAAGATGCTTTTGATGGACTTTGGTAACCTCTTGATCTTAGCTGCTTCCTGCGCCCAAATGAAGGCTGCCCTGGACATGACCGAGTTAGCGGCAGAGGCCCTAAAAACAAAGGAACATTGTTCAAAGGCACGTTTAAGGCTACTCTCCATTCTGCGATCTGTTGAATCTTTAGGCCACACGTCCCCATCAACCGGGACAGTGGAGGATGCTAAGGCTGCGACCGGAGCGTCAACTTTGGGGACCTTAAGGAGCGCCATTTGCTTCTCCGGCAGCGTGTAGTATTTGTCAATCATGCTAGGTCCCAGACTTTTGGGATGGGAGCACCACTCCTGGGAAAACACACTGTTGAAAGCCTTGGGAAAAGGGAAGACTGTGCCCTTGGAGGATCTCTTGGGGAAGGCCTCAGACCTATCCTGATCCGAATCAGACTCTAATTCTCTGGGTTGGCGAAGGTACAGACAGGCAGCCGACCTGTCGACCATTGGAGCCAGGTAATCGGAAGGGAAAAGCCTGTCTTTTTTAGCCTTGGGTTCCTCAGGTTCCTCCCCGGAAAGTTCTCCCTCCTCCCTATCAGAAGAGGAAGAATGGGACGCTGAGCACGAAGATGAGGATTCTGAGTATTGTCTGGCCTTGTGGGATCTACGACGTTTTCCTTTATGGGAATAAGAGGAGTGAAAGACAAGGTGTTTAGTTTTGCGTCTTCGCTTGCGAGGAGAGGACTCAGGAGAATCCTCCGAAATAGATGATAAAGAGGAGGGTGAGGTTGCCCTGGCCCTTTGGCGCTTGCGGGGCGGTGGCTTCTGGACAGGTGCAGTGGCCGCTTGAACTGCTACTTTAACTATATTTGGCAGACTGAGAGAAACTGCGTTGTCAATCGCCCTTTGGAGGGCAGATGAAGCTAGAATATTATCTGGAGATATAGACATGGTGGAACTGGCCTGGGTTGCATTGGGGGTGGCCAAGATGGGGTCCTCCACCCCCTCCACGGTGCCCAGTGAACTGCCGCTCTGAGCCATCTCCCTTGGAGAAGCGATGAACTTGAGCACCCAAATAATAAAGAGCCAAATAAAAGTCCAAAAAAAGAAACTGTTGCCCCTCCTACTCACGAACCCCCACCGGGGGAGCTGATAGTGTCTCTGTGGTCCTGAGGTCTCAAGATGGCCGCCGGGTCGTAGCGCGGGAAAGCGGGCCCATGATGGCGCCTGCTGACTCGCGCGCGGGTTTTCTCCCACCCGCCGAGCTGAACGAGGTGGCCGGCGGTCTCCTTGGGAAGGGCGAGAACGCCGAGGTAGGCAGCGGACTGGTTACTGCGCCTCCTCCGGCGGCCGCAACAGCTCCTTGGGCGGCACGCTCAACAGTCCGAGCGGGCTCGTCTGCGTCCGCTCCCGCCCTCCGGGCTTCCAGGGAGCGAGATAGCGGCCTTCGCAAGGCCGTCCGACGGGCGCCGGGTGTTGCTGGGGCGCAGGCAGCCGCCTCGTCTCCTCACTCACAGGGGCGAGTGCGAGCGGCACCACCTGAAGCCGGTCCCCATGGGACGCAGTCCCTGCGGGGGGGCAGTAAGGGGACCTCCGATGCCCTGGTCCTCCAGAGGAGAAAGGCAAAGGTGGAGCAGGGCAAGAGACAGGAGAGGTAAGAGGAGAGCTGGATCTGAAGCAGTAGAGGCAGTAGAACAATAGAAGCAGTAGAAGGAGGAAGGAGAAGCTGTGCCCTGAGAGCACAGCAAAAACGTGGTCCTATCCTGAAGAGACAGGGCCGGACTGGGGAAGGCATGCCCCGCAGAGGAAGGAGACAGGTTTTTTGTCCGGCCCTGTCTCGGAAGTGGGCGGGGCATAGCCCAGAAGGTCTGAGGAATGCACCCTTTCCTCACTCCAGAGAATGAGACAGTTGGCACCTCCATGTCTCTTCACTATCTTTGCCGCTGGTCACTTTTTTTTGTTGGAAGAGGGATATCGTCCCCAGACTCTGAATCTAATCTGGGTTCTGGTTTTAACACCACCTTACTCCTCCTCCTGAGAGACCATAGTGTCCTTGAGGTAAAGAGCACTGGGAACACAAAATGGCATTTTGGAGGGAAAATGGAAAGTGAAACAAAATGGCACCCTACAGTCCTCACCACAGAAAGGCCATATCTTGACAAGGACTTGTCTGCAGCCAGCTCCTCGGCCCAGTTGTTTGCAGATCTGGAAAAGATTGAACTGGTTAATGCCACCCGAAAATCTTGGGAATTAGATTCGAAGGCCCTCTTTAGAGAAGTTTTCATCCTCTTGTCACACACATCCCTCGGTCCCGATTCACCCTCCAAGAGGAGTGTGGTAGCCGAGGAAACTGCCACCACCGGTGCACCCACTGTGGGGACCTTTAGTTTAGCCATGATGGGGTCTGGCAAGGTATACGCTCATCAATTAGTTTGCCATGTTGCTTAAAATGGCTCCACTTGGTGGGAAAAACTTTCTCAAGGGCCTCGAGAAAAGGCACCACTTGAGGCTTGATTGGACCTCAGATTTAGTTTACTGCAGATTGGAAACCAACACTGGACATCCTCAAAGGACCTTCAGATGTGACCAGACATCCCATCTAGAAGGTCTTCTGAATTGCAGAGGCTCTACACACCTCAGAGTGTTGTCAGAGTCTATGCTTTTAACAAAAACAGGAAATTCCTGTCAGAGGCTCTAGCAGGCATATTGACTTGTGTGGAGGTTGGGAGATCTCCTACACCCCACAACACAGTCAGTCAATCTCATTATCTGCTGTTTTTGGCATTCACAGGGAAGAATCATGATAGGACTCCTGTTTAGACATTTTAAAGAAGCCCTTGTGCTTTTTAGGAGGGGAATCAGGCTCCTCAGAATCTGACTCAGAAGCCTCCTAAGAATGCCTGGTCTGACATTGAGCCTTCTTGTGTGTGCAGCCTTTGGGACCTGAGTGGGTACAAGGTCCTCCAACTGCTCCTGCCAGACCCCTTTCACAGCTTCCCTCATAAGCTGAGACAAAGAGGACATGGTCAGAATAGGGTCTTCCCTGCTTCTAGGGGGGGATGGGGTTCCCCAGTGGCGTCCCCAGATTCACGCCCTTTTGCCTCCATTGAGTCCTAATCACAAAATGGCGCCTCCTGCACCAGAAGACAGACAAAATGGCGGCCGGAGGGAAGCCCACAGTGCGACCCTGCGGCCCTGCTGCTACCGCTGGCCCGACCGGAAGAGCGGCAGTGGGAGGTACACAACCCTATGTGCCTCTCCCTGTAAGCCGCTAAGGGTGCAGGTCAGCTGCGCGCGATGCGCGCTGCCCACCGCAGCCGCTTCTGGCTGCTGCCCAACGCGCCCACTCTTCCCTGCGGGCGCGTCTAATTGCCCCTCTGCGTCCGGCTCCTCACTGCAAAGCCACTGCCTTGCTAGCGCAGACTGGGGTCTCCTCCTCGGGCAGGAATCCAGGGGAGCCCCTTGCTGGCCTCTGTGGTCGGGGTGGAGGATGAGCACAGCCAGGAGAGGAGGAACAGAGAGAGAGAAAGAAAAAGAGAGAGGAGAAAAGGGAGGCAGAGCTCCCTGACTTCGTCCTGCCACGATGCGAGGCTGAATGAGACTGGGTTGTGGTGCCGCCCCTCAGTGAGGAGAACTGACTTCGTCCAGCATCTTGATGGGGGAGGGGCGACAACCCACAAGTTAAGAACGCCACGAGTTAAGAACGCCCTCCTTCCTGAGTACAGGGGAAAGCATGCCAACCAATCTGTAATCCAACATTCCCATGCTACTGATGGGGAGCAGCATTTTAACACTGATAAGGCACAACTTCCACACTGCCACACACAGATCCCACACACACACACACCTGGCTCAGGCTGCACCCCGCAGATCTTCCCCATGAGTTTCCTAGCCATGGAAGCATGTTTCAAACTTTGCTCAGGGCCCCACCATAGCTCAAGCTACTCCCCTCAGTCCCCTGTGTGAGTTCCCTGGCAATGTTTCAAACTTCTTCAGAAGTGCTCATCTTTCAAGACAGTGCTCTTAAATCAGGTCAGAACTTCTGAGAAAATTTTGCTCTTAATACAAAACGCTTTTAGTTCCAGTTGCTCTTAAATCAAGGTACCACTGTATATAAAAACCAATTAAAATAAGACTAAAAATACCAAGCAGCAATCAGCCCGTAAGTAAAGAGAAGAAAAAAGTATATAAAATACAAAAAGGTGTAAAACATAACCATAAAACCTACAAAAAGCAGAAGTTCTTACCTTGAATCTCCTGTTCCGGGAGGAGGAAGGGAGGGCACTCTTGACCTCATGGGTTGCCCCTCCCCCATTTAATGCAGGCCAGTAGTTAATGGATCTCCTTGCGGGGGGGGGGGCATCCACAATGCCCTCTATAATGGGGCAGTTTTTGGTCCATGAGCGGAGGAAACAGGTACCCTCCAAGTTCCATTTCCAGTTCTAGAGAACACTAGAAAACTAGGGCACTCAAAAGTAGCCATTAGAACAGGCCAACATGTACAGCATGAGGCCTGAGCTCCATTTACTGAAGAGGTAGAGATGCAGAAGAAGGTATACGGAACAGAAGCAAACCTTTCTGTCCTTGCCCCACAACCCTCTGGGCTGACAATAGGGCTGAGGTCCAATCCAATGCATTGGTAGAGTCATCTGAGATGACAGGGGCAGTGGAGGCACCCCCTTTCACCAATGGAAGGTGCTGTGCTCCTATCAGGTTCGACAGTAACTCGGGTGATGGAATTATGGATGATTTCCTCCAGGAAAAAGATCCTTTAAAATCTGGCCTGCCTTAGATGGGGGAGGGGCAACCCAGGTAGTCAAGAGTGTTCTCCTTTCTTACTACAGAGAACCTCCAATGCTAGATCAGCACTGCAGCTTACCAAGAAAATATTTTTACTTATCTCCTGTTATCTATCCAGTCACTCCCCTACCACTGGATACTGTGCATTTTCCCAGTGCATATACATCAGTACCAATGATTGGGGACGGGATTGGGCAGTCACGTACTTAACTTATAATTGAGCTTAGCCCATAGAAAAAAATTTCAGTTTAAATTAAATGACCTTAATTACAACCATATTTTTAAGATATTAGTTGAGATCATAAGAAATCACATGTATACATACCACTGATACTGCTTGGTTGTCTTGCTGCTACAGAATAAGCTTTTTGTAAGTCTTTCAGGTTTAATTCCACATTTTCCAATAAAAGTTGCTTCTTTGCAGATAGTTCATTTAATATCCGTTCTACAAGCCAAAATATTTAAGAATTATCATTTGAAAAATAGTTGCACATGTCCTTAGTATCCTCCACTTCCCTGCTTATCCACAACTCCAGGTAATTTTTCAACAAATTAAAACATCCTAGTACTAAAACAGATCTTTGTGGCATACTACTTTTCAACTCTCTCCAGAAACTCTCTACATGTGAAAATTGCCCTCAGTCTTTGGGTGCAATTCTAATCAAGGCTAAGACAATTCATTGGTTTTCCTGTTCCTGTGGTGATGAAGGGAGACAAGCACATTTCTCTTTGCTATGTTTGTAAACTTTCAATTCACTTAATTAATTTAGGATGCAATCCTAATCTCCAGTTATGCTGGCCTAAGACTTGGCATAAGTCCTGTGCCGACAAAGGGTGTCACAAAAATGCTGTAAGACACTTCTTTGCCACTTGTAGGGACGGTTAGGCCAGTGCTCAGACATGTGCTTGCCTCCCTATATCATCACAGGAATGGGAAGATCAATGAGTTGTGCCAGCCTAGGTTAGAATTACACCCTTAATTACCTTAACTTTTTTGGGGGGGAGGTGCCAAGTAGCCTTGTGACCCCCTATCTCTGCAACTCAGCCTGTAATTTCCCAGGAACCCCCTTTTTGCATGAGCATTCCCCAGTTTGCTGGCACATTAGCAAAAGCATAGCACCTGTCCATTATTTCTAGTTATGAGCACTTATAGAGAACCAGCCTTTCTTTAATTACTAGCAGCTATTGCTGAAATATCAAAAAGTGGTGGTAACTTCCAGTCTAAATCAGACAAATTGAGGTTCCCATCCTCAAGTAAATTTTTTAGTATGGCAATTGGGGGATTCAAGCCCCCTACCAGCAGTATGGTATGCCTTTTTATTAGTCAAAAACTGACTGTGTGCCTTGAAAATTTTAGTACCTTGTCAGCATGCTGTGAGGAAAAAAACTGAAAATCACTGGGAAAGAATGAAGTGTTTTTCCTTCTAACACAGTGAGACTTCTGTGTTTTAGACATAGAAACCTATCTTTGAATGATACCTATCTTTGAATGACAGATGCAAGGGACTGACAATAGGATACAAGACGCATCTAGCTGGACAACATCAGTTACATAAAGCTGGACTAGAAGGGCCTTGTTTGATCCAACAGAGCTCTTATGTTCTTAAAAAATATTATCTATTGCTGATGGCCTCCTTGATGGCAGGCAAGTAAGGTGTTGTCAGATATGTGTATTAAATAGCAATAAAATCAGACAACACCTTAAGGTTTTCTGTGGTCCAATCCTAATCTACCCAGAGCACTAGGACTGCTGTGGTGTTGAAATGGCTGCCACGTCTCCTGAGCACTATCCAGCAGCTCTTCAGGTGAAAGAGATGTTCATCCCCTTTCCCACAGTGGGCTATTTGATTCTTCTGCAACTCTTAATCAAGGACCCTTGTATCACTGCCTAACAGAGGCTCTAGATCCTTCTCCCCCATCTCCTCCCTATCCTCCCCAATCCCCCCACAGATTGTCTTCATGTCTCCTTCCACATCCCCACTCACATCATCACTACACAGTGGTCTGGCAACTGCTGAAATGTGGAGCGCATGCTTTATGACACATTTGCAATTTTCAGCACAAGCAAAGCGCCAGTAGTCAGGGGCATCACTAGGGTACACGTCGCCCGGTGTGGGAGGCAACAACATGGGTGATTATGTGCCATTGCCCCACCTCCGTTTGTTTTATGGCCACACATAGCATAAATATATTTCAAAATGGTTTGTTTCACTGCATTCTGCTGCAAATTACGCATCCAACTGTATATAACATAATGGTACTATTCCTAAAAACTATGATTTTTAGCCTTTTTGTTCACTAGTGGTGTCACCCTCTCAAGGGGTGCCACCTTTCTAACAACTTATTGCAGTGGTTCTCGAATTGTCTAGCTTGGGACCCACTTTGTAGAGGGACAACCTGTCCAGGATCCACTAAAAGTGATGTAATGGATGGAAAATTTCAGTAAGATTTTGAACACCCAGTTCAATTTTTTAGTTCACTATATTACTGAATATTACATTTAAATTATTACATACAATTTAATACATATACAGCATAATCATGTCTACACAAAAGGAAACTCCACTGGCTGCAATCCTAAAAACATTTTCCTGGGAGTAAGACCACTGAATACAATGGGACTTATACTTGAGGAGACATATGCCACAATCCTAAACATGTCTACTCAAAAGTAAGCCCCATTGTGTTCAATAGGTCTTACTCCCAGGAAAGTGTTTAGGATTGCAGCCATAGTTAGGATTGCACTGTTTATTGATTATTATTAAATTTAAAATTATTAAATATATTACATATAATTGATGATAAATTACAAGCACACTACATCCTGCCTGCTCACAAGGAAATGGAGGACAAGGAAGGCTTTTCCAGGACACAAGGCTAAAAAAGAGGATGTGTCCTGGAAAAAGAGGTAAAAATATTTAAATAGTCAACACTCCCCAAAAAAGGAATTAATCCTCGGGGGAAGAGGTGAGGTAGCGGGAGAAGTTTAAACTTTACAAAGGCGTTAGAAATAAATTTTTTTTTAAAAATTTCCTTTACCTTCTGAGCCGGTTTCAGTGTTGGGGGGATCTGCCTTCTGGAGCCCTTTCAGGCTCAGGTGCCTGGGATCGGTACCATTCTGAAAACTTGCACCCCCGTGCACCTTCCAGACTAGCCAAAGCATGTCTGGTTACTTACATGTAAACAACGCAAAGGAGAAATTTTTAGGAGGCAACTTCCTCCAGGGGTGATTTGTGGTGGCTGTAGTTCTTGGATCAGAAACCTTCCAGTGTCCTTGGCATCCTCTTAGCCTCCCCTTTCTAGCAGACAATCCAGAGTAACTATGGGAACACATAAGAGACTTTACGTGCACCCGTAGTTACTGCACCACCTTGTGAAAACCTACGGGAAATTCATATTGGAATCCAGAGTAAGTTGTTCTTACACCAGAGCAAGGACTCCCTGTAGTTGCTCTGGATTGTGCCCTAAGGCCCGTTTGCCTACTTACGCATAAGCCAATATGCAAATTTTGGGGCTTTTTTTAGTTTTTTGGCCATAACTTCGACTAGGAATGTGCTATCTCAAAACGGATTGTTGCGTTGGACTCTTCTTTCAAGATGAATCAAATGATATATGGCATGAGGGGGTAGCACCAGTGATGGGCTTCAAAAAAATTAAGAACCGGTTCTCTGCCCATCTGGCAGCCACTTTTAAATGGATATTTTTAAACTTTATATGTCGTATCTCTTGTTAAGAACCGGTTCTATAGATTAGGTGCGAACCTGCTGGTGCCCACCACTGGGTAGCACGCATCTTCGTGAACTTCATTTGGGGGGGCCCCACAGGCCCCCCACTGTGCATCATCCCCCGGCGCGTCACCCAGTGCGGGCTATTCCCCCCCGATGATGCCACTGCCAGTAGAATAAGCCAAGGATTGGGCGCCTTTTTCTACATACCATTGCGTTCCCTCTCAGCCCTTTCTGCAGAACGACGCAATGTTTCTTGTATTTGACGTGCAATTTTTTCTATCTCCAAATTTATACGATTCCTTTGATCAACAAGCTGTTGTATTTTACTCTCTGCAAAAAAGTTAGCCCATTTCATCATAAAATATTAATGCATGTTAAATACATAATTTAATCACAACAGTACAACAAGCATTCATAATTACACCCCTCCATTGTTATCTGAATTCTTTCTAAAAACGGCCTTTATAAAGAATATCTGAATGGCTACACTTATTAAATTGTAATTCACTTTAAAGTTATTCCAGGTTCACCCCAAAATTACCCTAAATCCCTGAGTCTAAGGAATATGATATGTGGCATAATAAAATACAATAAACTCAGATTCCACCATGCTGGCAGAAGTTCCTCTTGCTAGCACACCTACACCGGATCCTGGCATTGCCCATACTGGCATGCCTACAGATCCCCCTCATAGACAGCAGCCACAACCAGTTAGTGTGGGGGAAGCTAGACACAGAAGGATAACACGGAGGAGGGTGGTGGTGATTGGAGATTCTCTCCTGAGGGGCATGGAAGCTGTCTGCCGACCAGACCCGTTTTCCCGTGAGGTGTGCTGCCTCCCTGGTGCTAGGATACGGGATATCACGGAGAGGCTACCGAGGATGATCACACCTGCTGATCGTCACCCGTTCTTACTCATCCACGTAGGAACAAACGATACTGCTCGGGAAACTTTCCAAAAGATAGTTGGGGATTATGAAGCTCTGGGGAGGAAGATTAAGGACCTGGGGGATACCCAGGTGGTATTCTCATCCATCCTCCCAGTAATTGGCAAAGGTCCTCAGAGAGATAGCAAGATTTTTCAGGTCAATAGCTGGCTTCGAAAATGGTGTCATCGGGAAGGATTTGGATTCTGGGATCACAGGATGAACTTCCTTGAGGAAGGACTCCTAGCAAAGGATGGACTACATCTTACGGGTTGGGGGAAGAGTGTCTTCAGACGGGAGATGGCCAACCTTATCAGGAGGGCTTTAAACTAAATAAGAAGGGGGTGGGTTACGTCCAAAGGGAACCTAGGACTAAGGAAAATGCTCTGGATGGAAATTGCCAGGGCACAGCTGTAACTCAAAAATCTTTAGAGGGGCCTGGCCTTACAAAAAAGGAGGGAAATGCATTGAGTTGCAACCTCCAGGGCTTAAGTTGCATTTACACAAATGCACAGAGCCTGGGAAATAAACATGAGCTGGAGCTTTTAGCAAGTGAAGGGAAATTTGATTTGATAGGAATAACTGAAACTTGGTGGGACGACTCCCATGACTGGAACACACAATTGGAAGGCTATCAGCTGTTCCGGAGGAACAGAAGTGGCAAAAGGGGAGGTGGAGTAGCATTATATGTCAAGAACATATATACTTGCTCTGAAATCCAGGAGAGTGGTCCGGATATCCCTGTGGAGTGTGTTTGGGTAAAAGTAAGGGGGGAAAATAAGAAACAAAACATTGTGGTGGGCGTCTACTATAGACCGCCAGGTCAAGGAGAAGGAGTAGATGATGTCTTCTTGGAGCAACTGGCAGGCATTGCAAGGAAATATGAGGTAGCAGTAATGGGGGACTTTAACTACCCAGACATTTGCTGGGAGACAAACTCAGCCAAACATGGAAGCTCCAGTAGATTCCTGATGGGCCTGGAAGATAACTTCATGGTCCAGAAAGTGGAGGAAACGACAAGGGGAGGGGCCATCCTTGACCTGATCTTAACAAATCGTGAAGAACTGGTTGATCAGGTCAACATAGTGGGAACTTTAGGGGAAAGCGATCATGAGCTGCTGGAATTTAGAATAATGTGGGAAATAAAAAGAGTGCAGAGTGAAACTTATATGTTGGATTTCAGGAAAGCTGATTTCAACAGGCTTAGAGGAGTCATAGGTGGGATCCCATGGGTTGATGATCTAATGGGGAAAGGGGCCCCAGATGGGTGGGAGCTCCTTAAGAGGCAGCTTCTACAAGCACAGTCAGAAACAATTCCCATGAAAAAGAAAGGGGGGAAAATGCTGAAAAAACCAGGTTGGCTCCACAGGCAACTTGGGGATCAGCTGAAGTTAAAGAAAGAGAAGTATAGGGAGTGGAAGACTGGAAAGATCACCAGAGAGGAGTACAGGCAGGTAGCCCGGTCCTGTAGGGAGGGGGTCAGGGATGCTAAAGCTCAGTATGAGCTGAGGCTGGCCAGGGGAGTCAAAGATAACAAAAAGAGCTTCTTTAGATATGCCCAGAGGAACAGGAGGAGAGACGAGGGGGTGGGGCTGCTCTTGGACAAGGATGGACAACAGGTATCTGGAAACCAGCAGAAGGCGGAGCTGCTCAACTCCTACTTTGCATCCGTCTATTCACAGAAGGAGGGCTGTGCAAATGGGGGTGCGGGATCATTGACTGATTCGGGGATGTGTTTACATCCCCAAAGAGGTAATGAAAACATGGATGGTGCAGAACAGCAGATTAAGATTGACAGAGAACTGGTTCGAAACCACTTAACTGGCCTAAATGAATTCAAGTCATTTGGACCAGATGAGCTGCATCCTAGAGTTCTTAAGGAACTTGCAGATGTCCTTGCAGAGCCTTTGTCGATCATCTTTGAGAAATCCTTGAGGAGTGGAGAAGTGCCACTGGACTGGAAGAGGGCAAATGTAGTCCCAATTTTTAAGAAGGGGAAAAAAGAAGACCCGGGAAATTATAGACCAGTCAGTTTGACTTCAATCCCGGGCAAGATATTAGAGCAAATCATAAAACACACAATTTGTGCACATCTAGACAAGCACTCGGTGATCAAAACAACCCAGCATGGATTTACCAAGAATAAATCTTGCCAGACAAATCTGATCTCCTTTTTTGATCGGGTTACGAGCTTACTGGACAGTGGCAATGCTGTGGATGTCATTTATCTTGACTTCAGCAAAGCATTTGACAAAGTCCCACATGACATTTTAATTAGGAAGTTGGAAAAATATGGGCTAGACAGGGCAATTGTTAGGTGGATCTGCAACTGGCTCGATGGCCGCACTCAAAGGGTTTTAGTAAATGGTTCTGTGTCAACGTGGAGGTCCGTTTCTAGTGGGGTACCCCAAGGCTCTGTCTTGGGACCAGTTCTCTTTAACATTTTCATCAATGACTTGGAGGAAGGGATACGGGGGAGCCTGATCAAATTTGCAGATGACACCAAACTGGGAGGAGTAGCAAACACATCAGAAGATAGGAGAAACCTCCAGGAGGATCTGGATAAACTGGAATCCTGGGCTGTAACAGAATGAATTTCAACAGGGAGAAGTGCAAGGTTCTGCACTTAGGCAATAAAAACCAAAAACATAGGTATAAAATGGGGGATACTTGGCTTGGCAGCACAACATGTGAGCGGGATCTTGGAGTCGCCGTGGATAACAAGCTGAACATGAGTCAGCAGTGTGATGTGTCTGCAAAGAAGGCAAATTCCATTTTAGGCTGCATTAAGAGGACTGTAGCTTCCAAGTCACGAGAAGTTCTAGTTCCTCTTTATTCTGCATTGGTGAGACCTCACCTTGAGTACTGTGTTCAGTTCTGGGCACCTCACTTTAAGAAGGATACAGCCAGACTGGAGCAAGTCCAGAGGAGAGCAACAAGAATGATCAGTGGGATGGAAGGGAAGCCCTACGAGGAAAGGTTGGGGGAACTCGGGATGTTCAGCCTGGAGAAGAGGAGGCTGAGGGGAGACATGATTGCCCTCTTCAGATACTTGAAGGGCTGTCATAGGGAGGAAGGGGCTCATTTGTTCATAGCTGCTTCTGAAAGCAGAACTAGAAACAATGGGTACAAACTGCAAGAGAGGAGATTCCGGCTGGAAATCCGGAAAAAATTCCTGACGGTGAGGGCGGTTTGGCAGTGGAACAGATTGCCAAGGGAGGTGGTGGACTCTCCCTCACTGGGGATCTTCAAGCAGAGGCTCGATGAGCACCTGTTGGAGATGCTCTAGGGGGAATTCCTGCTGCAGGCAGGGGGTTGGACTAGATGACCTACTAGGTCCCTTCCAACTCTATGATTCTATGATTCTATGAAACTATTAATTAAACAAATTCATTAATTAACAATACAGCATCAATAATGTGTTAAATTTGATGATGAAAATGTTTCAGAAGTATCATATATACAGGTTTACTAAGATTTAGTTGCAAACTATGAGCAGTTCTCTTATGTTCCTCATTATTTTACCATTAGATAAAAGTAGAGGTAAAAGTGTCTTCACAGGTGGCCCTGCTAGTTGTGACAGATTTTTAAGGATGGTGCTTATCCATCCTGAAGAGGCCACGTTGTCCAAAGATGTCTCTGTGGCCAGAAAGACTAAACACCATAGGCACACAGAATGCTGTTACCTTATCACCAAAGCAAGATCTAATTGCATTTACATACTTTTGAACTCCTAAGTTGACATGAGCCGAGTAAGTAACGGGTGCTTACTCCATCCTATGATTCTTAGATCTTGAACCACCAACTTGCTGACCTTCAGGGTGATAAGCACAGCATCCTTAACTAATGAGCCACTCCAGCTCATACTGTTTTTCCATTACCTTTTTTTTCATTTTCTTCTGTCCTTTAGGATCCAAATTTATAGTAATTTGTAGAAACAATGTAAAAACACACAGTCAAAGATAGCATATAATGCAGGTGCCGTGAAAGCATATAGTCACAACACAGATCAGGCAGTTTCTCACATGAAAGAGGATATTGCTTTGTGATCTGTGGACTGTTCCAAAGAGCACTTTCTTTAAACCAGCCAGAGAACACCCAAAAAAGAGGACTCTGCTAGGAGTAATTGTCAGGGGGAGTAATAAACCCGGTGGTGCTTGGAGCCTGGTGGCTGACAGGGATGGTTGGTGATTAGCAGGGGTGCCAGGTGGTGCTTACTGGTGGCCGACTGTGCCACTGCCCGGTGCTGCCTGCTGCCGCCCTGTACTGCCTGCTGGTGACCAGTAGTGCTAAGCAGGGGTGCCCAGAAAGGATGCTCAGTAGGGATATCTTACTTTCCACTGTCCGTTACTCACTGGTGCCCACTACACACTGGTTCCTGGTGCTGTCCAGCAGTGCCCACTGCGTACTAGTGGTGCCTGAAGACTACTGTTGCCTGCTGCCCAATGAATGGTGGTTTCTGCTGCCCATTGTTGCCCTGTGCCCATTAGGGATGCCCAGTGCCCAATGGTGTCTGCTGCCCAGTGGTGCCTGCAGCCCATTGCCACTGCACAGCGGTGCCCGCTGCCACCCAATGGTACCTGTTATGGATGCCCTGGCCCTACTTATGCCTGCTGCTGCCCCCTGGTATTCTTAGGTGCCAGGTGCCTTCGGTCCCCAGTGTCTGCTGGTGCCCACTGCCCAGTGCCAATCACCTGGTACCTGTGCCAGTGCCCCAAGGCCACAAATACAGTGGAAATTTTATTCCCACAATAGCGGATTCATTATGCTAGTATTATTAATAATATTACGTATAAGGTCCATACAGTGCCTTTTTCTTGGAAAAAGGGTGCCAATACTCACCCACAGTGGTATGGCTCGTCATCTCATATGACTATTTATTAATTAGCTGCTGGGTTGCAGGTGGAAAAAAGTGCTGGTACTGAGTACTGGTGAGTACCCCCAGAAAAAAGCCCTGAGTCTATATAACAGACAACTGGGTCCAAATGTAAGAAAAGTTCTACAACAGTAAGAAACACTGTTTTAAAACAAATGTAAAGGGACACACTTTTATTTTTTTTAACTGCTTTCACACATTGTTTTGTATCAACAGGAAGCCCCATAATCAAACCCTGCAGATACTGAGGCACAACTTTAATCAGTTAGGTGCAATGGAGGAGCCAGAAACCTGGAAGAGGGTCTTTAAAATTATTTTTCCACTTTTAAAAATCCTTTTTTGCTTTTTATTTATTTTTATCCAAGGGAGATTCCAGAATAGGATTATAGTGGATAACAGGGATACCTGTATTACTTGTTAAGTTTAAAACTATTGCATATAATTAATTGCACCTGATTTATTAAGGTTATGTTGTGCTCACTCACAAGGAATAATAGGATTCCTATTCTGTCCTTCCTCTAGGACAGTGATTTTCAACCTTTTTCATCTAATGGCACACTTAACAAGTAACTGAAATTGTCAAGGCACACCATCACTTGTTTTTACCATTGACAAGGCACACCAGACTGTTCAAATCCCCCAATTTCCTATTAATGAATGTCATTCCCCAAATTCCTGTGGCACACCTGAGGACTATTTGCGGCATACCACTGCTCTAGGACATAAGGCTAAAAAAGAACTTGTCCTAAAAAAGAGAACATGGTCACCCTGTCTGGGATTTCCCAAGAATTCTGCACATATGCTCATGGGTCTCCCTGAAACTCTGTTTAGGAGTAGCATATTAGGCTGAAGTAACGAAAAAATCCTATACAAGTGGGTAGAAGTTTCTTGACAGCAAAAATAAACTCAGCTGAAATAAAACAGGCTTCATTTAATTTATCAGGAATTATTGAATACATAGGGCTATAGTGGTGCAAGCGGTTAAGACACCATGCCTGTCAGCTGGCAGGCTGGGGCTCAAGACCTGGGTCCTACAAGATGGAGTGAGCTCCCATCCATTGCCCAGCTCCTGCCAACCTAGCAGTTCAAACACATGCAAATGCAAGTAGATAAATAGGTACTACTTTGGTGATAAAAACAGTGCCCCTTCCGTCAGTCATGCCTACCCCCTTACCACAGAAGTGTCCTCAGACAAAGCTCGCTCTACAGTCAGTCACAACTAGCAGAGTTCAACCTGCGGGGGGGGGGGGGGTCACCTTTCCCTTTTTATTGCATACATACCACTAACAGTGCCTGGTTTGAGAGCTGCAGTATACTGAGCTGCTTGTAGTTCTTTCCTAGTAACTTCCAACTTTTCCATTAGCAATTGTTTCTTCTCAGATAATTCATATAATTGCTTTTCTACAAACAAAAATGAACAGTCATCTCCTCTTGAAATACAGTTTTGAATATTTTATTGCTCACTTAGCTGAATAAAATTAAGATATTCAAATTTTTAATTTCATTAAAATGATTAAAATTGCAGGATTTATACATGTCTTCTTGTTTCTTACTAATTGGAAGTTATGAGGTATTGCCACTCTTTTCACTGCCCTAAACAAAGCTTTTATTTAGGTCAGAATCAGAGTCCTTTTCCTCATGATCCACTATATGACCTTAATAGGCTCATTATTTTTAAGACTTCTGTCCAAGCGGATCTGTATGATATTGCCAGAAAGTTAAGGTCAAACTAAAAATATATGAACATGTGTGATTTAGGACAAGGTTTCTCAACCTGTTTTTGCTGTGAGCCTTATGTTTGACACTCTAATATAATGGAGTGAGACGGAGTACCCTCTAATTCTGTGGGTGCAGTTATAATACTTGTAGACAATACTGTAGGTCAGGGGTGTCCAACCTTTTAGCTTCCCTGGGCCGCATTGGAAGAAGATGAGTTGGTTTGGGCCGCACATAAACACTAATAACTTTTTTTTAAATGTATGACAAAATGTAGGATGTCCTATATTTTGACCTACATTTTTTAAACCTTGGAGTAAGTCTCAATGATTTCAATGGGGCTTACTTCTGAGTAGGCATGATCCATAGGATGGACAGCGATCCTCTCCAAGCTAAACCTTGGAGTAAGTCTCATTGATTATCATGGGGCTTTCTGCTGAGTAGCCACGCATAGGATTGGGCTCTCAGACTGCAACTTGGGAGGAACCCTCATTGACTTTAGTGGGGCTTACTTCTGAGGAGGCATGATGCAAAGGATGGGCTGTGATCCTCCCCATGCTTACGTTGCAATCCTGAACACTTTCCTGGGAGTAAGTCCCACTGGGAACAATGGGCCTTACTTCTGAGTAGACATGGTTAGGGTTGCAGCATATCTCCAAGGTTAAGCTTGGAGAGGATCACAGCCCATCCTATGCATCATTGGGCTCTCAGACTGCAACTTGGGAGTAAGCCTCATTGAATTTAAGGGGGCTTACTTCTGAGTAGGTCTCAAGGGCAGCAGGCAGCAGCTGGGATAGAGGCTGAGGCTGCTTTTGGGGGATGCAGGTGGGCGAGCGCTGCAAGGTCTGCAGGGGTCTGAAGTGCTCTGAGTGCCAGGAGGCAGGTAAGGGGAAGAGCCAGGTAGCCCAGACCAGTTTTGTGGCGGCTGCCCAGTGCATTGCGCAGAAAAGCATGCGAAATTTGAAAATGGCTGCTGCCACAAAGCTGGTTTTTCCAATGGTGGTGGCCAGCTTTGCAGGAGGGCTGCGTCCACCCTCGTCCTGGGCTGCATGCAGCCCCCGGGCCGTGTGTTGGACACCCCTGCTGTAGGTAATTGCTGTTGTAAATACAGTCAGTTCTTAGGTGGAATGTTGCTAAGTAAGGTACACCTGTACAAATGTCAATTCAAACATAAAATGCACCTTTGTGATAAGATTCTATGCATATGAACCCAAGCACACTAGAAAGTCCACCACATCGTGGGGGGTTGTGCGTATGGGGCTGATGTGGTGTGCAAATACTACCAATTTGATCTCTTGTTCCTCTAACTCTTCGGAAACCAGCATGTATATCTGATATTTCACGATTCACATGTTGCTGAGCTGAGCTTGTAGGATTTTGAACATTACCTTGCTAGCATGAAATGAGTGCAACTGATGCAGTAATTTAAGTAATCTTTGGCACAATCTTTAGCACTTACTTTGGAATTAGAATATAGACTGATCTTTTCCAATCTTGAGGCCACTCTTGAGTTTTCCAAATTTGCTGGCAGATTGAATGTATTACTTTGACAGCATCATTTTTTAAGTTTTCCAGGATAATATTTAGTAAATATTTATATTTAGTAGTATATTTAGGTTGCTGCAAAATATCCTTAGTGGCCTCTTCCTCTTGGCTCTTTCAGGGACCACACATTGGATTGTACAAGATCTCTTTTTAAAAAATATGTGTTAAGTGTCCTTTTAAAAATAAGTACATTGTCATTAATTCTTTACTCACCACTGGGTGATGCAGTTAGAGTTGCAGGACGACTCTGTGCTATCTGTATACCATGCAAGGTTAACTCTAGATCTACAGACAAACGTCTTCTTTGCAGAGCTAACTCCTTAAGTTTATTTACTACAAAATAATTTCAGATGAATTCATAATAAAATTGTTACTGCGCTGTCCAGTAATGGTGACTAATTACAATACTTTCACAAAAATCAGTCTTATATGATCATGTTTAGCACTTATATTTTAAATATCACTGACTTCTTTAGTTAATGATATGTTCAAGGAGCAGTGTTACCTGGCCTTAGCTTCCTTTGGAAGTGAAAGAGAGAACTGAAAACATATATTCGTGTTACTTTATTAAGAAATAAATAAGTGGAGCCTACTCAGAGGTAAGCAGCATATGTAACTCTGCCCATTGCATTGCGCAGAAAAGCATGCGAAATTTGAAAATGGCTGCTGCCACAAAGCTGGTGCTACAATTACTACAAGGCAGAGATGGAAATGTCCAGCTGGGCTTGACTCCAGTCAAGAATCACTGTTCTCCTGAAGTAGGCCCATTGCAGGTGGTCATTCAGCGAGGTTCCCTCCACCCAAGTAACAACAGAGTTCAGCTTATAGCAGCAGGCCATTTAATAGAAAGTGTAATTGCTACAAACCTCCCAGCAAAAGGAAACATTAACCTTTCCCTGCCTCCCAGCTGGAAACATCCTGCTGCTTGCCCAGTCTGAATGCTGGCCTCATGAAGTTTTTCACACTGTGAAAACAGTAAGCAATCACACCCACACATACAGCACAATCCAGAGCAACTAATCTGTCCACATAAGAGCCCTTGGGTTGCCCTATCTATCACTAGGGTGGAGCAACTGCAAGATGCTCCACCTCAGTTACTCTGGAAGAGGCTTAGGGCAGAGCAAGGCAACATAGGGTGCCCTAAGAGAGGTGGACCTGCTCTGCCCTAGCTGCTCTGCCCTAGGCAGTTCATGCCCTAGGCATGTTGAGGGCATGTTTACCATTGCCTAGGGCAGAGCAGTTACTCTGTACCCAGAGCCTGTTTCCAAGGCAGAAATGCCTCTTCCAGCTCCTCAGAGATACACCACCTCAGGAGCAGGTATAGTAATGAGTAGACCCATAGGGGTCCATGATAAGGCCTGAGTAAGAATGGCTGTGTTGACCAAAAATCTGAGTTCTTATCCAGCCTAGCTGCAACACCTGCCTCTCAACCTCAGGATATGGAACAACTACAGCTGCCCACAAACCTCAGGATACAGCAGGCCACTCCAAGAAGCCCCTTGTATTCACTGTAGAATGTACTGGCATCTCATCAGAGACTCCTTAGAAGGCAGGCACCCAGTGGCGTCACCAGACTGGTGCGGCTGGTGTGGGCTGCATTGGTGATGCGCTCCATATGGGGTGATGCGCCAGAGGAGTTTGACTGTCCTTTGGCAGGCCTTGGGCGTCAGCACATCCATTTAGGCCTGCTCCAAGGCGGAGTAGCAGCCAGAAGCTGCCGCTCGTCCTCGGAGCTGGCCTGAACAGCCATCTGAGGTGCACTGCGCACAAACAGACTGAGCATGCCGAACAGCTTCAGAGGAGACATCCGTAGAGCAGAGGAAGTCCGTGGCTCTGCATGGTCATTCGGCCTCACTCAGGAGGCGGAGCGGCAGCTGAATGGCTTCAGGAGAGTACTGCACAGGCACTAACTCTGACGCCTGCACAGTCTCCTCTGAAGCCAAAAGTCTTCAGAAAAGTACTGTGTAGGTGTCAGAGATGGTGCCTGTGCATTACTCTTTCTGAAGCCAGTTGGCTTCTGAAACAACTGCGCAGGCGCCAACTTTGGCGACTGCGCAGTCCAGGTAGGGGGGTGAGCGCATCCCAGGGGTGTCGCACAGACTTCTGCACCAGGTGATGTGCAGAGTCGTGTCACCACTGTAGGCACAACATCTGTTCCTTGTTCAGTGTGATCTGAGGGGTGTCTCCTCAGGAGCAAGTCCTCCCCATGTGTCAATTACTTAACATGCTATGGAGCAGTTAGGGCAGCCCAGGCTTCCTGACTCTCTGGATGCAGCATAACTTTCTGCTCTGGATGCAGAATAGTTAGGGCAGAGCAGGCTGAACTTGCTCTGGATTGTGCCCATAGACAGATTCACGTTTGTATGTGAGGAAACAAGTAACAAGTCAGGGAACTCTTGATTTGAGTATTTTTCAGAGTCTTGCGTATGCAATATTCACAAGTCACAGAATCAGCAAAAAACACATTTTCATGACTCAAGACTGCATTACCAGACTCAAATTCCCCATTCCTGCTAAGGCATCTCACATCATGTTACTAGAAAGAGACCTTGAACTCAAGGTGCATTCAGATCCCAACTCATTATCTTCTCACTGTAAACAGACAATTTAAAGGCAAAATGATATTTGGTGGGAGACAGAGGACTATTCACAGTGAGAAAGGATTGCAAAAGGAAAGCGTTAACATTTTCCTCACCATATGCCACAGAACTCATCAGGCTAAAAAAAATGGGAAAAGTGTTACTACCAACTGAAGAAGGTATCCTGATGCAGGTGGAGAAGGTTTTGGCAACAGAAGAGGCAACTGACGTTGAAGTGCTTCAAATTTAAAATCAGGCATCCTTTACTTTTGCCTTCCCCTCAAAAACTTGAACATCATTTAACAGAAAGCAACAAGAATTAAAACAAAAAAATTGAATGTATGAACCATGCAAACACTAGCATATGACTTCCACCTCTAAGAACAGTTGAAAGAAGGCATCTTGCAACTGAACTAGAACCAATGGGTACAAACTGCAAGAGAGGAGATTCCGGCTGGAAATCCAGAAAAAATTCCTGACTGTGAGGGCGGTTCGGCAGTGGAACAGATTGCCAAGGGAGGTGGTGGACTCTCCCTCACTGGGGATCTTCAAGCAGAGGCTCGATGAGCACCTGTTGGAGATGCTCTAGGGGGAATTCCTGCTGCAGGCAGGGGGTTGGACTAGATGACCTACTAGGTCCCTTCCAACTCTATGATTCTATGATTCTATGATTTAAACACTGCACTTACAAAATTAACAATAATTTGCAAGAAAGAAATCATGTATAGTGCAGTAAAACAATATCAGAACCTGAATGTATGATAAAGGAACCTTAAAAAAAAGACAATCTACCACTTTAATGGAAGACTAGTTTAGAAGATAAAATTTCCAGACGTAGATCAAATTGAAAGTTATGAAAGATAAGAAGATAAAGAATGAAAAATACCACCTAGATTCATAGAGAATTGCAGAAGTTCTGGAAATAGTAAAATAGTAAATAAAACAGCAATTCCTTACAGTGAATCTCCTGTTCTGAAAAAGGAAGGAGGACATGAGAAAACCACATGGGTTAGATGAACCTTTTGGGTGGTTCATAAGAAAGTTATAACAATAAATCCCCGGAACATGTCTTCATCAGGGATCTGCCCAGCGAGCCCCAAGATCCGGTTCGCTGGAAGTTGGGGGGCAGGGCCGAGGCCTGGGGCAGGGAGAGGGAAAGGCCTCAACCCCGCCGCACTGCACATGCACCAGGCTTGGCACATGCGCAGTGCGTCTCCTGAAGCCCAGCTTCAGGAGACTCAGTGCGTATGCGTCCAGCTGGAAGCAAGCACACTCAGTCTCCTGAAGCTGAGCTTCAGGAGATGTGTGGTGGCCGCTGGCGAACCGGTCCCCGCGGTTCTTGCCAGCCATGGCTCTGACCGGTTCGCCAGCGGCCGCCACGTGGGAAAATCCGGTTCGGGCGAATAGGCCCGAAATGGCATTTGCCCACCCCTGGTCTTCACTGGCATCCTTCAGTCTCAAAAGATTATGTTATCATGCTCTGAATGGAAATCCTAAAACAGCATTTAGTATAGCTAAAAAGAGGAAAACACAAATAGCTGCCAAACCTAGATCCCTGGAAAGGACTTGATAGGTGGATCTATACAAAACCCAGTCAAAAACAACATGACAGTGCAAAAATAGATAATAACAATAACAATAGATAATATGGAAAACAGCATTCTTACCACTGACATATCCTGTTTGAGTAGCTGTTTGAGCTTCTTGTAGCTCTTTCAAATTGTTCAATAAAGTTTGTTTCTTCTCAGATAGTTCATATAAATCCCTGTCTGCAAATAGGAATGTTTTATAATTAACTCTTGAAAAAATATTTTCAAATAGCCTCATTTCTAATACAAGTTGTTTAAAAGAAAATTTTTAAAAATGACAAATATTCTTGTCATGAATACCATATTTCTCTTTTTTTAATCTTTTCCCTTTTTTGGACATTTATAATCACCCAAAAGTTTATGTGCTTGCTCAACAGCTGTGTCATTGTCTTCTATTTAAAAATGGCATTCCCAAATACTCATATGCTCAACATGAATTCTGAGTCCATCTTCATGTCTGGAGTAGGCATGCCTCCTACTGAGATAAGCATACACGTACTGATTGGACAGGCAAATCTGTAAAAGGGTGAGAGGGAAATGAGGCAAAGGAGTGGCCAGATGGTTTCTACTCCTCTAAGCAGATTATAACAGGGATGACCAAATGCTGGCCCAAGAGCCAGATGCGGCCCATGGCAAAGCCCTCCATGTGACCCCTGAGCTAGCCCTGAAATCCACCTGAGGTGAGAGGAGCTCTGCTTCCTACACCAGTGGAGGATATTCTGAAGGCTGAGGAGGCTAAACACACTTCCTCTCAATGCATTTGAAAGTGCTTCTGAACTTCCCTCTCTCTGTATTAGAAAATGTTTATGAACTTATTTGAAATCATTCATAAATTCAATCCCTAACATTTATTTATTATTTTATTTACTGGATTTGTATCCCGCCTTTCTCAGCAAGGCCGACTCAAGGCGGTTAACAAACAAAATAACAATGTTATTTAACATAAAAACATTTAACACATTTAAAAAACATTAAAAAATTTAAAATGACCCTAAAAATTATCATAAAAACATTGGCTAAAAACTGCTAAAAAATCACCCCAACTTCTCTATAACTAGAGACTTTATAACTCTATAAAGCTTTTCTTTATAACTCTATAAAGCTTATAGTTACAACTATATCTTTATCTATATATAAAAAAGAAAAGTCACTCACTCACTCACTGGCTGACTGACTCATCACCACCCTGCCAAAACTGCCAGCCCTAGAAGCGTGAAATTTGGGGTGGGTGTTCGTTCCATGACTGAGGGGTGCACTAAAAACCGGTTTTCGGAAACCGGTTTTTGGAAACGTGTGCAGCTACAGCCGGAGGTCTGGCAAGCCTGACCTGGCCCCCTGCACCAGGGGTCTTTAGGCAACCCACAGGAAAGCTCTAGGCCAGGGGTGTCCAACCTTTTAGCTTCCCTGGGCCGCATTGGAAGAAGATGAGTTGGTTTGGGCCGCACATAAACACTAACAACTTTTTTTAAAGATGTCCTACATTTTGTCCTACATTTTTTAAACCTTGGAGTCTCATTGATTTTAATGGGGCTTACTTCTGAGTAGGCATGATACATAGGGTGGGCAGCAATCCTCTCCATGCTAAACCTTGGAGTAAGTCTCATTGATTATCATGGGGTTTTCTGCTGAGTAGCCATGCATAGGATTGGGCTCTCAGACTGCAACTTGGGAGTAAGCCACATTGACTTTAGTGGGGCTTACTTCTGAGGAAGTATGATGCATAGGAAGGGCTGTGATCCTCTCCAAGCTTACTCTTGGAGATATGCTGCAATCCTGAATACACTTTCCTGGGAGTAAGACCCACTGGGTACAATGGGCCTTACTTCTGAGTAGACATGGCAAGGGTTGCAGCTATCTCCAAGGTTAAGCTTGGAGAGATTCACAGCACATCCTTTGCATCATTGGGCTCTTAGACTGCAACTTGGGAGTAAGCTTCATTGACTTTAATGGGGCTTACTTCTGAGTAGGTCTCAAGGTCAGCAGGCTGGGATAGAGGCTGCTTTTGAGGGACGTGGGTGGGCAAGTGTTGCAACGTCTGCAAGGGCCTGAAGCTCTCTGAGTGCCAGGAGGCAGGTAGGTGGAGGAGCCAGGCAGCTCAGACCAGCTTTGTGGTGGCCATCCAGGGCAGTGCGCAGAGAAGCATGTGAAATTTGAAAATGGCTGCTGCCACAAAGCTGGTTTTTCCAATGGTGGTGGCCAACTTTGCAGGAGGGCTGCATCCACCCTCGTCCTGGGCCGCATGCGGCCCCCGGGCCTCATGTTGGACACCCCTGCTCTAGGCGACCCCAAAGAGGTCCCGACCCACACTTTGAGAAACGCTGATCTAGAGGGAGAGGGGTTCCCTAATGTGCCTCTCTCCAGACATCTTGTAAAGTCTTCTGTTGCCTCCTTTCACTTCGATGTCCTCACTGACGACAATGGTAGTCGGGACTACATGTGCAGGAATAGGAATATTAGGAATCTGTTAAAAATAACCTCTCAAGGTCCAGTCTTATCCAGTGTTCTGGCACTGATGCAGCCACAGTACAGTCATCAGGTAAGGAAACTCCCTACTTTGAGGAGGCCTCCATGACCATTCACCCCTAATGCAGGATGCAGTGTGTCCCCTGTTGGTATGATAGCATCAGCAATGGAAAGTTGGATAGGACTGAGTCCAAAGTCAATTATTTTGATCTTACCAGCAGGATGTACAAGTGCACTGCTTTCTAAAATAAGATTTTGTCCCTTTTGTATATTGTTCACCGTTGTGTCTAAATCTGCAATCAAGTTTCTTCTTTGCTCGGCTAGCACCCGTAGTTTATGATCTACAAAATAATTTTAGGCCTTGTAACAAAAATATTTCTATAATACTAAATGCAGAAATACTATTAGTATTAAATAATATCTCAAAAAGTGATTAGCATTTATGTACTATTCACTGAATGTCCTAATCATTTCACATACAGTAATTCATATAAAGAGCAACTATGGAACAATCATGGAGTAGATAGAAATTCCAAATATACAAAATTATAATCATACAGAAATACTGTCAGCATCAAAACTCCACTTGAACTATTCTGCCTTACTGTTTCACTGTTTTTCAAGGAAAAACAGCAAGGTGAAAATCTATGCTGTAGTGTGAGGGATGTTGTTGCTATTTAACAAGTTAAAAATATGTTGTATTGGCATAAGGGGTATCTCCTTTCTCAAGTGGCTAAGACACTGTGCCTGTTAACCAGCAGGCCAGGGTTCAAGACCCGGGTCAGCCCCATAAGACAGGGTGGAGCTCCTGTCCTGAGCCCCGCTCTGCGACGCCAGCTGGATCCAATTGTATCGGCTCTGCCTTTCCATTGGACTAATTCAGTGGCGTGGAGAGGGGGAATTTGCTGCTTGGGTAACAGCCTATCCTCCATAACAATCTAACCCAGGCTTTAGTGCTTCACATGCAGCATATCAGCGCCGAGCACGATACCATAGTCTTTCAAGACTGACGGAGGCCTGCTATTTTTCTTAAAAGTTCTAGGCTTCAATCCTAAGCTCCAGTTAGGCTGGCATTAGCCTTGTGCTTACCTGGGGGTGTCACAAAAGGCACTTCAGCCCACTCTTGGGGGAGTTAGATGAGTGCAATGTGTACACCAACCTCCCCATACCACCACAAGAAGTTATGCCAGGTGAGTTGTGCTGGCTGAAATTGGTTAGGATTGTGCCCCATAAGCATAAGAGGTATGCCAAAACTTTTTTAGGCTTTCTGACTAGGTAAGAGCCAGGATCAATTTTTGTGATATGTTCACCACAGTCAGAATCCTGATTTTCCCAGAAATTAAAAGTATTCTGCCTGGCATCCCTCAAAATGGTTGCAATATTATCAAGTTAGGACCTTAATACATAAAACACAAAGTTCAATATTCTCTATTCAACATTTTTATAACAGTTGAACTCAATTGTCTAAAATGGAGCTTGCTCTCTCTTGTGCACTTGGGCTAATAGTCATCAAGTTCTAAGGAAATCTTGAGTCAGCCCTGTATTAGACATTTGGTAAAAGAGTCGGCTCCTACTTTTGAGTAGACATGCTTAAGACTGTGCTCTAGTACAAATTTTTCCACCCAGACATAACTAATCAAATTGTTTACCCACATTACTTTCCATTTAGTTTTATCCTCTTTTGAGATCATCAAAATCCTACAAATTCTAGATATAATCATTAAGGATCAATCCTATCCAAAGGTACACTGGCGAATCCCATGACACACCAGCATATCCTACAGAGCTACCACAGTTTGCCTTACTACAGAGTATGGCCACAAGCACAGATAAGAAATTCTGATAAAGTCCAGAAATATCTTACTGACTCAAGCTTTTTTGCTTAATATTTTCTTTTGAGCTATATCATTTAAAAAAAAAACAACAGGCAACTGTTTTTATTAATATATATTATACTGGAAATCTGTAGTCAGCTGTACAAAAGTTGCTTGTTAGTGACTGTAAACAAAATGAAAAAGAATAGATACTAATTTCATATATATTTTTTTAAGATTTTCATTGAAGGAAGAAAGAACAGCAAAACATACCGCTAGTCCGCCCTGGTTGGATACTTGCTAGAGCCTGAGCTTCTCTTAGCTCTTTCTCATTGGATTCCAAACTTTCCAATAAAAGTTGCTTCTTCTCAGTAAGTTCATATAATTCCCTTACTACAAATATAAATGTATTATAATCACATAGTAAATTTCAAGTGATCACTTTTCCCTTAAGGTCTAAGCCTAGGATTTTAGGATTCAGTGTAAGGCTATAAACCTAAAGACACTTTCCTGGGAGAAAGACCAATTGAACACAATGGGGTTTACTTTTGAGTAGACATGGTTAGAAGTGTGCTCTCAGGCGGCAATCCTATGCACTAAAATGTGACTTACTTCTGAGTCAACAAACATAGGATTGTGCTCTAAGACTACAATAGCAAAACCATGCAAGTTCATTATGATAATCAATGGGAGGGGAAAGTTTGAAAAATTGCCCTCCCAATTTACAAAGCAAGAACTACAAAGCTAGAATCAAGACCTCTCTCAGGATATGTTTTGATTTTAGGGCAGCAAAAATATTGCCAACTATCTATATATATAAAAATAGAATCACTGACTGACTGACTCACCAAGGCCCACTGACTAACTGACTGACTCACCAATGCCCAGCAAAACCGCTGGGCCTAGAAACGTGAAATTTCGGGAGGGTGTTCCTTCCATGATGGGGGCACTCATTACCTACTGGTTTTCGGAAATTCCCAACCGGAAGAGGGTGAAAAGGGGCACAATCAGGGATGGGCCCGGACTGGCCCAACAACTGGTTCCCCAGAAGTGGGCGGGCTAGGCTGGGTCAAGGGTCAGGGCCGGGGTCAGGGGGCGGGGCCGGGAGGGCACGCCACCCACCCCAGCGCGCTGCGGCTGTGGGTGGGCGGGGTGAGGGGCAGGCCCTAACCCAGGCGCACTGCGCGTGTGCCAACCTTGGCGCCTGTGCAGTGCGCCTTCTGGACCAGACTTCCTCCTGGTCCGTGCCTCTGCGGAGCCATTTGGCCTTGCTAGAGAGGCAGAGCGGCCTCGCAGAGGACACTGCATAAGCGCCAAGGTTGGCCCCGCAGAAGACACTGCGCACGTGCCAAGGTTGCTCATGTGCAGTGTGCCTTCTGAAGCTGACAGGCTTCAGAAGACGCACTGCGCATGCGCCAACCTTTGTGTTTGCGCAGTTTCCTCTGAAGCCCGTTGGCTTCAGAGGAGACTTCCTCCTTGGAGAGGAGGAGGTCTGCGCCTTTGCGGGGCTCTGCCACTCCGCTTCCCTAGCGAGGCAGAGGAGACTGCAAACGCTTCAAGTTTGATGCATGCGCAGTTCAGTGGTGGGCCGTCCATCCAAACCAGTACGGCTGGCTTTCTGGCCCCCTGCCACTACCAGATCGGTAGTGGTGGGCCAGAAAGAGGTAGCGGTTTGGGCGATCCAGCCCGAACCGGCCTCAGCCCACCACTGGGCGCAATGTGTTTTCCTCCCTATACTTTTCATTGAAGAATCCCTGCCCCAATCCCTGGATCCAGAAGCATGAAATTTGGGAAGGTGTTCCTTCTGTGACATGAGCAACAACCAAGAAATGATTTTGAGAATCATTACTGGACACCAGGGCAGCACAACTCAAAATGCTGCCTTGGGTCTTGGAGAGTCATGCAGAGGAAATTGGAGGGAGGCAGACACAGACTTGGACTGAAAGCCACTCCAAATCCACAACCCGCTTGAGCCCTTCGCTGTCTGCTGCTGTTGCAGCTACTTCTAATAGTTACATAGACTGGCTGGCCATTACATGCTGGAATGCCATTACAGGAAGCAGGGTTGACATCTGGTTGTATTAAGCTCTCACAGGGCTTTACCTGGTACCTACTATGTGCTTAAGTTCTGCCTCACCCACTCACCCCCAGTCCAACTTACTGGGGTTTTGTGTTAGATGTCCCCCTTATCTCATTCTCATTTCCCATTGGAATGTACTAGCTGCCATCCATCTGACTGACTGACTGATTCAGTTAACAGAGGGTTTGAGAGTTTGGCATAGCAGATGGGAACAGTTTCTCCCTATCCTGCCATTCATTTAGACTGCATTAGGCTCTGGGAAGTAAAGACGTGCCCATCTCCATCCCAGAAGCACACAGGATACTCCCAAGTGTCAGAGATTTCACTTTTTGGAAGAATCCAAGCAGCTGATTGTTCACAGGGCAGCGTTGGAAGAAGGACAAGATCAGTGATGAGATTCAAAGAAATGAACAACCGGTTGGTTCTCTGCCCATCTGGCAGCCACTTTTAAATGGCTATTTTTAAACTTTATATGTCCTATCTCTTGTTAACAACCGGTTCTATAGAGTAGGTGCGAACCTGCTGAGCCCACCACTGGAAAGGATGCATCAGCTACTTTCTGGACTCCTCCTCCTTGCATCTGTTGTGCAAGTTAAAGCAATTCCTTAAGTATTATTTTGAATGCCCAGAATCAAATTTTGACTCTAAATGTTCATATATGAGTATAATATGCGATATAGTATGCGAGTACCACCACACAGATTCACTCATATGTGAGTACCACACAGACTTACAAAAATCAAAACATGTAGTTTTTCAAAATGAGATTTAAGGTACTACCATGATTTGTTTAGCAGCTAACTATGCTTGCACATTAAGTTAAGGAGTTGACCCAGCCAACCTAGTAATGGCCAAGACCTTCATTTGTGGCCTGATGTTCCTTGTTTACCCTTGTTCAATCCTAAATGAGTGACAAAAATATTTTGCACCTTACCAAGGGTACCCAAAGAATCATGAAAAAGCTCTGGAGCAAGCTGTTTTATTAACATGGTCTTCTAGTGAATCTGACCATAGAATAAGGACAGCTAGAACTGAAGACACATTTTTTGTGTCTGTAACATCTTCCAAATCAGGAAGATTCCAGGATATGATTTTTGTACACAGAGTCAGATATACTGTGCCACTAAAGTTTAGTCACCAAAGGAATTTTCTAAGAAGCAAATTGTTTATCAAGCTAGTCTGTCCTTCCTCTAGCTCTGTGGAATCTGAGGTCTCTTGCCATTTCTCTTGCTTCAAGGTTACTGTACTGGCCTACCACACAGACACCCATCACCATATAAGTGTAAATGTTAGTTACTCTACCCACACTCAAAATAAAAGAAACAGAAAGTTTTGTCATGAGAAAATGAAGCATTATGCATATTAGATATCTTAAAAAAATCAAGGTCATCATCTCTTTACATACCAATAGGTCGCACAATTATAGGTTTTTCTAAATCTCGATGCTGCACTTTTTTCATTTCTCCCACAGTTGCCTTTAGATCTTTAGCCAAACGCTGTTTTTCCCTGGCTAACTCTTGTAGTTTATCTATATAAACAAAAGAGAAAAGTCACTGACTCACTGATTGACTCACTCATCACCACCCTGCCAAAACCACTGGGCCTAGAAGCGTGAAAATTGGGGTGGGTGTTCCTTCCGTGACTGAGGGGTGCACTAAGAACCGGTTTTCGGAAATTCCAACGGGAAGGGGGTGAAAAGGGGCGCAATGCGTTTTCCTCCCTATACTTTGCATTGAGAATTGCTGACTCAGCAACATTCCGCCCCAATTGCTGGGCCTAGAAGCATGGAATTCTGGGAGGGATCCTTCTGTCACCTGAACACCCCCCAAGAACCATCTGGAGAAATTTAACCCTTCAGGGGCTGAAAAGGGGGCAACTTGTTTCTGTCCTATACTTAACATGGGAGACTGAACAACATCCAGCCAATTTGGTGCTCATACCCTGGTGCACTGGGGGATGTTGTTCGGAGGAAGAGGTTGCGCTGGCGAGGATGCTGTGCATGAGGGGAAGTTGCGCACGGGAGGAAAGTTGCGCACGGGGGGAAAGTTGCGCATGGGAGGGAAGTTGCTCCTGGGGGGAAGTTGCACCTGGGGAAAATTGTGTATGGGGTTTGATGCATATGTGGGAAGTTGCGCATGGGGGGTTGATGCGCATGGGGGAAGTTGTGCATGGGGGGTTGATGTGCATGGGGGGAAGTTGCGCATGGGGGAAATTGTGCATGGGGTAACTTGTGCATGCGGGGTTGATGCGCATGGGTGAAGTTGCGCATGGGGGGTTGATGTGTATGGGGGAAGTTCCCCATGGGGGGCTGTTATGCCTGGGGAAAGTTATCCATGGGGTATTGATGCATATGGGGGGATGGCATACGGGGGAATTTTACTCCCGTAACACGGGTACACCTTTCGCTATTTTCTATAAAATAATTTTTGGGTTAATTCAGACTAGAATAATATATGCTGAACTACTTCATTAAATTCAGGAGTGCAATTACTGGATAAAATTTATATTTACCAGTATACTGTTGAATGTTCAAATTATTTCTTATACAATAAATTTGCTTAGTAATTGATTTATCACTTTCAGTCAGATTTATCTCCATCTTAAATGGGAAGTTAAATCTGCCAAATGGTGGGTTTCCTCAGCAGTGTTGTCAAGTATCCTCCCTTTACTCACACTGGAGGATTCCGAGGGGTAGCAGCAGTTATCATCACTCAAAAGCGGTGCGGACTGAGTGAAAGGTGCAGTCAAGGAAATGAGAGGTGCAGTCAAGGCAGCTTGCTCACTCCGGGAGGAATGCTGGCTCAGGGTCTAGCTGTTCCTCGGTGCTCTGGTGAGCCATCTGTGGAGATGCTGCACCTGAGCTAGGACACAAATCGTTGGCAGAGGAGGGAGCTGCTGCTGGGCTGCTACTGCTCCAATGTGCTTTTGCGGGATGGCAGCAGCAGTTGGCAAGGTGTCTCCTCCAGCTACACTAGCAAGCAGCGCATGGTCCCTACCTTCCTTCCCATATTGCAATGCCGCAAGTGGGGGCAGCTGAGCTGAACTGCCACTTCTGCTGCTGCTATTGCATGCACTCCATCTTCTCCTCACTCGCACCATGCAGCCAGCCCCACCAGGGCTCTCCCTTCACCCTCCAATGCCGGAGATCATCCTTCAATTCAGGGGGAGGGGTCACATACAGCTATATGCTGCCATCTTGGAATCTGGCACTGTGTGCCCCCATACCCCAGAAAATGGCAGTGTCCAGTTTTTTGTGACACCCCCCCCCACACCCCAGAAATGAGCTTTCTCATTTCTCAAGAGAGAAAGTGGGAAGGATTCTGTGAAAGTGGGGACAGAAGCAACAAAAGGAAGAGTGGGTCATGTGTAGCAGCTGGGAGACAGACTCCTTTGAGCTGTACTCAGAAGGAGACCCATTTGTGCCTGTCATTCAATGGGGCTTCCTTCTCCCAAGTAACAACAGAGCACACTGGATCTATGCATGATCTCTATAAATGTCCTCTGCCTCCTTTTCCTGTAGACTTCTTCAACCAATTCAATCACAAGAACCCCTTGCTCCTCCTCCTGAACTGCTGCATCCAAAGAAACAAATCAAACATGTATCTTTCATCCAGTGACCATCAATTTCTTTAGAGAAGGTCAAGAAAGCCTGTCACAAGGCAGGGAAGGGTTAATGTGTCCTTTTACAGCCAATGGAGGATGGAGAAAGCTCTTTAGCCAGAATCTGATAGGAAGACAGTAACAGATGGAGTGAGGGGAGTCAAAAATAACAAAAAGAGCTTCTTTAGATATGCCCAAAGGAACAGGAGGAGAGACGAGGGGGTGGGGCTGCTCCTGGACAAAGATGGACAGAAGGTGTCTGGAAACCAGGAGAAGGCAGAGCTGCTCAACTCCTACTTTGCGTCCGTCTATTCTCGGAAGGAGGGCTGCGCAAATAGGGGTGTGGGATCGTTGGCTGATGCAGGGATGTGCTTGCATCCTCAAAGAGGTAATGGTAACATGGATGGTGCAGAACAGCAGATTATGATTGACAGAGAACTGGTTCGAAACCACTTAACTGGCCTAAATGAATTCAAGTCATTTGGACCAGATGAACTGCATCCTAGAGTTCTTAAGGAACTCACAGATGTTCTTGCAGAGCCTCTGTCGATCATCTTTGAGAAATCTTTGAGGAGCGGAGAAGTGCCACTGGACTGGAAGAGGGCGAATGTAGTCCCAATCTTTAAGAAGGGAAAAAAGAAGACCGGGGAAATTATAGACCAGTCAGTGTGACTTCAATCCCGGGAAAGATAGAACAAATCATAAAACACACAATTTGTGCACATCTAGACAAGTAAACGGTGATCAAAACAACCCAGCATGGATTTACCAAGAATAAATCTTGCCAAACAAATCTGATCTCCTTTTTTGATCGGGTTACGAGCTTAGTGGACAGTGGCAATGCTGTGGATGTCATTTATCTTGACTTCAGCAAAGCATTTGACAAGGTCCCACATGACATCTTAATTGGGAAGTTGGAAAAATATGGGCTAGACGAGGCAATCATTAGGTGGATCTGCAACTAGCTCAATGGCCGCACTCAAAGGGTTTTAGTAAATGGGTCTGCATCAACCTGGAGGTCGGTTTCAAGTGGGGTACCCCCAGGGCTCTGTCTTGGGCCCAGTACTCTTTAACATTTTCATCAATGACTTGGAGGAAGGGATTCGGGAGAGCCTGATCAAATTTGCAGATGACACCAAGCTGGGAGGAGTAGCAAACACAACAGAAGACAGGAGAGACCTCCAGGAGGATCTGGATAAACTGGAATCCTGGGCTGTAACAAATAGAATGAACTTCAACAGAGAGAAGTGCAAGGTTCTGCACTTGGGCAATAAAAACCAAAAACACAGGTATAAAATGGGGGATACTTGGCTTGGCAGCACAACATGTGAGCAGGATCTTGGGGTTGCCGTGGATCACAAGCTGAACATGAGTCAGCAGTGTGATGTGTCTTCAAAGAAGGCAAATGCCATTTGAGGCTGCATTAAGAGGACTGTAGCTTCCAAGTCGCAAGAAGTTCTAGTTCCTCTTTATTCAGCATTGGTCAGACCTCACCTTGAGTACTGTGTTCAGTTCTGGGCACCTCACTTGAAGAAAGATGCAGCCAAACTGGAGCAAGTCCAGAGGAGAGCGACAAGAATGATCAGTGGGATGGAAGGGAAGCCCTACGAGGAAAGGTTGGGGGAACCTGGGATGTTCAGCCTGGAGAAGAGGAGGCTGAGGGGAGACATGATTGCCCTCTTCAGATACCTGAAGGGCTGTCACAGGGAGGAAGGGGCTCATTTGTTCATAGCTGCTTCTGAAAGCAGAACTAGAACCAATGGGTACAAACTGCAAGAAAGGAGATTCAGGTGAGATATCCAGAAAAAATTCCTGATGGTGAGGGCGGTTCGGCAGTGGAACAGATTGCCAAGGGAGGTGGTGGACTCTCCCTCACTGGGGGTCTTCAAGCAGAGGCTTGACGAGCACCGGTTGGTGATTATCTAGGAGGATTTCCTGCTACAGGCAGGGGGTTGGACTAGATGACCTACTAGGTCCCTTTCAACTCTAGGATTCTATGATTGGACAAAGGATCAGAGTTCAAATATTTTCATTGGCTGAGAGAGGGCAGGAGGAAGAGCCCAATGAATTTCTTCTCTTACAATTGGCTTGAGAATGAGGGATGGGAGAAGGGGGGAAGCAGTTCATAGTGATCATGTTTATAACCACATGACTGGTGATAGGAGGAACCCCCATTAAAGGCTGCAGGATTGCCAAGGTTCCTTCTGATCGTCCTTACAGCTTGCAGCTGCTGCTCATGACCCTCCACCTCTTTCTTTGCTGCTTCCTTCCCCAGTCTCTTGCAGTCCCTCCTACCTCTCCTGTCCTGTTTACAAATGGATGTTTGTAAACAAATGTTTACACACACACTCACATCCACACATCAGCTGCCCTAGTATTTCCACTCAAGCTTTCTAAAGGGTGACATGACTTAAGTCCGAAGGAGTCGCAAAGGAGTGACTCAAGTACTTGTAAAGTGCCCCATTATGACTCATTTTTACATAAGTCGCAGTAACTCTAGACTCAACTCAAGCCCCATGGGACTCAGTGTTTATAAAATAAACACTGTTTATTTTATACCAGTACTTTGTAATTTAATTGTATACAATCCTTATGTAATTAATGCAGGAAGGATGGATAGATGGATGGATTTTTTTCAAGCCTGGCGCAAGCGATAAAGACGCTGTGCCTGTTAACCAGCAGGCCAGGGTTCGATTCCCGGGTTGGCCCCACAAGACAGGGTGAGCTCCTGTCCTTAGCCCAGCTCTGTGATGCAGCTGGATCCAATCATATTGGCTCTGCCTTTCCATTGGACTAATTCAGTGGCGTGGAGAGGGGGGATTTGCTGCTTGGGTAACAGCCTATCCTCCATAACAATCTAACCCAGGCTTTTGTGCTTCGCATGCAGCGTATGCAGCGCCAAGCACGATACCATAGTCTTTCAAGACTGACGGAGGCCTGCTTTTAGCAGTCACCATCAACTTAAATCTGATAGAAGAACTTTATTTCCAAGTATATGAGTGTAGTTGCAACATAAGAAAACACAGCATATATACCATCAATAACGCCTTGCTTTGTAGCTGCAACAGCTTCAGCTAATTGTTGTTCTTTCCAGTTAGCTTCCAACTTCTCTAGTAAAATTTGCTTCTTCTCAGAGAGTTCATATAGTTCTTTTTCTGCAAACAGAAATATTTAACTATCATTGCTTGTCATTGTACGGAGGATGGCATAAAATGAAGACTGTATTGTAAAAAGGTTAATGTCACTAAAATGATGACATTTTCATCTATCATTGCAAAGCTGGGGACAAGAATATGAAATGAAATCCTACTGGGAATGTAGCAGACTAACTTCAACAGGGTCTAACTCTTTTCAATACTACAAATTTAATATGATGATCTAATATAGAGGTGTCCAAACATTTTGGCAGGAGGGCCACATCATCTCTCTGACACTGTGTTGGGAGACGGAAAGCAGGAGTTCTTATTGTGAATCTCCTGTTCTGAGAGGACAAAGGGAGGGCATTCATCACAGCATGGGGTAGCCCCTCCCACACAGGAGCCAGGCCAGACAAGGTTAAAGTCTTCCCCTTCGAGCAGAGGGTACCCCAGATCCTGGTATAGAAGAGCTGGAACTCGGCAGTCCTCCATTAATATCTAGCTGAACACTAAAACAAAAAACTCATTCATCAAAGACACATTAGCACAGGGAATGAAGAACAGAAAATACTAACCACATATAGTGAAAATGGGGAGTGTAAAGGTAAGGTAAGGGGACACCAGAGATTCCCCATCAGAGTCTCCCATGTCAGGGAACCCATGGCCCAGTAGGGACATCAGGAGTTTCACGGTAAGAACTCTTATTTTTCGCCATAGGAGGGAGAGCACTTGTCACAGCATGGAATGTGACAGAGCTGTATTACATTACAAATTGGGTGGGCTTAGTGGAAAGTCCCTAGTAGAGTCCATCTTGGAAGCTAGAGTCCTTCCAAGTAGAGTCCATCTTGGAAGTTAAAGGGTTATTAAAATGCTGCCTAAATGCAGGGTGCCCAGATGCCCAAAGCTCAAAAGGAGGACAAGGTCTTGGATTCCTCTCAACCTGGCCTTTCTGGAGGACAATGGAACATTTGCCTACTCATGAGTAAAGCCAAAATATTTGGCACTTTCACTTTCCAATAGAGCTCAATGCATTTTTTATTTTTAGTTTTTTTGGCCATAACTTTTGATAGGAAGGAGATATTTCAAAAACAATTTTTTCATTGGATTCTGCTCTTCAATATGAATCCAACGACATATGACATGATGGGGTACTGCATACCATTGCAAGTTCCAAAATGAAGCCCTTTTGGAGGACACCCAGTCTAGACGCTAAAAAAGAGGACAAATCCAGAAATTTCTGGTCATATGATCCCCCTATCTAAATGGCCTTCCTAACTAAAGCCTGCTGTTCAATCTCCAGGCTGTTAATTGGAATATTTCTTGTTGAGGATGCAGCAGGAGACCCTGTTGCAACAAGTCTGGTCTGATGATGAGTCTCTACTCCAATCCATGTTGTAGTGAATGTTTTTGAATCAAGGCCATCTAGGCCAATGGGGTGATACTAGGATGACCTCTGTCTGTTAACTTTCACTTTTTGAGAAAGGGAGCTTAAATTTGGAATGGAAGAAATGCTTGAAGCAGTCCTTCTGGCCTTTGACACTGGAGGGGAATCAACTCTTGTGGTTCTGTCAGTTTTTACCCTTACAAAGAACCCTGGAAGATGGGTGCCCTCCTTGGAGATGAAGGTGCCCATAATCGGAGATGGCAATACCCTGCTCACTGCCATTGATACTGGGAAAGGGGAGGTTGTCTCCTTCTGCAAAATTGTGGCCAGAGATAAAATGGTGGGCATGTTGGAACCAGCCCTATGCCTGCTGCTGTTGCTGTGCTTCACTATTCAGCTGCCTGCTCTGAAGGGGAAGTGCTTCTTTATGCTGCTGCCACATGGCTCTTATAACACTGACAGTTGTCAACTCCGATTGCCTTGTGCAATGAAGCTTGGAGCAGCTAAGAGGTATCCCACACTCACAGACAGTGGAACTATTGAGGCAAAGCCATCTGAAGAAAGAGAGAAAGACCTGAGGAGTGAGGGAGCTTCTCAACATCCAACCTGTCCTCAGCAAGGCAGGATCGAACTTGGATCTGGGACGCCCTCCCCTGGAAGGAGAAGACCTCAAACATGTCCAGCCTGCCTCCTGCGTGGGAGATACTACCTCATGCTTTCATGAGTGCCCTCCCTCCTACAGAGAAAAAACTATTTACATTTCAAATTTTAATAAATTTACATATAAGAGTGTATTGGACACAGATATGGAGTATTACAAGGCTTGCCAGTGGGCCAGATGGAGGGATCTTGCCATGGCCAGCATTGAGGCCAGCCATGGGCTTCATGTGGCCCCCGGGTCAGGGTTTGGACACCCCTGATCTAATACAAACTTCTTGAAAAAATGGGCTACATAGAAAATTGACAGGCCCAGGCCCTCTCTTTTTTGGACAGAATGAGGAATATCTGCTTGCTGCACTACCTTAAGATACTCTATTTGATACATATTACTGATCTTAATGATATAGCAACACCGTCATTAAAAAAAGTTTCACTCAGGGCGCAATCCTAACTCATTTTGTATATCCTACCGTGATGGTATGGGGATGTTGGCTTATGCATATACACTGTCCTAACACCCCCCCCAGGGGTGGGACAAAAGTGCCTGAAGGCATTTTTGTGACACCACGACGTCACCACAAGCTTATGGTGACCTAGGTGGAGATTAGGATGTAGCCTCACTTTAGTGGTAACCTATGTGGTGAACTAGGTGGAATGAGGTGTAGCCTCACTTTATTATTATAGGTTTACTCTGCTTCTCAGAGCTAACATAGTTCCAATTAGGTTGGAGCACTGAACATTCAATATAAATACCAATTAAAATGCAATTTAAAGTATTGCTTCAGGATAAGAATCTTGGCATGCCTAGTTCTAGATTTGATGAAAGGCTGTCTGTCTGCTGCATCTTGTTCTTCCTTTCATCCCAGCACGTTAGTTGGTGAAGAGAGAAGGATAGTCTGCTGAAGCTTAATCCAAGCATACCTGGGTATGACCCCGTCTCTCTTAAGTGGCTAAAGTGACTCTTGGATTGCAACTCTGCAGAAATGCTTTTTAAAAAAATGAAATGCCTAATTTCCTACTTACCAACAGGTGGCAAAACTACAGGAGTTTTCGAAGCAAGTTTCTGTACTCTCTGTAAATTGTTGACAGTTGCCTGTAGATCTGCAGTCAATTGTTCTCTTCGTTCACCTAGCTCCTGAAGTTTTTCCTCTACAAAATAATGTCATGCCAGTTCATAACACAATATCACCATAACACTACATCATTTATAAATATCTTTTATAACACTAAATAAAAAGTGTAAGAAAATTTAATAATATTTTTATTAACATGAACACTTTTTAAAATTTTATACCTAGGGATTTATATTCTACCTTTCATATTCAGAAAGGAACTTAAAGGTTGCTGATAACTACTTTAAAAAAACACCACAGAATTCAAAAGGCTGGTGGTGAGGTTTTTCAGGCTGAGGGGGAATGGTCAGGGAGGGCAAAACTGGGTAGCGGGAGAACAGAAGACGAAAATCATGCCTTGGAAGGGGTGGGGAAGAGTCTGCTGTTGAATCCTATATATCTGATACGGTGCTCTGATACAGGTTCAACACCTGCGAATAGTGAGAAGAGATCTGAGGAGACCCACTGCCATCAGCAGACCCAGCATGGGATACAGGAAAAAACATTCCCAAGGAAACTCCAGAGGCTGCCAGGCCCACTTCATTTTTGGTCATTTCAGTGCTGTGGCTATTTCAGTACTGCTGTACTGCTGGATGACATCAGGGGAAATGATTGGACAGGGAGACTTGGCAAGGCTATCACATGGAACCAAAGAAGTCTACTTACTGAGTTGATGGATGCAAATGGTTGCACAATCTGGCCTCCAAGACATGGCTCAACCTCCTATTTTAGGGCAGTGGTTCACAAAGGAGGGATAAGGATCCCATTGGGGGGTCGTGACTTCATTTCGAGGGGGTTAATAAAAGGTAGGCTACGCTTTCTTGGAATATGGCATGGGGTGCTGCCATTTTGGAAAGGGGCACTCAGGCTACAATCCATATTTTCCTGGGTGTAAGTCTCATTGAAAACAATGGGACTTACTTCTGAGTAGACATGGAGGACCTCTTGCCCTCCATGAGGAGGACCTCAGTGATGTTACTTCCTGTTTGATGACATCACTCCTGGGGGGTCCTGGACTGATTGACATTCTCAGAAGGGGAGTCCCAGGCTGAAATGCCTGAGAACCACTGCTTTATGGGAACAAAAAGAAGTTTCACAGGAGAAGAGTTTGTTCATAACATCTCAAAACACACATACCACTGACACTGCCTGGTTGGGAAACTGCAAGAGCTTGAACTTCTTGCAGTTGTTTCCAGTTGGATTCCAAATTTTCCAATAAATGTTGCTTCTTTTCGGATAACTCATATAATTCTCTTACTGCAAATACAAATATTTTACAATCATCTCTTGAAAAACCATTTCAAATAGCCTATTGCTCACAGAGAAATGAAAAACCAAGCATTATACTGCATTCAAAAAAGGAAAATATTCATTAAAATGAGAAAACTCAGAAATTAAATGAAGCCCATCAAAGAACGATGCAAGGACGTACCCTATGCATACTTACTAAAGAGAAAGTTATACTGAATAAAATAGGACTTATTTCTAAGCAAATGTGCCTGAGACTGGGCTGTAAATCACTGAGACCACAATCCAGACATTGCATAGGGCCAGTATAAGTCACTTACACCAGCCTGGATGTTTCAGGAAAGTATTATCTCATTCATCTTTAGTTATTTAAATATATTGTATATTTATCCTGCTTTTCAGACAAAAATTAGTTTCCCATGCAGTAAATAGCAATACACATCAGTATAAAACAGATACCTAATTGCTGCTTGGAAAAGTTTCCACTAGATCTGGATGTAGGAATGAAGGCAGCACACCACACTATTGCTTAATCTTCCTCTTATGGAAAATCCAATTTGCAATTCAGACTTGCAATTCAGAAGCAATAATACTTACTACCAGGTCTTACAAATACTTTTGCTTCTGTTGTACGATGCTCAATTTCTTGTATACTTTGCTCAGTTTCCGCTATTTCTGCTTTCAGAAGTCTTCTCTGTTCAATTAGCTCCAGTAGCTTATTTTCTACAGAACAAGTTTACATAATTTCATAACAGAATACTGATATACTTTGAAATAGCAAAATTCAGTACAATTATCAAGACACGTACAGTATCATGCATACATTATTACTATTTTTGGAATGTGTTGAATGTGCAAAGCAATTCACAAACATTTTATAAAGCCGAATCTTAATTATGCTTTGTGACATAATTAAAGCACATAAAACAGGTGACAGGTAGGCTGACACGGAGGGTAATTTGTGGGTGTGCAGAAGGATTAAAAATGTAAAGAGAGTGAGGACCTGGAGAATGTGTCAAGGGCAGAGAGGATAGCACCAATAGCAGTGACTTCACCAGACCCTATCCTCCATTTTCCAATCTATCATGCCCCCTAGCTTTTCTTTGACATGTGCCAGTAAAATGGCTGCCAAATGTTTCTGGAGAACCACAGGTGATTGGGCAGTCTACCAGGAAATATGTAAAAAATAGGGCATGATTTTTAAAGCTCCTCTTTAAAAAATATATTTTTAAAGACAGTGTTGATATTTTTCAGTGGAAGAAGTTCAGTTTTTTACCTCAGAGAATATAAGGTAATATTTGTTGTATCATACGGCTGTGGATGGTGCAAGCCACCCTATACATGGCTGTGAGTGGCGCAAGCCACCCTATACACCACTTTCCTCCCTATACATTGAAGAATCCCTGACTGAGGGATGCTCTGCCCCAACAATGGGGGAATAGCACATGGGGGAATGCACATGGGGGAATGGCCTATGGGGGGTATTTCATTCCTGCAATGCATGTACATTTCACTAGTACCTACTAATTAAGCAATAAGACACTATACATATATCATCTAGTGCTGATCATTACTGGACACCAGGGCAGCACAACCCAAAATACTGCCTTAGGTCTTGGAGAGACATGCAGAGGAAATTGGAGGGAGGCAGTGACAGACTTGGACTGAAAGCCACTCCAAATCCACAGCCCACTTGAGCCCTTTGCTCTCTGCTGCTATTGCAGTCACTTCTATTGGTTACTTGGATTGGCTGGCCATTACATGCTGGAATGTCATTACAGGAAGCAGCATTGACATCTGGTTGTGTTGAGCTCTCACAGGGCTTTGTCTGGGACCTACTATATGCTTATATTCTGGTTCACCTATTCAGCCCCAGTCCAACTTACTGGGGCTTTGTGTTAGATGTCCCCTTATCTCATTCTTTCCCATTGAAATGCGCTAGCTGCCATCCATCTGATCACAGTTAACGGAGGGTTTGAGAATTTGGCTTAGCAGATGGGAAGTTCCTCCCTAACCTGCCATTCCTTCAGATTGCATTAGTCTCTGTGAAGTAAAGACATGCCAATCTCCATCCCAGAAACACACAGGATACTCCCAAATGGCAGAGATTTCACTTTTTGGAAGAATCCAAGCAGCTGATTAATCACTGGGTAGGGTTGGAAGATGGACATTCCCCAGACATGAAACATGACATGACATTCCCCAGACATGAGAATGGAATGAAATAGCTACTTTCTGGATGAACATGGGGGATATTGTACATCGGGGTTAATTTGCATGGGGGATTGATGCGCATGGGGGATCACATGGGGGATCATGTGCATTGGGGGATGTTGCACATGAGGGATTGTTGCACATGGGTTGATGCACATGGGGGAATTCGCATGGGGGATCATGTGCATTGGGGGATGTTGCACATGAGGGATTTTTGCACAAGGGGGATGTTGCACATGGGAGCAGTGAGTGGATTCAAAGAAATTAACAACTGATTCTATGCCCATCTGGCAGCCACTTTTAAATGGCTATTTTTAAACTTTATATGTCCTATTTCTTGTTAACAACTGGTTCTATAGAATAGGTGCAAACCTGCTGGAGCCCACCACTTCGTGGGGGGTTGGTGCGTATGGGGCTGATGCGCATGGGGGATGATGTGCATTGGGGGGATGATGTGCATGGAGGCTTGATGTGCATGGGGGGGTTGATGCACAATGGGGGGATGGCATATGGGGGAATTTTGCTCCCGCAATGTGAGTACGTTTTCACTAGTTACTAAATAATTGTAACACGCACAGGGCAGCAGGTCCCTCTGGGCACCGCCAGAAATAAGGCACCAGAGAGTACCAGGCCAGTGGTAGGCACCAACAGCCACAAGTAGGCACCAGTGGGCATCCCTACCAGGCACCTCAAAGCACCACTGGGCAGCAGACTCCACCGGGCATCAGGTAGCAACCAGTGGGCAGCAGCCAACAATGGGCACTGGTGGTCACTAGGCACAGGGCATCCTTTCCAGGTATGAAGCATCCTGACTGAGCACCTCTGGACAATGGACACCACTGCACAGAGGGTAGTGGGCACCACTGGGCATTGAGCACCACTGGGCACCAGCCATGGGGCACCAGCCATGGGGTGCTGGGTACCTCTGGGCATCACGCTTCCCTGCTGGGCACTAGGCACCAATGGGTACCACCAGGCATCTCTACCGAGCATCAGGTGTCCCTGTCCGGCACCAGGCAACAGGCCCTGGGCATCACAGGTTCCAAAGTGATTTTTAGTGGGTCCATATATCATAAAATGAATATGCTCCACAAATTTCATGCTTCTAGGTCCATGAAGTTGGGGCTGGGAGTTGATCAGTCTTTGATGTTAAGAATAGGAATGAAAACACGTTGCACCTTTTTTCATCCCCTTAGGGGACTGAATTTAAAAAATTGGTTCTTAGTGGGTTCCTACATCATGGAAAGAATACCTTCCCCAAATTTCACACTTCTAGGGGTGGCAGTTTTGACGGGGTATTGGTGAGTGAGCGAGTGACCTTTTGATTTTAAATATATAGATTTTATATAATAAAATGCTAACCTCATAGTCCATGAGAAACTGCATCTGAACAATGTATTTCAAACACCATACTAAAGTCACAATGCTAAATGGGCACAGATACAGGAAAAGTCAGGCCGGCTGGGGTTGGTACTGGCTCTGGCTCAGCCCAGAGTGAGGGAAAATCACATTCCCCTTACCCCAGGTAATGCAGCTGCTGCTGCTGCTTGAATTGGCTCCAAAAGAGGTGGTCCAGATCTGAGCAGTTTGGCTCTATGCTGACTTGGCCTGGAGTGGTGTAAGCATCTGTCCTAAATGCCATACACTCTATTTAGCCCCAGTCTGCCCTCAGGCTTACCTGCCATCCATACTCCCACACCCTGGAATGCTTCTACCATCCTCCCTAGAGCCCTGCACTGGTCCAATACAGCTAGTGCAAACTTCCTTCTTTGGTGCAACAGCCACAAATTTGGCCTCCTAACTCTTACAGTGGCATGGAAGTGACTTATGGCCTTGATAGTGACCATCAGTTTTATTCAGAGGAAAAAAAGAGTGCAATTTTATGAATGCATATTTGTGATTATAGCTTTCAGCATGAAAAATCAGTTTACATACCACTAATACTGCCTGGTTGGGTAGCTGCGAGTTCCTGAGCTTCTTGTAACTCTTTCCAATTGGATTCCAATTTTTTCAATAAAAGTTCCTTCTTCTCCAATAGTTCATATAATTCCTTTTCTGCAAACAGAAATATTATTTGCTCATCTCTGGAAAAATACCAGTTCATATGGGTTCATTGCTTACTGGGTTGCACTGAATCAAGAAACACAATTTCATGCAAATGACCAAAAAAATCTTATTTCTCATTGAAAGTCTTAGAAGAAAGAATATCATCAAAATGCTTCTAGGTAAGTAGCATAATGGGTGCAGATGACAGTTCCAAAATGGTCACAAATAACTTCAGAATAGCCATGGATAAATGAGAATTGCTGCAGATAGCTGAGAACAGGCAGTGGAAGACATGATAAGAGGTACACTTATTCCTGCAGATAAGTGAATCTGCAAGGTATAGAGTACATGGGTAGTGCGAACTGATTACCTATACAAAATGCCACCTCCATACAAATTATCAGAATGTTTTTGCCCAATATGAACCAAAGTACAGTATGACAGCTGCCTTCCTCTCCACCGATGGACTCAACAAAGACAGTATCTAGAGAAATGAACCTTGAGAATGGAATTCTGCTGTATACAAATGAGAGTATGAGGAAACGTAGCTAGCTTCTGATTCCTCCTCCTCCTTCTCTCTCTCTCTCTCTCTCTCCAACAGTCAAATCCTAACCTGCACTGAAATAGCCACAGTGGTCCACTCTATATCCTGAACATGTTAGGGCAGACTAGAGCTCACCATCGTGGAAAGGAGATATTTTCCCCTTACCCAAAGTTGAGCCTAGCCTCCCATATAGAACTACCTAGATCTGTGCCAGCTGAATCTAAGTAATACAGGAAAAGCAGCAAGGCCAAGCAGCGAGGGTTTGGATTTGGTACATGCTGCCACAGCCAACCACACCCTTCACCTGGGCCCTATGCTCCCTCCATTGTGCCCTCCACACACCACGTTGCTCCCACCCCACGCTGCCCAGTGCAACATACCATCTGGCCAGTGCAACATACCATCTAGCCTCCCAACTCAACGCAGGCTTCTATGACAGCTCAATCAACTCTCAAGTCAGAATAAATGGTTTCTGACATGTTCATAACATTTGGGAGCTGGCACAGAGGGCCTATATTAGTTCAAGCGTGTCTCTGAATTGCACACATGCTTTCTTTCTTACCAGGAGGTTTTACAGTTACTGCTCTTTCTAAAGCGCGGCACTCTGCTTCACATATATTTTGCTCAGTTGCCTTTAGCTCTGCAGTCAATTGTTTCTTTTGCTCAGCTAACTCCCGTAGTGTACGCACTAAAAAAAGAAAAATCCAAATCAATTAACACAAAAGTATCAGTATTTTTAATTAACCAAATAAAATACAATAATACCATTAGAATACACTAGTTTTTAATTATTAAGTAGCACAAATAAAAATAAGGTTGTTCCCTTGCAGTTGAGCAAGGATATGCAGAAAAAATGTACAATAATGAGATACTGATAATATGATGTGTGACGTTTTATATATGTCATAGCTTTTGCGCAAATGAAAAGTTATGTAAAAATTCACTCTGGAATTCTAAGCACAAGAACTTTGAACTACTACTTTTGCACTCACAAGTTTCACAAAGAGAAGGATAACTCACAACCTACTACTACCTAGACATTTTATGGAGCATTTAAATTGGTAACATTCCCCATTTCCCCAAACATTCCTCATTTCCCCAAAGTGTGGAAGTTCCAATTACAGTACTATTAATATTGCATTTTCTAAAGAGAAAAATATTGTATTAAAAAATAAGGCATTTTTGCAAAATTTGCTTTAGAGCCTAAGTCAAGGAGAAAAGCACACAGTGTGATGCAGCAATCCCTAAGCCAGTGATCTCCAAAATTTTTGGTCAGAGGCTGAATCAAATAGCTGACATGATGCCGAGAGCCACAAAAAATAATTTAATATAGTTTAATATAGGCACAGTTCTGGTTGTGTTTGGTTGAGTGGGCCAGAGGCCCTCAGGGGACCGTTGGCTATGAACCAGATCTAGGCATGCTGTAGGCCACACCTTGGGCCTAGTTTGGAGTCCCCCTGCATCCTGAAGGTGCTTCAAGTCTTCAATAAAACAAAACTAATCATAACAAAGACAAGTCTTTCCCTTTTTGTATATGGTTTTTTAGCACTACAGTGGCTCAGTGCTTAGAACACTGGGGTTAGAATGCTTGACCAGAATTCCAATCAGCATGTCAGCAGTTCAACACCTGAGTACTGCAAGACAGGGGAACTCCTGTCCTTAACCCAACTCCTACCAACCTAGCAGACAGAAAGCAAGTAAATGCAAATAGATAAATAGTACCACCTCAGTGGGAAGGTTACAGCATTCCATTCACCTCAGCATATAATTATGCTGGCCACATGACCATGGAACTGTCTTTAGACGCATTTTGACCTAGAATGGGGACCTAGAATGTTTGACCTAGAATGGGGATTAGCATTGCTCCCTAAAGTCAGACATAACTAGCAGTACAACCTGCAGGAGACACCTTTACCATTTTTTAACCTATACAATATTTTAATATTTTAAAAGAAACTATGTGAGGAAGCAATCCAAATCAGAACTTCAGTGCTGGTGGCAGGGGAGAACCTTCATTTAGCCAAGCAGGCCAGATCCTTCAAAACACTCAAGGAATCTCAAGCAATCAGGAGGCCATCCTCTAACAATTAACTATGAGGAGACAGCCAATCATTCTAGCTATGAGGAAGAAATTACCCGACCAAAGGGGGTCATCTAGGCTTCTGGCTAATTAAAGTTTGCTGTATATAGCACCATATAGAAACAAGCAAATGCCATTATAAATATAGATACTAATACAGAAAAGACTGCTTGACAGAGGCCATCAATTTGATCCAGAGAGAAGGAGCATTATTCCAGTAACACATATTTAGCTGTTTAGCTGTGTTTGGTCATGCATATTTAGCTGTCAGCATGAGAAATCAGTGTACCTACCACTGACACTCCCTGGTTTGGCAGCTGCTAGTTCCTGAGCTTCTTTTAGCTCATTCAAGTTGGATTCCAAATTTTTCACTAAAACGTCCTTCTTCTCGAACAGTTCATATAATTCCCTTTCTGCAAATAGAAACGTTATTCACTTGTCTCTGGAAAAATAGTTCAAATGACTTCATTGCTCATTGAACTCCATAAATAAAATATTAAAAACATTAAGCAAGGAATGAAAAAAAGCCTTCTAGGAATGGAAACAAATGAAAGCAATCAAAGTGTGTAGCAATGTGCGTTTAAGGTCATTGTGCCTAAGACTCAGACAGTATCACACAGATGATATTGGAAAAGTCTGACAAAATTCTCCCTCCTACAAAATACACAAAAAAGAATACTGTTTCCATATCTGGGACGATGAGCTTAGCATTAATAGTGATAATAAATCTGGGAGGATCATTACAACAACCTATCTTTCAAGAATTCAAGAAGATCAAGAATTCATGAGCTCATACCTCCAGTCCTCCACTGGCAATAGGTGTTGAAATATGTTGTAAAGCACTTTTCTGGGCCTCAGTGCTGTTGTAGTGCTGCACTAGCACTGGTGGAGCGCCAAATGGCCGCATGGCTCAATGGCCGCATTCAAAGGGTTTTAGTAAATGGTTCTGTGTCAATCTGGAGGTCGGTTTCAAGTGGGGTACCCCAAGGGTCTGTCTTGGGACCGGTTCTCTTTAACATTTTCATTAATGACTTAGAGGAAGGGATACAGGGGAGCCTGATCAAATTTGCGGATGACACCAAGCTGGGAGGAGTAGCAAACACAACAGAAGACAGGAGAAACCTCCAGGAGGATCTGGATAAACTAGAATACTGGGCTGTAACAAATAGAGTGAATTTCAACAGGGAGAAGTGCAAAGTTCTGCACTTGGGCAATAAAAACCAAAAATACAGGTATAAAATGGGGGATACTTGGCTTGGCAGCACAACATGTGAGCGTGGATCACAAGCTGAACATGAGTCAGCAGTGTGATGTGTCTGCAAAGAAGGCAAATGCCATTTTAGGTTGCATTAAGAGGACTGTAGCTTCCAAGTCGCGAGAAGTTCTAGTTCCTCTTTATTCAGCATTGGTCAGACCTCAACTTGAGTACTGTGTTCAGTTCTGGGCACCTCACTTGAAGAAAGATGCAGCCAAGCTGGAGCAAGTCCAGAGGAGAGCGACTAGAATGATCAGTGGGATGAATGGGAAACCCTACGAGGAAAGGTTGGGGGAACTTGGGATGTTCAGCCTGGAGAAGAGGAGGCTGAGAGGAGACATGATTGCCCTCTTCAGATACTTGAAGGGCTGTCATAGGGAGGAAGGGGCTCATTTGTTCATAGCTGCTTCTGAAAGCAGAACCAGAACCAATGGGTACAAACTGCAAGAAAGGAGATTCCGGTTGGATATCCGGAAAAAATTCCTGACAGTGAGGGCGGTTCAGCAGTGGAACAGATTGCCAAGGGAGGTGGTGGACTCTCCTTCACTGGGGATCTTCAAGCAGAGGCTCGACAAGCACCTGTCGGGGATGCTCTAGGGGGATTTCCTGCTGCAGGCAGGGGGTTGGACTAGATGACCTACTAGGTCCCATCCAACTCTATGATTCTATGAAAGCTCTGCAGCTTAGCAATCACATGGACTGCTGGGCAGTGGAGATGTGAGAGGAATAATTGGGGGGAGGGGTAGAAAGGAGGAGGAGTTCCAAGTCCTGGGGAGGTGAGAGGCAGGTAAAGAGGAGGCATACCAGAGGAGAGAACATCATGGGATAGGACAGAAGGATAAGCCCTGCTCCACCAGATTCTCAACCTCCCTGTCAAGTTTTATAGCATAGAGGCTCCTAATTCTATGGTAATACATGGATGACATAATGGAGTAGCTCCATTGCAGGCCTACTTTCATCCCAGGGAAGGGGATCTAAGTGCCATCAGTGGTGGCTTATAGCACTAAGGATACCATGGCAACCATTACAGTGCTGCGGCTGTCCTCACACTGTGAGCAGCATGGGATTGGACTGCGCATCATTTGGTCACAGCAAACCAAATAGAAAATGAACTCAATTCTCAAAGCCTGGAGCTTGCAGTTGATGTACATTGCAGAGTTTGCAATCTGTACACTGAGTATTGTTGTAATCAATGTAATTTGTCCTGTACTCACCAACAGGTCTTGGTGCTTTGACTTTTTCTGAATCACGACGCCTTATTACTTGCATTTCATGTACAGTTCTATTTAACTCTGCATTTAAACGTTTTCCTTGCTCAGTTAGTTCCCGTAGTCTTTCCTCTACAAAATTAATTCAAGCCTCTTCGTATTAAGATATTAATATTCTTTGAAATAACTACTAGTACAATTTTGTAATCGGTACACAATATGATTCAGGAATTGTAAATAATTATTATCAATGTTACCTAATGCTCAAAACATTTTGTATGCATTTTCTTATCAATTTATACAACAGCCATGTTATCCAGACAATGCAGAGGATAGAAAGGAGGCACTTCAAAATTAAATCAATAAAAACATTATACTATAAGATATTCCCTCTGATTTGGGATGTAAAAGAAAAAGAGGTACATTGGAAGTGCAAACTGAGTGTGCTTATAAGGATTATATGATTCACAGGCTACAGCTTGACAAGAAGGAAATGAACTAGGAATTATTCTCACTACTGTGGTAAACCAACTGTTGCTGATGTATCTCATAAGTGAACATTCCGCTCTAGAGAAAAATTCCCTGAACATAGAAAAGTAGGTATCAAGCAAGCTAGTCTACAACCTACTCCCCAAGTAGGTTTTTCACCAGTTACAACAGTGCCTTTTTTTTCAGAGGATGCCCGGCTCTGGCTCAGAAGGCCTTTAGAAAGGATGAAAAGTATTTCCAGTTGTGTCTGAAGAGGGTGTTGTGGCAAAGGCCTGAAGCCCACTCCACAAGCCTTCTCTGGTCTCAGAATACTATCTGCACATGACCAGTACTCATGGTTGTTTCCTTTGCTGTTGTATCATCATTAAGAAAAAAGCCCTTATAAATATGAAGCATTAATACCAATACAGAAATAATTCACTGGCATGCAAAGTGAGCCTGACAGTCTCCATTAGTTTTATCCAACGAGCATCATTCCAGGAACACAAATTTATGATTATAGCTGCTAGCCTGAGAAATTGGTGGGTACATACCACTAACACTGCCTGGTTGGGTAGCTGCTAATTCTTGAGCCTCTTCGAGTGCTTTCCGATTGGATTCCAATTCTTTCAATAAGCGTTTCTTCTTCTTTGACAGTTCATATAATTCCTTTTCTGCAAACGGTAATATTATTAAAATGACTCAAATCTTAGGATAGGTATGGAAATGAAAACTTTTTAGGAACAGAAAATTGAAGTCACCTAGGAATGTAGCCTTATCCCTTCAAGACAAGCATAAGACTTCAGCATTATCACAAAAGTATTTCTAATGAATAGTATGACAAAATCCCACCATATAATACATTAAGAATTGCTAGGTAAGTCCCGAAGTCTTCTTACAAATTCTAACCACAGCAATAGAGCTTGCACACCTCCAGCGCAGGCTCCCTTTGCCCCTCTGCAAAACGCTGCAGAGCCCGGGCAAAAGGCATTGCAGCCATTGGCTGCAGAAGGGCCTGGGGGCGGAGCCTAAAGGTTCCTGGGCGCGCTCTGCCTAGGGATGCTCAGTTGGGATCCAGCAAGCATCCCCCACCCTCCCTCCTTGTAGTGCAGCTTAGGATTAGCTGGTCGCTTCGGGGCCAGGTAGGAATTTTTTGGATGCCATCTGATTGGCCATTGGTGACTTTCTTTTTATCTACCCTGAGCTGTACAAGGGGACAGAGTTAACACTAATTGGCTTTTAAACCTGGTCACTTTGGCAGGAGTCGTGCGGAGTAGGCAGGATAGGCCATTGGTGAGCAGCCTTAGGTAGCAAGGGTTTGGGGGTGAGCAAGCCTCCCTGTGATGCTGAACCGGCTCCAGGAGGACGGATCTGATGAGCCCCTTTACCTGGATGGGAAACCTAGGCGCAGATTGGCTGGACAGCCAGTGGCTGTGCGTCAGCTACCTTGACCTTTGGGATGGCAAAAACGGGCATCCTTGAACTCTGTTCAAGGAATGCCCTGAGCCAGGCTGGGAACGTCCTTAACCATCTTTAACAACTGCATGGGGAACTATGCGGAGAGCCGCATCCCCTTAGACTGCATGGCTATTGTTAGAACAGTCCCTGTTAACTTTAATGTTAAATAGTTAATAAAAGTGGCCCTTAATCCAGCACTTTTGTCCGGCTTTTTATTTGCTTCTGTCTGGGGTAATGAGGTAAGCTTGAATATTGAGATTTAGGCTGCAATCCTAGCCTCCATTTAGGCCAGCCTAAGCCCTGTGCTGACCTGCCATTTGATAACCTGCCTTTAACCTGCCATTTGATAACCTGCCTTTAACCTGCCCTAAAGTGGGGGAACATCCAGGATTCTGCTTCTCTGCCTAAAAGAGGTAAACCCTTTCACCACAGCAAATCTGATAGAATGCCGGCATTCAGCAATAGGCCAAGTGGCACCCTTGGTCTGTCATGATTAGGGACTCACAGCTTCTTCTAATAAAGGGGTAAGGCAAGCTCCCAAGAGCAGAGCCAGGTGGGGTTCTTTTAAAGCCTAACACAAACTTTGCAGGCCCTCTTTACATGTGGTGCAGTTGTTGACACCCACCCAACCCACCCCCTTTCCAGACAGTCTGGGCTTTGCAGGTCGCCTTTTGGGGCTGAGTAGGACTTTTTGACCACTCCCCTGATTGGCCTTGGAGAATGGTTTTTTCATCTACTCCAGACTGTTAGCACCAATTGCTTTATTGGCAGGGAAAGCGGGGGAGCAGTGACCTGGTCCAGTGCAAGGAGGACTTAATGACTGCCCCCCGTGCCCTGGCGGGGCAAGGGGCTGGTAAGGGTTCGTTCCTTGCCAAGACCATGATGGCTGCCTCATTGTCTGTTCAGAGTGAGGTGGAAAGCAATGGGTCTGGCTGCACCTGGCCCCCCTAAGGGGCCGATGGTGACGGGATGGACCCCAAATTAGAGGGTAAGGCCCTGAGTCAGTACATGCCAACACAGTGGCCAGGGTCCTTTTCAGCTCTCTTCCCCTATGCCTCACATGATACAGCTGTTGGGTTTTGGCCCATGTTATTGTCTACTCATTTTCAATAAAGTGGCCCTTCTTTTCCATCTTCTGCTGTCCAGTGTATTACCTTAATCAGTGTCCAGAGAAAAGAAAGTCAGTTCTCAAGGACTAGAGCTTGTTCAGCCACACTTTAACTGATGTCTCCTGCAGTTTGCAACATACACAACACTTGATGTTATTGGCTTGTTTAAATCAAAGTAGCTTGATTTGTCCTGTACTTACCAGTTGGACTTAGTACTTCACCTCCTAAAGCCTGCCGCTTTATTTCTTTTATTTCATGTTCAATGGTATCGAACTCTGCATTCAAAAGTCTTTCTTGCTCAGTTAGTTCCTGTAGTTTTTCCTCTGCAAAATTAATTCAGGCATCTTCATAATAGGATATTTATATTTCAAATAACTACTATACTTTTAATACAATTTTGCGGTAGTTTCATAATAGAATACCGGAATTTTAAGTAGTGTTACATAATTTCCGCTGTGTGTGAGATTTCTGAACCTAACTATTGGTTCTAGGTGAGTTGTGGGCTGATTAGAACTTTCAGAATTTGAACTGACAGTTGGGTTTTGTCAGTTGGAACTGTCGGAGTTGGCAGTTGGAGCTGTTTGGCAGTTGGAACCCAGACGTCGCTAAGATCAGAAGCAAGCTGAGAAGCTCTGTAATACTGATAATCTCTGAGGTGTTTTAGACTTAAAGACTTGAATTTACGTGTATGGCCCGGATTGTCTTGAATTACTCTGAACTGTAAATACTGTACAGTTAATAGAAAATACTCTGCTGTGTATATCTTCACTCCTGTGGCACATAAACAATCACAGGACATCAGTCAGTCAACATCCTGACACTGTGCTACTGGATTCTCAGAACAATTCTCATACATTCTCTTAGCAAATTATAGAATAGTCACATAGGTCTGTGTTATGCATACATTGCACATATCAGGAGGAAGCAATGGAGCTGACAGAATTCAATAAACAAGAACCTTCAGTCATAAGATATTCCCGCTCTTTGATTTGGAGTGAAAAAAGGAAGAGGCACAGAGGCATACTCAACCGAGTATGACTACGAAGATTTAATGTTTGGATTACAATATCCATGTGGATTCTGTTCCAGGACTCCGAGTGGATACAGAAACTCACAGATTATGGAATCCAATAAGACATCTTGACACTGTCAGCTTGTAAGCTGTGCTGGTTGAATTATAGATAATAAGTACTAACAGCTGAGTTCAATTTATTGTTGGGTGTGGCTTATATAAGCAATGGTTAATTTGGATTGGTTAATGTTTTATATAAATATTTGTTCTGTGCTGTTCATCTCATGGTGGGGTTTTGACCTGGCTGTGTTCTTGCTGATGGGTCTCCTGTGCATGTGTAGATGCTGATAACCATGGATTGGATATTTACTGGAAAAAGGCTTTAGCCTTATTCATCTTCCTCTTATGAAGAACTGTTGCTGCTACTGTTTGAAGATTATTGCTGTGCTACTCTGTGCTACTAGTATTGTTTATTGGATTCTTTGTTGCTTTGGACCATGGAATGTTTATCTGACAACTCTTAATGGATTATGTTTTTGCACTGGAATGAAAATATATATTTTTCTACATGAATGTCTGCTGTTTGTTGCATTAACAACCAATACTGGGATGACTAGCTTTTAAGTATATTTGACATCGGTTATGGGCCCAGTACAACGCTAATCTTGTGGCTATGTCAATCCTGTAAGTATTTGTGTTGTTATTTTTCATTCTGCTGTTGCATTCCTGAGCTTGGATTTCATCATGGATGCAAGTAGTATTTCTGTAGCAGGATCACTTGTGACCCAGCTAAATGGACAGAATTATTCTACATGGTCGCAAAGAATTTCTTTATTGTTAAAGAATCAAGGACTATGGAAAGTGGTGTTTGATCCACCTGCTATGAGTAGTTTAAGTGGTGCAGAGAGAGAACAGTTTCAGAGATAATGAGAAAGCCCTGTCTCTTATTGGATTGACTATAAATGATTTGCAGTTAGTGCATATCCAAGGTCTGGACTCTGCCAAAGCCTGTTGGGATGCACTTAAGGCATTATATGTAAGAGACAGTGTTGGTGCACAAATCCATCTTATGCAAAAATTGTTAAGGACTCATCTCCAGCCAGAAGGAGATATATTTTTGCACTTGGAGTTCATGAAAAGAACTTTGATTCAGCTCCAAGAGAAGGGACTAACATTTAATGAGTTACAACAAGTTTATATTATCCTTTGTTCATTGGATTCAAGTTATGATCAGTTTGTTTCCAACGTGGAAGTTCTGCCTCAAGCAGAGTTAACTTTAGCTAACATCACCGGCCGTTTGTTGGATGAAGATCAGCGAAGGAGAGATAAAGCCCAGCTGCGAGTTATCAAGCCGCATTCCTCAAAACAAACTAAGATGAGAGTTGCGGAGGAGTGTGAGATGGCTACTTCCAAAGCTTATTCTGCTAGAAGATGCTACGAATGTGGAAGTTTATCTCATATTTATAAAAACTGTAACAAGAAGGGTAAAAAGTTCAAAGGGACTAATTATACAGGGAGTGCTCGTCTGGCTGTTGCAAAAGAGGGGTCGATGGACTGTACAAATGCTTATGTAGTTGATAGTGGTGCTTCAGTAAATATTTGCAAAGAAAGACAATTGTTTAAGACTTTCAATCCTTTAGAAGACCAATGTGTAACTTTAGCCGATGGAGTCTGTGCAAAGATTACAGGCAAAGGACTTGTGTATATGCCTAATTTGAGAAGGGATATTCAAATGGTTTGTGTTCCCACTTTGCAGTATAATCTGTTATCTGTATCTGCCTTGACTCAGAATGGTTTCAATGTATATTTTGATGCTTCTGTATGCAAAATAAGAGATGCTAAAGGGTTAGTTGCGACTGCTAAATTGCAAGGTGATTTGTATCTACTTAACCCTGATAACTTGGTACAGAATGTATATACAAACAAACCTCCCCATGAAAATTGTATCCATTTGTTACATCGAAGACTTGGGCATCCAGGTTTTCATGCTTTAAAGAAAACACTTCAATTAACCAAGGGTCTTAAGCTAAAGCCATGTTCTCTTTATCTAGATTGTGAAGTGTGTAAGACAATTAAATCTAAGGTTGCACCTGTTAAAATCCCTGGTGAATATCATAGTAATGAGATAATGGATCTCATTTTTATGGATCTTACAGGACCTTATACAACTAGTTTGGGTGGAGCAAGATTTGCTTTATCCATTGAAGATCATTTTTCAAGATATGGTTTTTGTTATTTGCTTAAGAGAAAATCTGATACTTATCAAGCTGTGGTTAAATGGTTAAGGTATGCTCAAAGGAAAACAGGAAAGCTACCTAAGTGTGTGATTTCTGACCGTGGTGGTGAATTTGTTAATAGCAGAATGGCTGCATTGTTTGAAGAAAAAGGGATAGAGCATAGATTGACTGCTCCTTATCGTCCTCAGCACAATGCTCATTGTGAAAGGCGTGGTCAGACTTTGCAAAATATGGCCTTTTGTACGTTAAGGGACAGTGGTCTACCAAGCTCTTATTGGGCCGAGGCGTTTATGTGTGCCACCCATAATTTAAATCTGGTTTGGTCATCTGCCACACGGCAAATACCATCCAAACTTTGGCACAATAGAATTCCATCTCTGGAACATCTTCATATTTTTGGTGTACCTGCTTTTGTGCATGTTCCTCATCAACAGAGGAGGAAAGGGCAGCCTAAAGCCAGAAAGATGATTTTTTTGGGTTATGAGTCTAATCATAAGGCTTTCAGGTTTGCTGTTCCTAATAGTAGAGAGATTGATATTTCTGCCTCTGCTACATTTTTAGAAAAATCTTCTGGGTGGGAAAGGTTAGGTTCTTCTATTATCTCAGTTCCTATTGAGGATAACTCTAATAACCAGCCACCTACTCCTGAAAGGAGGAGATCCCTTTCTAATGATGAGGGAGCTAATAATGGAGAAATTAAAATAGAGCCAGAGGAGGTAGAAGAAAATGTATCTATTCCTGTTACTTCTCTTAGCCCCCAACCCATGTTGCCCACACAACCACCAGCTGTAGAGAACAAGCTTGTAGAATTGCCACGTCGTTCTGAAAGAGAGAGAAGGGAGCCTGATAGGTTTGTGCCAGGTGTTGCATGCCAAGTGTTATCAGAGCCATCATCTTATGATGCAATTGCTTCCTTGCCACAGCAGGAGCAAAGAGCTTGGCAAGAAGCTGTAAATTCTGAGCTGAAGTCATTGGCTGATTTACATGTATATGAGGAAGCTTATTTGCCACCGGGACAAAAGGCAATAGGTTGTCGTTGGGTGTTTAAGTCAAAGCGTGATGTAAATGGGCAAGTTAAGTACCGAGCAAGACTTGTTGCTCAAGGTTTTGGTCAAAGTGCATCAGGGTATGATGAGACATTTTCTCCAACCTTGAAAAGCTGTTCTTTGTTAAGTGCTTTAACTATAGCTGCCAAAGAACAATGTATAGTAAGGCAAGTAGACATAAAAACTGCTTACTTACATGCTCCATTAAGACATACAGTGTATATGAAAAAACCACCTGGAGTTGCTACCTCTAATAAAGGTTTCTGGTTATTGAAGAAAAGCCTTTATGGATTGAAACAGTCTGGATTTGAATGGAATCAGTGTCTAGTTAATGTGTTGAAAGAAATGAATTTTAAACAAGGAATTGCAGATCTTTGTGTTTTTGTGAGAGGGCAAGATATACAAAAGTGTATCATTTTGTGCTTTGTAGATGATTTGGCAATTATAAGTCCTTCTGAAGACACTATTGATAGCGTAATTGCTGATTTGAGGAAGAAGTTTAGTTTGCGTGATTTGGGAAATATTAATAATTATGTTGGTTTAGAAATCACTAAGGTGTCTGGGGGTTTTAAACTTTCCCAAAGGTCCAAGATTGTTGACTTGTTGAAGAAGTTCAGTATGGAGCAATGCAATGGAGTAAAGACACCTTTGACTCCAGAGTTTGAGAAAGATGACTCCAATAGTCCACCTTTTGATATTGATATTTATAGGTCACTTGTTGGAAGTTTAATGTACATTGGCAATTGGAGCAGACCAGATATAGCTGTTTCTTGTAATTTACTAGCTCGTATGTTTTCAAAACCCACACAGAAACATTGGATAGCTGCCAAAAGGGTACTGAGGTATTTAAAGCAAACTATGGACTTAGCTCTCTACATTACACCTACAGACAATCTAGAGCTGTCTGCTTATGTGGATGCTAGTTTTGCCTCAGATAAAACGACTTGTAATTCAACCTCAGGTTTTACAATATTTTTGGCAGGCTCATTGGTGGGATGGAAATCTATTAAGCAGAAACATATTGCGTTATCATCATGTGAAGCTGAATTTTCTGCAATCAGTGAGTTATGTGTAGAACTTGTTTGGTTTGATCAATTATTAAAAGATCTTGGTGTTATTTTGAACAAACCAATTGTAGTCTGTGAAGACAATCAAGCCGCTATTCAGTTAGCATCTTCAAATAGTGTCAAAGGGAGATCTAAACATACTGGGGTTAGATACCAAAACGTTAAGCAATGTATTGCTGAAGGGCTAATACAGTTGCAATATTGTGACACTAATTTGAATATTGCAGATGCTTTGACGAAAGCATTGGGAACAACGAAACATTTAGAAAAATGTAATATGTTAGGCTTGAAGGTTTAAATTTGTGCCATTGTATTAATTGAAATTAATGTGTGTACTATTATCTAAATTCAAGGAGGAGATTGTCAGCTTGTAAGCTGTGCTGGTTGAATTATAGATAATAAGTACTAACAGCTGAGTTCAATTTATTGTTGGGTGTGGCTTATATAAGCAATGGTTAATTTGGATTGGTTAATGTTTTATATAAATATTTGTTCTGTGCTGTTCATCTCATGGTGGGGTTTTGACCTGGCTGTGTTCTTGCTGATGGGTCTCCTGTGCATGTGTAGATGCTGATAACCATGGATTGGATATTTACTGGAAAAAGGCTTTAGCCTTATTCATCTTCCTCTTATGAAGAACTGTTGCTGCTACTGTATGAAGATTATTGCTGTGCTACTCTGTGCTACTAGTATTGTTTATTGGATTCTTTGTTGCTTTGGACCATGGAATGTTTATCTGACAACTCTTAATGGATTATGTTTTTGCACTGGAATGAAAATATATATTTTTCTACATGAATGTCTGCTGTTTGTTGCATTAACAACCAATACTGGGATGACTAGCTTTTAAGTATATTTGACAGACACAACAGTAAATGCTTCCACTCAAATCTGGATGGACAGGTGGGATAAAATTTGGGTGGACAGGGCATGGATAAAAACTCATGGATAAAAATTGTCCAGCTGCATGATTTATAGGCTGCAGGTTCTCAAGAAGAAAATGAATCAGGAATTACAAGTTGAACTTCCCCATTCAGATATTTGGTTCCAGGACCTGTGATTACCTATTTTTGCATTATGCAAAGGCAATTAATTACCATGGATGAATCAAGTTACCTTTCAAGTGGCTTAAAATTTCAACTCAGAAATGATTATCACTTACGGGAAGGGAGGAGATCTGCCTCCCAGCTGAGAAAGGAAACTGACCCCTTGCAAACTTTTCTATGTCAGGCTTATCTGCCTGCCACATTGCCATGGTAAGCAGGCTGCCTTTTTTAACCATCAACTGCTACTTAAGGGATGTTTATCTTTCAGTTACTTGAAAGCCAACCTCATTTACTTTGAAACAAAATCACATATAAATAAATCTTATACTGTATTTATTCAAATATAGTGTGCCACTGAATCTAACGTGCACCCTATTTTAAAAGGTTAGAGACTCAGAAAAAGATTTGCTGGTGATTGCGATGCGCAGTTCAATGAAGCATTAAGGTAATAGTTTCCTTGTTAGTACCAGGCTTGCCAGACCTCCTGCCACACTCTATTTTCCAGAGGTCTCCTCCAAAACTCCCCTCGCTCCGGGAGGGGAGAGAGCCTCTCGGGGCTCCAGAATTTGGGCAGCTTCAGCGCTGGCCCTTTAAATTTTAAACTTGTGCGTGCACTTCCCTTAGCCCTGCCAGCCACTAGGGGCTTGAGGCTGGCGCGCGCCTCTCCTGCGACCACCCCAGAGCCACTCCACTGCTTGCCTACTCAGAAGTAAGTCCCATGATGGCCAATGGGGCTTACTCCCAGGTAAGTGCAGAGAGCTGCAGTCCCAGAGCCCTATCCACAGCCTGCTTACTCAGAAGTAAATCCCGTGATGGCCAATGGGGCTTACACCCAGGTAAACTGGCTAGGATTGCAGCCTGAGAGGCCTGAGGGGCCAATCCTAAAGCCCATTTCCCCGAGAGAAATCCTAAAGCCCCCTCCCCCCAGAAACTCCCCACCAGCCTCCCCTGCTGCCTGTAGCACCCACTATCCTCAGCCATCCCCACCAACTCCCCTGGCCCTGCCTGTGCCCACTACCCCAAAGAAAACCCCCACCAGCCCTGCATTCACCCCCTCCCCCCAGAAACCTCCCACTTACCTACTTTCCCCACCCCAGAGAAACCCTCCACCAGCCACCCTGAATGCACCCACTGCCTCTCCCCCCGAGGGTGTGTGTGTTGAAATTAAGTGCAGGAAAGCAATACAAGTATTTTAAGCTTATTTTAACATGTCCTACATTTCGTCCTACATTTTTGGGATGTCCTACAAATTTTTTAATTACAGGAATTTTCTCAGGAATTTTGGCTTGGACTGGGAGGAATTTTGGCCTTAAATCAGGAATTTTGGGGTTGCCATGCAGGAATTTCCAGTTTGGCATCTGGTAACCCTGGTTAGTACAAGGCAGAACAAGAGTAAGAGCAGGGTCTGATTGGCTCCCAGCAGAATAGGGAGCAAATCAGAAAGAAAAGTTGTAGGTACCAGGCAGCGCAGCCATTGCAGGAGCCAGTCCATGGATCTTGCAGACAAGGAAGCTCTGCAATGGTCTGCTCCCTGGAAATTAAGGGGAGAAGGAGGCAGAGATGTAGAGCAAGGGCTTGGCTTGACTCTACTACAGCTCCAGGCTTCTCCTTCCTCTCCTGCAGCCTCTATTGTCTGCAGCTGCTTCTCTCTCCCCCACCCCAAAAAAAGGAGCCCCTCTCCTTCCTGCCTCTGCATCTCTCTCTCCCTCATGCAGCCAAGTGCTCAGTGCTTCCTATATGGCTGCCCATACTCTTACTGTGCAATTCAAAGCAGGACTACTCCCATTGCATTCAATGGGGCTTACTCCCAGGAAAGTGTGGATGGGATTATAGCATCAGCTCCTTCTCTCAGTCCTCCTAATGCACCGCTGAGGCTGGAGGAGGGGGGATGAGAGGGAAGCATAACAGAACAGCCTTCTCTTTACACCCCCCCCCCCACATCTCTGGCTTCCCTTCACCCCTTCCCCATAACCATTTCATTTCCAGGGGCTTTCCTGGGGCTTCCAGGAGAGGGCGGGACTAAGCCACCTCCCTCCTTCCCAAACCCAACCATCACAACCGACTTTGTTGTGATGATTGTCATGTCCCTGGAAGCCTTAAGGCAGCGTTTCTCAAAGTGGGGGTCGGGACCCCTTTGTGGGTGGCCTAGAGCTTTCCTGGGGGTTGCCTAAAGACTCCTGGCAGGGGGCCAGGTCAGGCTTGCCAGACTTCCGGCTGTAGCTGCATGTGCACTGAGGCCTACTGACAGCTTCAGGGCCCAATCCTATGCATGCCTACTCTGAAATAAATCCCATTATAGTCAGGATGGCCTTTACTCCCGTGTAAATGTGCGTAGGATTGCAGCCTCAGGGCCCAATCCTATGCATGTCTACTCCGAAATAAATCCCATTGTGTTCAATGTGTGCATAGAACACACATTTCATTTGTAACAATGAAAATACATCCTGCATATCGGATATTTACATTACGATTCATAACAGTAGCAAAATTACAGTTATAAAGTAGCAACGAAAATAATTTTATGGTTGGGGTCCCCACAACATGAGGAACTTATAAAGGGGTCACGGCGTTAGGAAGATTGAGAACCACTGCCTTAAGGAAATAATGATTCAAATGGCACCCTGAAGACAACAGCTTTGGAGATAAGCAATGCTAAGAGGAATGCGACAGGCTGTTGCAAGATTTATTTTAAGCATGTCCAACCCTTAATCTGCCAAGCACAAGTATTCTTCTCTAAAGGGGCTAGCTGTTCTGAACAAATCAAACCCCTAATTAAATCAAAACACACTTACCTGAGATAAAGACTTCTGAAAGACTGTGCAGCCATTCTGTCAACATCTCACAAAGACCTTGGCAATACCTTGCCTGATTCAAGGCATTTTGGCAGGGATCAACTTTGTTAGCAGAACTGTTTGAGTGGGAATCAGGAATGTAGATCTATTTTTTACACAGCTTCTGGGATACAGATTTGGCAGGAAAGCAGCCTACTATTGTGTACAATTTTGCTGAGGTGCAGTTTTGACAGGCCAAGATTTCGGTCAGCCACCACCAAGGACTGTTCTGCAGCCAGGCTCCTATGTTCTCCCTATACACTGGAGGAGAGTATGAGTCCATCTGTTTAGGATCTCATTTTCAGAATGGACACAGGGGGCATAAAGACTAAAGCAGAATCAAGCAGGGGGCATAAAGACTGAAGCAGAATCAAGATTAAAATGGTGGCAGAGAGATAATTTTAACTCATAGAAGCCACCAATCCCACTTGGGGAGGAAGTTGACATAGAAGCATTTCATATGAACTACCATTTTTGGAAAGGCCACTAGGGCAGGAGAGTCTGGCAGACACTGAGGCATAAACAATGTCATTGGTGGGGTGAACTCAGCTCAGATTTCTGGAAGGTGACTAAGGCATTAAATACTGAAGTTTGTACAATTCCATTTATTGTGTTAATGAGCTTTGCCCAGACTATGGTTGGATTCTCAAGGTGAGGGGCTGCTTCAGAGGGAGCTTACCAGTATGGTTAGACATGTTGTAAAACTCTATGGAAACCCTGGTATGAGAAAAGAATAGTCATTCACTGATAGGCAAGGCAGCCCTTGAGTTGACAAAGGCCCAACAACCAGGAGAAGGGACAGAGTCACTGACCTACCCAAATCTGCAAAAGGTTGTCCTGAAGCCAAAGATAGTGTAAGAATGGAAAAGTTGAAGACTGAGGTGGCTAAGGTTGCATCAGGACAAAGGTTTCTTCAGGGCAAGGTAAGCCCAGGAGCAAGCAGCACAGCACCAACCACTCACTCTCTCCAAAAACAGCAACCATCAAGGAGAGATGGGGTGGAAGGTACTTGCTCTGACAGGCAATTTCACATGATTTAGCAGAGTGTTATGAAGTCCTCCTGAGACCTCAGTGGGAGGCCTGTCCAGAGGAAGCTCGGCTGCTCCCCCACTAAGATGTCCAGAAATCCTTTCACCTCCTCTCCTCACTGTAGTGGGAGGATGGGGCAGAAAGCTGGATGGTGGGCTCAATCTGGCAGTTGCCCACCCCTCCAGGGGGTCTTAATGGACAACCGAGGCATGAACTGCCAACATGGTGGGTGCTACACTAGCGCTGGAGAGGAAAAAGAGCAGGAAGATCAGGCAGGCAGTAGCTGTGTGCTTCAGTGGCTGTGAGGCAACTGGCCCACTGAAAAAATCCCCACAGGATAGGGGCAATTTGGGGCAAAATCCCAACCAAAATATCAATAAACGATATAGTAAGAAGGAGCTTACTAGTCAACAACGTTCAGCCACCATTGCCTTGAGACAAGGTCAATCAGGAGGATTTCCAGGCCCCCTCCCTCAGGAAGATATTCAGAGGACCTGACTGCCTGAGGAGGAGGAGGTGTTTCTCAGTTCACAAGGACTGCCATGGCGAAACCACGGGAAAACAGTTCTGTACAGGCATGCAAAGTCTGCTGGACCATCTCCATCAGTTTTATTCCAGGAGCATAATTCCAGAAACACATATGTATGATTATAGCTATCAGCATGAGAAATCAGTATACATACCAGTAACACTGCCTGGTTTGATGACTGCTAATTCCTGAGCCTCTTGTAGTTCTTGCCTACTGATTTCCAAATTTTTCATTACAAGTTGCTTCTTCTCTGATAGTTCATATAATTCCCTTTCTGCAAAGAGAAATGTTATTTATTCATCTCTGGAAAAATAGTTTAAATAATTTCATTATTCATAGGATTAAAAACATGAAGAAGTATTCAAAATTGAGTAATTCCATAAAAATGAATTTTAAAATCATTAAAAAATTAAAAATGAATGAAAATCTTTAGATAGGTTTGGAAATTAAATGATAATGTTCTAAGAATAGAAACAAAATGAGTCATCTAGGAATGTAACAATGTGGCTTCAAGACAACCTAATACTCCAACATTATCAAACAAGTCTTTCTAAGGAATAGTCTGACAAAATCTCACCAGAGAATACATTAAAATCAAGGGTTCTGGATCTGGACCCTCCCAACCCAACACAGGCCTCCATGCCAGCCCAGCCGACTTTCAAGTCAGAATTCTCAAGTCACCAGCTTACGACACATTTGTGGCATTTGGGAGCCAGTGTGCAGGAGTCTGTGCTAGCTCAGTTGCATCTTTGGATTACATCCATTGTCTCTAACTTACTAGGCATTTTTACAGTAACCACTTTTTCTAAAGCCCGGCACTCTGTATCACATATATTTTCTTCAACTGCCTTTAGAGCTTCAGTCAAATGTTTCCTTTCCTCAGCTAACTCCTGCAGTTTGTTCTCTGCAAAAATAAAGAAAATTTAAAAATTCAGATATATTCACAAAACATTAGTGAGCACAAAACAATATCAGGATTTTAAATTAATAAAACTATATACGATATCACCATTAGTACACAGTTTCTGGAAATACTAGGTAGCACACACAAAAATAAGGTAGTACCCTAGTAGGTTGCCCTGATAACTGTGACTGGTTATAAAGTGCGGTATTCATCTCCATTTCAGGGTCAAAATGCTAGCACTGTCCACAGATGCCTTCATTGGCATGATAAATGGAACCCTATTACTTTCCCCACTGCAACAGTACCTATTCATCTAATTGCATTTACATGCAAGAATTATCAGTGTTATGGAAGACTAGCCTATTCTCACTGTTGTGCTAAACCAGGCTGTTGCTGATGTATGCCATGTCTGAATATTCCACTATAGAGAAAAATTCCCTTAATATAGAAAAGTCTGTATCAAGAAGGCTAGACTACTACATTGGGCCCTCCTTATCAGAGGATGCCCTTCTCTGGCTCAGAGGACATCCAGGACAAGAGAAGTGCCTTCCTGTTGCTCCTGAGAAGAGTGTCCTGAGGTTGGCAAAGTTCTACAGCCAACTCCGCAAATCTTCTCTGGCCTCAAAATACTATCTGGACAAGACAGGAAGAAATAGATTTTTCCTTTTTTGTAGTATCACCATACAGAAGCAACAAACTCACATCAATATGTACCACTGATACTAATATAAAAATAGGTCTTTATAGGCTTGCAAAGCCTGCCTAACATGTCTTCATCAGTTTTATCTAAGGAGCATAATTCCAGAAACACATATGTATGATTATAGCTATCAGCATGAGAAGTCAGTGTACGTACCACTAACACTGCCTGGTTGGATGGTTGCTAATTCCTGAGTCTCTTGTAGCTCTTTCATATTGGATTCCAAATTTTTTAATATAAGTTCCTTCTTCTTTGATAGTTCATATAATTTCCTTTCTGCAAACAGAAATGTTATTCTTTATTCTCTGGAAAAATAGTTCAAATGGCTTCACTGTAAATGATTAAAAAATGAAAAAGTACCCAAAATGAATAATTTCATAAAAATAACACAAAGATGGGTATGGGAATTAAATGAAAACTACAAACAGAAACAACATGAAATTCATCTAGGAATTTGGCAGTGTGCTTTCAAGACAGCCTGTGATTTCAACATTATCACACAGTATTTACTTTGAGAAATATAAACTTAAGGGCAGAACAGTAAATCATCAAGGGATCAATACGAACCAATTTAGGATGGCCTATGTTACAAGGCATCTCTTTCTGTTGTGGTGTGCAGAGATTGGCATTTGCTTGTGCACTGGCCTAACCCCCAGGAGTAGGGCTGGAGTGCCTTACAAAACTTTTGTGACACCCCCTGGTCAGCATAGGATGGATTGACTTATGTCAGGGTTTATGCGAGGCTAACTAGAGATTAGGATTGCAGCCTAAGGGCAAAATCCAGAGAAACTACAGGGAGTCCTTGCTCCGGTGTAAGAACAACTTACTCTGAATTCCAAAATGAATTTCCCATAGGTTTTCACTAGGTGGCACAGTAACTACAGGTGCACATAAAGTCTCTTTTGTGCTCCTGTAGTTACTCTGGATTTGGGAGTTAATCTCATAGCATATCTAATAGAAATTTGCCACAGCAAATCTAATAGAAAATAAACTCAGGCTGTAATCCTAATCCCAGTTAGGCCAGCATAAGTCCCTGCACATGTCCAGCGCTGGCCTGAGGGTGTTGCAAAAGTGCCATAAGGCCCTTATGCCCCACCACCTGGGGTTGGTCAGACATGCACCAGACCTTTCCACACAACCGTGGAAATGGAGACAAGTGAGTTGTGCCGGCCTAAATTGGTTAAGATTGTGACCACAGTTCTCAGGGACTGGGGCTTGTTCAGCCACACTTTAGCTGATGTCTGTTGCAGTTTGAAATATGCACACTGGGTTTTATTGGTTTGTTTAAATCAAGGTAATGTGTCCTATCCTTACCAGCAGGTCTTCGCATTTCCTCTCTTTCTGAAGCCTGCTGCCTTATTTCTTGTATTTCATGCTCAATGGTGTCTATTTCTGCATTCAAAGCTCTTCCATGCTCAGTCAGTTCCTGCAGTTTTTCTGCTACAAAATTATTTCAGGCTTCTTCATAATAGGATATTAATATTCTTGAAATAACTAGTATTAGTACAATTTTGCAATTGGCATATAACTGTAAATAATAATTCATAACATATACAGCATACTAAGCATACTGGATACTTAGATAAATTCTTATACATTCTCCTGGGAATTTATACATCAGATTGGGAATAGGCTGTGTTATGCGGACATTGGAGATGTAAGGAAGAGGCACTGTGGCTGACAGTAATAAATTAACAAGAACTTTCTACATAAGATATTTACACTCTCTGATTAGGAGTGAAAAAGAGGAATAGATACAAAGGAATACTCAAATAAATATTAACTACTAAGGTTATACAGTTAGACTTCAGTAAATGTGTGGGATCTATGTCCAGGCCACAATGAATAAAGAAACAGTTTACGGAATCTATGAGTAGGATCCAATAAGGTCTCTGGAAGCAACCGGAAATACTTCCAGTGCTTCTACACACTTCTTGGAGGAAAGACAGGATACTCCAGCACAGATTTGAAATCCACGTTTGAAATCTTTGTTAAATCCCTGGGTTCCGAACCCAAGGAGAAAAAGGAACCACCTCTATTATTCATAGGCCTCAGCTTGCCAAGAAGGAAATGAATTGGGAATTATTCTGCTGGAATAAACCAGGCTGTTGTGGATAAATCTCATGACTGAACATTAATATCCTTGAACAATAGAAAAGTGCGTTTCAAGAAGAAGGCTGACTACAACATGCTCACAGACACATGTTTTTCACCACTGAATCACCCTTAACAGCAGATGCAGATGGCTCAGAGCACCTCTGGGACATGATCAGAAGGGGCTTCCAAGCACATATTGGATTCTGAGGCTACAGAAGACTTACAGCCCACTCCACTAGCATTATCTGGCCTCAAAATAATTCTCAATATGACCAGAAGTCATAGATGTTTCCTCTGTTGTAGCATCGCCATACACAAACTAACAAAAGCCTTTATAAATACACACCAATGATCCCACTATAGAAGCAAGTCTCTATGGGAATTCAGAGTCAACCATCTGTTTTATCCGAAGTGCATAAATCCAGGACTCGTATTTATGATTATAGCTGCTAGCACAAGAAAACATTGTACATACCACCAACACTGCCTGGTTCGGTAGCTTCTAATTTTTCAGCTTCTTTAAGCTCTTTCTTGTTGGATTCCAAATTTTTCAATAAAAGATCCTTCTTCTCCGATAGTTCAAATAACTCTCTTTCTGCAAACAGAAATGTTATCCATTCACTTGGGAAAAATAGTCTTCATTGCTCACAGGTTTATAAAATAAAGAATTATTCAAAAATGAATAATTTCATAAAAGTAACACAAAGATAGGGATCAAAATGAAATGAAAATCATCTAGAAATGCTGTGGTGTGGCCTCAAGACAGTATAAGTATCCAACATTATCACACAGTGATTTATCTTCAATAAAAGATCCTCCTTCTCCGATTCACATAATTAATTCCCTTTCTGCAAACAGAAATGTTATCCATTCACTTGGGAAAAAAATAGTGGTACCTTGGTTTAAGAGTGACTTGGATTAAGTGCACAATCCAGAGTAACTACAGGAGCTCTTAAGAGACAATTACATTGACAGTTATGGCATCACTTGGAAGGGTCCTCAAGAGGTTATCTATATATTGCAAAGAAGAAGGACTGTCCATCAACTATCAAAAGACTAAAATAATGATTTTTGCAAGGAAACCCAAGTCATGAGTTTGGAAAATTGAAGGCCATAGGATCAAGCAGGTATTCTGTTTCAAAGACCTGGGGGTTGTGTTCCATTCTAGTGGATCTAGAAGAGCTCACAGAGATCATGTTGTTGCAAATGCACAGAAGAGCACTTCAGCAACTCCACTTCTTCCATACTCGGGGTGGACAATTCATCCCTGAGCCCTGAAGCTTTTCAATGCCAAAGCCTTGGCCCAGCTTTTGTATGGTCCAGCTAGGACAATTTCTAGTAGAAACCTATGGGAAATTTATAGAGCAATCCAGATTCGACGCAAGTCCTGCAGTTACTCTGGATTGTGCAATTTGAGAGTTTTGGACTAAGAGCAAAATTTTCTCTGAAATTTTGACTTGGTTTAACAGCAATGTCTTGGAAGAAGAGCACTTCTGAGGAAGTTTGGAACAGGCTTCCATTGCCAGGGAACTCACAGGGGGGACTGTGGGGTAGCTTGAGCTGGGCAAATTTTGGAACAGACTTTCATGCTCCATGGAACAGGGAACTCATAGGGAGGGATCTGTGGGATCTGCCTGAGTCAGGTATGTGTGTGGGATCTGAGTGTGGCAGCATGGAAGATGTGCTTTATCAACATTCCAATGCTGCTTCCCATCAGCAACATGGGAATGTTAAAGTTGTACAAAAATGCAAATATTCCATTCAGCCAATGGATAGCAGTGACTCTGTTAGGGCAAAATCCAGAGTAACTACGGGGTGTTCTTGCTCTGGTGTAAGAACAACTTACTCTGGATTCCAATATGAATTTCCCATAGGTTTTCACTAGGTGGTGCAGTAAATATGGGTGCATGTAATGTCTCCCATAATTACTCTGGATTTGGAGGTAAGTGACAGTGAAATTCATCCTACAAAATCCCTCCTCTCTATTGTCTTCCTCACACCAGCCATGAAGGTTTTCAAAGGTACAGTACAATTCAGTACTGTACAGTGTTTTCTTTATTGCAGTGTTGTGTAATCATTTTTATATAAAGTAAATATTTTTATATAAATTTTTTTGGACTGTGGAACCAATGTCTGAGTTTCTATTCTTTCCTATGGGAAAATCCACTTTGGATTACAAGTGTTTTGGATTACAAGCATGCTTCCAGAACAAATTATGCTTGTAAACCAAGACATCACTGAAGTTCATATGTCTTTATTGCTCATAGGTTATAAAATGAAGAATTATTCAAAATGAATAATTTCATAAAAGTAACACAAAGATAGGGATTAAAATGAAATGAAAACTTTCCACTAATAGAAACAAAATGAAAGTCATCTAGGAATGTTAAATGTGTCCTACAAGACATCATGTCTCCAGCATCATCACACAGGTATTTCTAAGGTAAAGTCTGACTTACAGTGCAATCCAAAGAATGTCTACTCAGAAGTACGTTCCATTGTGTTCAATGGTACTTACTCCCAGGAAAATGTGGTTAGGATTCCAGCCAAAATACCATCATAGAATACATTAAGAAATGTTAGAATACATTAAGAAATCCAAAGCTCTTCTTACAAAATTCTAATCACAGCAATTAGGACAGCAAAAAGAATATTGTTCTATGTCTGGAACTATGAGGTAATCTTGACTATTGAAAATTAGTCTGCCTGGAGTGGGAGAGGATCCAGGATTTTGCTCCTCTGGCCAATAGAATTAGTATACCCAAGTGAATGATGCACTTGTTGAATAATCTTCTTTTCAAGATTGATATCTATTTTGCAGTACATTAATATAGCTTATTTATATTATATTTTTACAGGGAAACTAACTCATCACGATTTACTTTGAGAAATACAAACTGAATAGCATAGTAAATTATTTCACTACAGCAAATCTGAACTCAGTTTTTAATGAATGGTGCTTGTTCAGCAACACTTTAGCTGGTGTGTTTTGCAGTTTCCAATATACGCAATAGGTAGAATTGGTTTGTATAAATGAAGTAGCTTAGTTTGCCCTGTACATACCACTGGGTCTTAGTATTTTACCTCTTTCAGAAGAACGACGTCTTACTCCTTGCATTTTATGCTCAATGGTATCTATTTCTGCATTCAGAAGTCTTTCTCGCTCAGCCAGTTCCTTCAGTTTTTCTTCTACAAAATTATTTCAGGCTTTTTTATTACAGGATATTAATATTCTTGAACTAACTACTTTTAGTGCAATTTTGCATGCATTCAGCCCCACCACTTTTAATACAATTTTGCAATCAGCACATTATTGTAAACAATAATTCAGAAACTATACAGGGCTAATGAATTCTTAGAACAATTCTTATACAGGATGTCCCATAAGTTTCAATACACAGGAAAAATAAGCTTTTTGGTATTCATGTACGTCAATGGTTAGATCAGCCATTTCCAGATGCTTGGATAGGTCGGCACAGTCCTGTAGAATGGCCTTCCAGACCCCCAGATCTCACCCCACTTGATTTTTATCTTTGGGGGACATTTGAAGGCCAGGGTGTATTAGGAAAAGATACAAAACACAAATCATCTCAAGGAACGTACAAGCATAACTCCAGATTATTATATTATATTTTTACAGGGAAAGCCATTACAAGCATAACTCCAGCTGTGCTTATACGTGTTCTTCAGCGGTGGAGGATATGCACCGAAATGTGTTTTCAAAACAATGGTAGTCATGTAGAGCATATTATATAAATAAAAATGGTTTTCATTTAAAATTTTTTATTTTTCCTATGTATGGAAGCTTATGGGACACCCTGTACATTCATCTTTCAATTATTACAGCAGACACTTGTGTTATATAGACATTGTAGATGTAAGGCGGAGGCTTGTAGCTGACTGAATTAACAAGAACCTTCTACCATAAGATATTCCCACTCTGATTTGGAATGAAAAAAAGGAAGAGGTACCAAGGAATACTCAAATAAGTATGAACTACTAAGTTTGTACAGATGTACTAAAATCCACATGGGGTCTGTTTTTGGACCTGTACAGATATAAAAACTCACAGATTATCAAATCGTTGAGTGGCATCAAATAAGATCCTTGGAAGCAACCAGCAATGCTTCCAGTGTTTCCACTCCCATCTCAAGAGTTCTGGTGGGACACTCCAGCATAGATCTGAAACCCACCCTTTGTCAGATCCATGGATTCCAAAACCAAGAAAAAAAGGAACCACCTCTATGATTCATAGTCAAGAAGGAAATGAATTAGGAATTATTCTCACTGCTTGAGTAAACCAGGCTGTTGTGGATATATCTCATGACCAGAGGCATAGCTAGAGGAGTGCGGGGGGATAGAATGCCCCAGGTACCACCCATTAGAGGGGATTCTCTGGGAGGTGACCAATATCGTAGTGCAAAAGATCACAGTAACCACATCATGTTATGCACAGTTGGATGTATTTATAGGAGCCGAATTCAATGCAAAAATCTGTTTTGATATATATATCTCATTCCTATCAATAGCAATTGCCAAAAAACTGGGGAAACAAAAATATGCATTGAGCTCTATGGAAAATGAAAGTGACCCGTATTGCGGCTTTACTCATGAGTAGGTGAAAATCACATAGTCTTCCAGAAAGGGCAGGCTGAGAGGAATTCAAGGACATCAAAATGATCTTGATCCAATTAACTCAAAAAAGTATGAACTCAGGCCCTACAAATCATCCCAGAATAAAATTCCGGGTAGTTGCATTGAACTCTATGGAAAGTGAAACAGACCATATTGTGCTTTTACTTGCAAGTGGGCAAGCTTGCCTTATGTAATTGGAAAAGTGAGGCTAAGATGAATCTGATCCTGATCCAATGAATGCAGCCCCAACAGTCACCCTCAAAGGAAGTTCCTCCTTCAAGCTCCACTGCATTGCAAAGTGAAACTGAGCTACCTCACTACGTTTGCTCGTGAGGAAGCAAATGTGCCTGGCCTCCTGTTCAAGTCAGGCACAGAGGAATGCGAGGCCAACAGTGATGGGATTCAAAGAAATTAACAACTGGTTCTATGCCCATCTGGCAGCCATTTTAAATGGCTATTTTTAAACTTTATATGTCCTATCTCTCATTAACAACCGGTTCTGCAGAGTAGGTGCAAACCTGCTGGAGCCCACCAGTGGAGGCCACTGGCATGGTCCAAATCCAGTGAAAGTGGAGCTCAGCAAATTCCTCAAACCCCTTGCCCCCTCAAAAAGGGATTAAGGTGATTTTTTAATATGAGCTTTAACTCCTAATGGATCCTGATAGTTATAAGCTTTAAGTATAAAACTTAAACTGAACAGGATAGTGGGACTGCTGAAATGCTTATTGATTTTGTGTATTTGTGGGAGAGTGTTATTGCAGGCAGGCTACAGAGTGAATCCATTTGGTGGAACAGAGCTGGATTCCTCTAATTTTATTACTTTTGTTTTTATCTTATGTTTAATTTTAAATGTATAATTTAAATTTATTTAAATTTTTAAAAATTAAAAATTTAATTTTTATTTTAATTAATTTTTAAATAAAAATTTATTTTAAATTTAATTTTAAATTTAATTTTTTATTTGATTTAAAAGTTATTTTAATTTTCTTGTTGATGTCATATGACAACTTCTCATGAGTTGCAGACAGACTGTAATTCAAAAAAGTGGATTCAGTACTGCAATTTAGTGTTAATAAGGTGGCATCCACAGGGTGGGTAGTGTAACCAAAATTGTGGTTTTTAAGAATGATATACAATATACCATTCAATCCATAATTTACAGGAGAATGGAGTGAAATATTTCAGTTCTATCAAAACTTATCGCCAAAAACCTAGAAATCAAAAATGTAACTGACTTTTCTTACAAAAAGTAGATTTGCTTAATTTAAATTAGACCAATGAGACTGCTTATTCAAAGACCCAATGAAATGTTATGACACAGGCAACAGGCCTCTGCAGTAGGCTAGTACAATCCTATCCATGTCTACTCAAAAGTCAGCCCTGTTGTGTTCAATGGGTCTTACTCCGAGGAAAATGTCTTTAGGATTGCAGCCTGTGTCATCTCCCCCCCCCCCATGTCACTTTATTGGTTCCATGCTGTGTCATAACGGGCCTGTCACCGGGACGTTGCCTTTCCCACCAAAGTAGTCCCTATTTCTCTAATTGCATTTACATGCTTTTGAACTGCTAGTTTGGCATTTACTGACATTTACCCATTACTTATGAGGAAATATACACAGCTTTTATTTTCTGGCTATTACTATTATTGTCAGTATTGTTATTATATATAGTATATTATTGATTTTCGCACAGTGAGGTAGATGTTGTTGACTGATTTGTTTTAACTAGAACATCAAGTTCTTCCCAAGGACCTGGGATACCTCGTTCTTATTCTATTCTGATTTCATAAATTTAGTCACAAGATGTAAGCTGTTACTAATAGAGCTACTTTTTGTAGTTGGGAGATGGTAATGTCTGAGGCCGAGGCTGTTCAGGTGCTCAGATGTTTTGGAATATCACCAAGGGCCTGAATCACTGGGATCACTTTGATTTTTGATTTTCTTCTGCCACATCCTTTCAATTTCTATTTGTAAATCTTTGTATCTTGTTATTTTTTCAAGCATATTATTATTAAGTATTTCACAGTTGCCAGGTGTTTGACTGGAACTGGCTGTATTTTAATTCAGTTCCTATCCAAGGAACTAGGGATCACAAAGGTATCCCTTTACTAAGTTCCCAGAAGCGCTGCTTTTTGTAACTGGGCATTTGTGAACTTCTGGAAGCCCATTGAGTTTAGATGATCGTGGAGGCTTGATGGAATCGCTCCACGAGCGTCTGTTATTTTTGGAATCACAGTGGCCTTCTTTTCCCAGATACTTTGAATTTCTAAGTCCTTCTACCACGTGATGTTCTCATGTTCCTTCTCTTGTAGCTGAGTATTTTTATTATTATTATTATTATTATTATTATTATTATTAATTTCATGTTGTGGCTATTACTATATCTCAGCTTCACTTACCTCACAGGGCTGTTATAAGGACAAAAAGAAGGGACTATACTTCATCCTTAGAGGAAGGGTGGTATAAAAACATGAAAATATTAATATTTTATTAACTAATTAATACTGGTAATATTTAATTAAATAACTTCATCTTATGAGGGTGTCAAAAAATTATGCGTTCTGGATGACTGAGCTACACCACTGCTCATGACTGAACATCCTACTGGAAAAAAAACCTTGATTGATAGAAAGGTAGGTATAAAGAAGAAGGCTGACGACAACATATTTTTCACCAGTTACTTCAGTGAAACATCCTCATCAGCAGTTACTTCACCAGTTTCACCAGTTACTTCAGTGAAACATCCTCATCAGCAGATGCAGAGCCACAGAGCACCTCTGGGACATGATCAGAAGTGGCTTACAGTCACATTTAGGGGAACTGGTATGAGACTAGTGAAGGCCCATGGGACACTCCACTAGCATTCTCTGGCCTCAGAATACTTCTCAATAAGACAAGAAGTCATGGACGTTTTCTCTGCTGTAATATCACCATATCCAAAATAAAAGCCTTTATGAACATGTACAATTGATGCTAATATAGAAGCAAGTCTCTATGGATATTCAAAGTCAGCCTGACCGTCTCCATTATTTTTATCCAAAGTGCATAATTCCAGGATGTGTATTTATCGCTGCTAGCAGGAGTAACCATTGTACACACAACTAACCCTACCTGGCCGGAGAGCTACTAATTTCTGAGCCTCTTCTAGCTCTTTCTTGTTGGATTCCAAATTTTTCAATAAAAGATCCTTCTTCTCTGATAGTTTCTGTAATTCCCTTTCTGCAAACAGAAATGTTATCCATTAATCTCTTGAAATATAATTCAAATGGCTTTCATAGCTCATCTATGAAATAATATATACAACTGAAATGTCACTGATTGACTCACTCGCTCACCAACACCCAGCCAAAACCGCCAGGCCTAGAAGTGAGAAATTTGGGAGGGTGTTCCTTCCATGACGGAGGAACCCACTTAGAACTGGTTTTCGGAAATTCAAACTGGAAGAAGGTGAAAAGGGGCACAATGCATTTTCCACTGTATATTTTACATTGAAGAATCACCCTGCCCCAACCCCTGGACCTAGAAGCATGAAATTAGGGGAGAGTATTCCTTCAGTATTCAGATGGGCTGTGGGTGGCGCAAGCGGTAAAGATGCTGTGCCTGTTAACCAGCAGGCCAGGGTTCGATTCCCGGGTCAGCCCCATGAGACAGGATGAGCTCCTGTCCTTAGCCCAGCTCTGCGATGCCAGCTGGATCCAATCATATTGGCTCTGTCTTTCCATTGGACTAATTCAGTGGTGTGGAGAGGGGGAATTTGCTGCTTGGGTAACAGCCTATCCTCCATAACAATCCAACCTAGGCTTTCGTGCTTCGCATGCAGCATATGCAGCGCCGAGCATGATACCATAGTCTTTCAAGACTGATGGAGGCCTGCTTTATTCCTTCAGTGACAGGAGCATCCACCTAGAACCAAATTCGAGAAATTTAAGCCTGAAGGAGCTGATCAACACCCAGCGCCAAATCCTGCACCTACCCGGAAGGGGTGCCCACAGCTGTGGAGGGATGTTGCACGGGGGGGCATGTTGTGCACAGGGGGGGTATTGCACATGGGGGCAGGTGTTGCACACTAGGGGGTGTTGCGCATTGGGGGGATGGAACACAGCGTGGAAGGTGCACGGTGCAATATTTTACTCCTGCAACATGGGCACATTTCGCTAGTAGGTTTATAAAATGTAGAATGAAATGAATAATTTCAGAGAAGTAACATAAAGGTAGCAAGCAAAATGAAATGAAAACTTTCTACAAATAGAAACATAATGAAAGTCATCTAGGAATGGAACAATGTGCCCTCAAGACAGCCTAAGACTCCAGCATTATCACAAAGGTATTTCGGGGGAATAGTCTGAGAAATCCCATCATAGAATACATTAAGAACTGTTAGGTAAGTCCCAAGCTCTTCTTATAAATACTAATCACAGCAATTGGGACAGCAAAAAAAAATTTTTCTGTGTCTGGAACAACGGGGTAAGCTTGAATATTGAGAATTAGTTCTAGAGGGTCATTACAATAACCTACCTGGGGCAGGGGAAAATCCAGGATTCTGCTCCAAATATCTGATTTGAAGAGAAACTATTTTTTCTCAACACAATTTCCTTTGAAAAATACAAACTGAATGGGCAGCATAGTAAATCATTTCACCATAGCAAATCTGAAAATAGTTATCAAGAACTATGGCTTGTTCAGCCAATAGACATTGGCTGTAGGGTTGCCATATGCCCCACAAAACAGGGACCGTCCTGATTTTTGGTGATTGTGTTCACATACTGGCAAGTGTGACAGAGGATCCTGTCCTGATTTTGTGGAAATTATGGCAACACTACCCGGGTGCTGTTGATTTGTAAGGCAGCTTGATTTTACCTTTTGCTGAAGAACGACGCCTTATTCCTTGTATTTTACTCTCAATGGTATCTACTTCTGCATTCAAAAGTCTTTCTTGCTGAGTTAGTTCCAGTAGTTTTTCCGCTACAAAATTATTTCAGACATCATCATTATAGGATTTTAATATTCTTTGTATAATTACAAATATACTTTTAGTATAATTTTGCATAGACACATAATTGCAAATAATAGTTCATCTATATATATATATATAAGAGAAAAGTCACTCACTGACTCACTCACTCATTGACTCATCACCACCTTGCCAAAACCGCTGGGCCTAGAAGCATGAAATTTGGGGTGGGTTCCTTCAGTGGCGGAGGGGTGCACTAAGAACCAGTTTTCCGAAATTCCCACCAGTAGGGGGTGAAAAGGAGCGCAACGCATTTTCCTCCCTATACTTTGCATTGAGAATTGCTGACTCAGCAACATTCTGCCCCAACTGCTGGGCCTGAAGCATGGAATTCTGGGAGTTCCTTCTGTCACCTGAACACCCTCCAAGAACCATGTGGAGAAATTTAACCCTTCAGGGGCTGAAAAAGGGGCAACATGTTTTTGTCCTATACTTAACATTGGAAACTGACCAATCTCCAGCCAATTTGGTGCTTGGTGCCTGGTGCACTGGGGGATGTTGTTTGGAGGAAGAGGTTGCACTGGCGAGGATGCTGCACATCGGGGGAAGTTGCGTGTGGGGGAAGTTGCACATGGGGGAAGTTGCGCATGGAGGAAAGTTGCGCATGGAGGAAAGTTGCGCATGGAGGAAAGTTGCGCATGGAGGAAAGTTGCACATGGGGGGATGATGCATATGGGGAAGTTGCACATGGCAGAAATTGTGCGTGGGGGAAGTTGTGCATGGAGGGATTATGCGCATGGAGGGAAGTTGCGCATGGAGAGGAAGTTTCGCATGAGGGAAAGTCTCACATGAGGGGAAGTTGCATATGGGAGATTATGCGCATGGAGGGGTTATGCGCATGGAAGGATTATGTGCATGGAGGGATTATGCGCATAAGGGGAAGTTGCGCATGAGGGGAAGTTGCGCATGAGGGGAAGATAAGATAAATTTATTGTCATTGTACTCAAGGTATGAGAACAACGAAATGAGGTGCTCTCTCACATAATACAACACAGATATACAAATATCCATTTGAACAAATGGATATTAAAATTTCTTCCCGATGGTAAGATCTCAAACAGCGAGTGGCCCGGATGTGAAGAGTCTCGCAGAATGTTTTGTATCTTCCTTTTACATCCCATATTGTACAAATCCTCCAATGAGGGAAGAGAACAACCGCTGATCTTTTGCACCCTTTTTATCACCCTTTGGATTGCCCTTTTCTCCATCTCTGTGCAACTTTTAAACCACACACAGATACAATAAGATAAAATGCTCTCTATAGAGCTTCGATAAAAGGCAACCAACAGACTCTCTGACGGTTGTTGAGATCTTAAAAGTCTTAAAAAATACAGTCGTTGTTGGGCCTTTTTTACTAGAGCTAAAGTATTTGCACCCCATGTTAAATCTTGTTTCAACATGATACCTAAAAATTTACATTCTGCTACCTGTTCCACTAAAACCTCCTCAGTGTATAACGGTTGGATGCTCATACTGCTTTTCCTATAATCCACTATAAATTCCTTCGTCTTATTTATATTAAAAATAAGATTGTTCTCGTTGCACCAAAGGAACAACTGATGAACTTCGTCCCTATACGCTGATTCATCATTGTCAGAGATGAGCCCCACCAACGTTGTGTCATCTGCAAACTTAATGATCTTGTTACTCAGGTGAATAGGGATGCAATCAGACGTATAAATAGTAAATAAGAGTGGACTCAAAACACAACCCTGAGGAGTGCCAGTATTTAGGATCTTCACAGAAGAGATATGTTCATTCACCCTAACCCTTTGAGAACGGTGGGATAAAAAGTTCAAAATCCACCAACATATAGAGTCCGGTTGCATGTGGGGAAGTTGCGTGTGGGGAAGTTGCCCATGGAAGGATTATGCGCATGGAGGGATTATGCGCATGGGGGGAAGTTGCGCATGGGGGGAAGTTGCGCATGGGGGGGAAGTTGCGCATGCGCATGGGGGAAGTTGCGCATGGGGGGGAAAGTTGCGCATGGGGGGGAAGTTGCGCATGCGCATGGGGGGAAGTTGCGCATGGGGGGGAAGTTGCGCATGGGGGGATGTCATATGGGAAAATGTTACTCCTGCAACGCGGGTACGCTTTTTGCTAGTAATGTACATAGTGCTACTGAATACTTAGAACAAGTCTTATGCATTTTCCTGTCCAGTGGCAAATCTATTCAAGGGCAAGACATGGCTTTTCTCATTGGTGCTGTTTTAGAGGGATGTGAAAAGCTTCTGCTGGCCTGGCATTTGTGCAGCCTCATGACAGTCATGGTGCCCGCATTATCTGATCAACACCCCTGACATGCTGGGAAATGGGCGCTGGGAGAGGCAGTAGCCAGGACCTAGCTGAGTTCAGCTGCAATCCTAAAGACACTTTCCTGGAAATAAGACCCATTAAACACAATGGGGGTTACTTTTGAGTAGACATGGTTAGGACTGTGCTCTTCCTCTTAGCTGTGTCTGTTGCTTTGGCTGGCAGGTCTGGTGAGGGGAGAAGGGTGGGCAGGATGGAGGGTTCACCCTTGGGCTGCCTCCTTCAACTGTGCACACTTACCCACACCCCACTGTGACTAGTCACAGGTATGGCAGGCTCCCTTTTACAGGGTTCCTCCTCTTCCCCCCTCCTCAGTTGCATGACAAGCCTCTCCTCAAGTGCCCACCCTTCCTCCTCTTCAGCCTCCCTTCCCTCATTCTTCCCCTATTCCCACCTCCCTCAGAGTGAGCATCAGCAGAGGCACCAGCCACAGAGACTTAGGGAAGCCTAGGAGAATGGTAGGAAAAGAGCACTACTGAGACATCCAGCCTCTGAGGGAAGTTCCCGAGTTGCTCCCCTGAGCCAGATCAGCCCTCCAGCTAACCTCTCCTCACTTGCTTTTGCTGCCATCCACACTGAACCTCAGTGCTCACTTTCTTGGGACCCAGGTCCAGCTGTCCAGGTAGCTGGATGGAGAGGGGCTGAGGAGAAAGAGTCCAATTACCTGGGGGTAAACCCTATTGACTATAATGGGACTTACTTATTTCTGAGTAGGCATGGATTAGGCTCTGAGGCTGTAATCCTATCCATACTTTGCTGGGTGTGAACCAATTGACTAACATGGGACCTACTTTCAGTAGGAATGCATAGGATTAGGGTCTGAGGTTGCAATCCTATTCATACATACCTGGGATCAGTGGTGGGCTCCAGCAGGTTCGCACCTACTCTATAGAACCGGTTGTTAACGAGAGATAGGACATATAAAGTTTAAAAATAGCCATTTAAAAGTGGTTGCCAGATGGGCAGAGAACCGGTTGTTAATTTCTTTGAAGCCCATCACTGCCTGGGATCAAGCATCACTGCCTGACTAGTATGGGACTCACTTCTGAGATGGCATCAGGGGTGGGCAGGGCCTGGCCCAAGAACCGGTTCTCCAGAAGTGGGCGGGGCCAGGGAGGTTTTTAATTTAAAAATTAAAAAATAAAATTACTTCTGAGTAGACCTGCATAGGATCGGCTCTCAGGCTGCAATCCTCTCCACACTTTCCTGGGAGTAAGTCCCATTGACTATACTGGGACTTACTTCTGAGTAGACCTGCTTAGGATGGGGCTCTGAAGCTACAGTCCTCTCCACACTGGCCTGGGACTTACTTCTGAGTAGACCTGCTTAGGATGGGGCTCTGAGGCTGCAGTCCTCTCCACACTGGCCTGGGACTTACTTCTGAGTAGACCTGCTTAGGATGGGGCTCTGAGGCTGCAGTCCTCTCCACACTGGCCTGGGACTTACTTCTGAGTAGACCTGCTTAG